>CAMAPE010000021.1:5497500-6097500 GCA_945859875.1 Cuscuta europaea
TTTTTTAGATAAAGTAAGAAATTGTAATGTTTTCATAAGGTGCTCTACTATGACTATGTTTTATTTTATTAATGTATTGATAATTTATTTTTAAAAAATACTTTGTATAATTACATTCCCCTCATTCGAAATTTTCAAAGGTGATTTTTGTGATTTAATGAGTTTTTTTAGATAAAGTAAGAAATTGTAATGTTTTTTTTTCATAACATGGTCATTGATCGATTTCATAACACTTCAAGTATGGAATAAGTTTGTAACACAATTATCAATCAATCTCTTTTTATCTCATTAATGTGTATTGAGTATTCCCGTGCAACACACGGGTTCATCGTCTAGTGTATATATATATATATATATATATATATAGAGAGAGAGAGAGAGAGAGAGAGAGAGTAGTTTTCTGGTGCGTCCGGCCGCACCAGAGAGGCCGTCCGGCCGACGGCGTTTGGCCGCCTTCCCGGTGGAATGTTTTGTTGAAATATTTATGGCATGTTCTACATCAAGTCTAGTTTATCCACAAAAAAATCAGCTAAAAACTCAAACCGGAAGGTCTTCAAATGATTTTTTGAAGTTAACTTTGCAAAATTACACACAAAAAACGCAGTCAACTTCAAAAAATAATTTGACGACCTTCCGGATTGAGTTTTTAGCTGAATTTTTTGTGGATAAACTAGACTTGGTGAAGCACATGCCATAAAAATTTCAACAAAAATTCCACCGGGAAGGCGGCAAAACGCCGTCAGCCGGACGGCCCCTCTGGTGCGGCCGGCCGCACATGAATATTACTCTCTCTCTCTCTCTCTCTCTATATATATATATATATATATATATATATATATATATATATATATATATATATAAAGTTATAGTGCTATAATTTTTTTTTATTTTTGATCTAAGTTTTACAAAGGATATACCAAAATTTATTATTTTTTACGATATTTCATATGACACCAAAATATTGATTTATCATTTTTGGGTTGTTTTAAACTGCTCTGATCTTTTTAAGTTAAGCTATATTGAAGTTATTTTTCTGAATAAATCGACTGAAGCTACTGTACAAATTATTTATAACTACTTTTTCATATGATTTTTTATTTACTTCATTAATAAAATATAATTTGAATTAAATTTATCCATAAATCAACATATCCAACCAATTCAGCCACTTCTCTTAGAATTTCATCATTTTCAAAAGAATCAAT
The DNA here is from genome assembly GCA_945859875.1 of Cuscuta europaea. Lineage (NCBI taxonomy): Eukaryota > Viridiplantae > Streptophyta > Magnoliopsida > Solanales > Convolvulaceae > Cuscuta > Cuscuta europaea. The sequence goes on from CAMAPE010000021.1 coordinate 5,498,706, forward strand.
CAATTTAGCCAATTTCAGTGTAACTAAACTGGCTCTAAATATCGAAATTAGAACATGAAAGTAACAATGGATCAGTAGCTATTTAAAAGGACTTTTTTAAAAAATGACTTTTTAAAAATAAAAAGAATGAGAATCTTAAAAAATTCACATTTCATTAAAAATCAACATGTTAAAATAATACCCTTATACTATGTAAATGACTCAAAAATATAAATATACTTGAATTTGGTTATTATTGCGGACTCCAATTTTGTATATACAAATGAGATAAACTTACGAAAGAGTTTGAGATGATTCCTAATCTAGCAACTAGAAAAATATTTGAACAAACAATGTACAACTTTTACTATATAATGGACCATGAAAGAATCATTATATTAGATTATCAACCGGAATAAGAGGTCAAATCAAACTTAATTTAAAAAATTAAAATAAACTTGTCAATCAAAAGTTCACACTACTCATAATAATAAACCCGCATAACATAAGGATGTTTTTACTTGGACTGTAATTCCTCCCAGATCAGACTAGACCAGACAGTTCAGACCAGATCAAACTTGGATAGTTATAAAAATACAAGGAAACCAGACCAGACCAGTTCAGACCAGACCAGACCAACAAATTACAGTCCAAGTAAAAACATCTTAAGTTCTTGCCATTGAAAGATGTACTCGATATGAACAAAAAATATCCAAACACTAACAATCTAACGGTAGAAACTAAATTAAAATGGAATTATGTAATCAAGTAATGAGTGGTCTGATTTTCTCTCTCATATGTAATGTTTTTAGGTATAAGATAAGCCGACTAACAATTGAGTGAGAAAATTTCATATCTCATATGTAATGCTTTTATTAGGTATAAGATTTTAGGTATAAAAAGATTCGATCATAATTACGGAGGTTAACAGTTGAGCGAGAGAGTTTTCTCTATCAAATGTAGTGCTATTAGGTATAAGATAAGCCACCTAACAATTGAGCGGATGAATTTTCTCTCTCATATGTAGTGCTTTTAGGTATTAGAAGATATAAGTGTGCTAACAATTGAGCGGAAAAACTTTCTCTCTCATATGTAGTTCTTTTAAGTATAAGATAAGATAAGATAAGTCGACCAACAAGTGAGCGGAAATACTAAATCTATCATATGTAGTGCTTTTAGGTATAAGGAAAACCGACTAACAAATGAGTTGTTGCCCTTAATGAAGTACTAAATCTATCATATGTAGTACTTTTAGGTATAAGCTTTTGCACAATTGAAATCCACATTTTCCTATTTTTATATGCCAAAATTGTAGGGAAGTAACCGTGTAACACTAATATGGTGCCAAATTCTCTTATTTGCCCGTAATAAAGTACTAAACATTCCAAGATAGGATGGCTATAAGTCATTCTTATTTCTCTCCTAAGATGACACACACACACACACACGCACACACGCACACACACACACATATATATATATATATACATATATATATACATATATATATATATATATACATATATATATACATATATACATATATATATATATATATATATATATATATATATAAGAGATCAAATACAAATCATGCTTAAAATACTAACCTACAAACTCAATAATATGCATCACTTTAAACTTCAATATGCAGTAAAATAATGTAAAGATGTAGGGGTGAGATCACATACAAACTACTCCTCCCATTCAAATCATCTTTACATTATTTGTATTACACATTGAAGTTCAAAATGTTTCATATTATTCAAGCCATAAAATAGCAGTTTCATATTTACATTATTTGTATTGGATATTGAAATTCAAAGAGTGCATCTTTACATTATTTGTACTGCATATTGAAGTTCAAAGTGTTGCATATTATTGAGTTTGTAGGTTAGTAAGTTAAGCATGGTTTGTATGTGATCTCACCCCTATATATATATAGGAATGATCCTCTCCATCCGGAGGGACAGGATGCTCTCGTCGGCCGCCGCCGTTTGGGGCGGTTCCCGGTGTATGTTTTCAATAAACTTTTTTGAGCATGTTATTCATCAAGTATAGTTTATGAACAAAATATTTCAGCTACAAATTCAATCGGGAAAACAGTCAAATAATTTTTTGAAGATAACTACGGCAAAATATACATATAAAACACAGTTATTTCAAAAATTTATTTGACAATCTTCCCGATTGAATTTTTAGCTGAAATCGTTTGTGGATAAAATAGACTTGATGAGAAACTTGCTCAAAGTATTTCATAAAAAAATTATACCAGGAACCGCCCAAATGGCGGCGGCCGAATGGAGCATCTTGTCCCTCCGATTGGACATGATCTTTTCCGTATGTGTATACATACATACATACATACATACATACATACATACACACACACACACACATACACACACACACACACACACACACACACACACATATATATATATATATATATATATAGGGGGGGGACCGAGGGATGTCCAGCCGGGGTCGCCATTGGCGTCTCTCTCGGCGTTATCCCTCCAATCCGGGGTGTGCCTGCCTTCAGGGGTCTTGTTCCCTAGCTGGTGGTGCGTTGTTGTTCTTCTTGGGTGGTTGCCCATCATCCTTCTTGTAGGAGTGCAACTCGTCAGCGTCCACGTACAAGCCTCCCCATTGGAGTGCCTTTATATATGACCTTGGGGGTTCAGTGATGAGTCTTCTCGCATAGGGGTTGTTACGGAACATGCCTTGAAGGAGGACGAGGAGAGTGTGATCATCGGCACCTCTACCTCATCGGTCTCCTTCGTCCACCGCTCCAGGAAGCTGCGGAGCGCTTCGTCGTGTTGTTGTTTGACACTGAGAAGGTGGGAGAAATGCTTCTTCGCGTGCTTCCTCCCAGCAAAGTGGGTGAGGAAGCATTGTGCAAGGTCCTGTCATGAGTCTACGCTACCCTCAAGTAGCGCGCGGAACCACTCGTATGTCGGGCCCTCAAGAGTGGGGAGGAACCAACGACATAGGTAGTTGTCCGACACGTTTACCATCAGCATGTTGTTCTGGAAATGGCTGAAGTGTTCCTGAGGGTCTGTTCGGCCGTCATAGGGTTTGATGGCGTTGCCTTGGTATTTCTCTGGGATTGGGGCAGAGAGCACCCTTACTGTGAAGGGAGTTTTTGTCCTGATCTGGATGATGGGGTCGTCGTGTCCTTCGGCTAGCTCCCTCTCCAAGGTGCTGACCTTGTGCAGGAGAGCGTTGTAACTGGGATCTCGGGAGGTGTTGGCCGTGTCCCCACCAGCCAGCTGCCTTGCTTCCATTTGGGCCAGTCGACTCTCCAACTGGGCGATGAATTCGTCTGGATGCGGCTCCTTGGTGGGGATCCCTTGTGGCCGTAACGGCTCCTTGCTGAGTCTCGACGCGGGCCGCATGGGCTTGGTTGATTTGGTGGCGTGCATCCTCCTCGTGCAGCTTGCCCTTTCCTTTGTCAATGTGATGCCGGCCTGCTATCCGGGACACTGACCCCAAGCTTTCTCTAGGTTTACCAGGTTGACGGTCGCCCAACCTTCCTGCCATTCTGTCCAACATGGGTCGATGGTGAGTGTCGCCTAGCCTATCGAAGGCTGGAGCCTTACCACGCGCATGAGTCGACATAGCTCATGGAGGAGAGGCGGTGTGGGATGTCGTGTCCTGGGCGACGGCGTTCTCGTCATCGCTGATAAAGGTGACAATTGGAGGAGGCGGAGGAGGTGGCGGTGTCGTGTTCTCCCCCGTCCGTGGCATGAGAGTGCTTAGGACGGTAGGGTTCTGGGCCAAGCTAGCAATGATGGCCGATAGTGCGTCCTGGAGTTGGGGGTCAACATGGAGAATAGTCTGCTGTCCCGAAGCATGGTCGCCCTTCTCTGAGAATTTCTTCCCAAGGCCAATGCGGGCGTCTTGAGCGTTGACGTTGAGCTTGTTGCGAAGGTCAGTCGTGGGGTCGATGGTCTCCTGGAAGACCTCTTCCTCCACTATCTTGTCGGCCGTAGTGTCGCTTGACCTCTCTTGGTTCTCCTGAGGGTCGGGGAGAGTTTTTTCGATGAGGTTGCGGTTTGACCTAGTCTTTCCCATTCAGTTAGTAGTGTGATAGTGTCTGGTAGCGTCGAAGGATACTGACTTGATTGTTCTATCTCTCAATGAAAGCACCAAATGATAGAGTATTAATCTTAGAGGGAAGTGAGAGCTAGAGAGAGAAAGTGAGCAATTAATATGTCTCAATCCCTATAACTACCCCCTAGGGGGATATTTATAGGGGAAAATGTGGGTTTGGGCTCCCAGGTTTTGGGTCCGGGGGGCCCGATACACAATAAGGCCTCTAATGGGTTGAGTACATGTTTATGAGACTAAGTTTAGAATCTAATATGTGGGAGTCTTTTTGGCCGACGGAGGAACACGCCGAAGGAGGTCCTGGCCGACAGAGGACCCATTCATGTTCCAGAGTTTCTGGGTTGTATTCTGAGATCTGTTTAGTTTGGCCGATGGAGGGCCATCTGGCCGATGGAGGACCACGTGTGTGCCAGCTATTTTTGTATTTGATCCTCTGAGTATATGGGTCATAGGCTTTGGGCCCATATACTCTATCATACACACACACATATATATTAACCTATTACACACACACACACACAAGCGTGCACACACACACATAGAGGAATGATCTTGTCCAACCGGAGGGACAAGAGGCGCCGTCTGGCCACCACCGTTTGGGGCGGTTCATGGTGATTTTTTTATGAAAGTTTTTTTGCATGTTCCCCATCAAGTCTAGTTTGTCCACACAAAAATTTAGCTAAAAATTCAACCGGGAAAGCAGTCAAATAATTTTTTGAAGATAACTGCGCCAAACGAAACATATACAACACAATTATTTTCAAAAATTTATTTGTCTGCCTTTCTGATCGAATTTTTAGCTGAAATATTTTTTGGATAAACTAGACTTGATGAGGAACATGCCCAAAACATTTTATCAAAATAAGCTACCGGTAACCGCCCCAAACGGTGGCGGCCGGACAGAGGATCTTGTCCCTCCGACTGGACAAGATCTTTTCCGTATATATATAGAATGAGCACTAGGTGAAACTGAAATGTGCAGAATAAAATATATGATGTGATGCCATGTTTGTACCTGTTGAGGGTAAGTCCCGTAGATCCGAAAGCCCAACACGAACTTTGGATATATCAGGAATGACCCTCAACATTGGCGCCGTCTGTGGGAAACTTACAAAAGGTTTCACTTTCTAAACATCCAAAAAACCTCTATTTTTTTTAAAAAAAATGGTCAGAATCAATTCCTATCATACAAACGACGGTTCACACCGTCACGTGAGGAGTCACACTCCGGGGAGTCAAAACCACCAGGGACAATCCAGTCGAGGATCGTATCCTCGTTTTAATGGGGATTTTGTGATTCCCGAATCTCTGAGAAGAAATCCCCAGGCCATGCGTGACATGGCCCAATTCATGCAGCACATGGCGAACGAAGAGGAAGGAGGTTCCAGATTTACAGGAGAAACTCCACGCGCGGAAACGACCACAGCGTCATCCCGTTCGCATACCCATCGGGATAATCGACGTAGCGCCCCACCAGCAGCGCATCCCAGTCCCAGTGACCGAACCCCGGTCGGGTCGCAAGCTAGAGGACCAACTCCCGTCGGTCATCATTTCAAGTATGCCGAGCGGGAAAATACTAGGGCCCCTCAGCGGCATTGGGACCGGGACTGTACGGATATGAGGGCTCCACCACCGCCCCCTTTGACGGCCCAGGAGGAAGAGATGACCGAGATGAGGAGGCAAATGAATGAAATGCGGGACCAGATGAACAGGGTACCTGTACAACCTGCGCCAGTTCAGCTGGGAATTACTTCCCCGTTTACTAGGGAGCTCATGCACGCGGATATCCAAGGGGGTGCCAAGCCCCCGACCGGCCAAATTTACGATGAGGTGGGAGATCCCCACGTACATCTGAGGAGTTACCAAGGGGGACTTATGCTGCTAGGAGCACCCGAGGCTGCCATTTGCCGTTTGTTTTTCAGCACGCTCAGGGGGCCTGCCCAGGAATGGTTCGGGACACTACAGCCCGGGTCAATCAATAGCTTTGCCGAGTTATCAGCGTTATTCTTGGCTCAATTTGCTTCCAGTGCCAATCCCAAACGGCACTTCAGATATTGGACCAGCGTGAAGCAAAACGCCAAGGAGACCCTCAACCAATTCCTGAAAAGGTGGAGGGATGAAACTTTAACAGTGGGAAACATGACGGATGATACCGCCATTACCCTGTTCACGAATGCTCTCCGAACGGGGGAGTTGTACAAAGAATTGAAGAAGAATCCGGGTACGGCGTACGCCAAGGTGTTGGATAGGGCTCGCAAGCATGCCGCCCTAGAAGAGGAGATAATGATTAGGGATAAGGTCATTACGCCTGCTGCCCCGACCAGACTGGCCGATCGGCTGGGTCCTAGCCCAGCGGCCACCTTACCTCCCAAACAAGGGAGATTTACACCCCTGGTCCTATCAATAGCGACCATCTATCAGTACGAGAGGGACAATATTCCCATCCCGACTGATTCTGGACAATTCATGGGAACGGATGACAATGCTTTCTGTAAATATCACAACAGAAAGGGTCATGCCACCAATGCCTGCAGGGCCCTACAAACAGCAATTGAGGATCTGATCCGAAGGGGCCATCTGGGCAAATATGTGAACAAAGATCCGAATGCAATGGGCACGTTAAAACCGGCCAGGAAACCTAATAGCTGGCGCCGGGATGCTCAACGTGACGCCCAGCCTCAAAATGATGTGTATGTTCCTCCCAGGGATGAGCCAGAGGGCTCGGGAGGCCCTGGAAAGAAGCCTCGAATGGAGGTCAAGGTCATATTTGGGGGCGGGGAGACCGGAGATTCGAACGCCGAACGGAAAAGGTTCGAGTGAAGTCTTTATGTGGGATCCGTCTCCGCTCCCCCAGAAGAAAGGAAGGACAGACCCGATCACGTTCGGGCCAGCTGATTTACCCAATTCTCCAAGCCCCCACAGGGATGAACTGGTGGTAAGCATGTGTATTGACAATGCTTTGATCCGCCGAGTACTGGTTGATACTGGGAGCAGTGTGAATGTATTGTATCTACAATCATTCGAGAAAATGGGTCTACAAAGGAGCCAACTGACCCACCTGCGGACTCCACTGGCGAGTTTTACCGGTAACTGCATCGAGGCGGAAGGGACCATCCAATTAATGGTTGAAATTGGGGATGAAACCCACAGAGCGTCACTCCGAATGACGTTCGTGGTGGTAGATATAAAGTGCGCCCACAATGCCATATTGGGCCGACCGGGATTGGAAGATCTGGAGGCAATAGCCTCTGTCCGCCACTCATGCATCAAATTCCCTATAGACACTGGGGTAGGGGTGGCCAGAACTGACCCAACAACAGCCTGGACATGTTATCGGGAGGCCCTGAAACAGATGAACACTCGTGGGATGCGGGTGAATACAATTGAGGTGGAAACCCACCGAACGGAGTTCGAGGCACACCCGGAACCCGCCACCCTTCTTGAACAAATCGACCTCGACTTCCCCCCGAATCGTACGGTTGCTATCGGGGTAGATCTGGAGGCTGATATCCGGGATGGCGTGATTGCCGTCCTCAAAAAGTTTCAGGTGCTGTTTGCCCGGGGGCCAGAAGATATGCCCGGCATTGATCCAGAAATAATATGTCACAAACTTGCCGTTCGGTCTGATGCAAAACCGGTCCAACAGAAGAAACGGTATCAAGCAACCGAACGGCGGGAATTCACAAAGAAGGAAGTGGCCACCTTGCTAAGAATAAAGCACATCCGTCCGGTAATCCACGTAGAATGGCTATCCAATGTGGTTGTAGCCCCAAAACAATCTACCTGGAGAATGTGCGTGGATGACTCTGATCTGAATAAAGCGTGCCCCATGGATCCCTACCCAGTGCCGAGGATCGATCTGCTAGTGGATGAAACCGCCGGGTGTGAGTTACTGAGCTTCATGGATGCTTTCCGGGGTTATCATCAGATATTCATGCACCCGGCCGATGCAGAGAAAACGGCATTCGTTACTTCGGATGGCGTGTTTTGCTACATCGTCATGCCATTCGGATTAAAGAACGCAATGGCAACCTTCCAGAGGATGATCGGGATGCTGTTCAAAGATGTGCTGGGTGTCACAATGGAAGCCTACGTTGATGACATCCTGATCAAAAGCAAAAAGAAGGAAAACCATGTCCTGGACATAGAAAAGGTGTTCGGGATAATGCAAAAGGCGAATATGAGGCTGAATCCCAAGAAATGTGCGTTTGCTGTAAGAGGAGGCAAATTTTTGGGGTACATGATGAGCGAGAAGGGGATTGAGCCCAATCCAGAAAAAGTAAAGGCAATTGTGGACATGGAGGCTCCGAGAAATCTCAAGGAAGTGCAGAGGTTGACCGGTCGGCTAGCAGCCCTGAGCAGATTCCTATCCAAACTGGCCGATCGAGCTATCCCGTTCTTCCAGATCATGAAGAAAGCCAACCCTTTCGAGTGGACGGCCGAATGCCAAACGGCCTTTGAGGATTTCAAGACATATCTGTCTTCCCCCTGGTCTTGACAAAACCCAAACCAGGGGAACATCTGTATATGTACCTTGATGTAGCTGACTTGGCCGTAAGCACAGTACTGTTGAAAGAAGAAGATGGCATTCAACGGCCAATCTATTTTGTGAGCAAGGCGTTGAACGACCCGGAAACTAGGTACACCTTGCTAGAGAAGAATGTACTGGCCCTGATAGCTGCCATTAAACGTCTGGCCCCGTATTTCCAGACCCACCCGGTAACTGTGTATACTACCCAGCCATTAGCCACCATCTTGAGAAATCCTATGGAAAGTGGGCGCATTACGAAGTGGAGCCTCCTGATCGGGCAATACGAGGTAGATTTCACACCCCGGCCTACTATCAAAGGGCAGGCCCTGGCAGATTTCATTGCAGAATGTACCGCCCGGCCCTCAGAAAAAGATTCAGATAACAACGGGCTGGATTTTGGTGGGAAATGTATGTGGATGGAGCGTCTAGTGCCAAGGGTTGTGGAGCTGGAGCTGTGATCACATCGCCCGAGGGATTCAAAGCATATTATTCTATTCATTTTGATTTCAAGGTGACCAACAATGAGGCTGAATATGAGGCTCTCATTGCTGGTTTAAAGTATGCAAGGGCCCTGGGCTCCGATCGGTTAAAAGTCCGATCGGACAGTCAATTAGTGGTACATCAAGTAAACGGCACTGCTGAGGCCAAAGAAGAAAGGATGAAGGCCTACAAGGAAATGGTCGAGGAGCAGATACGTAAATTTGAACAGGTGGTGCTCGACCAGATATCCAGAATCGAAAATACTGAAGCAGATATCCTGTCCAAATTAGAGCATGCAGCGTTCGACGATCGGGCACAGGAGATCCCGGCTCATATCCAACGTTTTGCCCATCGGGAAACATTGGCAACCCCAGCAATCATGGTGCTCCAGATCGAGGCCATATCTTATGCCATCCCGAGCTGGGTCGTGGATATGACCAACTACCTAAAAGACGGAACCCTCCCACAAGATAAAAATCCTGCTTATCAAATAAAATGCATCCAGAGGAGGGCTTCCATGTTCGAATTGGTGGACGGGCAGCTGTACAAAAAGACATTTGGGGGGCCGTATCTGAAATGCCTCCCACCCGATCTAGCGGCAGCTGTAATGGAAGAAATTCATGAAGGTATCTGTTCCAGCCACCAATGGCCCAAGACACTGGCCAGAAAAATCATCTTGCAAGGGTATTATTGGCCAACTATCCAACAGGACTGCTTCGCGCATACTAGGAAATGTAAGGTATGCCAATTATACGCACCGGTTCCCGGACGGCCTGCCACTTTCTACACTCCAATGACGGTGGCCCTTCCATTTGCAAGATGGGGAATAGACCTGTTAGGTCCTCTTCCTACTGCACCTGGAAACAACAAGTACATCATTGTGGGAATAGATTACTTCACCAAATGGGTAGAGGCCGAGCCACTGGCCAGCATCACAGATGTTAAATGCCAGAAGTTCGCCTGGAAAAATATCATTTGCCGGTTCGGAATCCCTGAACAGATTGTAACTGACAATGGAAGGCAGTTCGTGAGCCGGAATTTTGAGAACTACCTGGTCAAATGGGGGATCAAGCATTCCAGAGCGTCCGTCGCATACCCTCAGGCAAATGGCCAGGTAGAAAATATGAACCGAACTATCATGGATGGTATGAAGAAGAAGCTGGAAGAATACTCCTCATCGTGGCCTGATCAGTTGAATTATATTCTGTGGACTTACAGGACCACACCCCGAACGGCCACGGGAGAGACTCCATTTGCCCTTGCCTATGGTTTTCAGGCCAAAGTACCAACAGAGATCCTAGTTCCCACACACCGAACGGTGCATTACAGCCTAGAACAGAATGAAGATAACTTACGGGCCGAATTGCATTTCATAGAAGAAAGAAGGGATCTGGCAGCGGCACGAATGGAAGAGTATCACAGAGCCACAAGAAGATACTTTGATAAGCAAGTTAAAGTTCGTTCAATCGAGGTAGGGGACCTGGTGCTAAGAAAGAGAGAGAAAAGCAAACCGCTCGAAGGGGGCAAAATGGCACAAAATTGGGAAGGCCCCTACCAAGTATGTAAGAAGTATGCTTCAGGAACGTTTGGCCTACAAAATACCGAAGGCCGACCGGCAGGAACTTGGAATGTGGAGCATCTGAGGAAATTTTATCAGTAAAAACGGCTGTTGCCACCTCTAAAAAAAATATAGAGAGGGAGACATAACTTCAACACAAACTCAGCCCATGGTTAACTCGATCATTCCGGATGACCGGATGACGAACGGGTTAACAACATGGAAGGAAAATCAATTCTCAGTTTAGAGAGTTTTTGACTCTAGAATTATGAAAGAATAAAGGGATCAAAAACGGCTTGAAGAATTGAGGCTCAGAAAATCGGTGCCCGTGGTTAACTCAATCATTCCGGATGACCGAATGACGAACGGGTTAACAACATGGAAGGAAAATCAATTCTCAGTTTAGAAAGTTTTTGACCCTAGATTTATGTAAGAATAAAGGGATAAAAAACGGCTTGAAGAATTGAGGCTCAGAAAATCGGTGCCCGTGGTTAACTCAATCATTCCGGATGACCAAATGACGAACGAGTTAACAGCATGGAAGGAAAGTCATTCTCAGCCAACGGCTGGGAGTTTGACGCTCAGATAGTCTCACCTCAGCGGTTAATATGAGAATCGATTCTGGAAAACCGAATGACGAACATATTAGCAGTTTGGAGGGAGCCATTATTTCAGCAAGAGTTTTGACCCTGTAATTACGCATTGATGAAGGGATCAAAATGGCCTGGAGTTCGAAGGACAATGATTCTCACCTCAGCTTGGTTAACACGTAGAATCATTCCGGATGACCGAATGACGAACGAGTTAACAGCTTGGAGGGAGCTGAGTCGTCAACTTAGCCAAAGTCGACCCTGTAATTACGTACGGGCAAAGGGATCAAAACGGCTTGGAGATGGTGTCAAGACTGTAAGATATGGATTAACCGAGCGACGTTCGGATAAGGTACGGATTGTCGCCCGGGGGATCGGAACTATGGTTTTGAAAAATCTCGCCTCAGTCATAAAACTTGACTTGGAAGCTAGTCGCCCTTTTAGCTATAAGTAAGAAATGACCCAACTTCGGTGATCTTGCTTACAGTTCGAAAAGGGTTACCTCAGACCCCTAATATGGATGATACGAGCCAGAGAGAACAGTTCGGAATGCATCGGAATTATGGGTTTGGAAGGGAGAGAGCCTCACCTCAGCTTGTTAACGCATGAAATCATTCTGGATGACCGAATGACGAACGGGTTAGCAGTTTGGAGGGAGCCCCTATCCCAGCCGAGAGTTTGACCCTGTGGTCACGATCAAAAAGGCTTGGAGGAATTCACCTCAGCTAAGAGTTTTGAACCCGTGCGCCACGAACAGGAAAAAGGATCAAAACGGGTTCGGGAAAGGTGTCAGAACAATTGTGAAGAGAGTCTCACCTCAGCTTGTTAACACGTGAAATCATTCCGGATGACCGAATGTCGAACGTGTTAACAGTTTGGAGGGAGCCCCTATCCCAGCTGAGAGTTTGACCCTGTGGTCACGATCAAAACGGCTTGGAGGAATTCACCTCAGCTAAGAGTTTTGAACCCGTGCGTCACGAACAGGAAAAGGGATCAAAACGGGTTCGGGAAAGGTGTCAGATATAAAGATACATGAGCCGAGTGAGGTTCGACCACGTAGAGAAGATTGTGAACAAAAAATCAAAATAGAAAAAATACAACAAAGGAAAAAAGTCCAGTTTATTCTTCGGCATTACTAGCCGGAATATACAAGAAGAACGAATATACAAGAAAAGAGACAACAGATAAGGAAAGAAGGCTACACTACTGGAGGATTGCCGCTCGGGGGGGATGTAGGCTGAGAGCTCCCTGCCTGCACTGCATCGTCAGGCGCTGCTTTGGATCTTTTCTCCATGACGCGATCGTACGTATTCCCGAACAGATCGTCGAAGCCTAATTCATCAGGATCGAACGGCTTGGGGAAACGCTCTAAGATCAGTTCAAGATTCCTGTCCAGAAGCAGGTCCTGACTTTGCTTTACGGTTTTCTCGGTCAGGACATCCAAGAAAGATTTCCCTTCCGGCGTGCTGTCCAGGAGGTCGATCCCTGCCTTGATAGGATCTGAGCTCTCACGCAAAAATTGGCCAAGGTGAGGACCTAGGAATTGCCGGGCCGTGTTCTCCAGAGCAACGTTCAGCCCCTTACCCCGTTGAAAGTCCACTACCGATTGCTGAGCAATCTGGGAAGTATTGACCGTGTAGGGTTCGGGCAGATGGTCGCCAACAGCCTTATCAAATTTGATGCCAGCAGATTCAGCAGCCCGCACCTTGGCCCGGAGTTCTTTAAGCTCCCGGTCGCGACGACGGGACATCTCCTGCATCTCGACCAGAGCAGCTTTTGCCTTCTCACCCTCTTTGGCCTGCTCTTGGAGGTCGGTCGCTAACTTCCGAGCGGCAGAAAGGAGGACCTGGCCGTCATCCCGATCGCTGGCCAGAGCTTTCATCTCCTTCTCAGCAGCAAGAAAGGCCTTGTGATAATACACGCCGGCCTGAAAACAAGATTACAATGAAAGTCATATAAGTTAAAACATGAATAGTAGAAAGGCATGGGTCGGAATGAAATGTACCTTGAGTGCTTCCTGGTGACCTGCTTCGAAAAGGTCTGACCAGTGAGTCAAGTTGGTGAAGCTCGGGGGAACCTTGATCGCAGTATGACACCACATAGAAGATGGCATCAGCCCGAACAGATACCTCCCCTCTGATCTGGGCCCCATATTTGAAAATTCAACAAACATCCGATCATCGATCGGTGTGGCAGTAAGAACCGGAGTTGGTTTGTTGGCAGGCACCGATCTTTTGGGCTCGACCTCCGGCCCGGTCAAATCAACCACATGGTCGATCGGGATCAGGTGATCGCCATCATTTCCTTTGCGTTTTTTGCGGGTTTGTTCCGCCGAGTCACGATCGGCTATCATCTTCTCCTTCCCTTTAGCAGAAGATCTAGAGCGTCGGACGGGTATGGGAGATATCACACCTACAAGAAAGAGAAATAAGAGATAAGTTGAATTGTGAGAGTGAAGGATGATCGGGTTAAAACCCTACTATGCTTACCGATTCCAGCAGATAACATGCTCGAGGTAGTGACAAAGCTGCGAAGACTTCTGGTCCCTCCCATCCGCAGAGACTCAGCTTGGGAGCGTAGAACGGCATCCACCCTGGGCAGAGAATCCCGAACGGGGTATGCGTTCCACCTGTCCGGGAATGGCAGAGAATCACCTACCCGAACGAACAAAAACCGCTCTTCCCAGTCAGCCTGCGGGGTAACGTTCTCTGTGAACAGCTGACGATCAGAACGAGCTACCAGTTTCAGGTACCCGGTCGTCCAGTAGGGCTGATAACAGTAATGATAAAGGAACAGATCGACGCTCGGGGTGATCCTCAACTCGTGGCACCGGATAATGAAGCCTGTCAGAATACGGTAGGTGCTGGGCACGAACTGAGCGGGCAGTACAGCAACCCGGCGTAAGAACTCCACTTTGAATGAATGGAGAGGGAACCAAAGTCCAGCAGTCAGAGCATCAAGGTGCACTAGCACGTGCCCCGGTCTGTGCCTCATAGGGTGCCGAATGAATCCGGCATAGTATTCTCTTGGTGGGGGCAACAACTGGCTAAGTTGCCGTTCAACATCTTATGGGAGACGTTGTTTGTGTTTGCGTATGCGATTGAAGTGTAGGGCAATGCGGGGTGGCCGCTCGGGCATCCCCTTGTTGTAAACTTGGAGGTCATCTCCAGACAGACATCCATCCTCCTGTGGCTGTTCGATATGTTTGCTGGCCTGAGGATTGGCGGGTTTAGGTGTTTGGGACGAAGAGCCTTCGGCCTGGTTACCAGCGGATGTTTTGCTTTTGCGGATCAAAGGCATCTCTTCAGATTCTGAGCTAGAGGAGTAGTACATAAAAACGCTGGAAGAACTCTGGGAATTCTAGAGAGGGAAGGCTTGAGAGTATGCAAGGGAATTCTAGAGAGAGAAAGCTCGAAAGAAAAATGAGAAAACAGCAGGAGAAATTAGGGGAAGCACCTCTCTATAAATAGGGAAAGTGCCGCACAAATCCCTAATCCATGAGCAACACGTGGCATTGGGTGGTTACGATTAATCTGGGGCATTTATGATTCATTTTTTTTGTGCACGTACCCCGGACGGGCTTACAGAGAATTAGCAAAGATCACAGGGACTTGCTGTTTAGAAAAATGCTAAGTCCTAAATGTCAACCTGAAGCCCGAACGGCTACCGACTTATGGAGAGGCCCAGGTGGAAAGAAAACCAAGAAAACGGCTAAGTCCTAAAAATTGGTTTGATGCCCGAACGGCTATCAATGTTATGAAGAAGCCCAGGTGCAAAGAAAACCAAGAAAACTGCTAAGTCCTAAAAGTTGACCTGAAGCCCGACCGGCTATCAACATCATAAAAGCTATCCTAAGGATTGGTCTGAAGCCCGACCGGCTATTAACGTTATAAGAGATTATCTGAAGCAAGAATGTGCTAAGTCCTAAAATTTGGTATGAAGCCCGAACGGCTGAGTACCAGAGAGGAAGGTTTTTTCCTTAAATAAATCATAACTTTCTAATTCCCGAACGGCGATCAACGACATCAAGGGTAGTTGAGCAAGAAATACAAAATGGGCATATAAAGACAGAAAAGATAGTACACAAAATATCAGGCAAAAAAGGGATATTTATTCATCGGTTCTACTGACCGGGAAGTACAAGCTATTTAGAGAAAAAGAAAATTACAACAAGTAATGAAAAAGTACATATAAATTATTGGCTAGGGGCCATTTCATCTCCCTCTTCGTCCTCATCTTCATCATCATCAGACAGGGGCTCAGGCTCTCTCCCAGCAGCCTGATCGGCTTCCCTTTGCCGAGCTCGCAGGTATTTCTCAAACTGAGTCTGGATAATGTCATCTGTGGGGAGATCAGAAGCCTGAACCGGCCTCCCCAGATGATTTTGAAGCTGAGTGACGAAAGGACGCAGCAAGACCTGGCCAATTTTGCCATAAAGATCTGAGACGATGGAGTCGTTCCATTTTTTGGCCTCGGGGTCCTTATCCAAGAGGGCCACCCCTGCCGATAGCCGACCAGCGCCTTTGGGGAAACCCTTCAAGTACGCCCCAAAGGCGAACGAGATTTGGGCCCTTGCATGTTCATCCTTGATGATGGAGAATTCATCAGAGGATTTAAACGTGTCCCAGACGGCGGACAGATC
Source organism: Cuscuta europaea (assembly GCA_945859875.1). Taxonomy (NCBI): domain Eukaryota; kingdom Viridiplantae; phylum Streptophyta; class Magnoliopsida; order Solanales; family Convolvulaceae; genus Cuscuta; species Cuscuta europaea. The sequence continues at coordinate 5,514,602 of CAMAPE010000021.1, forward strand.
CACGTTCACTTCATAGGGACCGTCCGGGATGCTGGATGGCATTTCTTCGAATTTGACCTGTGCGGCCTCAGCGGCAAGTACCTTCGCATGGGAAGTTGCGAGTTGGACCCGAAGGGTACCGAGTTCAGCATCCAGCCTCTGCTTTTCCTCCGCAAAGGCTTTCCGTTCAGCCTCCAGAGAGGCGATGGCAGCAGCAGCATGTTGCTCAGCAGAAGACTGGGCAACAATCAGTTCCCGCTCCTTGGCCAGGCGGGCCTCCCGCATCTGAAGGGTGTACAAGCCCATCTACAGAATACCGTTCGAGAGTTAGTACTGATTACAGAGAATAAAATAAAGACAAAGCGCAAAAGACAATGTACCTTCAGAGCAGTCAGAGCCAGACATTCTTCAGATTGCTCGACCGGCAACTGAGGAAGGGAAAAGTTGTTGAACCAAGAGGAGGTCGACCAGATCTGGCTCGCTGTAGAGCCGGCCCTCTCTAATACCTCATGGACAGGGTCGGATAGGGAGATCCGCTCGACCTGACCCGTAATATGGTCGGTATGGGTCTCACCAGCATTCGAGGGTTCCCCCCGAACGAAGTCGAAATGCTGGGAAAATTGGTGCAGTTGGTCAGAGCCGAACCGGTCATCGATCAGCATGGCCTCTAATTGATCCTGGTGGACCTGCTGAATTGGCTGAGGCTCTGGAAGCGGTTGGGAAGGGGCAGCCTCCTGAGCGGGAATAATGGAGGGAGTAGGTTGTGGATTCTTCCTGGATTTCTTCCGTTTTCCGGCCCCACCGGCTGCGATGACTCTGCTATCATCCATAGGAAGATCTGGGTTTGGTGCTGAAAAAAGACAAAGAACAATGTTAGTATCGAGCGGCCCTAGCATGTGAGAAACTAGAAAAAAGAATAAAAGAACGTTTCTCGCACGGGAAGGACCGCCCAGACCAAGGCACTTGGTTTATCAAAACAAGTAAACCCAAGAGAACGGGCAGTACCTATCCCGGCTGTTATAAGTCGTTCGGGGGTCAGATAATTCATGATGTCCATGCATTTATCCTTCTCCACAGCAAGCACGTCCTTGTAGATTTCTTCAGTGAGGACAAGATCAGGGGATTTGCGGGGAAAGGCATTCCATTTGCGGGGAATCAGACCGTCCGGGATGGACACGAAGAAAAACCGGTCTTTCCACCCTTTGATCGAAGTTGGGTTTCCTTTGAACAGGATGTGTCCCGTTCGGGCACTAGTGGCCAGATAGCCATGGGTTTGTTGGGGGGCTACTTTGAAGAATTGGTGGAAGAGTTCTAGGGTTGGTCGGGCGCCGACATCTTTGCAACGACAAATGAAACCCGCCATTGCTCGATAAGAGTTCGGCATAATCTGGGCCGGTACAACTTCATAGAAATTGAAGAAAGAAATGAAAAAGGGGTGTAGCGGAAATCTAAGGCCGGCCCTAATTGAGTCAAAGTGGACTGTGGTCATTCCGGGCCTATGACGCATTGGGTGAAGCCCGACTTGCAAACGGAAATCCACCGGGTCAGGGATAAGGGCCGGAATTTCGGCCCTATTGCGAGAGGTCAATTTTTGCCGCCTCTCCCTAATCAATTTTAGGTCAAGAGTATGGCGAGGAACATCGTTGGGACGTCCGGCCGCCATGGAGGCTATTTCGTCCTCGGATTTGGTGTCATCGGAATCCTCACTGGAGGAAGAAGAAGTGCTAGGGAGGTCCTCCGCCTCAGCCCTGGTATTTGTCGCCGTCTCAGTAGAAACACCGGCAAACGGAACTGGGATGGCATCTACAATGGCGGTGTCAAGGTCATCTCCATGAGAGGCCATCTCCGAATCAGAGGAATGCTCTTTGGGGCTCATCTCGATCGAAGCCAGAAATGAAGATAGGGAATCCGAAGTTGGGAAATTACCTGAGCAAAGGAAGCAGGGGGAAATTTGCAGAGGAAACAACGAAGGCCAAGGAATTGCAGAGTCGAAACCCGGAATTGAGGAGTTAAGGGCTAATTTATAGCCTTGAAACCGCCGTGTCGAGAACCAATCAGAGAGCGACACATCATTAGGAACATTTAAGCTAAACACGCGTCTAATGAAAAGACTAAACGACGGTTATCATGATGAATATGGGGAAATGAAGCGGCAGCCGTCAAATCGCAGCATGGGGAACTGATTACTTCTGTACCCCGATCGCCATTCGGGGTATTATGACATTGGTATACTTCCTAATGCACTCACTTCGTTCGAGACATCGGAAGTGGGGGACTTGTGTTGGGATATTGACCTAGAGGCCCAATACCCAGATCGGGAAGGCCCAAGATATCCGGCCCAAGCAACGGGCCCATCACTCTATGATGAAAAAGATCCAGTAAGAAAACATACCGAACGGAGTTCGGCCCAAATAAAGGTTGGCCCAGTAAGAAGACATACCGAACGGGGCTCGGACTATATATCATACTTGGGCCAATTTGACAGCATCTTCAGTACAACCCAACATCCCGTTCGAGCAACGGCCAACCAGCAAGTGGCCAGGTGCAATTAATGCCAGACTATGACATCAGCAAGTGGAAGCATGGATGACCAAGTCGGTGGAACAACGGCCAATCAGCAAGAGACAGCCCATGCTCTCCATTAGTATAAATAGAAGGTTTCAAGTCATTGTAAGGGTTAGCATTTCAATACTCAAGCTCTAGAATAGCATCATTTGCTCTTATTTCTTGTATTAAAGCATAGTTTCCGACTTACCGATCGGGAAATTCCTTGTAATCAGATTGGCTAATTAATACAAGTGAGCTTTCGAGTTTTAGTTAGTTCAGATTTTATATTTTCTTATACGCTTTGATTCTGGGCCATTCCTGATATATCCAAAGTTCGTGTTGGGCTTTCGGATCTACGGGACTTACCCTCAACAGTACCTTTTATTATGCACATATCAGTTTCAGTAACGCACAATTGAGTTTAACTTTTAATTTTGCACATTTCAATTTCATCTAATGCACGTCTCAGTTTCACCAAATGTACAATTCAATTCCACATAATACAATCCAATGGTTTAGATTCATTCTCATTTCTCTCTTGGGAGTCCTTTCTTACCAGAACCGCTCCTGTGTTTATGTGTGTTGAGGTTAATTCCTCCAACTCCAAGGGCCCAATACGTTCTCTTCAGCTTCGATGGATACTTTAAGTGGATTGTCTCAATATGAAGGCACAAGTATTTACCAATAAGGAGACAGTAAGTGGGCCAAGTTCTTGTAAGCAATAACGAAAAATTACAGCACACCCTACTCAAAGTCGAGCTGAGCGTCTAGTCTATGCTACGAGTGCAAGATATTAGAGCTGAATGGTAGTGAATACAAGTTGTCAATCCGTAACTATGAAATAAATGTTATTATTTATAATACCATGGGGTAGGTGGTAGTGGTGATGTAGAGGATTATGAGTGGCTAGCTTCTCAACCATAAAATCTTGTATATCTGGTGCATTTAATATATATACTTCGTTCTGTATCATTAGTCATTATGTTTATGGCTTTTTTTGTCTTTTATTATATAAACGAATATATATGGAGTGTATATTTGGTTTCTAATTATTTCCTAAGTTGTTTTGATTTGTTTATTTATGTGCAGGTGCGCACTACTATGATCGTAGTTTATATTTGTTTGATTTTTCCAAATTGCTTTTTATTTGTTTCTTTATTTGCATGTGTGCATGTAGTTTATACGTAGTATATTTTTGGACGTAATTTAATTTTTATTACTCTACTATACATTTTGCCATTTTAATATACACAAAAGATTGTAGTTTTAATTACTGTGGGAAACTAATTGTTACGATTGAATAGTTTTGATGACTATATTCCAAAATTAATAAATGAGCTAAACAATTATTTATCCTATTTAGCATGTCCGCACATAAAATTATAGTTTGAAACAACAACAATTAGGGTAAGATCACTCTAAGATAGGATGTCTTTTCCTAATTTTTTTTGGGTCGGATAAGATCACTCTAAGATAATATGTCTTTTTCTAAACCCGGGTCAATTAGGGTAAAAACCGGACCGGACCGGAAAATTTAGGTCCGGACCGGTTAGATTCAGGTCCGGTCTTCGGTCTATAGAAAATGATGTTTCTGGTTCCGGTCCTAACCGGTTCCGGTCTGGTCCGGTCCGGTTTTGGACCGGTGCACACCCCTAGTCATGGTACACTTAGACTCTGTGATAGCTGGGCTGCGATTCGCGATCCATCCCTTCTACATCGAGTGTTACACTTGAGATTAATTTAAAAGGATTAATAGTACTATTCATACCAATATAGGTGCATCTCCAAGTTAAGTGTGTATCTCCTCCTCCTCCCCTTCCCCCTCCCCCTCCCCCTCCCCCTCCCCCTCCCCCCCCCCCTCCTCCTCCTCCTCCTCCTCCTCCTCTTCCTTTCATCTCAGGGTTTGCTTCTTTGGGCTTAACCGCTGCAGGATCTTTTGTTTGTGTAACTGGCTCAAGCTCCCTTCCACTCCTCAGCGTGATAGCGTGAACATGTTGCTCTCTTGGATTATTTTCAGTGTTAATAGGGAGGGATCCCTTAGGCCTCTCAGATTGGGCCTTTGCAAGCTGACCCATTTGACTCTCAAGGTTCTGAAAACTTGTTGCAGTTGTTTGCATAAATTTCCTGAGTGTCTCTTCCAAGCTGATGTGGGCGTGCTTCCATTCAGGCATCTTATATTCCGCCTCCTTCCTTTGACTTTGTTGATGAAACTGGTATTCTTAAGGCGGGGCTTGATGTGCATGGGGATGATTGTAGTTCCTAAACAGCTTCTGATTTCCATGCTCGTAGTTCCCATATTGCTGCTGATTGTAGGGCTGATTGTAGTAGCCCCGCCTCTGAAAATTAATAACATCAACTTGCTCCACTCCAAGGGATGCCAAGGAGTTGGTCATTATATTACATTCATGGGGCCAATGGAGACCCCCATACGTACTGCAAGATGGATTGATGGGTCCAGAGGCCACCATATTCACGCTAGGCACCGAGGAAGCAAGTTGCATCTTCTTTATATCCTCCACACTTGTTGATAGCTTCTGCACCATGATGGTCAATGTATCCACGCGTGCTGAAAGTGCTGAACTCTCAATGATCTCGTATAGTTCTGGAGCTTTCTGCTGAGCTAAACTACTTGAGTTGTACCATGAAGCATTGTTAGTCACTATTTTCTCTATTAGTGCTTCTGCATGTTTAGCTGGCAGCTCAGGAAAAGCACCATTTGCGGAAGCATCCAACATCATCCTTCCCTCATCATTGATACCATTGTAGAAATAGAATATGACCTCACACTTACTCAGCTTGCCCTGAGGGTAAGATCTTCTCAGCACCTTGAATCTCTTCCATGCTTCAGGTAGAGACTCCAACGACCCTTGCTTGAACTCTTGCAATTGCTTCTTCAGCTTCAATGTCTTTGATGTTGGGAAGTATTCTTTGATGAAGGCACTATGCAACTGGTCCCAAGTCTGGAGATGGTGGTGTGGATTGCTATCCAACCATCTCTGTGCATCATCCCTAAGTGAAAACGGGAAAAGCATCAACTTCACCTGATCATCAGCTACCCCGAGAATTTTGAAAGTCTGGCACATCCTCATAAATTGGGTAATATGTGCCACATGATCTTTAGCCGCCCTCCTTCAAATTGGTTGTTTGAGATCATACTAATCACCGTCGGCTTAATCTCATAGTGGTTAGCAGTAATTCCTGGCACTTGAATGCTGCCATATTCTGAAATTTCTGGCGTGAGGAAATCTGCTATTGTCTGCCCTTGGTAGAGAGGATTGTCATGCGGGACATAAGCATTGGGTGGAGGATCATGCTGTCTAGGCTTGAAAGTTGGTCGTGGTTGAACAGGCGGCACTTGGGGCTGATTGCGGTACTGGTTCTGGAAATGATTTTGGTAAGGTGGCTGATTCTGGAATGGGTTCATGGAAATCATGGGAATATTCTGACCTGTTCCTTGCATCCCAAAGATTGGATTTTGAAAAGTAGTTTCAGGAATAATAGAAGCATTTTGGAAAAGCTGGTATAGAGGGGGAAGGATGATTTGTGGAGTTGCTTAGTTTTGAGAAAAGAATGGAGGGCAATAATTTTGGAAACCTAGAGGGCGATTTCTACGAGAAATTACCAGAGTAGATTGCGGTGAGGTGTTTATGTAGAAATCGGGCTGAGTGGTGGTGATAGGGACTCCAGATGTTTCGGTGGTTTCAGATGAAGATTGATCCATGACTACTCTTTGCTCTTGTAGAGCCTTGTGATTGTGTATGGCGAGCTTTTCTATCTCAAGATTAAGAGGGACAAGCGGTTCTCCTCTCTTAGAACGTGTATGCATAAATAGATCTAACCTGCACGGTTAGAAGAGAAAAATCCTACGACAAACTAAAAACAAGTCGCTGAAATTAATTAACCCTTTGAACCGACACCGTCCGTTTTCTCGCATCAAAATATATGTAGGAGTGTAGGGCTAAAGTACCAGTATCGTCTCCACAGGGACAGGAAAAGGGAATCAAGAATTAAATAAATTCAACGATTAAAAAATAAAAATAAAATAAATGCAATTGTGTGAGATTTGGATTTTTGAAAATTTAAAATGGGAAAAATCAATAAATCTAAAAGGCTCTTTCAAATTAATGACGAAAGGGAACATGGATTGATTACGGGGTAATCAGATTTCGGAGGTTGTTAGTCCTTGTTTTCTATAACAACAATACAATATGATCTATCAAAGAGTAAAACAACAGAAAGATGAACACGATGAAATCCCTCTTTGATATACCGTGAACTCGTACAGAGAATGATATGCGCTAAGGCTGTTTAGATCGAGTACAAAAGTTAACGCAGACCTAAACCTAAAGCGCCTTTTTATATGCGCAGGTATAAGGTTTGCGTAAAGGCTTTCAGCCTGATATGGGCCTGACACATTGGCCCCATATCTTTTTTACCCTAATAAATACAAACATTAATAACAAAGGGTATAATAAAAGCTAAACTATTACAAGACATATGTCAAGCTTGATTCACAATAAAATGATCTTCAACAATCTCCCTCTTTGTGATCAAGTACTGTCTTGCTTTTATCTCTGAGCTCTGAAGTAATGCTTTCTAAAGTTCAGTGCATGCTCATACTGTCTCAACGCTCTTCTCTTATCCAGTTGTTTGATGATGGGCTGCAGTATTGTTTCCAGGCTGTCAAACTTTTCTAGCTCCTCATCAGTCGCATCAGCAAGTCTTCTTTCAAGATCTTCTTTGATAGGCAGCAGCTTTTGTTGGATGACTTTTAAAGCCCCATCACAGTATTTGTGTATGTCTTCTACCCACATCAGGCGCTTTTGCTCTTTATGGTCGAGGTATAGAATTGAGAGCGGATCCTTAAAAATGTGGTAGGGTTCATATTCTTCAAGCTCTTCTTCATACAGAATCAGTCTAGTGAGATTTGCATTCCGAACATTGTTCTCGAGCGCCATTTGTAGATCATGGGCGGAGTGGAATCTGATTCGTCTTAGCATAAATCGCTTGATTGCCTCAAATCCTTCACTGTAGACTCTGTTTCGATTTAGTGGAAGAAATCCGCATACCATGAACATCTGGTAGATGTCCTCCATTTTCATCATAATAAAGTCGTTCTCCTGGCAGATAAATATGCTTGAGTCAGTGCGCTGGACCTTGAAGCTATAGAAAGGCACAGAGTGATGATCTTCTTTGTGAATATCGAGAATGTCGTTGATCGGATGAATGCTGGACCTCATGTCTTGTTCAAGAATCTCTCGTTGTTTCCCTGATGACCTGTGATGTAGCATGTGCAGATGTCCGCCTACAAATTTGCCTTTTAGGTGTGTGAGGCCACGGATCTTCAGTTCATTAAGTTGCTTCAGTTTGCCAGGTTTCCTCTAGATCCCCTTTCTGATTTCCTCTTGGAAGGGGGCATTGATTCGTACATTCTCCCAGGGCTTTTCCTTTGTTGGCATTTTAGCCGCGGATTGTCTAATAATCGATTCAAGCTCCTTGAGAGTTTTCTTGTAATCTTCCCCTTCCTTGAGTTCCTCTTCATCAAGGCGTATGATGTCTTCAGCACACTTTGCTAGCAGTTCACGAAGCCACCAGTTACGTTGCATGTCATTTGTTTCAGCTTCACACCTTAGATCATCCCACTCTACCCATTTGCGTGGCCATTTCTCATATATCACCGCATCCTCTAGCGCGTCATGAATATCTTTGTTTGGGGAAATGTATGGGACTCTTTGCTGCTGTCGGAGCGGTGATGTTGCTAGAGAAGCACTACCGGGTTCACTTGGATTGCCCGTTGTCATCAGCTTCAAACTGGGTTCTGGCTGATGGCCTGACCTAATGGATGTATCGGAGATAGCACCGTCAGGACTTCCATCCCATCCTCGGACAATATCTCACGGAGATAAGCCTCGGGATGTTCCAACTAGCTCGACCGTGCTAGTGAGTTGGGCTTGGTTCTGGCTATAGGTGGGTGGCGGTTGATTGGTTGGTGATGGAGATTGAGTTGGCTGTGGGACGTGGCTGGATGAAGCACCTTTCTCAAGTGTCCGGGGCCTCTTGTTCTCCCCCTCATGAGGTTCCGAATCGTCGGGATCCTCATGGGAACGTTTTTGGCCACGGGGACATACTTCAGAGGAGCAGAGGCGGAGGAAGAGAATATCGGCTAAGTCGGGGGTAGGTATGGAATAAGGATTGGGATAGGGTGTGGTCGACGTAGGGTTAGATACTAGCTGTGTATCTTGGGTTCCCCGAGAGGGTGAAGATAACGGTAGTTGGTTGGTGGATTTGGTAGAGAAGGCGTGGGAAGGTAACAGTTGGGTATGAGAGGGTAATGGTTGTGGATCGGGCTGGCTATGTTCACTATGCAACGCTGGGGTGGATTTGGATTCCTGTGCCCAAGCGGTGAATGCTTCGCGCACCCATGGTTTAATGGTGGAATCCATACAGCGCTGCATAAGAACGGTAACGTCTTCAGGGTTGAGGGTGCCAGTTACAGGGGTGGTAACTGTTGTCACAGCATCAGTGAAGAGAGTTGATGTGTGGCCTGCGTTCAATGATGGAATCATTGTGGGAATAGCAGGACTTCCGACCGTCATAGTTTGCACTCTGGTCGTTGCATTCAGGGTGTGTGCACCTGTTTGTGCAGTGAATAATGTAGGTGTCCTAGAAAAAGTAGAAAATGTAGGAAATGTGACACCTAGACTCGATGTGCGTGAATGAGGGGTTGTGGCCTCGGGCGATTGGCCAACCGTGCGCTCAACTGATTCAGAAGGAACCAGAGAGGGGGGTGAATCCCGTGATTGTGAAACATTAGCCTGTTGAGAGGCTAACGAGTGGCTAGTGGAGGGTTGTGCATGCGCAGTTGAGCCAGATGCTGCGGCTTCTACTCGGGAACCGAAAAGATCGGCTCCTGTGCTTAGGGATTCGGCTCGGCTTATCCTGATAAAGAAGTCACAGCCAGCAAAGATATCTTCATCAGCTTCATCTTTTAGGCTCTTCTTGGCGTGTGGCTGAGGTTTGGGCTTTGATGATTTGTCATTTTTAATTTTTGCCCATTTCTCCCGGATGATGACATCCTGATCATTCTTTATGACATGCGCTTGATAACCGTTGACGCGGCGTTGTAGTAAAACGGAGTCTAACCTTTCGGTTTTTCCCCGATAATCGTGTCTCTTGAGGAATGACGGAGGAGTTTTCTTAATTTTAACCTCAATCACATGTTATCGCAAATTATTGGAAGCTTTCCAAATTAAAACTTTTGATTGATTTTCTAAACTAGTTTTTGAAAAATAAAGTAATTAAATTATACAAATACTAATGATGGCTCAAAAATAAACTAAATAAAAAATATTAAACTCTAAATGGATTGATCAAAGAAGGGCAATAAATTGAATAATTAGAAATGGATATATTCTTGGACCTAGTAATTAGGGGAATTAAAACAACAATTGGACTAATAATTTCTTTTCTCATAGACAAGAATAGAGATTACTTTCATTAATTTATCCTATTTCTAGGTTTCATCAATGTATTAAAAAATGGTTGGCTTGAATTAAATTCTAATCTCATAGACAAGACATAAATAATTCTCCAATATTTTGTTCAATAAAAATAGCCAAATTCATTAACTAATTAAACTCATTAATTAAGCAATTTCAATTTAATTCTCATAGACAAAATGTAAATCCATTTCATTAAAATTTCCTATTTCTAGGCCTTACTAACATGCTTAAATATGGTTGGCTCAAATTATTTTCTAATCCCATAGACAAGTTAGAAATAATTTTCCAAAAGTTAATTAATGAAAATGGCTAACAATTATTAATTACTAATTCATCAATTTGAATAACTAGCCCAATTAATTAATTTTAACCCCTAATTTTCGGCTAACAAGTCAATCCATATTCTTTTACTCAATTCATGCCCAAAACAATTTTAGCTACTAAACACTATTTTTGCATTCAACAATATGGTAAATAAATTAACCATTAACAAGGAATTAAACATGTATAATAGCAAAAATTAATCAAAAATAAGATCTTGTCAAAATAAACTTTCTGGAACTACAATATGACTTTTTGGAATTTTTACGAATTTTTAAACCTAAAATCCAATTTTAACCCTAATTGATAATTTTCCCACTTTTAACTATAAAATACAAAAGGCAATTAAAAATAGGCTAAGTTCGTTCTAAATTTTCTATTGACTACTGGCGGTGATATTACAGTAAAATAAACTGGAATTAGGGCCGAAAATATTTTTTTACTCTTTTTAAGTAATTAATTTAATTTTTGCAATAATAACAACTATATAATTAATTGGAATGAATTCAACATCAACAACTATTTTATTTAATTTTTGGAAGAAAATGCGAAATACTTGATAAATATTCTGGAAAAATTCAAGGAACAGATCGAGAAAACAAAGCACAGATTCAGATTCTACTCGTTGAGAAGATGAAAATACATATAAAGAACTTACAAATTGGAGCTAAAATGAAAAAGATATTAAAGATTGAAGTTGAAGGTGCAACAATGGTGGAAATCCGAGCTTTGTAGAGGAAGAAGAAGACCTTTTTGAACTAGTTTCGGGTTAAGAATGGTGTGTTTGGGATGAGGAAAAATCAGGCTATTTATAGCAGCAAAAATACCATAGGCGGCCAACCAGGCGGCCGCCTGCCACCTTGCTGCGACTGCCTTCCGTCCCATCACCGGCAGTCGAACGTGCCGCACGTCACTTCGCCGCAGGCGGCCACGGAAGGCGTCCGCCTGCCGTTTCTGTCTGGCCGCCTGCTGTCTTTTCGCACCGACGGTCGTTGGCTTTGTCGTCTTTTCCCGTAGGCGGCCGCGAAGGCCTCCATTTTTGGCCGCCTATTTGGCCGCCTTCCGTCGAAGCCTTCGGTCTTCTTCCCGCTTCGAGTCAAAGCCTTAATTTTTGATTTTTCCGTAGGCGGCCGCGAAGGCCTCCATTTTTGGCCACCTATGAGGTTGTTTGACCGTCTTGTTCTGTATTTTGTGCTCTTCAACTTTCCCTTCTGGACCACTTTGAAATTCTGCTTCCTTTTTCGGTATGATATCATTTTTCACTCAAATTGACTCATTGTGTGCTTAATTGACCCGTAATTTCGTCAAAGATATCATGAACGTGGTTTTTACCTGATTTCACGAAACATGAACCAAAATATATAAAACATGCCTTGTTTTTCAATTTTTCAATCCAAAATCGCTTAACTTTGATAAGAAAAATAAGTACAAAAATGGACTTATCAATCTCCTCACACTTAAGTGTTGCTTGTCCTCAAGCGACAAATCAGTTGCAAACACACTAAAAAGATAAAACCTTATTGTATTACAATCGAGTTGCTATTAAAGAAATAGAAATAGAAATCTCTTATTTTATTTTCAATTTTTAAACATTGTAGAAAAATCACCCAAAATACAAGAATTTAAAATTATTATTACTTAATAAAAAAACTATTGATTATGTTAAACCACCAATCAATTCCTGTCCCAAGGTTTTCATTATTCTAAATTGGACATTTATCTTATTCACATTTTTTTTGCCTCTTGTCCACTCTTGTTGGCGGTGTGGTGTTATCCCATGGTAGATGCATACTTCATTCTCACACAATATGATTAACGAATGAAACAGAGCCCCTTTTCGGAGATGGAATTGTCCTATAACAAATGAGTTTTGAAGAGATTTATTAATACTAGTATTTTTTTTATGAATAAAATGAATGTCCTATTAAAACAAAATTAGCCCTTTACATTCGCAACCAAAACCCATAACAATTTCAAGTTTTCTAAAAATAATAATAAAAGTAAATTCTTATAATAAGGGTGATCCTCTAAGCTATTATGTGATTGATAACAATTGAGAGGTGAATGTTTCATATCAAAAATAGTAAAAAGATTGATCTAAAACAAGGTTTTAACTATTTGGGTGTAAAACACAACCTCCTCACACTTGAGCTGGACCTCGTCCTCGAGATCTCATTTTAATGCACAAAGTTTTAGAAATAAAGGCACATTTGTTTTGTTCTTTCCTCACACTTGAGTTTTGAAAAGATTTTGTGAAGAGGAATAATGAAAACAGGAATAAAATTGTTTTAAAAATATCATCCATGATCAGTTTTTTTTTTTGAAATCGGGTCAAAGCGTTCAACTCACAATTTATTTATTGAAGCACCACCTGCAATCACACAAAACAAACAAACAAAGTTATGAAAAACCTGGGTTGCCTCCCAAGAAGCGTTTCTTTAACGTCACTAGCTTGACGTTTGAGAGAGAACTTTCTGTAATGCAAGTCAGTCGTGGAGCACTCATCATTAATGCCTCCACCTTATCCTCCAGGTATGCCGTCAGATGGCGTAGACCTTCGAACTCTCGTGACCACCGAAATGTGACATAATCTTCAAAGAACACGTCGTTCGAACAAGAAATTAGCACATATCCTGCATCACTCTCATTAGTAGAATCAACAAGTATTTCAGGATCAGGTGCCTCTGGTTTCTCCAACCGCTCAAATGGAGTCATCAAGGTAAAAGTAGCGTGACTAGAGATTTGATACTCCTCTTGATGATTTTTCTCTTCTTCATTTATGCCCTCAACATGAAAATCGCAAAGTTTAGATTCTGTGTCACTCTCTAAGAATGCATCCCAACTTCCTAACTCACTAACCCCACATATATCATCTAGGCAAACAGATCTTTGCCTAGAACAACTATGTTCGTCATCATTGAGTAGAGAGTCAAAGAAGGCATCATCGGAGAATGTTTCCTCCAAATCGCACGTTTCAATAACAACTTCAACAGGCATTTAGGCTTGTGTACGATGAACATCTTCACTAAGGCTATCCTTCAAGGATTCTTCAGGTGAGAGATCATCCATAGATGGTAGGGTAGGGCCGGTGTCACAAAGTATCTCCTCATCTATGGTCTCTTCATCAACTTCAGTGGGCACTTCCAGAATGAGTTCTTTAGGACTAAGTTCTATGAGGACAGACTCTAGTTCAGTAGCAATGAGAGGCTCAAAAGAAATAAGGGTGCAAAGAGTTTCAACCGGCTCGCCCATAGTTACCGCTGCCTCCTCCTCAGAATTAACACCTTCCTCGTATGTCTCCTTTTGAAATTTGTGTTCATTATCACTAATGATTTGTTCACACAATTTCTTGATACTCTCATCACGAGATGCTAGTTCAATCCTTGCCCTTTTTAATTCTTCCACAAACTCGAGCAAGGATGATTTTATTTTTTCGACCTCGTGTTCAGGATCAGGTGAAATTCCAGAGTCAACCTCGTAGGAGTACTCATTTGTGCCGGTGTAATGATTTTCTAGCCTTTCGTGGTAATTTTCATAATAATTAAAATTATCATGATAATTATCTTGATAGGAAAAATCATCATGGCATTCAAAGTTTTGCCCTTGGTGGAAATAGTTATCTTGAAATTGGTAATCTTCATACCCCAAAGGTGGATTTTTGCACCATTGATTGTTATCCTCATAACCTTGCTCATAATATCCTTCATTTTGATTATTTTGAAAAACTTGTTGTTCATTATATGGATAGTGATATGGCACCCGCACGGGTAGCTCAGTTGGTCGAGTGGTAGGAGATTTGGAACAATGGACCAAGGTTCGAATCCCCGCAGCGACCGGGTGGAGGTCACAGAACCTGAAATATGGTTGGGCCACTGGTGCGCACGGGTGTATGGGCCTACTGCCATTCTGCCGACTGAGTCACCGTGACTAACCTCCCCACCATCCTGTCGGGTCGGGGTGGGGGGCTCCTGGGGTGGGAGATTCCACCTTTTTGGAACAATTGATAGTGATATGGTGGTTGAGAATGAAAGTGTTCGCTTGAGTAATCCATGAGAAAATCTCAAGCAAACATGTGAGAATAAAACAAAAAAGAAATAGAAAGTCTCCCTAACTTGAATTCGCCCATGCTAAAATCAAAGTCAAGAATTCACCGTGCCATTCCCCGGCAACGGCGTCATTTGATAACCGCTTACGCGACATTGTAGTAAAACGGAGTCTAACCTTTCGGTTTTTCCACGAGTATCGTGTCTCTTGAGGAATGACGGAGGAGTTTTCTTAATTTTAAGCTCAGTCACAGGTTATCGCAAATTATTGGAAGCTTTCCAAATTAAAACTTTTGATTGATTTTCTAAACTAGTTTTTGAAAAATAAAGTAATTAAATTATGCAAATACTAATGATGGCTCAAAAATAAACTAAATGCAAAATATTAAACTCTAAATGGATTGATCAAAGAAGGGCAATGAATTGAATAATTAGAAACAGATATATTCTTGGACCTAGTAATTAGGGGAATTAAAACAACAATTGGATTAATAATTTCTTTTCTCATAGACAAGAATAGAAATTACTTTCATTAATTTATCCTATTTCTAGGTTTCATCAATGTATTAAAAAATGGTTGGCTTGAATTAAATTCTAATCTCATAGACAAGACATAAATAATTCTCCAATATTTTGTTCAATAAAAATAGCCAAATTCATTAACTAATTAAACTCATTAATTAAGCAATTTGAATTTAATTCTCATAGACAAGATGTAAATCCATTTCATTAAAATTTCCTATTTCTAGGCCTTATTAACGTGCTTAAATATGGTTGACTCAAATTATTTTCTAATCCCATAGACAAGTTAGAAATAATTTTCCAAAAGTTAATTAATGAAAATGGCTAACAATTATTAATTACTAATTCATCAATTTGAATAACTAGCCCAATTAATTAATTTTAACCCCTAATTTTCGGCTAACAAGTCAATCCATATTCTTTTACTCAATTCATGTCCAAAACAATTTTAGCTACTAAACATTATTTTTGCATTCAACAATATGGTAAATAAATTAACCATTAACAAGGAATTAAACATGTATAATAGCAAAAATTAATCAAAAATAAGATCTTGTCAAAATAAACTTTCTGGAACTACAATATGACTTTTTGGAATTTTTCACGAACTTTTAAACCTAAAATCCAATTTTAACCCTAATTGATAATTTTCCCACTTTTAACTATAAAATACAAAAGGCAATTAAAAATAGGCTAAATTCGTTCTAACTTTTCTATTGACTATTGGCGGTGATATTACAGTGAAATAAACTGGAATTAGGGCCGAAAATATTTTTTTTACTCTTTTTAAGTAATTAATTTAATTTTTGCAATAATAACAACTAATTACTGAAATTAATTAAAAATTACTTCTGCTTCGGGGAAATTAACTTTCTTCAGATAAATAACAACCTTGAGGCTAGTAAACAACTATATAACTAATTGGAATGAATTCAACATCAACAACTATTTTATTTAATTTTTGGAAGAAAATGCAAAATACTCGATAAATATTCTGGAAAATTTCAAGGAACAGATCGAGAAAACAAAGCACAAATTCAGATTCTACTCGTTGAGAAGATGAAAATACATATAAAGAACTTACAAATTGGAGCTAAAATGAAAAAGATATGAAAGATTGAAGTTGAAGGTGCAATTATGGTGGAAATCCGAGCTTTGAAGAGGAAGAAGAAGACCTTTTTGAACTAGTTTCGAGCTAAGAATGGTGTGTTTGGGATGAAGAAAAATCGGGCTATTTATAGCAGCAAAAATACCGTAGGCGGCCAACCAGGCGGCCGCCTGCCACCTTGCTCCGGCCGCCTTTCGTCCCATCACCGGCAGTCGAACGTGCCGCACGTCACTTCGCCGCAGGCGGCCGCATGCCATTTCTGTCTGGCCGCCTACTGTCTTTTCACACCGACGGTCGTTGGCTTTGTCGTCTTTTCCCGTAGGCGGCCGCGAAGGCCTCCATTTTTGGCTGCCTATCTGGCCGCCTTCCGTCGAAGCCTTCGGTCTTCTTCTCGCTTCGAGTCAAAGCCTTAATTTTTGATTTTTCCGTAGGCGGCCGCGAAGGCCTCCATTTTTGGCTGCCTATTTGGCCGCCTATGAGGTTGTTTGACCGTCTTGTTCTGTATTTTGTGCTCTTCAACTTTCCCTTCTGGACCACTTTGAAATTCTGCTTCATTTTTCGGTATGATATCATTTTTCACTCAAATTGACTCATTGTGTGCTTAATTGACCCGTAATTTCGTCAAAGATATCATGGACGTGGTTTTTACCTGATTTCACGAAACATGAACCAAAATATATAAAAATGCCTTGTTTTTCTATTTTTCAATCCAAAATCGCTTAACTTTGATAAGAAAAATAAGTACAAAAATGGACTTATCAGCGCTGCTTCATCATAATCAGGCTTATAGCTGCAAATTTCTCTGTGCACACTCTTTGATTTTCGTACGTCCTTTATTGTGAACGTCTTTGAACACCCGGCTAGTACGGTTGCTGCGTCTTCAGCAGTTATCTTCTTGGGAGACTCGGCAGGCAACTTACCCTTTCTGATCAAGGCATATGTGTGATCAACATCGTCGACGTCATCATCATCATCATCGCTTTGTGCGGCCACGCTATCGGATGCCTCATCGTCAGTCTTATTAGAGGCCGGACTTGACGATTCATCGGCAGGCTCCTCAGCGATTGTCTTTGTGCCCTCAGCCGTCTGAGTCCTCTTGAAAGAGTCGTCAGACTTTCCTTCACTAGGAAAACGGGCCACTGGTTTCTGTGGCTTCTGGGCTCTCTTTGGACCCTTACATTCACTCGGCTTAGTCCCTAGGGTAGGTCCAGTTGGGATTTGCTGAACCATAGGGATTGTTCTCTGACTTTCCTCTCTGTACTTGATGACTGCCGGATTCCTTGGATTTGCCAGGTCGAGCAGATAGTCTGGAATGGCCATGCCAACAGTGTCGTGCTTGAAGCTTTTGAAATACTAAATTTTTGGGGCTACGAGCTGCTCCTCATCTTGTCGTTGCGGGATTCCTTGATTCTCGTTCATGTAGTCATGTATGATGAGGGCCAACCATCTAGCGTAAGGAATTGTCATGCCGGCTTTATTGTTCTCTTTGGCCTTGACTTGGTCCATAAGCTCTGTCCAGAAGAGTTGAGCCATGTCATATTTTTTGTTGAAGGAGATCCCATGGAAGATTTGCAGAATTTGTTGGTTGCATTTGTCATGACCGGCGTGCTTTGGAGAGAGACATTTGTTGACTAGGCCAAATAGAGTCTTCCATGGGTAAGGCAGATTCATTAGCTTAAAGTTTGACATCATCGGCAGAGGTGCATCATAGCCCAGAGTCTTCATTCCTTCGATCAGTTCATCCTGTGATGGAAGTGGATCATACTTGGTGTGCACCGGCAGTTCCAAGGTGGTTCTCAGTGTAGATGGAGTTAGTACCAGCCTCCTGTTATGCAACGTTGCAAGAATTTTGGATCTATCTTTCTGAGAGGGCGTGTGCATGGTACTCCAGAATTGTTGAAGGTACACCATCAGGACTGATGTGGATTTTGTTAGTGCCGACCATATATAGTGCCCTCTGAGGATGAAAGGGATGACATGATCTGGGCACTTGAACAGCCCATGGTCGAGCTGATAGTTGTTGTCCTGCAGTCGAATCCATTTTTCTTCGGGAAATAGCTGAGTGTGGGGGGCTTCGAACTGCTCTGTCCCTGACATAATGAACTGGAAAAAACAGTGATCACAAAACAGTTCCTTTAAAAGGTTTGAGTTTGATGGGAGATTACAAAAGAATGCTCTGGTTGATTTATCGTTGATAAAGAATCGTTAGGGACAGCAGGTGGATTTTGAAAAAAAATTCAAAGGCAAAACCACGAGTTTGGAAAGTCGAGGTTTAAAACTTGTAGGCAGAACTCGAAGTTGAAGACTCGAGGTCAGAACTCGAAGTTTTAAAACTCGAGTTCAGGGCTGCGAGTTTACAAACTCGAGTTCATAACCGCGAGTTTAGAAACTCGAGTTCATGACCGCGAGTTTACAAACTCGAGTTCATGACCGCGAGTTTACAAACTCGAGTTCATGACCGCGAGTTTACAAACTCGAGTTCATGACCGCGAGTTTACAAACTCGAGTTCATGACCGCGAGTTTACAAACTCGAGTTCATGACCGCGAGTTTACAAACTCGATTTCATGACCGCGAGTTGAAAAAACTCGCAATCTGCCCTCGAATTTGAAACTACAGGTCCTGAATCCAAGCTTTAAAACTCGAGATTCAGAGAATCGAGTTCGCCCAGAAGAAACGACATCCACCTGCAAAGAAGCACAACAAAAAATATATACAACAGAGCATTTTTTTTTGAGGATTTACAGGGTCGCGATTAGGTTTCGAGAAGACAAAGGTTGGTTGGGGTTTGATTTAGGCAATAAACGGGGAGAACCATAGTCTTTTAGCTGGGTCTACATCCATAATATTTGAGAGCAACAACTAGCATCCGCGACGTATTCTGCCTCAGCTGTAGACATTGACACACAATTCTGCTTCTTGGAAGACCAACAGACTAATTTCTCGCCCAAGAACTAGACGACTCCCGATGTACTTTTTCGGTCCATTCTGCAACCCGCAAAATCAGCATCCGAGTATCCGACAAGGTCAAAACCTGAATGCTTGGGATACCAAAGGCCTAAGTTCACAGTTCCTTTTAGGTATCTCAAAATTCTTCTTACAGCGGTCAGATGAGATTCTTTCGGATTCACTTGAAAGCGTGCACATAAGCATGTGGAGAATACGATGTTAGGCCTGCTAGACATGAGATACAGCAAAGATCCGATGATGGCCCTGTAGTTTGTTACATCAACTGGTTTCCCTGAGGGATCTGAGTCCAGTTTTTTGTTAGGGGACATAGGGGTCGTCATGGAAGATTTGCCATCAATGTTGAACCTCTTAAGCATTTCCAGGATATACTTAGACTGATTGATGAAAATGCCGTCTGAGAGCTGTCGTACTTGCAAGCCTAGGAAGAAATTTAGTTCTTCCATCATGCTCATTTCAAACTCGGTTTTCATCAGTTTCTCAAAGTGTTTGCACAGACGCGGATTTGAGGAGGCAAAGATGATGTCATCGACATAGATCTGAATCAGAATGATATCAGATTTCTGTCGCTTGATGAACAGTGTAGTATCAATCTTTCCTTTTGAGAAGCCTGAATCAACCAGAAACTCTGTCAAGGCATCGTACCAAGCCCTTGATGCCTGTTTTAACCCATAGAGAGCTTTCTTGAGCTTGTATACATGATCTGGCTATCTGGGATCTACAAATCCTTCGGGTTGAGCGACATAGACTTCTTCTTCTAACACTCTGTTTAGAAAAGCTGTTTTCACGTCCATTTGAAAGACGGTGAAGTTCTTGTGTGCCGCGTACGCAAGAAAGAGGCGGATGGCTTCAATTCTCGCTACGGACGCGAATGTTTCATCATAGTCTATGCCCTCTTGCTGGTTGTACCCCTTTGCGACCAGTCTTGCTTTGTTGCGCACAACAATGCCTTATTCGTCCTTCTTGTTCTTGAACACCCACTTAGTGCCGATGATAGTTTTCTTAGAGGGTTTTGGCACGAGTGTCCACACTTGTAGTCTGTTAAATTGATTGAGCTTATCTTGCATAGCAATCACCCAATCTGGATCAGTGAGTGCCTCCGATACTTTGGACGGTTCATTCTGTCTTAAAAAGCAGGCAAAGTGAAATTCATTCACCGTCGCCGATCTCGTCCGCACACCTTGACTTGGATCACCAATTATTTGTTCAACAGGATGTGCCTTCGTCCATTTCCTTTCATGAGCCATAGGAATTGGAGTGATGATGGGTTGATCCGAGTCCTTATAGGGAATGGTTGTCTCATGAGCAGTTGTGGTGTGCGGTGGAGTTGATTCTGGTGTTGAAGCAAACCCATGATCATCCACTTCTACGTGATTGGATTGGGGAGTTGAAGGCGTAGACGGTACATCATCCGGACCGAGAAGAAGTGGGATCTCTGCAGTGGGAGTGGGTTGTTGTGGAGCTCCTGATGTTGAAGCTGGTGTGCATGGAGGAGATGAAGGTTGTGAATTCTCGTAGAAGTTTCTGAAGAGAGAATTGAGAATCACACCTTCGTGAACCGAGTTCGGATCAGCCTTATCAGAAGCCTCTGGTACAGCGGGTGTTCGATCAACCTGTAAGTTTTCGGTTGCGAAGTCAGCCATTTCATAGAATGTGACATTCACACTCTCAATGACTGTTCGCTTTTCTCGCAAATAGACCCTGTAAGCTTTGGACTGTAGTGAGTAGCCAATAAACACGCCTTCTCTGGCTTTTGGGTCCAGCTTACTTCGTTCAGTTGGGTCGTTCAGTACAAAGCACTTGCAGCCAAACATTTTGAAGAATGAAATATCTGGAGTTCTGTTGAAAAGAATTTCATAAGGAGTCTTGTCAAAACGTTTGTGGATGGATGTTCTGTTCTGAGTGTAGCACGCAGTATTGATTGCCTCTGCCCACATGAAATGAGGGAGTCTGGATTGGATAAGCATGGTGCGTGCTGCTTCAACAAGTGTCCTGTTCTTTCTTTCAACAAATCCGTTCTGTTGGGGAGTTTTGGCTGCGGCAAATTGCTGAGAGATACCGAGAGATTCATAGAAATCAGTGAGAGTTTGATTTTTGAACTCGGTACCGTTGTCAGTTCTGGTTATTCGAACACTGTGCTGTAGCAGGTTTTGGATGGTTCTGATGAAGGTCATAATGGTTTCCGCTGCCTCGTCCTTTGTACGAAGAAATTTCGTCCATGTGTACCTTGAGAAGTCATCAACGATCACGAGAGTGTATTTGCGACCATTGATGCTTTGGACTCTCATAGGTCCACAAAGATCCATGTGAATCAGCTGCAAAGGATGAGTAGATGATGGAACTGTTTTTGACTTGTGGGAGCTTCGCATCATTTTGCCCATTTTGCAGGCACTACAATAATTTTCAGCGGAAGACTTTAACAG
Organism: Cuscuta europaea; assembly: GCA_945859875.1. NCBI lineage: Eukaryota > Viridiplantae > Streptophyta > Magnoliopsida > Solanales > Convolvulaceae > Cuscuta > Cuscuta europaea. Next base: position 5,536,013 of record CAMAPE010000021.1, read on the forward strand.
AGGAAGCCCCTTCACAAGTTTCTTGGAGGAAAGGATGGAAAGATTCTTGAAATTCAGATGGGAAAGACGTCTGTGCCATAAGGTTTTTTGCTCTGTTGAAGCTTTGGACAGCAGACAGATGGAAGTGGTGGATTGTACACTTTTCAGATCAATTGTGTACAGGTTTGATGTCCCGTAACACGTTAATAATGAGTTCCCCACGCTGTCCAGCACACAACATTGTTTGGCAAAGAACCTCACTTCCATCCCGCTGTCACAGAATTGTCCGATGCTCAGTAAGTTGTGTTTGAGCCCTTTGACATATGAAACAGCTTTTATAGTGACACTGGCACAGATGACATCCCCATATCCAAGAATAGGAGAGGAGGCATCGTTCCCGAATCTGACATTGCCTCCGTAGCAGTTGATGAAGTTGCTCAATAGATGTTTTATCCCGGTCATGTGGGTTGAGCATCCAGAATCCAAGTGCCACACATGACCATCCTGCAAAACAATTAACCAGGTTTAGGTACCCATCTTGGGACGGGTCCTTCCTTATCAATAGAAAACACCTTTCTAAACTTTGCTTTCAGCTGTGATCCAAGGTCAGCAGCTTTTTCACCAAAAGATTTTTCTTTTGCTGGCTCTCTAATAGCCAGATCTTCCTTTGCAGAGGGTCTAGTATTGGGACCTCATCTTGCAGTTCCAGTTTTAGTAGGTCCATTTTTGGGGACCCATTTTGCATTTTCAGTTGTGGTGGGTCTGTTTTTGGGGACCCACCTTTGTTTGATTTTGGGAGGAGAGTAGACATGGGCTTTGTGGTTGAATGGTTGTTTCTTGAGGTGAGTTTTGAAAATTTCCTCTTTTGAAAGCCTATAACGATGTTTCCTCGAATGAACTCTGAGGGGATATTTCATATAAGGTATGCAAAATATCCCCTTAGAAGTTTTGTTCTTTATTTCCTTTCTTGGTATGGACTTTCTTTGAGGTTTGAGTTTAACAACATTCACACCACATTCATAATTATGAGGATCTGGAACAGAATAGCCATAAACAATACTAGAATTATGAAGAGAACATTGTCCAAAAGATGTCACAGAATTTTTCAGCTTGGGACTCAAGACTGAACTGCTAGAAGTTGGTTTGACAGTGACAGAATTACAATTAACTTTAGAATACAAAATAGAGCTGGATCTAGAGCCAGTCTTATTCTCAAAAATTTTCTTCTTCCCTTCAGCGGTTTCTTTCCTTTTCTTCCTCCACTCTTCCTTCCCTTCTCCCTTCTTTTTCACTTCTTGTCCTGTGAACAAAGGAGAAGAGCGATGAGTGGATGATTTTGTGAAAAACTTAGTTTTGTCAGGAGAGGTGTGAGCATCTTTTAACGCACTATTAGAAATGGGCTGAGAAGTTGTTTTTGAATGATATTGTTCACTCAGTTCATTGAACTTATTAAGAAGTTCCTCCCAGTTACTCTCAAAACCTTTCTTTTCAGTCTCAAACCTCTCTCTCTCGTTGTCTAGAGTTTTCTGAAGATCTTTGAGTTTTTTAGCCATTGGAAAGATACAGGGTTCCTCTCAAATTTTTGAAATACCTACCCTTGGAGGTGGATCTAATGGATGTCCCAGGTGTGGTACATCCTTCACAACAGCATAAGGATCCTGACACATTAGTACAAAAACTTTGGCTTTCATGTGTGAGGTATTTTTCATTTATAGAAGGATAATCACAAGAAATTGCAGCCTTTGGGTTCTTTCTCTTTTCTTCTTCTTCTTCTTCGGCGTTTTCTTCATCACTTCTAAAATACATTTTCTGACCAAACCCTAGTCCCATGTAATCTTTGTTATAAATCTGAAGACAATCAACTTTCTTTAGATTACACGGGTTGGTTATGCCAAGTCCGGTCCTAGGATTGTAGAACCGGTCATCACTTTTTTGATTCAGAAAAATTGTTTGTTCTGTTTGTCCTCTCCTGACTATTATGTCCTCAAGTTCCTTTATCTTGTTTAAAAGGGCCTTTCTTTTGTTTCGAAGAAAATCGCAATCAGCCTTTGCTGTGTTTTTCTCTCTTTCACTATCTTGCAATTTCTTAGTAGTCTCAGCTATTTTAAGTTCAAGACTTTCAAATTCTGTAGAAAATTTTATGACCTGCTCTTTTGCATTTTCTAATTGAATGCTTAGAGACGTCTTTTGGTCCAGATTCTATTTCAGCACCCTGTAATTATTGTCTAATCTCTCCTTTAGTTCTTTAATGATGTCATCCTTTTCAAGTAAGGATTGATAATGGTTATGATCTGAGAAGGGGAGATTAGAAGTACTTACAGTGCTTGTGGAGCATTCATTCACGAGGATCGCAACATCACCCTTTCTATCTTCTTCTTCTTCCAACCGTGCCATCAGTGCATAGTTTTCTTCCTCCTCCTCCTCATCAGAAGTGTCATCAGCCCAATGATCCTCTTCAGCAAGCATCGCAGAATTTTCTTCTTCCTTCTGCACCATGAGCATCTTCTGCTTATTCCACAGCATCTTCTGTTTGTAGAAGTTTGCATCCTTCTTCTTTGGCAGGTGACAGTCTTTTATGACATGTCCGGCCTTCCTACAGTTATAGCATTTTGGAGCATCTTCAGCTGTAGGTGCCCTCCCAGAAGAGCTTTGATCATGATGGTTCTTTTTGTAGTTTGTGGAGGAGGTTCTTAGTTTGTTTGAGGATCCATTCTTCTTTGCAAATTTCCTGGTCAATAATGCCATCTGCTTCTGAAGGTCAGCAAGTTCAGCCTTGAGGTCAGGCTCTTCTTCATCACTTTCTTCATCTTCTGACTCAACCATCACTTTCTTCTTCTTTTTCAATGGCTTGGTTGTTCGTCGAGGCTATGCTTCCATCATTAGAGCCAATGGGTTTGTGCTGGATTGATCCTCAGAGCAGGCAACGTCATTGGCAAGATGCTTCAAGTGTTCATGAAGGGTGCAGAGATCAATTTCATCGAGGTCAATATGTTGCCTCACATCCTTTACAGTCTTTCTCCATTCAGGGTGCATACTGGACAGAAATCTTATGTTCAATTCCATATTGGACTTGAACACTTTGATCTTCCTCAGTTCATTGATCAGTTGGACAAATCTGTTATATGTCTCGTTTAGTGGTTCTCCAGGAGCAGCTTTGAAAGAGTCATAAGCAATTAGTGTGGTTGCTTTCTTGGTCTTCAAACTGATGCTGGTACCTTGGAGCAACATTTCAATTTCGTCCCACATCTCCTTTGCTGTTTACATGCTGTCAATTAACACATAGACTTCATTTGGGATGGCTTGAAGCAGATATGTTTTAGCCATGAGGTCACCTCTCAGCCTTAACTTGTCTGCCTCAGTATATTCTCTGCCTCTCCTCCAACTGAAATCATCAGCTGAGCGGGTCCATCAAGGAGTGATTCAAGCATTGCAGCGGAATTGTCCTTGTGTTCAAGAAAGTTTAAGAATCGATTTCTCCACATTTGATATTCTCCTCTCCTTAGAACTGGAGGAGTGCTGCTGTTTCCTTGTGCATTAGAGTCTGTAGCCATTGCTGTAGAAAACTGACCGTTCGAGATTTGATAAAAAAACAAAGGCAGAACCTCGAGATCCTGAATGTTGAAGGGCTAAACTCGAGGTCGGAGAAACTCGAGGTGAGAACTCGAGTTTATAAACTCGAGTTTAAGCGTTTCGAGTTTCCACAAGTCAAGATGCAAAACTCGCAACTCAAAACATGAGGTTGAATTGAAAGTTTTGAAGTGCGAGTTTATGTCTCGAGTTCTTGTGTCTCGAGTTCTTAACTCGAGAGTTTAAAGTTGCGAGTGTAAGGAATAATTGTATTTAGATTTTGATGATGCTATATTAATTAGGACTTTAAAGTACCCCTTTAGAAATTATGTATTAGAATTTTCTTTTGTAAAGTTCTTAGCATAATCGAATCCAGAAGGCCTCTCTACCAGAAGACCTCCTGACAGGAGATTTTGGTTCTCTGTCTAGGAACAGAAAACCTCAGGGTCCCTGCTACCCTTTAAGTTTGACAGAAACCCTCTTGGTTCTCTGTAAGCTACTATCAACAGAAGTGCTCAAGACCTTCTCTGTTCAGTTCTCTGCTAAAGACACCAGAAGGCCTGACACTTAGAAGAATTCCACAGAACCGGGAAGTCAACTAAAAGATTCCTTCAACGGCTAGGAGTATGAAACGGAAAAGCTACAGTGCTCGCATTAAATGCTCATTTAATGCTCCCCATGCTCCGTGGAGTAATTGCAGATGATTGGCCGCAATGTCAGGATTACTTTATCCCAAAATAGTAACCCGCCAACTTTACCGGGTCCTACTGGTCAAGTCAACTGCTCGCGCATTAAATGCAGTTGTCCTCCTACTCCTCCAACGGGAAGACAACCTCAGTATAAAAGATACACTACGAAGAACAACCAGATAACTTTGCAACTTTTGCTACACATTGCTACAACTCTTCATACAAGATATTCAAATTCTGAAAAGCAAAAAGCCTCCTTGAGATTAACACTTCATCATCTTCTACAAGAGAAGGCAGAAGTTGGAAAAATACTTTTTCCAACTCAAGCAAAGTTCCAAGTGTTCTTCAACTCTTCAAGCTCATCACATACAAATCTTTTGTAACGAAGCTAGTTGGAGGAACCCCAGTTTCAACAGAAACTCTTCTTGCTACAAGAAGGACGTCCAAGTAACTGGAGTAGTGAAGTGGTGATACTTCAAGGAAACTCAGTGAAAGGACCAGTCTTAAAGGAAGCCAGGCAGTGCATCCCAGGAGACATCTAGACTTGAAGAAGACGTGGAGAGCTTCTTAAGTGCTAGGACTAAGGCTTTGTAAACGGAAGTTTTTACAGCTTAGTGGAACAGTGGACTAGAGGAACAAGTTGTTCCTTGAACCACTATAAAAATCCCTGGTGTCGTTTACTTACTGCTTTAATATTTGCACTTAGATAGAACTGTCTAACTCCTTGGACTTGGTATCTGTGTTAAGCAGAACTTGTTCTACGAGTTAACAGAAGGCCTACTGCCTTTGCTTCTCTAAGGCTAAATCAACAGAACTCCCTACCAGAACCCTATCCGCTGCCAGTCTGTTCTGTCAAAAGAACAGGCTATTCTGTAAATCTGGTACTTAGTTTAAAAAGCTAAAAACCAATACAGTCTATTCACCCCCCTCTAGACTGTATCCAGTATAACCGGGACCAACAAGTGGTATCAGAGCCTCATTGTTCTAATAATCTCTTAGGTTATTTGCTGAACAAAGATCCACTTGTTTTTTCTGTTTGACCTCATTTCTATCTGATATAATGGATCACTCCTTGTCCAAGAATCTTATGTTTTCAGATCTTAAGTTTGATGACTGGAGGATCCGGATGAAAGCACATCTCTGTGCCCTGCATGATGAGATGTGGGAAGTTCTAGACATTGGCCCTTTCACAAGCTTCCAGAAGGTCAACCCTGAGCATGCTATAGACAACACCAGACCCCAGATGATCAGTAAAGCCAAGTCAGAATGGACCACTGAAGAGAGGAGAAAGTACAACCTAGACAATATTGCTAAGGACATCCTCTACAAGTCCATAGATGATAGGTACTTCAACAGGATAAAGAAGTGCAAAACTGCAAAGGAAATCTGGGATACTCTTGAGCTCATTGGAGCTGGTGATGAGCAGGAGAAGGACAACAAACTGACCATAGCCAACAAGAAGTTTGATGACTTCAAACTTCTCCCTGGTGAAAGCATCTCCAAGATGTATGACAGGCTCCTCACTCTCACTGGAGAGATCTCTGAGCTTGGGAAGGAACTCACCACCAAAGAGATCAACCTGAAGGTGTCGAGGGGACTGCCCTCAGCATGGAAAATGAAGGTAGTTGCTGTCCAAGCCAGCAAGGATGTGAAGACTTATCCCACTGATAAGCTCATTTCAGATCTCAAAGCTCATGAGTTTGAAATGACTGAAGAAAAGGAAGATGTACTAGAAGAGAGGACCACTACAGCCCTCACTGCCAGCACATCAAAGGTAAATGATTTTGACCCTTCAGTACTTTTATCTGACGAATATATGGCTGCCTTTGCCAGGAGATTCAAAAAGTTTATGAAGAATCCCAAAGATGGAAGGAGTCCATCTTTCAACAGAAAGCCATACCAGAAGGTCAAATCAACAGAAAGCAGTGGTGAGCTTCTCTGTTACAATTGCAGACAACCTGGTCACTTCAAGGCTGATTGTCCCCATCCAAGGGTGTCCAAGAAACAAGGACAGGATGGAGAAAAGAAGAAGTACGAGGACAACTACAGAAGGAGAAAGGCACTTGTGACAGAACAGCTAGAGAAAGACCCTCTGTCAGAAACAGAATCCAGTTCTGACTCAGATTCTGATGAGGCCTTCTGTTGCCTTGATACTGAGACAGAAGACCTTTGCCTCATGGATCACTCTGATGATGAGGTAACCTCTACTTCTGAATCTATTTTTTCTTCGGTAGGCTTAGCTTTTGATTCTGATTCAATGTCAGAATTTTGGGAAGAGTTTAAGGCCATACAAGCCACTTATTCTTCTGTAACAGAAGAAAACAGTAAGTTAAAAGCTGAAATTCTTGACTTAAAGAAGGAGGTTGAGATCAAAATCAATCTTCTAATTAAAGAAAGAGATCAACTGGAGACTGAAAATGTTTCTCTTCTCAAGAGAATAAAAGAAATAGAGCCTCTCGAGATTAAGTACAAAGCTTACCAGAAGGCCCAGTCTTCCATGGAAAAGATTGTGCTTGATCAACAGATTGGCACTGGTTTTGGTCTTGGTTATGGCTCAACAGAATCAGGTGAGCCTTCTGTAATGCCTAGCACCAGTGTTGCTAAGGTAGATAAGGTCATAGTGCCACTGATTTCTAGCCCCATCTGTCAAGCTGGTGTATCTGGCACCAAGGTTGTTCATGAGGAAGTCAGACCAGAAAAGGGAAAGATAAAGGTTCAACATAAACCCCTTTTGAAAAATAATGAACCTGGCAGAAAACCTAACAACGGAAAAGGTTTTCAAGATAACAAAAATAAAAGACCATTCATTGACGGACAACCTCATGTCAATCGTGCCAGAAATGATCACCAGAAGGGCAAATATCAAGAGAGAGTTAACTTCAGGCAGAAGAGGTTGGCTGGTCAACTTCAGAAGCCCAAGGTTAACCGTCCCTCTGCTCTTGATAGTATATGGGACTTCTTTCCAACAAAAAAGGCTATGCAAAAGTATGTAAACAGGAAGCATGACCCTCACAAGCATCTGCCTAAAGTGAATCACACTTCAGTTTACTATAACTACCAGGTGGACAATGGGTACCACCCACCAAGGTTTCACTTGATGAGACCAAAATGGTACCAACTACCCAGACTCCATGACCCCCCAGGACCCAGCATTGCTTGGGTACCTAAATCTTTCTTTTGATCTTGCAGGAACTGTGTGCTGGAGCCATCTCTGAACAAGAATGATTTATTGATAGTGGATGCTCCAGGCACATGACAGGTGACAGAAGTTGCCTAACAGAGTTCCAGAAATGCAAAGGACCTAAAGTTACCTTTGGAGGTAATGACAAAGAAGGTCAAACAAAAGGAAGAGGAAAGCTGATCAGGAACCAGATAGTCATTGATGATGTCTCATATGTCAAAGGACTGAAGTTCAACTTGCTAAGTGCTAGCCAATTCTGTGACAAAGGCTACACTGTTGAATTCACAAAGGACTTCTGCTATGTGAAGCATGAGACAACAAAGGAAGTGGTTCTGACAGCATCAAGGAAAAAGAATATTTATGTAGTTGATTGGAACACAGCAAAGGATGGAGTTTACCTGATAGCCAAAGGAGATTCAAAACTAAGCTGGGACTGGCACAAAAAGCTTAGCCATTTGAACTTCAAAACAATCAACAAACTGGCCAGAGAACACATTGTAGAAGGGCTACCAGACATTGTGTACAAGAAGGAGACCCTCTGCAGTGCATGTCAGAAGGGCAAACAAGTGAAGAATTCCTTCAAACCCATTGCTGGAGATCTTTCTACAAGTCCTCTAAATCTGATTCACATGGATTTATTTGGACCTGTTGAGACTCCAAGTGTTGGTGGCAAGAAATATACCCTAGTCATGGTTGATGACTATTCCAGATATACATGGACTATTTTTCTATCAAAGAAAAATGAAACTCTTCAGAAGTTGCCATCTCTGTTAAAGCAACTTCAGACTGAGAAGAATTTGAAAGTGAAGACAATCAGATCAGACAGAGGAACTGAATTTGTCAACCAAGTCATAAAGGACTTCTGTGATCAGAATGGGACTTTTCATCAACTTTCTGCCGCCAGAACCCCTCAACAGAATGGCGTAGCAGAAAGAAGGAACAGAACTTTAAAAGAAGCTGCAAGAACAATGATTGCAGAATCTGGATTGCCTATGAGATATTGGGCTGAAGCAATCAACACTGCTTGCTATACTCAGAACAGAAGCATGATCAACAAGAATCACCAGAAGACCCCTTATGAACTCTGGAAGGGAAGAAAACCTAACATCAGCTATTTTCATGTATTTGGATGCAAGTGCTACATTCTTAACAATGGAAAGGAGCATTTGAAAGTATTTCAAGAGAAGGCTGATGAAGGAGTCTTTATAGGCTATTCAAACACCAGTAAAGCCTATAGAGTACTCAACAGAAGGACTCTACAAGTTGAAGAATCTATACATGTGAAGTTTGATGAAAGCACCTCTGTTAAAGAGGTAACAGAGATTCTCAAGGAAGTCAGCATAGAAGACAGAACACCTGAACCAACAGAAGAGGTAGCAGACAACCCTGCATTTCCAACACCTGCACCAAACCCCCTTCTGTTGAATGAAGATGAAGACTCTGAAGATGAGAAACCAGAGAGACCAAGACAGCAGCTGACAGAACCAGACCTAACATGGTTAAGAGATCATCCTCCTAACCATCTGATTGGTCAAATCAGAAGTGGAGTTCAAACCAGATCCACATCAAGAAGAGAAGCAATGCTTGCCTGCTATATATCTCAGATGGAACCTATGACAGTTGAAGAAGCTCTTGCAGACTCAGATTGGATCAATGCTATGCAAGAAGAGCTTACTCAGTTTGAAAGGAACAAAGTATGGGAACTTGTTCCTAGGCCAAAGCACCAGAATGTCATTGGAACCAAATGGGTATTCAAGAACAAAGCAGATGAAGATGGCAACATTGTAAGGAATAAAGCAAGGCTGGTAGCTAAAGGATATTGTCAAGAAGAAGGAATTGATTTTGATGAAACCTTTGCACCAGTTGCCAGACTTGAAGCTATCAGAATCTTTCTAGCCTATGCTGCCTACAACAACATCAAGGTCTACCAGATGGATGTCAAGAGTGCATTTCTGAATGGAGATCTTGAAGAGGAAGTTTATGTGGAACAACCACCAGGTTTTGTCATTCCTACTCAATCTTCTTGTGTCTACAAGCTTAAAAAGGCCCTCTATGGTCTTAAGCAAGCTCCCAGAGCCTGGTATGACACATTGTCCCTTTTCCTGGTGAACCATGGGTTTACTAAAGGAAAGGTTGAAAAAACTCTATTTCAAATCTCTGTTGCTAATCATATTCTGTTAGTACAAATATATGTTGATGATATTATATTTGGGAGTACTAATCCAGAACTGTGCAAGAAATTTTCTCAAGTAAAGCAGAGTCAATTTGAAATGAGTATGATGGGAGAACTCAGTTACTTCCTAGGACTTCAAGTCAAACAAGTTCCAGAAGGGATCTTTATCAATCAAGGAAAGTACACCAGAGATCTAATCAAGAAGTTTGGAGTGGAAGGCAAATCATCAGTAAAGATTCTCATGAACACTTCACAAGGAATTGGTCCAGATGATGAAGGAAAGGATGTAGATGCAACAACATATAGAGGAATCATAGGATCTCTGTTGTATCTAACTGCAAGCAGACCAGACATCTCATTTTCTGTTGGAATCTGTGCCAGATACCAATCAAAGCCCAAGGAAAGCCATCTAAGTGCTGCAAAGAGAATCATCAGATACATCAAAGGAAATCCAAATGCAGGCCTATGGTATCCAAAGGGAGGTAACTTTGAACTAATTGGTTATTCTGACTCAGATTTTGCAGGTTGCAGACTAGACAGAAAGAGCACCTCTGGTCACTGCCAATTGCTAGGAGGAAGGCTTGTTTCCTGGTTTAGCAAGAAACAGAACTCCATCTCAACAAGTACAGCTGAGGCTGAGTACATTGCAGCTGGGAGTTGCTGTGCTCAGCTACTCTGGATGAAGCAACAACTGAAGGACTATGGAATTCAAGCAAAGGAGATCAAGTTGTTGTGTGACAACACCAGTGCCATTGCTATCACTCAGAACCCAGTTCTTCATTCCAAGACAAAGCACATTGAGATCAGAAATCACTTCATCAGAGATCATGTTGAGAAGAAGCACATCTGCATGGATCATGTGCCAACAGAAGACCAGCTTGCAGATATCCTGACAAAGCCTCTTCCTGAGGCTAGGTTCAACAAACTGAGAGAGGAATTGGGAATGATGGATGAGATTCCAAGGGAAAGCTGAAAAGGAAGGCCCTCTGTTGCTCAATTGCTGTTAACAGAATACCTGTTGCAGAACTCCTTCTGTTAACCCCCTCTGCTAACCTCCTCTGTTCCCTACCCTGGCAGAACACCTCAGCAACACAAACCCCCCCTCCTCTACAGAAAGCCTCCTCTTATGTCTATCAGAAGGTTGTGGACTTAGAAAATTTCTGAAAACCGGGTGACCTAGTAAATTATTAAAGGTCTTTTACCCTTTTACCCTTAAAACGGTATCCAGCCGCATAATATTTACTGCGCCCCTTTTTACATTTATTGGTATCTTGGAACCGTAAATAATTCCAAGCGTCCACTAACCCAAACCCATAAATTCCCCTTTCGCAAACCTAAACCGTTACTGCGTTCATTACTCTCAAACTCTCAAACCTCTATAGCTCTCAAGCTCTCTGCAATTTTTTTCTCTGCTCAAATGGCCTTCATCAACATTAACGACCTCACCAAGGAGGAAATCAACACTTTAGTTTCAAACATCTACACAGGGATGAACTGCGACCTCTCCGCACTCCCTGAACTCGCTGCAAACCATGAAACGATGATGAAAATCATCAAGGGAATGGAAGACTCTCAACTGAACAAAGTAGTAGGATATCACTTTGAGTCCTACAGTACAAGAGACGTATCAGAGTTTTATCTCAACGCTACATACGAAGGGGAGACCATTCGGTCAAATGTCAACGGGGAGAATATAACCCTCACCCCTGAAGATCTCAACGCCCTGTTTGGCGTAGTGGAGGACCCTCAGGAAGAAGAAACTGAAGGTTTCTTAACTCTGGACAGTGTCAAGGTCACTGTGGACAACTTTGTCCAACTCTACTGCCGACCTGAAGTGGGTAGAGTTCCAAAGCTGTACATGAAGAAGAACCTACTTCTGAGCGACTATGAGAAGTTGGTGAACATCCTGCATAGGTGTGTCTGGAGCAAGAGCACCTCCACAGATGACATGAACGTACTGAATGCAAAGGCTGTCTTTGCAGTTCATCATGGGATGAACATCAACTGGGGACATGTAATTGTCAAATCCCTTGTTGAATTCATCAAGAAGAAAGACAAGGAGACCGGTCTGTTCGAAACCCCCATGGGTTATGGTCTCCTAATCTCTGAAACCTTGCTCAAGGCAAGGATAGGGCTGAGAAACCCCATTGAGGCAGACTACACCAAGTTGCTCTTCCTCAACACTTCAAATGACAGGAAGGTTGCTCTCAAGGCAGAGCAGAAAAGGCTCAGAACCCTTGAGTTCAACAGAGAAAGGCAACAACAGAAGGTTGTTCAGCCAAAGAAAGTCACAAAGAAGCAACAGAAACCTCCTACCCCTTCTGATTCTGAAGAAGAAATTCCTTTGGTAAAGAAGGTGGTCAAGAAGGTTCCCAAAAAGAAGACCACACCTGTCAAAGTCCACAAGATGGTGGCAAAGAAATCTGTCCTAAAGAGAAAGGCACCTTCACCTCTCTCTACAGAAAGCACCCCCTCTGCCTCCCCCATTGCTAAAAAGGCCAAGATTCTGACACCTGCAGCACAGGAGAAGCTGGAAGACTCTGTCACCTCTACCCCAACCAACAAAAATGCTTGGCAAGGCAAGAGGATTGTCTTTGAATCAAGTGATTCAGAAGAAGAAGTAGTGGTGCAGAATGCAACAACTCAGGGGGAACCACATTCTTCTCCTCCTGCCTCTGCAAATGATCAACCTCTGGTGGTTTCCTCACTAGAACACCAAGAAGATAGCATAATTTCAATCTCTACAGAACCCCTAGTGAACAACTTCTCTGCCCCTGATAGGGAATTCATCAGGGTTCTGGCATGGAGAAAGTGGAGAGTGGGACCTCTCACTGAGCTCCTTAAGAACTTGTCCTACTTCATCTCTGAGGAAGAAGAAGTACTCAGATGGGCTGACACAGAAGATGTGGAGCAATGCCTGAACAAGGATTTTCTTCTTTCTATCCTACAGAAGAAGAAGGAGAAACTTCAAGGAAAAGCACCTCTGTTCAGAAAATCACCAGAAGACCATGTCAAAGCTCTTCAAGAACATGAGTTAGATGACTTTGATGCTTGGCTGGTTGAGAAGAAGAGGAAGGAATCAATGATGAAATTTCGACACAATGCACATGGAGAAGGTGAACCCTCCACTGCAAATGACCTACCCTTGGTCATGGAGAAGCTCATCAAAGAATGGAGGGAATCTCTGTTCACTGACACCTTACTAGAGGTAATTCCCACAATCATTCCCTCTCCCCCTCCCTCTCCTAAAATCTCTTCACCCCAACCTCAACAGAAATCCCCCTCACCCTCACAGAAAACCATCTCTAAACAGAACATCTCCTCACCTCATCAGAAACCCTCTTCTCCACAGAAAACCCCTACACCCCAGAAACCCTCAAACTCCAAATCCCCACCTCTTTCACCCTGTAAACCATTCTCTCCTCCAAAGAACAGATCCCCATCCCCACCCCCATCCTCTCATAGACAAATTGTCCCATACCAACACCAACAGATCATCTCTTCAACAACACCACCTCAACAGAAATCCCTTACCCTACCAAGTCTGAACATGGAGCAACTCCACAAGAATCTCTTCCACCACAACAACCTGCAGCTCAACACAAACCTGAATGGTTTCTTAGGGATTCTGACCCTACAACCATATCCCCTATCTCTGCACCAAAAGGGTATTCTAGGCACTCTATTGCCTTCAATCCCTCCCTAAGGAAGAAGAAGAAGGTTGTCAGAAACAGGATAGCAATCTGTTCTTCTGAGGACTCCTCTGACATGGATGGATTCATGATCAGCAAGTCCTACAAAGCTACTTCGAAGAAGCAGAAGACCCCACCTCTGACTCAGCTTGAGCATGAACTTCGTGTTGAATCTCTCACTTCTGTCCAAGAACATCAACCCTTGCCTAAGGGAAAAGGTCTACACATGCCTCCATCTGATGGACAAGAGAACCAAATTCCTTTCAACAAATTCGTTGAAGCAGCTGAAGACTTTGGTGGCCAAATCCTCCATGGCATGAACAAATTGATACAGGTCAATGACAAGCACTATGGGCATCTTGCTCATGTGAATGATAATCTCAACTCTGGGATGCAGTTTATTTCAGATCGCTTTGAGAACCTGACAACATCTCTCAACGACTTCATGACCTCCTCAACTGCAAAAACAGACGCGCTGACAACAGAAGTGGAAAGTATTCATAAGACCCTTTTCACGTTTCATCAGACTCTGATAGCTCAGGGAAAAGTTATTGAAACAATCTCCTCAAATATTGATGAACTTCAATGGACTGATACAAAGACAAAGGAACAGCTACTGGACATAGAGGAACTGTGCAAAGTCCATCGTGATCAAGCCAGGACTCTATTTGCCCAAGACAAAGAGAGATACCAGAAGATGGTTCTCTTAGAAGCCAGCAATAAAGATATTCTGTCTGCACTTCAGAAGCAACATGGGCTTATTGAAGGTCTCACATCTGTGACTCAGACCTTACCAGAAACCCTGGAACAGATTGCCTCTACTCAGGCCTCAGAATTCCAGAAGCTCTCCCTTCTGCTTGGTGATCTAGATGATGCCAAAAAGGGGGAAGAAGGCCCTCATCTATCAAAACCCAGGACCACCAGAACCTCAACATCTGCTGAACCAAGTGTGGATCCCACACCTTACTTTGAAGCTGCCCTTCAGAAGAAAAGGCTAGCTGGTATCCCTAGACCTCCATCCCCACTGAAGAAAGGATCTAAGAAGAAGAAAGCTTTAAGCTTTAAAGAATGGAGACTGGGAGGTTCTCAGGTAATGACTGCTATACAATTTGATGAAATGAAGCAGAAAATGACCTCCACTCAACAACAAAATGTGTATTTGGACCATGATGGTCATGTGAAGGTCAGGCATGGTGGATCTCTGGAAGAAGCAGAATTCTGGTTTCACAACAGTATAGTACCAGGAAAAGATATCCATGAAGGTGTTCTTAATTACTTAGACTGCAAACACTCACCTGTCTGGGCCTCTTACCAAAGAACTGGAAATCTGGCTGGAATCAGAAAAGAGGTGAATGCAGAATTAAAGAGATTACAAGGACTGGATGAACAAGCAAGAGCTGAAGCAGCAAAAGCAATTATGTAATCTTGTAATCCACATTAATAAAAGAACATCTCTGTCTCACACTTTGTAAGGCAATTCCTCAATCTTTGGCTTTTACTTACTTTCTGTTTATGTTTGTGTGTTTGCTTTTTGATATTTTATATGCTATCTGAATGTACCGTACTCTTACTATTTTCCTATGCCAAGTTGCCCACCAAGAATTTAATGGAAGTTTTTAAACTTAATCTTTCTTTATGGTGAAGGCACTTCTCTGGAAATAGTTAAAGGGTTTTGGCATCATCAAAAAGGGGGAAATTGTAAGGAATAATTGTATTTAGATTTTGATGATGCTATATTAATTAGGACTTTAAAGTACCCCTTTAGAAATTATGTATTAGAATTTTTTTTTGTAAAGTTCTTAGCATAATCGACTACCAGAAGGCCTCTCTACCAGAAGACCTCCTGACAGGAGATTTTGGTTCTCTGTCTAGGAACAGAAAACCTCAGGGTCCCTGCTACCCTTTAAGTTTGACAGAAACCCTCTTGGTTCTCTGTAAGCTACTATAAACAGAAGTGCTCAAGACCTTCTCTGTTCAGTTCTCTGCTAAAGACACCAGAAGGCCTGACACTTAGAAGAATTCCACAGAACCGGGAAGTCAACTAAAAGATTCCTTCAACGGCTAGGAGTATGAAACGGAAAAGCTACAGTGCTCGCATTAAATGCTCATTTAATGCTCCCCATGCTCCGTGGAGTAATTGCAGATGATTGGCCGCAATGTCAGGATTACTTTATCCCAAAATAGTAACCCGCCAACTTTACCGGGTCCTACTGGTCAAGTCAACTGCTCGCGCATTAAATGCAGTTGTCCTCCTACTCCTCCAACGGGAAGACAACCTCAGTATAAAAGATACACTACGAAGAACAACCAGATAACTTTGCAACTTTTGCTACACATTGCTACAACTCTTCATACAAGATATTCAAATTCTGAAAAGCAAAAAGCCTCCTTGAGATTAACACTTCATCATCTTCTACAAGAGAAGGCAGAAGTTGGAAAAATACTTTTTCCAACTCAAGCAAAGTTCCAAGTGTTCTTCAACTCTTACAGCTCATCACATACAAATCTTTTGTAACGAAGCTAGTTGGAGGAACCCCAGTTTCAACAGAAACTCTTCTTGCTACAAGAAGGACGTCCAAGTAACTGGAGTAGTGAAGTGGTGATACTTCAAGGAAACTCAGTGAAAGGACCAGTCTTAAAGGAAGCCAGGCAGTGCATCCCAGGAGACATCTAGACTTGAAGAAGACGTGGAGAGCTTCTTAAGTGCTAGGACTAAGGCTTTGTAAACAGAAGTTTTTACAGCTTAGTGGAACAGTGGACTAGAGGAACAAGTTGTTCCTTGAACCACTATAAAAATCCCTGGTGTCGTTTACTTACTGCTTTATTATTTGCACTTAGATAGAACTGTCTAACTCCCTGGGCTTGGTATCTGTGTTCAGCAGAACTTGTTCTACGAGTTAACAGAAGGCCTACTGCCTTTGCTTCTCTGAGGCTAAATCAACAGAACTCCCTACCAAAACCCTATCCGCTGCCAGTCTGTTCTGTCAAAAGAACAGGCTATTCTGTAAATCTGGTACTTAGTTTAAAAAGCTAAAAACCAATACAGTCTATTCACCCCCCCCTCTAGACTGTATCCAGTATAACCGGGACCAACAGCGAGTTCTAAACTCGAGTTTGCAGTTGCGAGTTTAGACGTTCAACACCCTGAGTTGCGAGTTCCTGACAAAATCAAATTTAAGATTTTTCTTGTGAAAACAGGTTATTTTCAAGCTCTTGATGTCGAGTTCCTGCAGCCCAAGTTTCAAGTTAGAAAGCTGAACGGAGCTTTGCGAAGGATGGGTTGCGACTTCCTGTCTGCGAGTTTACAGAGAAAAAACATTTTGCGGAAACGCAGAAAGAAGATATACTGCTTGATCGTCTCTGAGATGCGATTCTAACAGTATAACTTTTACAACATTTAACGCAAAAACAAGATTACAGATGATAAACTCTCTATCTAGAGATGAACGAAAGAAAACAGAGTATTTTGCAGGTCGTTCTTCTGATCAGCTCTCGATCGGCTCTGATACCATTTGTTAGTCCATGTTTTCTATAATAGCAATACAATATGATCTATCAAAGAGTAAAACAACATAAAGATGAACACGATGAAATCCCTCTTTGATATACCGTGAACTCGTACATAGAATGATATGCGCTAAGGCTGTTTAGATCAAGTACAAAAGTTAACGCAAACCTAAACCTAAAGCGCCTCTTTATATGCGCAGGTATAAGGTTTGCGTAAAGGCTTTCAACCTGATATGGGCCTGACACATTGGCCCCATATCTTTTATACCCTAATAAATACAAACATTAACAACAAAGGATATAATAAAAGCTAAACTATTACAAGACATATGACAAACTTGATTCACAATAAAATGATCTTCAACAGAGGTGATCAGGCTTAATCACATGAAAATTATTTAATTGATCAACGCTGGTCAATACTAAGTTCTTACCGCTCTCGCGGCGTAGAGTTCAATAATTTAGGGAACCAAACTGATCTCTCATGCGACAAGTTCCTAATTTATTGCCAAAACGTGCGAGCGTACGAATCCCTAACCGTTACTAATCTATTAGCGAACAATTAAGTGTGTATGAAAGTGTTCTAGAATAAATTAGATCTCTCTAAATTTACTCTATGTGCAATTATAATCCTAGCGGCCGTTCCAGGTTACAAAAGATATCAATTAAATTATTCAAACATAAATTAAATAAAGATAATGCAATTAACCCTTCAAGAAATTAACCCTGGATTATGATTAACCCTTTTATCAATTCCAAATCCCTAATTAAAACTACTCACAATTAATAATTGAATTAACAACAGAATTGGGATGAAAAGAATTAATTGTCATTAATTAAAATGATGGAACTTACAAATAATCCCAGGGTCTTGAATAACAAAGCAGAAAAGCACTCAAAATTTCATCCTAGGCCTCTCTCTAAGCTCTGTCCCCGTAAAAAGGGGTTTACAGGCCGTTTAAATAGAAAACAGATCAATCTGGGCTAAACTAGGTCTGCAGGGTCGCCCACTCGGTGTACGAGTTAAGTCTGCTCAACGTGCGGGTCTATCGAAGGTTTTCCGTAAACACTCGCCTGCTCGGCGTGAGGGTTAAGTCCGCTCGGCGAGCGGGCCTTCCAGTGATCACGAATTCATCCCGCATGACGTGCAGGAAAGGTCACGTTGTGTGCGGGTTTAACGTCTAAATTTTCTGAACTTCTGCCACCCCCGCTTGGCATGTAGGTCCTGTCCACTTGGCGTGCGGACCTTCCAACTTGATTTTTGGCCGTTTTTCACCCCTTTTCGCCCGTGATTTTTCCCGTGCTCGATTCTTTGGCTCTTTTGACTTCAAAACCTCGTCTTTAACACTTCGTTAACCTCTAATGCTCGTAATCAATTCTCAAATGCGTCTCAACTCTTCTCGATAACTTCTCAAATGCCGGTGTCGGACTTAATTCCCTGAATTTGACTCTAAAAAAACTAAAAACACACCAAGACCCGGTAAACTATGACTTGAGTTTATTATGATCCTTGTGACACATTTTAAACTAGGAAAACTCACAAAATCCAACCTCAACACGCATCAAATGCGTGTTGAAATACGGACTTATCACTGGGACAACTGCTGGGACCGCCTGCATGTGAATGCCACGTGTTCACTCCTGATTGGATGTTCCTGATGGTTTCGCCTACAAGTACCCTTGATTCCAAGAGTTCTCCCATTCAGCCTTTCACCCCCTAGTCGTTATGCTGCCAATTTTCTCTCACTGGACCTGATTAGTTCCTCCGGTGAGTCTCCGATGACGCTTCCGGCTCCACCCTCCTTGCTTCTAAACCTTTCATGTCAAATTGTTCAAGGTCCTTGGTCTCCATAAACTTGGACACCATGGAGCTTACCCGCAAGACTCGGGGCAGCTCGGCGTCCGCATCTAACCGCTCGATCGAGCTATCAGATAACGGATGCCTTTCCGGGGATGATGTTGAATATTACAACCGGGGGATGCCCGACAGGACCCCTTGGTATGCCCTCAATTTCACTTGCATTCGGTGGCAACGCCAATTTCTGTCGATCAGTGTTATCAATATGATTTGTCGGATCTTGCATCCTTCTTTTGTTTGGGATGCTCGTTTCGTTTGGCACCCTATGCGCCATCTGCTTGGTCATGTGCTCGTCCATTTGGATTCAGTGATGGTCAGTTTAGGTTTCCCCTTGCACCCATTCTAAGTCCACCTCTTCCGATGGCTCCATATAGCCCTCGCCCAGCTCGTTCCAGATGCATATCGCCTCATCACTGGGTTTATCATCCAGTGCCACGGAGTGGGGGTTAGTCCCACTGTGGATCTCTTCCTACACTTCTTTTGAGTATCGCCACTTGGGAGGATGGCTACTTGGGCTTGACAGCCTGGTCGGGGCGGATCCTATTTACAAACAATGCCCAAAACCTCAAAGGCTGGGAGGAGAGGTTCTTCTTTGTCGAGGCCAGCTCCCCAATGTCTTTCTCGGACCACTAGAACGCCTTCCCGATCAAGTTCGAGGCTCCCTCCATAACAGACGAAGAGAGAACCTAGGCCACACGGATAGCTTTCGACATCCGTAAATTGTATGTGTTTTGGAGTTTTTACAAACGGTCTTCCTGCTTTGTTGAAGACATGTATACTACTCCTCCCAAGATGGATCATAGAAATAAGACCCCTCTCACTCCGGGGTGAGCTGATAAGGTGAAGGGAAAGATTGTTGTTGAGGACGGACGGCTCGTGGAGCGATCTCATGCTCGGCCTGAATCGGATGTTGGGCCTGTGCTAAAAAAACCAAGACTTGATGCGGCCTCCCACTCCGTCGATCTGGTGGATCTCTCTGATGATGAGTCTGTGGTGCCTCCTTCCAAGACCAAGACCCTTCCAAGCTGGTAATGCACCAATCGGTGAGTGGGCATCAGCACCTCGGTTGGAACCTTGGCCTGAAAACCGTAGGCTAGGGCAAACTGCGTCTCCCTGGTGGCTATCTTCGCGGTCGTTCGATATGTCCATAGGATGTAATTTAGCTGAGTTGGCCAGGTAAAGGTATAATCCTCAAGTTTTATTTTTTAATTTTGTCCATAATGGTCCGGTTCATATTCTCTACCTGACTGTTGGCCTGAGGATAGGCCACTCAGGCTTTGGAATGCATGATGCCCCCACTTTGTCGGGAACTCCTCAAAGCCCTTGTCAATAAACTAGCGGCCATTGTCAGTAATGATCTGCTCGGGGACCCCAAAACGACGAAGGATATTATGCTAGACAAAGCGTTAGCATTGGTATTCAGTAATGCTCGCCAAAGGCTCAGCTTCCACCCATTTGGTGAAGTAGTTGATCCCTACGATGATGAATTTCCTTCCGCCGGACACCGGACGCCGCAGGCAAATGTCCGAGCAAGTCGATCCCCCATCATGCGAACAACAGGGAGATGGTCATTAGGGAGTGGAAGCTGGTCGGGCGGCCGAGCACGGGGGCATACTATTGGCACATGACATATTTTTGGGTGTGGTTGAAGCAGTCTTGCTGAATGGTTGGCCATTAGTATCCCTGGAGAATGAGCTTCCTAGCCAGCGTCTACGGCCCCTAATGACTTGAGCATATCCCCTCGTGGATTTCCTCCATTGCGGCAGCCGCTGAGCTAGGCAAAAAGTATCTTAGGTATGGACCCCCGAATGTCTTCTTTTATACATGTCCGTCTATAAGCACGAAATTCAAGGCCCTCCTCTTGAGCCACATCGGCTTGCTAGCGTAGATCATTACAGGCACCTTGGGGAGTGTTCCGTCTTTGAGATAGGTAGACATTTCGCTCACTGAGGTCGGATCGGCGAAGGAGACTGCCTCCGCTTGCAGTGTCTCTGTCGTCGGGTAGGCCAGAAGCTACTACCGTGGAAATCGCTAGATATGCTTTGGTATTACGCCATTTCATGCTCGGGTGGAGAGTTCTCCAATTTGGATAACATATTAGCTTCAGCGTTCTCCACCCGGGAGACCTGTTCTATGATCACTTGCTCGAACCGAGGGGTTTGTTCCTCCGTCAATTCCTTGTAAGCCTGCATGCGCTCCTCCCGGGTTTTTGTTGTCCCGTTCATCTAGGTCACCACTAACTGGCTATCCAATCATACCTTGAGTCGTGCAGTGCCTAAGTCCTTTGCATATTTCAGGCTTGCGATGAGAGCCTCGTACTCAGCCTCATTGTTGGTGACCTTAAAGTCGTACCCCATTGAGTAGTACGCCTTGAAGCCCTCGGGGGAGGTGATCACAACTCCACCACCGCACCCGCGCGCACTAGAATCCCCTTCGGTGTGCATTTCCCACCAGTTATGAAAATCATTCCCATCGAGGGACTTCTCATCGATGTGCACCGTACACTCTGGTATAAAATCCGCCAGGGCCCGTCCCTTGATTGTCGGTATCAGGTTGAATTCCACATTGTACTGCCCGATCATGAGAGACCACTTGGTGATGCACCCGCTAGCCATGGGATTTCTCAAGATGGTGGTGAGCGGTTGCGTAGTGTAGATGGTCACAGGATGATCATGTAAATAGGAGGCCAGGCGCTTAATTTCTGCAATGAGGGCTAGGATCGTTTTTTGCATCAGCGTATACCTCGTCTCCGGGCCATTCAGTGCCTTGCTCACAAAGTATATTGACCATTGAACATTGTCCACCTCTTTAAGCAATATTGAGCTCACTGCCAGATCACCCACAGACGACGTCAGTGTTGAAGTTATTCCTCCAACTCCAAGGGCCCAACACGTTACATTGGGCTTCGATGGATATTTGGGTGAGTTAAGTGAAATTAAGGGCACAAGTATCTAGCAAATAAGAGGAGGACCGTAAGTGAACCGAGTTCTTATTAGGTAATAACGAACGATTACAACACACCCTACTGATCAAAGCTGAGCTGAGCGTCTAATCTGAGCTATGAGTATAGAGAGTTGGAGCTAATGCTAATGAATGCAAGTTGCCAATCCCTAACAATGAAATAAATGCTACTCCCTCCATCCCCCTAATATTGGGATAGAAGGGAGTGGTGTGGTTTTTAAGAAAAGTAGAAGTATGTGGTTAATAATGAGTTGATAAAGTGGGAATAAAGTAAGAATGAATTAGAGTCACGCAAATGTTACCAAATATGGTATGAGACAATAATAGGGGACATCCAAAATGAAAAAATGGGACAATTATAGGGGGATGAAGGGAGTACTATTTATACTATAATGGGGTAGGTGGTAGTGGTGATGTGGAGGATCATGAGTGGCTAGCTTCTCAACCACCAAATCTTACATATCTGGTGCATTTAATGTGTTTCCCGCCAATACCCTAGCTTTCCCACCAATTATTTTGGACGTTCCAGGTGAGGCCTTCATGATCCTTGACCCAGGTAAGCGCAAGGACAAGATGCCGTTCAGTGGCTGTCGAGCATCTTAGCTGAGGCACCCCATTTTACTGCTTAGCCTTGAGGAGCGTCGGGTGTTCCTTGATCCCCGTTGGGTTGTTACTCTTGATCCCCTCTTCCTTATGAAGTATTGGGTCGATGTTGTATTGGGCCAATTATCCCAACAATATGTATACACTAACGGTGTGCGTACTACGTGCAAGCGGTGCCCAATGCGATTATTTAAAAATGTCATTAAAAAGAGTATTATTCAAAGAGTGAAGAATTCTAATAGTATATGAAAACCGAGTTTAATTTTACAATGTTAGAATCTGTTAAATTGTACAAAGTGAAGAATATGTGGGAGATATTTTAGTTACATTAAGTGATGGGGTTATGGGACTAGACCTAGAGCCTAATCACCCCAGACCCAAACTTGGATCCGTGATTCCGGCCCACGACCTGGACAAGCGGGCCCATGTTAGCCCAGGACTATTATCTCACCAGGACAGCCCGACTAGTGGGCCAAGCAACCCAGAGCTCGAGCCGGCCCAACGGATAAATCCCATCAAGGAGCGGAAGTCCAACGGAGCGGAAGCCCAAGATGGTCTGTCTAACGGGACCTGCCTACCGGAGGCCTGCCTTCCAGCACAGTCAGGAGCCCGCCTCCAATCTAGCGGGAGTCTGCCTTCCAGCCTAGTCAGGACCCTGTTTCGGTGTTTCCAGCCCGACGGGGAGCCTACCGTCCAGTCCAGCAGGAGGGAGCTCAAGCGTCCGGCATGCCAGCCAGGCTGAGCCACCAACCAGGAACAATAACGACCAAGTCAATCAATGCACTATTAATTATGTTGATAGAGTATATATCTAGAGAGAAGTGAGAGCTAGAGAGAGAAGTGCAAGTAATGCTTCAATAGAATGATTTTTGTAACCCCTATAACTACCTCCAGAGGAAGTATTTATAGGAAAAATACGGGCTGGGCTCCCAAGCCTTGGGCTTGGGAGGCCCATTTACAACTGGACCGCTATTGGGCCGAATACAAAGCAACTGATGGGTTGTATAAATGAATAAGTGTAAAATCTAGTTCTGTGAGACTTCCGTGGCCGACGAGGGTCTGGCCGACGAGGGCACAGCCGATGAGGGCACGGCCGATGAGGACACCCTGGTTCCCTGGCTTCAGGGTCATATTCTGAGTCGGCCCCTCTTCGGCCGACGAGGGTCCTTTAACCGACGAGGGCACCGCGTAGTGGCTGTGCTTTTTGTTCTTCTGAGTATGTGGGTCCTGGGGCCTAGACCCATATACTCCATCAGGAGTCCCCCACTCTCTAAGCTGAGATGTAGACGAAGTGAAGGATAGTAGATTTCTGTGCTTGATGCTCTTGGCCGATGCGGGACCACGTTGGCCGTTCTCTGTCGCGGCGTTTGGTGGTCATGTTCTGAGTTTGGCCGTTGCCTGCCCCTTGATGCGGACGGGGAAGGCTATTGTTCCTTTGGTGCGCTTTGTTTGTGGATGATGAGTGTTCTGGCATGAGTGGCCGATGAAGGTAGTGTCTATCCTTGGTTGTTGATTGGTTGAGTTTCCCTTTTGGGCTGATGAGGCCGTTGAGGATGCTGTGCACTCCTTTTGGCCGTTGTTGATGACACCATATGCTTTTGGACGATAAGGTGCCATATTGTCCAATCTTTTGGGGATGTTAACAGTCTGGCCGGAGATGGAGTTGTGAGGACCTTGGGGTCGTTATGGTACATGGACGACCGTGATTTAGGTATGTTAACCTTTCTCTTGATTCCTGGCTTGAGAGTGATGTGTGGTTTCAAGGCCGATAAGTGTCCTGTGATCTCAAGCTTTGCTGTGGCCGAAGGTGCACCATGATGTTATGGACGTTGTGGTGCATGTCTAATGTTGTAGTTGTGGACTTAGTATATTTTTGCATTTCTTTGATTTTGCCTGTTATTCTTGAGGCCGGTGTAGTCCCCTAGTCCCCCACTGCTTCAGGCCGAAGGGTGAGTGAGGGGTGAAGGAGTAGATTGAAACCTAGGCCGAAGCGGGATCCTCATACTGCCCTTGGATCCAACCCTTTGGCGATTTCCTGACCAAGGTAACCCTGTGGGAGAACCCTTGGACGCAGGTCGCTTTTCAAAGGGTTATCATCAAGGGCTTAGTGCGAGGGCCTCATGGCCGTTGGGTTCCTCTCCATTGGGGTTTTGTGGACGTCGTAAAGCCTTCCTTTGCATAATGTGTTGCCCCTTGAATGGCCGATACGAGTGCTACCTGGGTAGCCGTAGGCTGTGTTGGCCGTGGAATGCCCTGGCCGTAGTGGGTGTTATTTTTCCCTTCTTGATCCGTGGGGCCTGCTTCGGTGGTGGGCCGCTGATTTGCGGAGGGGGTTTGGCCTGTAGACAAAATGGTGGCATCCCATTGGTGGCCGTTGGTGTGGCCACTAAGGTGATGCCACGTGTAGTTACCGTTAGGAGGGTGGGCTATAAATACCCTCCCCGTTCCGAGGACAGGCCTCATTTGCATTCTGAGTAACGAAGTGCTGCCCAAATTTTTTAGAGAGAGAGCCTTTGCTGAGTGTTCTTCACCTTCTTCAAAACTTCAAGGTTAGTTCTTCAATCCGTTCTTCTACTTCTTTCATATTTTTCTCTTTCTAGGCTTTGATCCGGTGTTAGTCACAAAAACACTTTAGATCTGAATTAGCTCCCTTTAGTGCCTTAGGATTTGTTAAGATGAAATCCTTAAACGAGGAGTATTACCCGTACGACGACGAGCCTTCCGCCAAGTCTCTTGACTACGATGTGATTGAGGAGTGTGTCGAAGAGATCGAACACCTGAGCCCGTATAAGTCCGGGGATAATGCGGACGAGGAGGACGAGGACGAAAGGTCCGCTTCGTCATGTGAGGGTGAGGACGTAGGGGCCTCCCGCATAGTGGACGGGGCGTCCGCTTCTACTACCATTCTGTGCCCGAAGCCGGTGTCTGCCGTGAAGGGGCTGCCGCGGCCGAAGAGGAACAGGCGGCCGAAGAAGGGGCCAGGTTTCTCTTACCTAGACCTTACCAACATTTTCCTCATCAAGCCGGAGAGCAGTGCCGCTGATTATCTGGTCGCACAGATGTATGTGGGGCCGTTTGGGAGGGTCAGGGCGCCTAGGCCGACGGACCACGTGCTTAAACCGCCGCCGGGATATTTCGGGCTGTATCCGATGAGCTTCGCCAAGGGGCTGAGGTTTCCCCTTCATCCCTTCATCCAGGAGTACTTGGACATGGTGGGGCTTCCGCCGGCCTTGCTGACCCCTAATAGTTACTCGCTGATGGTGGGGTTCCTTCTCCGTTGTGCGGAGTTGGGTTACAGGCCGACAACGGCCCTCTTCATGAATCTCTACCAGATTGGCCGAGGAAGCCACAAGAATTGCGCCTGCTACGCCACTTTGCAGCAGCTGCCGAAGAAGAGGACATTCACGGACTTGCCTTCGTCCATACACGGTTGGAAGAGCAAGTTTGTCTTCGTGTCCCTGGGCGAGGGTGGCATGGAGTTCCCCTCCGTCGGCCATGATGGAAGGTTTACTCTTCATGACCCGCCCAAGAGTTCAATCCTCGATGCTCAGGTGGCGGCATTCTTGGAGGGGGGGGGGGGGGGGGGGCGAGGAGTGTGAAAGATTACATCACGGAGTACAAGATGACCGCTATCGGCTTCTTCAGATACTTCGTGTATGGTGATAAGGAAGACGACCTCCAACTATGGCCGAAGATGACCACGACCTTCGAGGAGGCCGACGACCCCGATTTGGGCATTCCTGCCGAAGCTGATGGTAATACCCCCTACGGCGTCCTCATTTTGCTTTGTCTTTTTATTTTGCTGACCTATTTCTTTGTTGTGCAGACTTCGTAATGGATCGACGATCCGTGATGAACAAGGCCGCTGCAAGGGCCAAGGCGGAGCTGGCCGCCAAGGAGGCTGCGGCGAAGGCCGCTGCTGGTGGTGATGTGACGAAGAGGCCACCTCCCCAACCGAAGAAAAAACGGCCGACAGAGGAATCCCAGAGGAAGCTGACTGAGGCCGGTATGCAACCTGCCAAGAAGTCGAAGAAAGCTTCGTCCTCTGCCACTGCCGATGAGGCCGGCATGCTAGCCGTCCCGATTGCGGACGAAGGAGGGTCCAGTGCTGCTGCTGCCCTCGTGGACCTTGGCTCTGGTCTTTCCGGAGGTGGTTCTCAACCCATTCCCCTTGTTGAGGACTCCCGGCCGAAGCAGTCTGGCAAGGAGGTGGCTACGTCCACTTACAAGCCGGAAGTTGAATACCCCAAGGACGGGGGGGGGGGGGGGGGGGTCTTCAATGATGGCGTCGACGACCACAGTGTGCTCTCTCAGGCCATCCCAGCCAAGGACCGGGTGTATCTTGACAAGCTAGGGGATGTCAAGATATACGACGGTGGTATGGACCTTGTCGTCCAGGTAATTCCTTTCTTCCTTAGCCTTGTTGTTTTCCTTTGATATTTTTGCACTCTTTCCTGATAGCCTTTTCCGTTGCAGGGTGCCTTTATGCTCATGGAGAGCAATAAGAGGCAGCAGCGGGAGATTGCCCGCTTGAAAGAGTTTGAGGAGAAGGCAGCCTCGGCCGATGAGGCCATGAGCTGCTTGGGGAGGCTGCGGGAAGATTTTGCAGCCTTGCAAAGAAGGGCTGATGAGGCCGATGCGGCCAAGGAAGAGGCCCTGGCCAAACTGGCCGAGGAGAAGAGTGCCCGCGAGGCTGATCGTCTGCGGGCAGATGAGGCCTAGAGGGCCAAGGCCTAAGCTGAGGCTGCGGCAGTAAAGGCCGCTGATAATGCAGTGGCGAAGTTCCTGGCCGAAGGCTGGAGGGTCGACGAGCGCCTCCCCTGGTGCTATGAGGTCGTAGCGGCCAAGCTTGAAGATTGGGGGCAGAACTCCCCTGCCGGCCAAGAATATTTTGAACGGGAAATGTCCGTGTACTACAACATGGGCCAGCATCGGATGCAGAGGCTCATCTATCGGCGGCTGAGTCGCGCTCTCAGGACCCTGAACTATACTCGGGGTTGGGCCAGGCGGAACCTGCGGCTTCCTCGGCTAATGAAGGATCCGGAGGAGCAGATCAACCTTCCTCTGTGCGACAGGAAAGCTCCCATAGAGAGTTCCGGCCTTGGCGAACCGGAGTATGAAGAGGACGATTACTTGGACGACACCGCCACTTCCGCCGTAGAGGCCGGCCTGGATGCTGAGACCGATGGTGGTGCCGAGCTTGTCGCTGAGGAGGACGTTGCGGGTCACGCTGCCGATGAGGCCGCTACGGAGGCATGATCGCCCATAGCTCTCTATAACTTATAATTTGTCCTTGTTTCATCGTTTGACTGTAACGGCCGAAGTGCCCACCATGTAATGATTTATGTTAATGAAACATGTTTAAGTTCCTTGTTGTCTTTGTCGTCTTGTTCTCTGTTTGGTTCCTCTGTTTTTTTTGTTCTTTCCAAAATTCGTCTAAGTGTTTTGGAATTGGGACTTAGGAAATTCTCTAAGTATCCGAGCTTCAAGTGGGTGGGTGTTCTCATCGTCTTGATGTTACGCCCCCTTTCACTGTTGACCGATGTTTTGGAAAATTTCCTAAGTGTTGAACCAAATACCACGCGTGGT
The DNA here is from genome assembly GCA_945859875.1 of Cuscuta europaea. NCBI lineage: Eukaryota > Viridiplantae > Streptophyta > Magnoliopsida > Solanales > Convolvulaceae > Cuscuta > Cuscuta europaea. The sequence continues at coordinate 5,563,812 of CAMAPE010000021.1, forward strand.
GTTCTTGTCGGCTCGGTATTCTTTGTGGCCACTTTGTTCCCATCCCCCTTATCTAAACAGGAGGTCGGCTTGGATTCCTGTGTTGTGGCCGATAAGGGTAAGTGACCTTTGCCGTCTGAGTGTCATGGCCGAAGTGGTCCTCTATGAGACTTGGCCTTTGGAGTGCACGGGTTGGTTGTCCCCTTCGGCCTTGAGTGTTTTTGTTTTTTGCCTTAGTTATTTTGAACTTAGAAATTTGTCTAAGTGTCCATACAAAACATAGGTAACTACCGCACTGCAAATGTCCAGGTGCCCGCTTCATCTCAAGACTGTCCCCTCGATATTCAATACTTTGGAGATTTCTCTAAGTGTAGTTTCTTCTATGTGGTACCGTTGTCGGCCACGCCTTTGGTATTTGTGTTTTCCGGAAAACTTTCTAAGTGTTTGAAGTCCACTGAGTGTCAACTTGAGCAGCCGCCTTAGTCGTAGTGTCTTTAACGGTTAGCAAGACCTTACCGGCCGTTGGCGAGGCTGAGACGGGCACCTACAGGTATTTGAGTGCCCACTTCGTCTTGAGGTTGTCCCTTCGTTGAGGATATTTCCCAAGTGTTAGGCCATGTAGTTTGTCTGCTTAGTATTGTCGTCGGCCAAGTCGGACGATGTGGCCGATGAGGGTGCCCAGGTGTTTGTCTTGTCCTTCACGTTTGCTTTCCTCAGGAAATTCTCTAAGTGTTTGGAAATCACTTAGACAAATGTCTTGGAAGATTTCCAGCTTAAACAACCGCCTAGGTTTTAGCGCCTGTAACGGTCAGCAAGAATGTTGTGGCCGGTAGGGGTTGCCACTCGTGTTTAACTTTCCCGCGGGTGTTTTAGTGCCCGCTTCGTCCTGGGCCTCCTTTCCGGTGGTCAACTTCAGGATTGTGTTTAAGTGTGAAGTTATGATTCCTTGTTTTTTATGCTAAGTGTTGGCGCTTCAGGTGGTTATGGCCGATGAAGGTTACCACCCTCGTTTCACCCAACCACTTTGGTTAGGGTTTTATGGGCGCATGCTCCGTTCTTGACACTTTCCTTGTAGTGGATGGCTGCTTCATCCGCGTTACCTGTTGGTAGTGTTACCTTTGTATTCAACTGATATGTACTTAGCCAAATGTGGCTGATTCGTGGGGATTTATTTTTACTGCTCGAGGCCGGCAAGTGCGCGCAGTCCTCGGCTTCCCTCTTTTTTTTTGTTCCCTATTTCGGGGAGTGTCCTTCTTTCAGGATTCGGCCGAAGGGGTCGATAGTCCTCCGACCGGTTTGGACTTCGTTTATAACGTCCATGATCTCAGGGGGGGTCCCGTCGCCTATTTATGACGCGGGCTAGACTTTTGGTTGGTTTCCAACGGCTGCCGTTGCCCATCCTTGAGTTTGGTGATTTTGTCACCTCGGCCATGATTTCAGGCATGTCGTCCTGCGATCAGGCGCGTGGACGACGCGGTGAACTTCCCATTTCAAGACACGGGCCGTTTGCGGGCCCCTCGTCCTGGGGACGTCGTCGGCTCTGCCTGAGCGTCTCGCTCTAAGGGGCCGATACGACGTGCTCTCTCAGCCAGGCCTGAGGCCTTTGCTGATACAAAATACAATGGAGCATACCTGATCTTTTCGCTCTAAGGTTGCAGATGCGAGGCGCCACATCGACCATGCCTGAGCCTTTCTCTCTAAGGTGGCCGATGAGGGCGCCTGTTAATGTGCTACTCAAATTCCAAGAAATCAAAGGAAACATGATTTTTATTCAAAAGTGGCTCAAGGCCGAGGGTGGTGTTCAATCAATAACCCGTCAAAGGGTGAGGGCTTCGCCGGCTGCACCTCCTTCGGATTATTGATAAAACTTCACCAAATGGTGTACATTCCACGTTCGTGGTACATTGGTCCCGTTTGGGCGTTTAAGCTTGTAGGTACCGGGTTTCACCACGGCACTGACGATGTAGGGACCTTCATACTTCAGGGCTAGCTTGCCTCCTTCCGTCGGCTGACTTGCTTCCCTTCGACGGAGGACGTAGTCCCCCACTTGGAATTCTCGGGAACGTACCTTGGCGTCATAGTATGATTTTACTTGACGCCGGTAGTTCTCTGCTCGGATGAATGCCTGTTCACGTCTTTCGTCGACCAGGTGGAGGTCGATTTTCATGTTTTCCTCGTTGACCTCTGGGTCATACTGCTCCACCCGTCGGCTGGGAATGGTGACCTCCGTGGGTGCCTTTGCTTCAAAACCATAGCACAAGGCAAAAGGTGTTTCACCCGTTGCCCTCCTCGGCGTAGTACGATAGCACCACAGGATGTTGGGGAGCTCGTCGACCCAACTTCCTCCTGCGTCCTGTAGGTTCTTTTTCAGCCCCTCCATTATGGTTCTGTTGGCGTTCTCAACCTGCCCGTTGCCTTGAGGGTAGGCAACGGAGGAGAAACGATGCTTTATTCCCCATTCTCGAAGGAGCTCTTGGAAGGGCGCCGCTTCGAACTGGGTACCATTGTCGGATATGATCTCTTGGGGGACACCAAAACGGGTGAGAATGTTCTTGTGGACGAACTTCTGAAACCTAGCCCCCGTGATGCTGGCCAAAGGTTCCGCTTCGACCCACTTGGTGAAGTAGTCGACTGCGACGATGATGTAGCGGTTGTTGCCAGCAGCTCTGGGTAGAGGGCCGACCAGGTCAATTCCCCATCTCGAAAAAGGAATTGCAGTGCTGACGGGGGCGTAGTTGACGGCTGGCCGACCAGGGGCCTTCTGGAGCACCTGGCACGTGGTGCACTTCCTTGCTAGATCCGCACAATCCCGTGCCATCGTCGGCCAGAAATAGCCCTGGACGACGAGACGCCGGGACATACTGAAGGGGCCCTGGTGTGAGGAGGAAACACCGCAGTGAACTTCTTCCATGGCCACATCGGCCTCGTCCTGGTGTAGGCATCGGAGGAGAGTACCATTATAGGATCGTTTGTAGAGTTTGCCATCTTCAATAGTGTAGCTTGGGGCTCTGAGTTTGGCGAGCTTGGCCCTCTCCTCGTCCTGGGGTAGCTCCCCCGTCGTGATGAAAGTGGTGATGTCGGAGATCCAGTCCTCTGGTCGCTATTGGATGCACAAGATGGGGCTGGCATGGATGCTGGACATGCTCAGCTCCTCAATCTTGGTTAACTGGGAGATGTGCTCCGGAGTGTCCGAGCTGAGTTTGGAGAGGATGTCGGCCTCGGCGTTCTCGGCCCTTGGGATCTGTGTGATCTCGTGGGTTTCGAACGCCTTCAGCAACTCCTCTGCCGCCTGTTTGTATTGATTCATCCGGCCTTCCTTTGCTTCGTACGTACCCTCAACCTGGCCCACTACCAGCTTGGAGTCGCACCTGATTCTGATGTGCCTGGCTTTGAGGCCAGCGGCAAGTCTAAGGCCGCTGAGGAGGGCCTCATACTTAGCTTCATTGTTGGATACCCTGAAGTTGAAGCGGATGGCATAGTAAGCTCTGAATCCTTCAGGGGATATGAGGACGCCGCCGCCGCCGCATGATTTCGCGGCCAACGAGCCGTCGGTGAAGAGGATCCATGTGTCATCGGGTTCTGTCCCGGGGGTGGTAGCGGTTGTCTCCCTTGCCGTGCATTAGGTGACGAAGTCGGCCAAGGCTTGCCCTTTGATGGATGGCCCTGGCTTGATCTCAATCTGAAATTGGCTGAGAAAGATCGCCCATTTCACCATTCTTGAGGAGCTAGTGGGGCTCCTCATTAGTGCGCCAAAGGGCTGCTGGGTCAGTACATGGACGGCATGAGCCTGGAAGTAGTGCCCCAACTTTTTCACCGTATGGACGATGGCTAGCACCGTCTTCTCAATGGGGGAGTACCTGAGCTCGGCCTCCCTAAGTGTTTTGCTGATGTAGAAAATGGCCTTCTGCACCCCTTCGTCCTCACGGATGAGCACAGAGCTGATGGCCGACGTGCTCACCCCCAAGTACAAGAAGAGGGTTTCGCCGGCCTTGGGCTTGGAGAGCACTGGTGGGGACGGAAGGTATCTCTTCAGCTCTTCAAATGCTTCCTGACACTCCATCGTCCATTTGAAGCTGTTTGCTTTGCGCATGATCTGGAAGAAAGGGAGTGACCTCTCGGCTGACTTGGAGAGGAAACGGCTCAGGGCCGCCAGTCGCCCTGTCAGCCGTTGTACCTCTTTGACGTTGCGGGGCGGTTCCATGTTGATGATAGCCTGTATCTTCTCCGGATTTATTTCGATGCCTCTCCGACTGACCATGTAGCCGAGGAACTTGCCGCCTTGGACGCCAAAGGCGCACTTCTTGGGGTTGAGGCGGAGCTTGAACTCCTTCATGATTTCAAAGATTTCCCGGAGGTCATCAGCATGTGTGGTGGCTTGCCTGCTCTTGACAATCATGTCGTCGACGTATGCCTCCATCGTCCGGCCGAGGACTGCTCTAAAGATCTTGGCCACCATCCTGGTATAGGTGGCGCCGGAGTTTTTGAGTCCGAAAGCCATGACGAGGTAGCAAAAAATTCCCTCCGGGGTCATGAATGCCGTCTTCTCAGCGTCATCTTCATGCATGAAAATTTGGTGGTACCCTCTGAAAGCATCAAGGAATGACATCAACTCGCATCCCGCCGTCTCGTCCACCAGCTGATCAATGTTGGGGAGAGGGAACGGGTCCATGGGGCACGCCTTGTTCAGGTCAGTGTAATCAACACACATTCTGAATGTCGGCGATTTTTGGGCGAGGACGACGTTGGCTAGCCATGTCGGGTACTTCACCTCCTTGATGTGGTTGATTGAGAGGAGCATGGTGATCTCTCATTTGACGAAGAACCGCCTGTCGGTGGATACGTAGCGCCGCTTCTGCTTGACAGGCGCGGAGGCTGGATCGACGGTCAGCCGGTGGGTAATCACCTGGCGGCTGATGCCTGGCATGTCGTCCGGGCCCCACGCGAAGATGACGGCGTATGACCGTAGGACGAGGAGGATGGCGTCCCGCTGGTCCTGTGGGAGTTGCTTCCCGATCTTGAGGACCCGTTCCGGCCGGGAGGTATCCAGAGGGACTTCTTCGACCTCCTCGGCCGGTTCGGCATGCAGTCTCTCCTCGTCCTTCGCAGCGGCTGCCGTGATGGTGTCTATCCTCTGTCCTTCCCTCTCGGCCGGCCTCGTTAGCTTGAGGTAGAATGCTTTGGCTATCCTCTGGTTTCCTCTGGCGTAGCCGACGCCGCCATTGGTGGGGAACTTCAGACACAAGTGTTTCATGGAGATGATGGCCTCCAAGTCCTCCAGCGCTGGCCGCCCCAAGATCAGGTTGTGGGCACACCGGAGGTTGACCACCATGAACTCCATGTCAATTTTGGCGCGGTGGGGGCCGTCGCCGACCTCCACGGGGAGGACTATCGTGCCTTCGGCGTCGATAGAGTCCCCAGTGAAGCCGGACAACGGTGTCTTGATCGGCCTCAGCAGAGCTTTGTCCAGCTTCAGCTGCTTGAAGGTGTCTAGGTACATCACGTTGACGGAGCTCCCCGTATCGATGTAAGTACGGTGGATGATGGAGTCACCGATCTCACACCGGATGACGAGGGCGTCCCTGTGTGATTCCGTACCCGGAGGCAGATCCTTGTCGGTGAAGGTGATCGCCTCCGTTCGTTGTTTCTTCGGCTGGGGGGAACGTGGGACACCTCCCCGATGTAAAGGGATTGGGCCCATTTCTTCCTCTGGGTGGCGGAGTCCCCCCCCCCCCCCCCCGGTATTCCCACCTACGATGAGGTGAATATGGTTCTTCTTCGGCAGCGGCTCCTCAAAGTCTTCACCGTCGCTGAGCCTACCGATCGCCCCCAGGTTTGCGGGTGTTTACCCACGTATTTTTGCGCGGGCCACCTTTAACAAATTGGGAGAGTCCCCCCTGACGAATAAGGCGCTCGATGGCTTTCTTCAGCGTAATGCAGTCGTCGGTGTTGTGCGAGGAGTTCTTGTGAAACCGGCAGTATGTGCCGCCTTGCTGGATGGCAAGAACCTCCTCGGCCGGCCGAGGGTCCTGCTCAATGAGGCCATGCTTCTCGGCGTAGTCGAGGATGTTGCTGACTGGGTGGGTGAGGGGGACCCCCGGCCGTTCCAACCTCGGCCGCCAGTGGCGGTCTTTCTTGCTTTGTCCACCAGGGCCGTGACGGCCCTAGGCACCATGGCCGGCCGGGGATGGTCCCGGGGCCGGCGAAGGATTTGTCTTCTTGGAGGGATGGCCTCCCTCTTTTTGTGGTTGTGGAGCTCGTCGGCGTCGGCGTACAAGCTCCCGCGCTGAAGCGCCTTTGCATACGATCTCGGAGGGTCGGTGATGAGGCTCTTGGCATACAGGGAGCTGTGGAGGGCTCCCTGGTACAGAACTAGGAGGGTGCGCTCATCATCCCCCTCGACCTCTTCGGTCTCTCTTGTCCACCGATCAATGAATGACCGGAGGGGCTCGTCATGTTGCTGCTTGACGGAAAGGAGATGGGTGAAGTACTTCTTCGCACGCTTCCTCCCGGCAAAGTGGGTGAGGAAGCGCTGGGCAAGGTCCTGCCATGAGTCAATACTTCCTTCGGGAAGCGCGTTGAACCACTCGTACGCCGGCCCCTCAAGAGTGGAGAGGAACCAACGGCAGAGATATTCATCCGACGCGTTCACCATCAGCATGTTGTTCTGGTAGCGCCTGAAGTGCTCCTGGGGGTCTGATCGGCCATCGTAGGATTTGATGGCGTTTCCCCTGTATTTCTCCGGGATGGGGGCGGAGAGAACCCTGTTAGTGAAAGGGGTCCTGGTCCTGACCTGGATGACGGGGTCACCTCGCCCTTCGGCCAACTCCCTCTCGAGGGCGTTGACCTTGTTCATGAGAGCGTTGAGGCCAGGGTCGTTGGAGGCACCGGCCGTAGGGACGTTTGCCGATTGCCTGGCCTCCATCTGGGCCAGCCTCCTTTCCAGCTGGGCGATGACCTCGTCCCGGGGATCCCTGGCGGCCGCAGCGGGGCCCTGCTGGTTCTTCATGCGCTCATCGTGGGCCGCATTGATCTGGTGGCGCACGTCGTCCTCGTGCAACTTTCCCTTGCCCTTGTCCAGGCGGGGCTGGTCCGCTGTCCGGGACACATACCCCAAACTTTCTCTTGGCGAGCCAGGCCGACGCTCACCAATCCGCCCTGCCATCCTCTCCGAAACCGGATGACGGCGCGTGTCACCCAGCCTATTGAAGGCAGAGGCTTTTCCACGCGCCGGGGTCTGCCCGGGCCGAAGAGGGGAAGCGGGGTGGGAGTGGGACGACGCCGTGTCCTGGGCCATCACCCCCTCATCGTTGCCTAATCTGACGGCCAACGGTTGGGGCTGAGGAGGTGGAGTGGCGTTCCCCCAGTCCTTGGCAAGAGTGCGCTGAGGGCGGTGGGGTTCTGGGCCAAGCTGGCGATGATGACCGACAACGCGGCCTGGACCTGTGGATCCACATACGGGGAAGCCGCGGCCATAGGCTGGGCTGGGGCGTGGTCTGTCTTCTCTGCGAGCTTCTTGTCCAGGCCGATGCGGGCGTCAGGGGCGCCGCCGTTGAGCTGGTTGCTGAGGTCCGTGGTGAGGTTGATGGCCTCTTGGAAGACGTCCCCTCCGCCGACCTGGTCGGCCGTGGCGTCCTCCTCGTGCTCCCTGGTCTCCTGATCCTCAGGGATGGCCTTGCTGATGAGGTTGCGGTTTGACTTGGTTCTTCCCATGATCAGTGGTTAGATGTGCTTGGTAGCGACGAAGGGTGCTAACTTGATTGTTCTAGCTCTCAACGAGAGCACCAAATGATAGAGTATATATCTAGAGAGAAGTGAGAGCTAGAGAGAGAAGTGCAAGTAATGCTTCAATAGAATGATTTTTGTAACCTCTATAACTACCTCCAGAGGAAGTATTTATAGGAAAAATACGGGCTGGGCTCCCAAGCCTTGGGCTTGGGAGGCCCATTTACAACTGGACCGCTATTGGGTCGAATACAAAGCAACTGATGGGCTGTATAAATGAATAAGTGTAAAATCTAGTTCTGTGAGACTTCCGTGGCCGACGAGGGTCTGGCCGACGAGGGCACGGCCGATGAGGGCACGGCCGATGAGGGCACGGCCGATGAGGACACCCTGGTTGCCTGGCTTCAGGGTCATATTCTGAGTCGGCCCCTCTTCGGCCGACGAGGGTCCTTTGGCCGACGAGGGCACCGCGTAGTGGCTGTGCTTTCTGTTCTTCTGAGTATGTGGGTCCTGGGGCCTAGACCCATATACTCCATCATATGTATTTAATTCCGTACTAATGTTGTAATTAATTAATCATTATTGTAGTTGGCAGTTACCATTTGTATACGCGGCAATACACCTATAAAAGGCAAGGGTAATTCAAATGTCAAGGCATGCTATTTTCTCACCATCAAACTCCTTAGCAACTTTCCTTATTGGTATTATTTTCTTGATTCTTGCTTGAGTGTTCTTTCGTAGCTTTCGTAAAATCCTACGACCGTCCTATTTTGGACCTACACTAAGAATAGAAATCAATGTAACACTACTCGTTTACTACAACGCTAGGGTTGTTTTTTAATTAATGCAAAACTACTAGTTTACTACAACACTAGGGTTATTTTTTGATTAATTGCATCTTAAATAATGGATTATTTAGTTTGAATGTTAGGGTTTTTAATTTGAAAATAAATGGAGCTTTTAATATTAAATAAATGTAACCATAACATACTTTTCCGTAAAAGGTATTAATGTTTTTTCTAATGCATATGATTTTTAAGTTAGAACCGAGAAAAGATACAAGATAACATCCGGATGTTATGACTAATTTGATTGTGAGCCCTGGGAATAGACAGAGAATCAATCACCTCATGCAAAACAACCTGATTCGCTAGACACCAAACGAAAAATTTAAAGCCTAAAACAATCACGTCTGAAATATTGCCTATCAAACGAACACCAGACATCCAAATTTCCAAAGCAAATCTACTCAAACTAAAATAAATACAAGTACTACTAATGGAAACATAAAATTGAAAAAAACCTTTCCAAAAAAACTCTTCATGGCACGTAGGTTGTTGTGGAGGAGGACGAGCTCTACCAATGTATATGCACTCCAAAAGAAGGCGGACAGAAATCCCTGACCAGACAAAGCTAGCTAGGACACCAACAGAACTCTCCACATCGACAGAGACAAAACACCCTAGAGCACTAGTGCTTGGGGAAGAACCGTCATTGAACAAAATCAATACAACTAGAAATTAAGAACAATCCTATTCGATCATACCTCTACCAAGAATCACTAATGTTGATATCACCATCAGATAGTTTGGATCACTGCATCACTGTTGTCAGAGAAGAGTAAGGCCATAAACGACGAATCCTCCCTCCTTTGCCATGAACGATCGGAACGAATTGGAAGACAACGCTTTCTACTTCTCGCTGCTAGGGTTTGTTGAAAAGGTAGATCGTACAACTTCTAATGCGTATGTTATTGGCTACATTTCGTTACATATATTTAATCTGATTAACAGATATCCAAGTAGTAAAAATGAATCATTGGCATTAATTTTATGACTTTTCAGGTAAGCAACTCTCCTATACTATGTATATTTTCAGTGTTTTTATGTGCTACTAACTGATAATTTCATTTTTTAAAAGTGAAATGCAATAGTGAAGAGTATAATATTGACATTGTAATATAGTTTGAGTATAGTTTAATAGATATTTTTAAAGTACATAAACTGAGGGTGTTCAGGGATACATGTTTTTACACAGACTAAAATTGTCAAGGAAACATCATTGAGTTGTGGACTTGATCATTGTGATTAAGGTTACATATGATTCGAATGCAAGACAAAATGGAATACACTTGATGGACCATTAAAAAGGACTATTGTGTTTGGAATACCCAAAATAGGAGTAAATGAGATTTGAAATTCTAAAATAGGACTACTATGTGTTTCTTCCCGAAATAGGAGTTGTTACTGCCATGCATGAAAAATACTGCCATAATTGAAAAAATCTTTCATTAATTATAATTAATACTGTCATGTTAAATGCACTGTACTGCAACTATTTGAAAAATACTGCCATGTTAGTCCTATTTCGGGAATAAAAACATAGTAGTCATATTTTGGAATTCCAAACTCCATTTGCCCTATTTTGGGAAATCTCCCTAAAAGTAGCAAGATGTTTACAAAGATGTGAGATGAAAGTAAAAGTTATTGACTTTTTTGGTTATAAAGGGTTATGGTACTTTTTGTGATCACTCATGGCATTTTTTGTGATCGTTCTATAAATATTGTTAACCTTGTCACACAACAGTTGAGACCGGAAAAAGTCTAAGGGAGTGTTTGGAACTGATTCTGCTTCTGCTTCTTTTTTAAAGCAGAATCAGAATCAGAATCAGTTTTCAGAAGCTGGTCACCCCCAGCTTCTAAAAAAACTGATTCTAGGAGTAAATTAGAGCACCAAAATCACTTCTGCACTTTTACCCAAACACTCCAACTTCTGCTTCTGCTCCCTGAAGGAGCAGAAGCAGTTTTAAGAATCAAATCCAAACACCCCTAAATGTTTTTGAGGATGCATTCCAAGTGAGTGTGAAGGGAGAAGTTTTTTAGTAGATGAAGGGGATTGTGAGTCAAAAGTTAAGCCTAGCATTTTTCATGAAAAAATTCCACTTTTAGGCTCATGACTATTATACCACTTCCACATTCAGTCCCTTACTTTCAGATTGTCCACATTTAGTCCCTTACTTTCAGATTGTCCACATTTAGTCCGTGACCATTATCCCTTCACCACCCCTCATCCTTCCGGCCAAAATTCCGGCAAATTTAATGCAGATTTTAGGTATGAAAAACCAAATTTAATGCAAAGACTGATATGAAAAACCCAACCTTATATAAAATTTAATGCAAAGACTGATTCTGAGGTTGATAAGTGGACTAAATTTGCCGGAATTTTGGCCGGAAGGACGAGGAGTGGTGAGGGGATAATGGTCACGGAATTTTTCCATTTTTTATTTTTATTTTTATTTTATGTGCATTTGTAATTGTTTCAGGTGTGCACGAGAAACCTCTGGTTGTTAATTATTAATTATTAGTTAACCTAAATAAGAAATTACATTATTAGTATCACATTATTAATTAACCCTATCTTTTTTGCACAACTGTTTTTTATTTTTTCCCGAGTGCCTATAGCTGTTCATTGGTGATGTTTGTCTATTACAATTACTAGATGTGTTTTCTAACCATATGGTGTATCCTAAGGAATGTAATGCAGGTAAAGCATGTGATGCTACTTTCATACTGTCATGTGATAAACAGTGTATATATGACTTAATGAGATAGCCTGAAGCATTATTACAAAAACAGTAGATCTCATAACAAAGTAGAATTTGTCTAAATTCAACTCAAGAGAAGTCCAACCAACTATTGAGCACATACCAAGAACTGAGCCTTTGATTGGTTGGGGTACTAAAGAAGTGATGGAAGGGGAGGGGTGATATTAATTTTATTAATTTTTCTTATGTTTAGATGATATGAAAGAAAGTGAAGGCAAAAAAAATTAAAAATACATGATTTAACTATGCATATAGTTATTCTATGAGCTTTTGCCACATTTAGTCCCCCGACTATTATGTCATTGACACTTTTGGTACTCAATTTTGATTTTTTTCATTTTTAGTGCTCGACTATTGCGCTAGAGACTTTTGGTACCTATCTTTGAAATTTCCATATTTAGTCCTCCGACTTTCATAAAAGTGGCACTTGTGGTCCTTCAACTTTATAATAATGAAATTTTTAGTCCTCCACTTATTGTGTCGAAATCATAGTGGAATGACTAAAAATGTAAATTTGATAATACCAAGGGGAATAAATGTGGGAAACTTTGAAGTCGATGACTAAAAATGCCCCTAGCACAACAATCGAGGACTGAAATTGGAAAAATTATAAATCGAGTACCAAAAGTGTCAATGATGCAATAGTCGGGGGACCGGAAATGGCAAAAACTCGTTATTTTGTAGTTAAGACTAACAGAAAAAGATAAAATAGCAAAACAAAAATGAATCCAAACTCTGTCACCCCTCAAATATCCCCCCGACCAAACAAACCCTAAAATATAGAAGCAATTGTGGGGAGGGGGGAAGATAGATAAAAGGCAGAAGAGAAAAGAAGAGAAAGAAGAAACTAGTTCTCAGTATTTTTCCCATAAAATTCCTTTAGCATATAGCAGTCGCTTACATAAAGAGAAACCTTAAGCATATAGCAGTCGCTTACATGGGGAGATATTGGTGGAAAATACAATAATCAAGCTTCTGAAATAAAAGTCATTCTAGTTTTGAATGGTTTGAAAATGCAGGTGGAAATTTTCTGAGTCTCTTAAGCTCCAACTCTCAGCAGCTGCTAAGGACCCTACTGATTCATCAACCGATGACATTTCAAAATCCATCATTAGTCCTGTACATACGCTTCAGCTAGTGTCATTACACAATATTGTGCACAAAAAAAACCATGCAATAGTTGTGACTTAATGAGATTGCCTTAAACATTATTACAAAAACAGTAGATCTCATAACAAAGTAGAATTTGTCTAACTTCAACTGAAGAGAAGTCCAACTAACGATTGGGTACATATCAAGAACTAAGCCCTTGAGAGTATACAACTAAGGCATGCAACACCCCTTTTTGAGTAAAAACTATGGATATGTTTAGTTGTTACCTATATTTCACAAAAATATCAAGAGGAACCATTTTCGTTCCTTAGACATGTTTTGTTATAGAAAATTCACAGAAGACTTTTCAAAACATTTGGGCATTTCTGTGGATAAATATTTGAGATCGTTTGAATAAATAAAGGAACAATTTTAAGTTTACTTCCTAAAGAAACTTATTTCCCACCAGAACTTGTTATATTATAAAACTTGTAATCCTGTTCAGGCAAAGAAACAATGATTTAGACTATGTGATCCTACATTCATACAGTTTTATCACTTGAAACAGATCATCCATTGTATGTCATTTGAATGCAATAAAGTATTCTAATTGCAATCCTAGTAAATGTGGTCTGTAGGATGAGTTGGTTCGTTACTGTTTATTTAGTTTTTTTTTTACTTTTGTTTCGTGTTGCTAAACCAGAACTGCAATTCTCTGCTTTAACATATATGAAACAATATGTGTATGTTCCTGTTAAACATTAGAAAGTGGTTAAGCCATTTGGCGAACATGTAGTGGACATTCATGAAATCGTTGACTGTAAAAATTACTTGTTTACGGAAGTTGCTATCAAGTGGGACTGGGAAAGAAGTCCAAATGTTTAGTAAGACTGTACAGATAGAGCTAGAAATACGAACAAACGAATTAACAATTTCAGAAAACAAGAAATAGATGGATTTAGAAATGGAGGTGTAAGAAGTAGGAATACCTCTTCGTTATCGCAGAATAAGATGAGAAGGAGAAGAAACGTACTGGTCCTCTCCATTTGGAAGTGAATCAAATAACCTTCGTGTACTGTTGGCGCTGGTTGGTGGCGGTTTAACCGTAAAACAATTTTGCACTGTGGGGGCAAATGGCTGGCTAACAGGAATGTTTAGTTCGAATCTTTCCGTCAAAATGAATTGTTAGACTTCCAATCTAAATGAGATGTTAGATTGTTAGATTTCCGTGTAAATGAAATGTTAGAGTGTTATTCCTGTCCGGCCGGGCTGGACAGCAATAATTCTCTATATAAATGTAAGCGTAAGCGTAAGCGTAAGCGTAAACGTAAACGTAAACGTAAACGTAAACGTAAACGTAAACATAAACATAAAGATAAAGATAAAGATAAAGATAAAGATAAACATAAACATAAATATAAATATAAATATAAATATAAATATAAATATAAATATAAATATATATAGTATACACACGCAAACAGACACACATATCTTACAAAGTATTCAAACATTCACAACATGCGCCCACGGAAATGCCCTTGTAAAATACTAATTTTATATTTAGTAATACTTTTCAATTAAAATTGGTATTTAATTTTAGACTCCATTGAGTAGTACAAATAGGGCTTTAACTTCATTAATCATATCAAACTAAATAGTGCAGGCCTTTGAAAAGGTTGGGTCTAAGGGTTTTTGTCAATGACATAACTCTTCCCTGGAAGTTATGGAAAGGATGAGTATGTCATCTCCCAGCAACGCTCATAACATACTGTTACCTTATTTTTTCTTAAAAATAGCAAGCACGTGATTCTTTTTTCCGCAAAGAATGAAAGGCAAACACTAGCTTAGTACAAGATAGGAGAAAATTGTGATTCCAGTTTCCCATAATAGATAAACTATAAGATATTTAATGTAGTAAACATACCCTACAACAATAACCTTCATTTAATTAAAATCATCTTAGCCAATGTGACTTCTAAAGTTCTAAGACAACTGTCAAATCCATAATTGAGATTACGAATTTGACAGTTTTTTTACAATAAAAAACTGTCAAATTCATAATCTCAAAACACCTGGATGGCTACAAGAGACAATTGAAAATTCCCTTTATCTTCATTTTCAGCTGTCATGCACTACATGCTCATGAAGCCTAAACCTCTAATATCTTTTTAAAGCCAGCCAAACGTTTCAATTTTCCCGTCAATAGGAGATCTATTAGAATTTAGATGTCTAATTGATGGGAGGAACCAAATCCACTTCGTAAGTTGGTTTGTGATTAAAATCTCCAAAGATCAGATAAAACAACACCAACCATATTTAGCAAACCTTAAGAATTCGTACTCTACATAAGTTAAGCAATTAATGATCCTCCCCAGAGTAAAAAAATGAGGAAGAGTTGAAAACATCAGAAAAAGAATAGAAAAGAAAAGAAAAGCAAAAATGACCAACAAAAAATGAGATCAGTTAAAGTACGAAAAGATAAAATGGAGTAAGTAAAAGAGATAAGATCCAACCTTTTCAGATCAATTAGAGAATGGTTTGATGTTATGAAGTAGTATAGTGCCCCAATGTTTTAATAGACAATAAGAACAAGTAGAACAGTTACACCTGCATCAGTCACATTACTATACAGCATAGTAGTCGATGGCGCAATATGGCGCGCGCGCCATGCGCCATGTGGCGCGAAAAACCCTCTGCGCTATGAAAAGGGGCTGTAACACAATGTAAATACCCAAGTTACAGCCTCTACTATCTCAAACCCTTTGAATGACAGCAATATATGGCACACAATGCCATCTTCCTTTCCAAACATTCGTATTGGCATTGGCATCGGTACTGATATTAGTATTCTACTCTGATCAAATCAGCCCCGCTAGTATAAGAGATATTGAACTAAAATTTCAAAAATTGAAGTTCTTATGTAGGATTTGACCTTCAAATTCGATGTCTTCTATTGGATAACATTCGTGCAGAGAGATAGACAAGGCTTCCACTTCATGCAATACTTAATGAAAGAAAATGTAAACATTTATAATTCCACTCCACCATAGCAACAATTCTCGTTCAAAACCAACATTTAGTTTTGGAATAAAAAAGAAAGCAAGTAATAGCATTGAACAGAACGATCATCTAACCTGGGATCAGCGATTGAGTTCAGCAGGCAAGGGTCGATTGAATCCACCACGCCGATTCATGTACTGCCTAGGCTGCCTTTTGGTCACTTTCCTCACAGCGCCCACATCGTTCCCAGCAACAGATTTTCCCTTAGTGGAATCGAACCCTACAGGAATCCCTAATTTCTTCATCATCTCAATTTCATCTTCATCAATCATCTCTGCATCACCCTCCTGCTTCTGCTTATGCTCCTTGGCTATTCCATCAACGAAATCTGAAACATCCATTTGCCTGATCCGATTCCCATCTCTATCCCTTTCACCGTCATCCTTGTGGCGTTTTCTGGGAGGACTTTCGGGATTAAGAGTGCGGTGTCCGTGGTGGTGGTGGTGATTCCTGCTGCTGCAATGGTGACGTTCGGGAGAGCGCGAGTGAGAAGTAGAACGACGGCGGAAACGATGGCGGTCGGTGGACGGGGAGCGGGTTCGGGAAGGGGCTCTAGTGGACCGGACACGTTCAGGTGTATAGGAACGCGAAGGGGACGGAGAACGCTCTTTCCGGTCACGGTAGCGCTCCTCGCGGACTCTTTTCCTATCTCGCTCTCGCTCTCGCTCTCGCCCTCTGTCTCTCTCACGTTCGGTCATGGCTATGCATCCAGCGCCGTCCGCAAGGGATTGAGGGCTTCAGCCACGGGTTACGGATGAACACCTTGCAGGTGTGCTAAAATAATTTTTTTTAAGTCAATTTAAAAAAATGTGACCAATTTACCAAATTCTTATATCATTGTCGATTTTATCTCACTGCGACATACTATCGATTTTCATGTCACTTCCATGTGTAACTATCGTCGTCAAATGTGTCATTATGCCGTTGAGCATGTCACTATATCACTTTGAGCACAGAATAAATGGCTTAGAGCCTTGGATGATTCGAAACTTTTCCAACACTTTATAAATTGATTCTGATGAAGAATGTGCTTATCTAACAAAAACTAGCCCGGGGAGAAGATAATATGTCATCATTAAAGTGTACCATCAGACATATATCATCTGAATGTGCTACAAGGCAACAAAATGTTTCATCTATTCTGAATCTTGATTCTGTCTCTCAAAGGAGATCCTTCTCTGATTGCTCATAAACCACTATTTTCCTTCTTCTGTCATTTGAGTCATACTTTTTCTCTCCTTCTTATCCTTTTCTTTAGGTCACAATGGGGTAAGGGCAACTAGATTTGAAGTGTCCAAAGTTGACGGTAATTGTAACAAAGAATTTCATCATTGTTATCAGAAAGCTTCTAACACTGGAAGAGTTTTCTGCTTGAGGAGGGACTTCTAGATTCCCTTGGCTTCTTCATGAATAGACTGTTCTTGGAATATCATTTTCTGTCTCAACGGAATCTGTCTGTTAACAGAGTGGGCACAAATTAGGACATATTTGGCCCAGCAGCGGAAATAGTAAGTCTAGTCAGGTTGCATGGAAACACTAAGGCAGATTTTTTTAATATCTAGAGTGAAATCTTTTAAGCACAAAGTTCACGCTATTGATAAATCGGATTTACAAAAGTATAGAAAAGTAAATGTAGTCAAGTAAACGACACGAGTGATTTTGTAATGCTTCAAAGAACAACGCGTTCCTCTAGTCCATTGTTCCACTGAGAACTTGTAACCTTGAATTACAACGCTTATCCTCATCTCCTAAGTAGCTCTCCATGTCTTCTTCAAGAGTAGTCGCCTTTTCAGCCGGGATGCAATCCACTTTCTGATGACTAACCGTTTTACCGAACTTATGGAAGTATCACCACTTTACTCAGATTACATTGGTGCCCCTTATTTTTCAAGATATAATCCTTTGTACATAAATAGAATTTTTTCCAACTTCTCCGCAGAAGGTATTTGTAAATGAATATTTTGTAGTGTTGAAGAACTTCGATAAACTTAGTTGAGGATGGGTTTGAAGGTAGAAATAATATTCTCCCATTACTAGTTTGAATTCTCGTAAGGTGTGTTTCAAAGTTCACAATTCATCCGTTCTTCTAAGTGTATCTTTTATTCTGGTAATAATCTGCCCCGTTTGAGTGAAGAAGACAACTTCATTTAATGCATGTCCTGCTGACTTGACCATGTGAGATCTAAGATTCTTGCAATCCGGTGGAGTCATACGCTTTCAATAAGGTAATGACTAGATAGCATTAAATATTCATGTAATGCGTTTGACTTTAGTTCTCCCGTTAAAAGGCTCCTTCATGTTAGAGCATCTCCAATGCTACAATGTGCACGGTGCACATGTGGCACGAGAGATAGCCACATAAATATTAGCAAATAAATTATCTCTCTCCTTATTTGAATGATTTTATACAATTTTGGTAAATTTTTCTCTGCAATGTCCACCACAATGTCAATATCTAGATGGTCTTCTTGACATTGTGCAGAAAAACTTACTAAAATTGTATAAAATTTTTCAAATAAGGAGAGAGATAAATTATTGACTAATATTTACGTGGTTATTTCTCGTGCCACATGTGCACCGTGCACATTGTAACATTGAAGATGCTCTTAGCTTCGTGCGTTCATTTAATTTAACATTTTATCTAGTCATACTTCGCTACTTAAGTAAGGCCTTCTATATGTCTGGTGGCATTCCTAGTATTGTCGACTCTTCTAAAGTCAAATATGTTCCCTACATATTTGCTCTGTCGTCTCTATTCAAGCAGTCAGACTAAGCTAATATCAATAAAACGAAAAATAATAGTAGGTTTTATCTATTTGGGGGTAATCTAAATTCCTAAGAATACAACATCATTAATTTTTTTTGCAAAGGCAAACCGTAAAATTGTGGGGTGAATGTTGTGAGTCATTTACCTAATTTATTAAACCGAAAGGAGAGTACAAGAATGAAAGTACAAGAATTAAAGAGCTCAACAATTTAGAGAAAGTATCATTCTGTCCGGAAAGCTTGATTTGAAGACATGTTTGAATACTGCTCATTCTCGAGTCAGTCCGTCTTTTGAATTTTTTAAAACCGTCATTGTCTGTAGGTGGTGTTGTAGTTTTGTATGGAATATTTTGTATTTAGATTTTAATGATGTTACAACATCATTAAAAGCTAAATACAAAATATTCCTTATAAATGGTAAATGGTAATTATGGCCGGCCATGGACCCATGGTCACGGTGGCTACCGATGGTCAATGGGTATTAGAAGGGGTAATTAAGTAAAAAAACTCATTTCGAAGTTTCCAAACTTAGTGCCAAGTTAGTTTCATTTTTGGAAACTTGTAAAAATGACTCTTTTTTGTCAATAATCTATGTTTAGTATAATATGAAAAAATTCCATTTTTGGTCCCATGATTATTATACCACTTCCACATTTAGTCTCTTACTTTCAGATTGTTCACATTTAGTCCGTGACCATTATCCCCTCACCACCCCTCACCCTTCCGGCCAAAATTCCGGCAAATTTAATGCAAATTAGAGGTATGAAAAAACAAATTTAATACAAAGACTTATATGAAAAACCTAACCTTATATAAAATTTAATGCAAAGACTGATTTTGAGGCTGATAAGTGTACTAAATTTGCCAGAATTTTGGTCGGAAGGATGAAGGGTGGTGAGGAGATAATTGTCACGGACTAAATGTGTACAATCTGAAAGTAAGAGATTAAATGTGAAAGTTCTATAATAGTCATGGGATCAAAAGTGGAATTTTTTGAGTATAATATTCTTGTCATAATCTCTTATTGTTCCCGTAAAAAATTCATAAATTATTTTAGATCCCTGTTGGACTCTCTGGATCGTTCAATGTTGCAATGGCGCTTTCAATCTTTATTTTCAATACGTCATTGTCTTCCTCTTCGGCCTGAAAAAAAAATAGAAATGAAAAAGTTAAGTGTCACTTTTGCACTTCTACACAAAGCTCGAAGTTTAAGGGATTTTTTTAATAACTAAGAGTCAGAATATTGAGAACTCCAAAATTGAATGGTTATGTTATTTTCCTAAATAGCACTACATTAATGAATGGCAGTCTGCACAAGTGCAAACAAACAACCACCAGAAGGCCGGAGTTTTCAAAGACATGCCCAGTTGGCAAAAACCGGGATTGGACTATGTTAAAATCAATGTAGACGTAACACTGGATCAAAATAGCGGAGTGAAGGCATGAGGTTGGGTGGCTAGGGGTGAGAATTAACTTTTCATCCAAGCTCAAACGAAAGCGATTAAAGCTGATTGGTCACCAGTAGAGACAGAAGCATTGGGAGTTAGAGAAGCGATTAGTTGGGCTAAGGAGACAGGGTGGGCAAAAATTGAAATTGAGACTGACGCAGCCTTGGTGGTGTAAGGTATACTAGATAAATCTTGGTTCACTTACGTTGATATCATTATTAATGATATTAAACAGATGTTATGTGAGTCTGATAATTTTATAATCAAATGGTGTAGAAGACCTGCGAATCGTGTTGCTCATATGTTAGCTAGGGCAGCTGTTTCTAGACCAGGTTGTATGAATAGCTATATGTTTCCACCTGATTACATTGTAAACCAGTTGGCTAACGATTGTTTAGATTAATAAAGTATGAAAGTTTTCAGTCAAAAAAAAAAATAGCACTACATTAGAGTCATCTTGAAAGTTTACTACCATGTTTTGACTAGGGGTGGGATCCGGATGATCCCGATCCCGAATGCCAAAATCCCGATCCCGTCCCGATCCTGATTCAAAATACAAGAGGTTCCCGTATCCCGTCCCGATTAAGTCGGGATTTGACATTAAAATCCTGATTAAGTCGGGTTCCCGATCGGGAATCCCGCTTAATCCTGACAATGATGTATCAAACATGAAATTATGTACGGAGTAATTTCTTTAGTTAAGCACTAACTTTGATATTTAGTGGTTTCAATATTATTCTTTGGTCATTAGTATACTATATTATCATCATCCACTTATAAAACTTATAGTTATAATTATCATCTCAAATTCACAGTAGTACGTACTTTTAGAATAATTTTTATTTATAACTTCAATTAATTAATAGTATAATTTTTGAATAAGCTATCAAGGCTTAGTCAAACTTACTTCAAAAATTATATAAAAAATCACTAAAAGAAGGATGTGTAACGTATATTATTTTAAAATTTAAAACTAAGTAGACTCATTGAGAAACTTTGTGACCCATGAATATAGTGTATAATACATATTATGATTATTTACTAAAGAAATAAATTTTAGTCTCAATCATGATTTTTTAAAGAGTTCATCAAAACCGCAAAAATTGTACTATTGTTGTGATTTAGATTGTCGGGATGAAGAATAATCTCTATTTAGTTAGGATCCATAATATTCAGTTTGAGACAAATGCCGAATAGTTTTAGAAGTTTAATATTGTAATATAAAAGATTAATCTATGTAAGGAATAAGTAAGTAAAAAAGATATGCTAATATTTAGATACATCTTCATTTTTTGTAAATGTATATTCATTTTTATATATATTCATATATAATTATATATATGTGTATATATAGTGTCGGGATGTCGAGATTTTCCCGATCCCGTCCCGACTTAGTTGGGATCGGGAAAAATTCCTGACTAGTCGGGATCGGGATTGTCAGGATCGGGAATATCAGGATCGGGATTGTCGGGATCAGGATTGTCGGGATCGGGATTGTCAGGATCGGGAGTCGGGATTCGAAAAAAAATTCCCACCCCTAGTTTTGACAGTATCAAGCTTTTAACATGACAATCATAACAGGATCTTATCCATACACACATATTTACACATATACTTTTTCGGTCACTTAAAACTTTGCCAAGTTTGACCGGTACGGGGATTAATAAAGTAAAAATAGTGTGGTTGAGGTTTGTGCAGAGGAGAGAGAATTAACTGGAACCACAAATTCTTTACTAAAAAGAGAAAATGGCAAAGTTAATGGGACATCCAAAAAAGGAAAGTTGGCAAAGTTTTAAGGGACGGAGGGAGTATACAGTAGCGATCGTGTCAGGCCGGCCAAACAGGACTCGCCGTCCGGCCAAGGGCATTCTGGACCCTTCCCGGTGGAATTTTTTGATGAAACTTTTTGAGCATGTTGATTATCAAGTCTTAGTATATGCATACAAATTTCAGCTAAAAATGAATGATGGAGATTAGTTCTCATTTTAAAATGGGTTCTCATTTTAAGAGAGGTTCTCATATGAACCCTTCCCTATATATATCTATATATGTACATATATAGATAATACACACACACACACACACACACACACACACACATATATATATATATATATATATATATATATATATATATATATATATGTGTGTGTGTGTGTGTGTGTGTGTGTGTGTGTGTGTGCGTGTGTGTGTGTGTATGTGTATATCTATATATAAAGGGGAGAGTTCAAATACAAAGAGGTTTTTCCATGCAAAGTGAGAAATAATCTTGTACATTCATTTTCAGATCTAATGGCTCAAAATGAGCCAAGAATGCACTAAATTTGATCAAAAAAGCGGTGACAATTTCATCATCTGTTGGAATCATGATGATGACGGAATCCATGGCGATCAACAACTAATGACGATCAATACGACGACACCAAAAAATTAACGCTAGAGCGAGAAGCTATACCCGCTCTCTAGAATAGTACGCTATTCACCCGACGCCTGTGCGGCAAGCATGCCACCGGCGGAGGGAGTCGAATCTGCGACTGCTAATAGGGCACCATCCTATGCAGCGGCGGTAAGGGATGTCCTTCACGGCCACCGCCTGCACTCGCAACCGCAACCTTTTTCGGATGTGGACTTCAAAGAACTCCCGACCAAAACGTCTGGCAGATTCAGAGGTTCTCCGACTATCTCATTCACTGGAAACGACATACAGGTACTTTCCTCCAATTTCCAATTGGCTCTAGTTGGGACCTTCCAACAAAAACGCCCTCTCATCAGTGCAATACGCAAAGCAATGGAGGCGTTAGGGTTTGTCCAACCCTACTCCGTCAGACTTATCCACTCACATCGGATTCTGATAAACTTCTGCTCTGACTTTGATTTTCAGAGATTTTGGCTAAAGAACACCTGGGACTTCTTCGGATCCACGATGACAGTCACCATGTGGACACCTTTCTACTCCGACCACTCCGATTCCCCACTGTGTCCCGTTTGGGTGGCCCTAGAAGGGCTGCCTATCTATCTTCATAATGCTAGAGCTTTGTTCTCAATTGATGGCGTATTGGGCAAACCTCTGAAAATTGATGCTCCCACAGCAAATTTTTCCCGACCTTCCACTGCTCGAATTTTGATTGAAACTGATGTCTCAAAGGAACCCCCTCACAAAATCTGGATTGATAACGTAGAATCCGGTTTTTTTCAAGCAGTACTGTACGACATTTACCAGCCTTCTGTTCTTGCTGTTCTAGGTTAAGGCATTCTAGCAGAAAATGTTCCCGAGTATCAAATCCTATGATGCAACTGGCTGAGGTGGCTGGAACTAGGGAACATGCTTCTCAGATTGCCCAGGACGACCGAGTTGACCTTGTTGATGTTTTTGCCCCTCTTCTTGATTCTGACCCAAAAGATGTTTCTGATACTTTTGATGCACAAGTTTCTGATAGTGCTATGCTTGAAGCTAAACTTATTGATGCCTCCCCGTTTATTGATGAACAAATCGGTGACCAAACTATTATTCAGCCCCAAGTGTTACCATTGCAGGCTAATATTGTTCTACCTGAACCATTCCCTACTCCCCCCCATTTCATAGTCTTACAAATGATGCCTCAGTTGCACAGGGATGTGCCAACAAAGCTTCCGTTGTGCTGGTTGACAGTGTTCAGCCCCAATTTCAGACTATGGTTGTGCTCCCAGCACAACTCCCTACCTCCCCCCCCCTTGATATTGTTACAAATGTGGCTTCTGTTGCCTAGGAATGTGCCCAAAATGCTTGTGTTGTGGGGGTTGATAGTGTGAGCCTTAAAGACTAAGGCTGTGCTACCAGAACAATTCCCCCTCCCCTTCTAGGATGTTGAACATACGGATCCCCCCTATTGTTACAAAAGATGCTTCACAGACCATTGTTGCTCACAGTAATGTGTTTGAGAGTATACAGGCCCAGGTCGATGTACATGATTTAGATAACCATGAAAATGATATTGTCCCCTCTGATGAACCCCCGGTGGCTATCTGTAAAAAGGTGGTAACTGTAGGCGAGGTTCATCAACTGGCTCCCACTGAAATGAATGCCTCGGTTTCCGAGAATAATGCTCCCACAGTTGGGGTCCAAGCAGGATATGAGGAAACATATTCTGATCCCATATATGAAGATATTACACTTGCCCCTACTATGTCCTAAGATGATACTCTATCTGAGGACCACCACTGTGCCCACCTTACTTTTGCAGTTACTTCGGATTTAACTCCAGACATAGACATTTATAAGGAGGGATTTACGCAGTTTACAAGCTAGGGAAAAAACTCAATTGCCAGCCAAAAATAGCAAATGCAGAAGACTCGCAAAGATTCTACCACGTTGGGCACTCTTCACACCCCATGATCACGAGAAGTCACTCTTTTAAGCCCCAAAACGAGATGGATTACTATTTATATCCGGTAGATGAAAGGTTTGATTCACCACATAAACTAACCGCAGAACTCGAGCGTTACAAATCTGCCCGCCCAAGAGCCAAAACCTTTGAACCATATATGCGAAAGGCCAACATATTTCGCAACAGATTCAATAGGGCGATCTCTGCATCATTGGGAATTCCATCAAAAAACTTTAATTGTTGATGTACTTTTTATTTTCTCTGATGTATTTTTTTCCCTGTACTTTTATTTCATCTCTTGTATCACTCACTTTTATTCAATAAAATAGGGAAGTGTTCCCCGACACTCCCCCACCTAGTGTGGTTTATCGGGAATAAAAAAATAGGGAAGAGTGCGAACGATTGGACTTTTCCTCAATGTGTTGCAGTATTTCATGTTTATGTTGCACTTTTTCGCGGTGGTAGAAAACTTTGATTTATTTACGCAATTGTCACCGCGTTTTTGATCAAATTTAGTGCATTTTTTGCTCATTTTGAGCCATTTGATGTGAAAATGAATGCACAAGATTCATTCTCACTTTGCATGGGAAGACCTCTTTGTATTTGAACCATCCCCTATGTATATATATATGTATATATATATATATATATATATATATATAGGGGACGATTTCAGTGAGAAATAGGTCTCAGGATGTTAGTCCCTGTTTATAGATTACAGCAGTATATAGGGGACGGTTCCAGTGAGAAAGAAGTCTCGGGATGTTAAGAACAAGAAAGACGAAGAAGGTATCATCGTGCGAAACAAAGCTAGATTGGTCGCAAAAGGGTACAACCAGCAAGAGGGAATAGACTATGATGAAACATTTGCGCCTGTAGCAAGAATTGAAGCAATCCGCCTCTATCTTGCGTACGCGGCTCACAAAAACTTCACTGTTTTTCAAATGGACGTGAAGACTGCCTTTCTCAATGGAGTCTTAGAGGAAGAAGTCTATGTTTCTCAGTCCGAAGGATTTGTAGATCCCAAACACCCTGACCATGTGTACAAACTGAACAAGGCTCTCTACGGCCTAAAACAAGCTCCAAGCGGTCAAGGCATCATACTAGGCCCTTGGAGCTTGTTTTAGGCCGTAGAGAGCCTTGTTCAGTTTGTACACATGGTCAGGGTGTTTGGGATCTACAAATCCTTCGGACTGAGAAACATAGACTTCTTCCTCTAAGACTCCATTGAGAAAGGCAGTCTTCACGTCCATTTGAAAAACAGTGAAGTTTTTGTGAGCCGCGTACGCAAGATAGAGGCGGATTGCTTCAATTCTTGCTACAGGCGCAAATGTTTCATCATAGTCTATTCCCTCTTGCTGATTGTGCCCTTTTGCGACCAATCTAGCTTTGTTTCGCATGACGATACCTTCTTCGTCTTTCTTATTCTTAACATCCTGAGACTTCTTTCTCACTGAAATCGTCCCCTATATACTGCTGTAATCTAGTGGCCCACCGCCCAAGGCCACCACCCCTTCTTTGACCACATCGAGTCTAGGTGTCACACTCCCCACATTTTTTAATATTTCTAGGACACCAACACTATTCACTGCACAGACAGGTGCACACACCCTGAACGCAACGACCAGAGTGCAAACAATGACGGTCGGAAGTCCTGCTACGCCACAAATGACCCAGTCATTAAACGCAGGCCACACATCAGCTCTCTTCACTGATGCTGTGACAATAGTTACAACCCCTGTAACTGGTAACCCAACCTTTGAAGATGTTACTACTCTACTGAATCATTTCATGGATTCCACCATTAAGCCATGGGCGCAAGAAGCAATGACCGCTCTCGCACAGGAATTCAAGAACACCCAGGCGGTTCAGACTGAGCAACCCGCACCTCAACTCTCACCTGAGCCCATACCCTCTCACACCCAACCATTGCCTCACCCAATCATATCTACCCACTCCACTAACCAATTTCCTATCCCTTCATCTTCTTGGGGAACCCATGATACACAGCTAGTGTCCTCCCCTACGTCGACCACACCCTATCCAAATCCCTATGCCATACCTACCTCTCAGTTAACTGACATCCTTTTCCTCCGCCTTCTTTCCACTCCAGATCACAACCTTACCCCTTTGGAACGTGACCTAATTGACCTTTTCAACAGGCATGACCGGCCACGACCCAACACTTGTCGTGACAGTCCTCATGGCTACACACGTTCTCATGAGGACCCCGACGATTTGGAACCTCATGAGGGGGAGAACAAGCGGCCACGGACACTTGAGCATGTTGCCTCCACTAGCCAAACTCCGCAGCCAGACCAACCCTCACCATCAACCAACCAACAATCACCTGCCCCCAACCAAAACCAAGCCAATATATCTAGCCCGGTCGAGCCAGACTCAACATCCCGAGGCGTATCTCCAAAAGATACTAACCGAGGAGGGGATGGAAGTCCTGATGATGTTACCTCCGGTACATCTTTAATATCAGGCCATGAGTCAACATTCCGATGCGTATCCCTAAAAGGTACTAATCGAGGAGGGGATGGAAGTCCTGAGAATGCTATCTTCGATACATCTATTGCTTCAGGCCATCAGCCAGAACCTAGTTCAAAGCTGATGACAATGGGCACTCCGAGTGAGCCCGGTTTTGCTTCTTAAGGAAAATCACCACTTCAAACGCAGTAACAAGCTCCCTCTATTCCTCCATCCGAGGACATCCATGATCTGCTGGAAGATGCTGTGATACACGATAAATGGCCCCGGAAATGGACAGAGTGGGATACTCTGAGATGCGAAGCCGAGACAGAGGATATGCAAAGAAACTGGTGGGTTCGTGAACTATTGGCCAAGTGTGCTGAGGACATTATACGCCTTGATGAAGAGGAACTCAAAGAAGGGGAAGAATACAAGAACACTCCCAAGGAGCTTGAACCAATAATCAGGCAATCAGCGGGTCAAATGCCCACAAAGGAGAAGCCCTGGGAGAGTACGAATCAATGCCTCCTTCCAAGAGGAAATCTGAAAGGGAATCTGGAGACAATCGGGGAAACTCAAGGCATTTGATGAGCTAAAGATCCGTGGGCTCACTCACATGAAAGGAAAATTTGTAGGTGGACATATGCACATGTTGCACCATAGATCTTCAGGAAAACATCGAGAGATCCTTGAAAAGGACTTAAAGAGCAGCATACATCCGATTTGCAGTATTCTCCATGTGCACGAAGAAGATCACCACGACATAAAATTCTACAACTACAAGATTCAGTGCACAAACTCAAGCAAATTTATTTGCCAAGAGAATGAGTTCATCATGATGAAAATGGATGACATCTACCAGATGTTCATGGCATGCCGACATCTTCCAATAAGTCACAATAGAGTGTGCATGGAAAGATTTGATGCTATTAAAAGATTCATGCTGAGGCAAATCAGATTCTAGACTACTCACGGCCTGCAAATGGCCCTCGAGAACAACGCTCGAAAGGCAAATCTCACAAGGCCAATTATATATGGAGAAGAGCTTGAAGAATATCAACCTTACCACATTTTTAAAGATCCGCTCTCAATCATATATCTCAATCATAAATAGAAAAAACGCTTGATGTGGGTAGAAGACATTCACAAATATTGTGACGGGGCATTGAAAGTCATTCAAAAGAAGCTACTGCCTCTCAAAGAAGATCTTGAGCGAAGACTTGCTGATGCTACAAATGAAGAGCTAGAAGAGTTCGACAGATTGGAGACAATCCTGAAGCCCATCATCAAACAACTTGATAAGAGAAGATCATTGAGACAGTATGAGCATGCACTAAACATAAGAAAACATTACTTGAAAGCTCAGAGATGAAACAAGACGACACTTGATCACAAAGGGGAGATTGTTAGAGACTATTTTATTGTGTATCAAGTTTGTCATGAGTCTTGTAATAGCTTAGCCTTTATTATACCTTGTGCATTTATACTTTGTATTTATTAGGGTATAAAGGATATGGGGCCCTAGTGTCTTCCCATATACCTGGCGTAAAGCCTGTACGCAAACCTACCTGCGCATATAAAAAGGCGCTTAAGGATTAGATTTGTGTTAACTTTTGCATTTGTTCTATTAGCCTTAGCGCTCATCATTCTGCTGTAAAGGTTCACGATATATCAAAGAAGGGTTTAAAAGATCTTCCGTGTATTCATCTTTCTGCTATTCTCATCTTTGATATAATCAATATATTGCTGTAATCTATAAACATGGACTAACACATGAGAGAAATGAGAATCAAAACAAGCCATTAGATATGTAAATCATTGGTCAAGATTGAATATAAATGAGTAGTATTTTAGTAATTAAGTGAAACTTTGAAGGTTCATTTTAATCATAAAACTGCCGTGCATTAATAGTGAGGGTAAGAAAGTAAAATGCTCTAAGCTTACAAATCGGGCTCTTAAACTTATTTCCTTTAAAAGCTCAATTAATTTTGAATTTCTCACCATTAAATAGAAACTTTCCAATTACAAATGTCTGACCATTGGATACAACCATTAAGATTGTATAATTTACGTACTCACGCTGGAATTAGTTTATATTTAGCAAAGCTTATTTTAGTGCATTTTAATACTTACGTTAATGCACTTTTATATAAGTTATTATGCACGTTTTATATTACTCCGTATATAAACATTTGTGTTAGATTGCTATCCTCTCTAATAAATATTAAAATATGTTATGAATATGTGCTAGTGCAATAAATATTGTATGCACATTTTGTGAAAGTATTATACAATTTATATATATTTGCTCGGTACATATGTTCTAAACCTATTAATAGTGCACAACTAATTAAAGTACTATGCACTTTATAGGGGAATAATATAAGAATATACGTATTGTGATGCTTTAAGTGTAGGTAAATGCACTTTTATACTTGATGCGCTACAACTTATATGATATCCTTTTTTAAAAGAGTGTGATTCCCCTATAAAGTGCATAGTACTTTAATTAGTTGTGCACTATTAATAGGTTTAGAACATATTAATAGTGCACAACTTGAGAAATGAGAATGTTCCAAAATGATGCATGTTGGGATAATGGGACGGGTCCAAGACTATCGGCCCATTACACCCGAGCTTTGGCTCGACCAAGCTCACATCACAGTTCGGCTAGCGGATATTGGCCCGGGATTATTCAATTACTTATTGGGCTTGCTGGCCCATTAGCGTTAGTAATAGTAGATTAATCGGGCCAGACCCACGTAGCACTTAATTGGTGGGCATATTGTATACGTCTATAAATAGGCCATCAACCCCTTGTATTCTGTAAGTTATTCTCACTATGCTGAAATGCTGCCGAATTCTCTACCCGGGTTATTTTCTACCAACATTGGTGCTTTCATTGAGAGTCATCTCTCACATTTTCCGGTAGAAACGGGGAGAGATTTGAGCAAAAAATCAATTGAAAATTCATCCCAATTCCCAACGAAATTCAAGAAACTTGAATTAGTTCATAACAAAACAATTGAATCAAAAAGAAATCTGGAATTTGCATCCTTTTTTTTTGCCGAAGCTGAAGGATGGTCCGCCTTTCCAAGCATTCCGCAGTCATAAGATCGCCTCGGTATCTCGAGTCCGACCCCATCGCGCTTTGCTACAGTGGCCCTACCAATCGCTGCTCAACCCCTTAGTTAAAAAAAATACCGATTATATTCGAAGGGTTGCCCTAAGCTACAATACCGATTTGGGATTTCAAATATGATGGAGGAACCGAAGAATTTGGTCTCGTGGCCAGAGGCGTCCATTTCCATCGCAGCAGTTACATTTGCAGGCCAATCATACGCTTCAGACGCCGTTCGAAGCTCGTTCCTCCAGATCCGAGCCATGTGAGGTCACCATCTGGGCCATCTCCGTCGAAGCCATGGAGCTGAGTCATCGACGCCAAGCTTCGCCCGTTTCTTCACTGCCATGTCTACATCTCAGCGCCGCCATCTCTCCTAGGCCGGCCAGATCCTGAGGTCGCAGCCTCCTCACGGAGGTCAGAGCTCTTTTCCTCTGCATATTAACAGCAGCGACGACCGGGACTTCGAGCCTAGGGTTCATCTCCAAATATTCGACCAGGTCCATGGAAATCGACGCTCAACCGCTTGTGGTCACCGCTTGTAGCTCGCCCGTCCACATCCGTCACAGCATCGCAGATAGCAGGTCGCTCCTCCACCCTGTAGTTGCGTCGCCGGTCTCCGCCTTGATCCCTCCTCTGTTGGCCGACGAGTTGGGAAGGCAGGAGAAGTGTCATATTCAGGGGATCGGCCGCTATCTGGAGCTCCACTTTTCTCTGGCTCCGATGCTGGTGGAAGATGATGATTGCCACTGTTAGACTTCTCTTTGAGTGGGTCTTAATTTTGCCCTAGTCAAAATTCAACAAAAGGACAGAATCAAAGCAAATTAGCAATATCAAGACGATAATTCGCGGGATCCAATTGGCGAGGCAGACGTGAGGCCACAACCCGGAAGCTTGGTGGCATGGGCTTAACCCGGTGACGTGAACCTCCGATCTCCATCAGGAGGCCCGTCTCTGCCGGAATGTCCGGATGCACAACCTTGTCCTGGAGCGCAAACCCGGGGTCAGTACGCCCGTATGCCGAAGCTTGGTGGCACGGGCTCAACCCGGCGACGTGAACCTCCGATCTTCATCAGGAGGCCCGTCTCTGCCGTGAGGCCCGGATGCAAAACCTTGTCCTGGAGCGCAAGCCCGGGGTCGGTACGCCCGTACGCCGAAGCTTGGTGGCACGGGCTCAACCCGGCCACGTGAACCTCTGATCTCCATCAGGAGGCCCGTCTCTGCCGGGAGGCCCGGATGCACAACCTCGTCCTGGAGCGCAAGCCCAGGGTCGGTACGCCCGTACGCCGAAGCTGGGTGGCACAGGCTCAACCCGGCGACGTGAACCTCTGATCTCCATCAGGAGGCCCGTCTCTGCCGGGAGGCCCGGAAGCATAACCTTGTCCTGGAGCGCAAGCCCGGGGTCGGTACGCCCGTACGCCGAAGCTTGGTGGCACGGGCTCAACCCGGCGACGTGAACCTCCGATCTCCATCAGGAGGCCCGTCTCTGGAGGGAGGCCCGGATGCACAACCTTGTCCTGGAGCGCAAGCCCGGGGTCGGTACGCCCGTACGTCAAAGCTGGGTGGCACAGGCGTAACCCGGCGACGTGAACCTCTGATCTCCATCAGGAGGCCCGTCTCTGCCGGGAGGCCCGGATGCACAACCTTGTCCTGGAGCGCAAGCCCGGGGTCGGTACGCCCGTACGGCGAAGCTTGGTGGCACGGGCTCAACCCGGCGACGTGAACCTCCGATCTTATCAGGAGGCCCGTCTCTGCCGGGAGGTCCGGATGCACAACCTTGTCCTGGAGTGCAAGTCCGAAATCATATGCATGAGAATAACGCCGCCCACACTCGTACGGATACGCCAACCGTACGTCAACTTGGTCCAACGCCAAAGGAAAAACCAGCCATGTCATCGAGGTCGGGCGGACCAGCCATGCAAATCGTCATCCCCAAAAACCGTCCCCAACTTGCTCCAAGCAGCCCGCCTGAGAACCCCGCTCTTCCTGCCAATGATGATGCCTCTCAGTCAGATAGCTTGTCCGGGTCAGATAGCGAGTACGCTCGTACCCCGGTACGCCCGTACGCCCGTGCTCCCGTGCGCCCGTACGCCCGTGCTCCCGTACGCCCGTGCTCCCGTGCTCCCGTAGGCCTGTACGCCCATGCTCCCGTACGCCCGTACGCCCATGCTCCCGTGCTTCTACGCGCGAAGAATGACAGATTGAAGACGAAGATGTCACAGATCTTCTATGGCCCGGGTGGTCGGTTGTGACTCGTACGCCCGCACGCTCATACACCCGGTATGCCTGTACGCCAAGTATGCCCGTACACTTGTGCGCCCGTACACCCGTACACCAGTGCGCCTATACGCCCGTGCTCCTGTACGCCCGTACGCACGTGCTCCCGTATGCCCGTACGCCCATGCTCCCGTTCTCACGTACGCCCGTACGCCCGTTCTCCCGTACGCCCGTTCTCCCGTACGCCCGTGCTCCCGTGCTCCTACGCACGGAGAATGACAGATTGAAGATGAAGATGTCACATATCTTCTATGGCCCGGGTGGTCGGCTGTGACTCACTGACGTGCAGCCATGCACCTTGAGCATGACCAGTCGAAGAAATCCAGGTCAACCCCGAGAGACCGGAATGGAAGGTCAACTTAGGTGCAAGACTCACGACCGAGTGCAGAGCACCTTGCCAAATCCTATGAGCGGAGCACCGCAAGCTTGTTGATCAAGTACAAAGTGCATGGCATCTTGGCAAAATTTAGGAGCGGAGCATTGCACGCTTGTTGATCAAGAATGTAGCGTAGGATACCTTGTCAAATTCTATGAGCGGAGCACTGTAAGCTCGCAGATCAAATGCTGAGCGCCGGGCACCTTTTCTAATCTTGTGAGCGGGGCACCGCAAGCTCGTTGATCAAGTGTGGATTGCAGATCAGCTCTCTCTCATTCTATGAGTCCATCATCACAAATTGTAAATCAAGTGTAGAACTCGAGGCAACTCCTCAAGTTCTCAAATTCTTTTATTACTTAAAAAAAGAAAATCTTTCGTTTTCTAGTCTGGAACTTAATGAGGTCCGACCTCACTTGGAAATGAACGGGCGGCGGCAACAAAAAAAAAAGAAAAAAAAAGAAAAAAAAAACAAAAAAAAAACGCAAAAAGAGAGAAAAAAAATACTATGATGCCCCGCTCTCGGTGTTTAGACGACCATGGCTCAATCCTCGGGCAAGGAAATGATCAAACTATTTTCTAAGTCTAGGAATAGCTTCTCGGTCATGGCGACCATAAGACCGGCCTCCGGGTCGAAAAGGTATGCGAGAGGTCGTGCCCCGAGACCCTCTTGTATATCCGTTGTCTGACGTTGCCGTCTAAACAGCTCGCATGCACGTATGATCCAATCAACAATGCGGCAACTATATGACCGGTCTCTAGGCCGAAGGTATGCGAAAGGTTGTGCTCTGAACCCCTTTCGTACATCAGTTGTCTAACGTTGCTAGGCTTAGCAGCCCGTATACGCGTTTGACAGGATCAACGGTGCGGGTCCGTTCTGGTCTGATCATGCAGGGCCTTGCCCTTACGTTTGGCCAACTTCAGTTCGACTTTCAGAAAGGGAATAGCCAAAATGTTTCCTAAGTATGAAACCAGCTGTACAAGTCAAGATGTAAGACCGGCCTCCGGGTCGAAGGTATGCGAGAGATCAGGCCCCGAGCCCCTCTCGTACATCCGTTTTCTAACCGATGGCCGAACAGCTTGCACACTCATCAGTCATAGATCAATAGTGTGCGGGTCAGCCCGCCTTACCAAGCAGGGTGCGGTCAAGGTCGGTCCTACCAACCTTCCGCCCCTGACGGCCTAGGTGGGAAGCCAGATCCCCGATTAGTTCTCCAAGTATTCTTGAATGAAAAACGACTAAGAAAATTGAAAGAACGAATGATGCATACAAGCTCAGGCGATAAATCAACCGCGGAGAACAACTCCAAGATCATCATTGCCCATCTTCTCCGCCTCATCATGGGTAGTCTGCATATCATGCATGCCACATCTAAAAGAGAACAAGGCCTCCTTTCGCGCCAATTGCAACCCTCCTTGGTCCGCAACTGAGCTTGGACATACTCCGGACGCCGATCCTCGATCCAAGAATTGACAAGGTTCGGAAACTTTAGGAAGACCTTGAACATGGAAACTGCCTCATCTACTATGTCCTCAACGCTCGAACAACATACTCCGGACGCCGATCCTCGATCCAAGAATTGACAAGGTTCAGAAACTTTAGGAAGACCTTGAACATGGAAACTGCCTCATCTACTATGTCCTCAACGCTCGGACATGCTTTGGTGCCCGGGCCTCGAGCCTAGATCTTGCGAACTCTGAAATCACTGGGAATGCTTTAACGCTGCAACTACCTTATGCCTTGCATCTCAGGACAACGACTCCAGCTGGTCTTACTTTGATACAGGCTCGGATGAAACTTTCATATCTTTGGTCGCAGCCACGCTTGGGTATGCTCCGATCATTTTCTCCAAGGCAAGATGTGCACCTTCAAGGCATCCTATGTTTTCTCCATCCACTCCTGAGCCTAGACTACCTGAAGCTGGTTCAAGCTCTTCTTTACAATTCAAACCAAGTCCGTGGTCATGGCGAGCCCACCGATCATCACCTCACCATCCATGTCGAGTCACGCACACTCATCTCCAGCCCAAGTTCGTGCAGGGATACCTCCAAGTCAAGTTCGTCCAGGGCTGCCCCCTCACCGAGGTTGTGTGCGCGTGACAGTGCATGGCTTACGTATGGGCTCATCGATAGGTGAGAGCCCGCCCGAGCTCCGAGCTCGGGACTCTCACTCCTAAGAATAAATCATGGTCGGTCACACATGCCATCACAAGGTGGAGATTCCGTAACTTGCGCATCTTCTACGTCAAGCTCGTCATCCTGGTATATGGCCATGTTTGTGCAGAGGAACGAGATTGTCTATCTTTCCAAACCACCTACGATCAAGTGATGCTCTCACAATGTTAGAGAGGCACATATCGATGCATAGCTTGGAAGCCCGAATGCAATCACATGCCACCCTCGTCAATAATCATTCATCAAGACGAAGCAAAGTGGAAGTCTTGCCTTCCTCACCATCCGTGATGTTCAGAGACCATTAAGATGACATGTCACTCCGACCTCCCTCGAATCGCAACAGGTGGGGGGCACCTTGGGCTCCTCGTCACACGAGAAAATAGGTGCAACCCTCCGATCACTGGCATGAATGAGCAGACCTACAAAAGAACTCTCTCATCGATTCAACAAACGACAAGGAATGAGTCACCCAAGCATTGCTCTCTTTCCCTGAATCAATTCAAGGGGTCGTCCAAGCATCGCTCCCTTACTCTGCATTAGGCCCCCCCCCTCCAAGCATCGCTCTCAGTCTGGGATCTTACATCCACCCTGGGAAAACTTGAACGAAAAATGACACGGTAGTAATAACAATCAATAGGGACTACTTATCATGGTGGACTACTCACAGCATCCTTCTGAGAACGTCAGACGAGCATTGTCACAAGTGAAGACCGGTATTTGCCATTCCCTTAGCAGATGGCGATCGTTGCAGCTTCACGCAATGCTCGGAGGGCTCACCTTGTTGCTGAATTTGGAAGAAGACCCTGGACTGCTAATCGGATAGACAAGACCCCGGGCTGCTAGACGGAGAAACAAGACCTCGAACTGCTAATCTGACAAACAAGACCCCGGGCTGCTGGTCGAACAAACAAGACCCGGACTGCTACCCAGACGAAGGAAACCAAATCCTTTCGCAAGCAGCGGGGAATAATGTGGACAGCGTGCAACCGACTTTTTCAGAGCATGCTTCACCTGATAACCATCAGCGGACAACTGAGTTGTTGGCCTCTCCCGAGCACACCTCAGCTCGACATCATCGACAGACAGTTGAGCCGTTGGCCTCTCCCGAGCACACCTCGGTTCTGCGTCATCAACAGACAATTGTGCAACTAGTCTCTCCCGAGCATACCTTGGCTCGACCGCCTCCACTGGCAAACAACCGTAGGACTGGCCTTCTCGAAACATATCTCAACTTACCAGTAAAGCATACACTCAATCAAGAACTGAGGAGACTAGCCTTCCTTTGCTTTATTTTAAGGTTTCGGTGTACTCTTTTTCCTTTACTGGGATTTTTTCCCACTGGGTTTTTTCCTAGTAAGGTTTTAACGAGGCACCCCCTCATCATGAACAAAAGAAGAGGTCTCCCAGTCGGAACAAGGAAGACTCCATTCTTTCACAAGCAATTGGATCTAATTCAAGGCTCACCAATGACCGACCGACCGGACCAAGAATCGGACCAATTCCAAAACAGCTTAACTACTCCCTTTTAGCCGAGTCTACTACTCGACTAAGGGAGTGGGGGACTCGTGTTGGGATAATGGGACGGGTCCAAGACTATCGGCCCATTACACCCGAGCTTTGGCTCGACCAAGCTCACATCACAGTTCGGCTAGCGGATATTGGCCCGGGATTATTCAATTACTTATTGGGCTTGCTGGCCCATTAGCGTTAGTAATAGTAGATTAATCGGGCCAGACCCACGTAGCACTTAATTGGTGGGCATATTGTATACGTCTATAAATAGGCCATCAACCCCTTGTATTCTGTAAGTTATTCTCACTATGCTGAAATGCTGCCGAATTCTCTACCCGGGTTATTTTCTACCAACAATGCACTTTATTGTTTACAAAATTGCACATTTATAGTTAAAATTTTTGCAAACTTGAAATGCACATTTTCCAATTTTTTGTATGCACATTTCTGTTTTAAATGATGCACAATACACAGATCCAACGCTCCAGAATCATTCTCATTTCTCTCGTAAGATAGTATTCTCATATGATCTTTACTCCTTTTTTACATAATAGTGTATATGTATAATTAGAATTCTCAAGTTGGTAACACCAAAATTCCTTTTAATATCTCAAAATTGCAAAACTTAATGCTAAATGTTCATAGTCAAAATGGCTAAAAATGCACAATTACATACATGTACAATTCTAAAAGTGCACAATAGTATACTAATAGTGCACAAAATTGTGAAATGTTAACAATGTTTTTAAATATATATAAAAGTGCACTTTCATGATCTGATTTCTTTAATAAATTGAATTGCACTTTATTCACTTTCAAGGTGCATAACTGCTTGTCGTGCTAAACACATCTCTTCCAACCGGTTCATATATTTGTGTGTTTCACACTATTCACATAATCTATTTTGATAATATTTATTAATGTATTATAAAGTTAATATTTTTTCAAAAGTATCTCAAAGTAATTTTTTTGAATATAAAAAGAATGTGTGTGTGTGTTTGGACAAAAATATAATTAAAGAGAACAAAATAAAATAAAATAAAATAAAATAAAAAAAGATAAAGATGTACTCCGTATTAAATAAAACGAATAGGATAAACCCTATCAAAAAAAGAAGATATA
Organism: Cuscuta europaea; assembly: GCA_945859875.1. Classification (NCBI taxonomy): domain Eukaryota; kingdom Viridiplantae; phylum Streptophyta; class Magnoliopsida; order Solanales; family Convolvulaceae; genus Cuscuta; species Cuscuta europaea. The sequence goes on from CAMAPE010000021.1 coordinate 5,600,908, forward strand.
CGTAGTATCAAAATAAAAACATACACCCACTAAGGTCAATTAATGAATCACAACGTGCGGCATTAAATTATAGTTCTTGGTACTCCATATTAAAAATAGAAAGTGATGGATAAGTGTACTCCGGGTATCTATCTGAGGGGTTACTGCGGGAGTAACTTAGAGAGAAGTCGGAGCAAAAGTAGAGAGAGGGTGTATATTGATATTGAGCGTATTCAGCGTGGTTTACAAATGGGGAAATGGGGGGCTATTTATAGCAGCAATAAATGCTAGATAAGGACATGTGTCATCATTCTGGTGGTCGAGGGGTCACCTCAACGGGATGACACTGGCACTCGCATGTGGCCGCATTAAATGCGGTGGTTTGATGTGACGTTTGTACTTGGTACGTTGATCCAGTGCATGTGGATGAGAGATTCTGTCGAGGGAGGAGCCTTCGGCTGAATATGATTAGCCGAGGGCTCTTCAACCCGGGGGCCTCTGTGTGCCGAGGGCTCTGGGTGCCGAGGGCTAATTCTTTCGCCGTTTTCTCCCGGTAACTTCGTAAGCCTAAAACAGTTGTTCTGTGAGAGTTTGGGGCCTTCGGCTAGGGGACCGAAGGCGGCTGTATGGGCAGCGTGGGCCTCCTATCACTGGGGACGCTGTGATTTGGGCCTGCTGTGCTTCCTGGGCCTGTATTAAATAGTGGGAGTCTATGGACCGGGGGTTCCTGGGCCATATACTCCATCAGGAGTCTCTCACTCCTTTTACCGAAAGGTACTTGAGGGAAAAGGAGTAAAATGCTTTTGTCCTCTGATGCTGGCGTTTTGCTCTGTAATTTGTGGAGTTTGTGAGGAGTCGTTGTTTGCACGTTTTACCGAAGGCAACCCCTCAGTCCCCCACATTCTAGGATTTGAGGGATTGGGTTGCTATTTTGGGGAGATTTTTGGTAATTTGCTTTTTTGAGATTTTCCCGAAGGGGTCTTCCAGTTCCTGTCTGCAATATGGGCCGAGGGGTGACTCTTTTCGTTTCATTTTGGGGGGATGCCTCGTTAAAAACCTCATTATGAAAAAACCATGTGGGAAAAAATCCTAATGAGGGAAAAAATTGCACCGAATTCCCCCAATGATGACTCGAAAGGGTCACCCTTGGTCTAAGATGAAAGATAATATTGATGCCGAGGGGTGCCTGTGAGTTGAGGGCCTTCTTACAGGAGTTAGCCGAAGGCTGACTGTTAATATCCCGGAGGTGCCGAGGGACCGGAGGTGCCGAGGGGAGTCCCTGAGTCAGGGAGGCTGAGGGCGTGATCGCCGCTGGTGGATTCTGGTAATTGTCCCTATGTGCCGAGGGGGTGTTGAAGGTGTGGCCCCGGGGGGCCTCATGATTCTCAACATGGTGAGGGCTAAAGTTGCTTGAGAGTCTTTCCGTTGTGGAGCCGGGGGATTCCCATGGTGAAGGATTATGAACATGATTGCCTGAGGGTTGGCTTGTTGTTGTATGAAGGGGTGTTTAATCGAGGGGGCACCTCCGGGTTCCCAGAATATAGCCGTTGTAATACGACCGTTGGAGGTGGAGTCCACGTGGCGTGCGCTTGTTGGGTCCTGGCAGGCGGGCGTCACCGGTTGGTCGAACCGACGGTTTGTAATGATGATTCCGGGAACTGGGGGCCCGGATTTCGACCCAAGCCCGGATTTAGGAGCCTATAAATACCCCTTGCTCGAGTCATTTCCTCTTGTGCATTTCAATTGTTAGCGAAGCTCTGGCAATTTTTTCCTAGAGAGAGAAACTTTCTCTTGGTCAAACTACTAGCTTTCAAGGTCAGTTTTCGATCCATTCTCTGTTGCCTTCAGCATACTTTGCTTGTTTGGTGAGTTCAGCTTTCGTAGCCTTAGGCTAAGTGATAGAGTTCCTTAGGTAGCCCTCTGTTGTAGAACCCCTCGTCCCTTAGCCTTCGAGGATGTCTTCGCAAAGCGATTCACAAAACATCTTGAGGGAGCCCTCGGTGGAGGAGGAAAGCGTTCCTGACGTGGATTCTTCAAGCGAGCAGCTCTCGGCCGGAGACGACATGGAGGTTGCAGTCGAAATCCAGAGCCAGCTCATCGCCGAGGCCGAAGCGGAGGAGTTCGAGCAGGTCATAGAGGATGAGGAGATGGCCCTCGCTATGCAGACGACTATCGACGAGGAGGAGAAGGAGAGCCGTCAGGTCACTATTGCTGTCATGCCTCCCCGCAATGATGCCGAGGCCGGAAGCTCTAGGCCCCTTAACCCGACGCCTCTCCGGGTGGCCCCCGGGAAGGAGAAGAAGACGAAGGCTGCCGCTCCCAAGAAGAAGGGTAGCGTTGCTGATCAAGGAAAACCCATCGATCTGCCTGAGGGTTATTCCTTCCTGAACACCGCCGCCCTCGAGATAAAGTCGAAGGCTGACAGGGTGGATTACTATGTCACCCAGTTGCACGTGGGGCCCTCGGCAACAGTGATAGAACCAGGTCTCGAAGATACCCTGTCCCGAGATCCCGAAGGGTGTATAGCTGTCCACATTCTCTCGGTGTCCATGGGTCTTAGGTTTCCCCTGCATCCATTCCTTCGGGAATATCTTAGATATATTGGGCTGGTCCCCTGCCAACTAACACGCAACAACCACTCATACATAGCCAGATTCTTGCATCTATGCGGGTCCCGGGGAGTAACTCCCAGCTTCGATCTTTTTTTCCAAAGCTTCAACCTCTGCCGGGGGGGTCATGCGAATGCCGAGGGCTTCACAAACTTGCAACAGATCGCCCAGTGGAGGCTTTTCACCGAGGCCCCTTCTTCGAACAAAGGGTGGAAAGATCGGTGGTGCTATGTCAAGCTAGACGAGAGTCCATTCCCGAGGGAATTGCGGGACCGCTTCCGACGGCACGCGAAGATCAGGAGTGCTGCCCTCGAGAAAGACGGCTTGATCATCGCCAAGATCCCGGAGGGGCGGAATAAGAATGTAACCATCAAAGAATGCACCCTCGAGAGTGATCTGTACGCCCTCGGCTTCCGGCGGTACCGTTTCTTGGGGGAAACAGACGAGAAATACCCCATCCTCGATAGAGCCTCCGGGGGGACAGGAGGTAGTTGCCGGGGGCCTTACATTTTGTACTTAGGAATTTTTGTACTTTTGATTTCTGTTCGTGCTTTCTACCCCTCGGTCTAATTTCTTTGTTGTTTTGCTTTGCAGGTACCAATATGGACGTCAGGGGTTTTGCTGGCCTGATGAAGAAGTCTGTGAAGGACCCTAAGAAGAAGGGGGCGGGCGGTCAGAAGCCCGTTAGTGATTTCCTCAAGAAAGGCAGTGAGCCCTCGGCGGTACTTTCCGATGATGCCACCGCTTCCGCCAAGAGGAAGGCGGCCGACAAAGGAGTCGCTCCCCCGGCAAGAAGCCGAAAAAGGGGGATGCTGAGAAGAAGGCTCCTCCTGTGGTGAGCATTGAGGGGGACTCCACGTCTGAGGCCCCGGTCGTCCCGACTGCTACCTCTAAGGCCCTCTCGGACGAGGGGGGCCTACCTAGGGAGAGCATCCAGTTCTTTCTCCCTAAAGGAACGGCCATCGTGCATGGCACGGTGGGCCTGAAGGAATTCCTGAAGGGTGCCACCCCTTCGTCGGACAAGAATGCCCTCAGCCGAATGGACGATGCGGCCCTTAACAACAGGATCCTTCGTTCCTCCCTTACTGTAAGTTCCTCTTTCCTTGTTTCCTTTCTTTCCACCTTAGAGTATTTTTGCATGGTGTCCTAATCGCCTCTGTTTTGTAGGCTTGCATTGCCCTCGGTGAGCATGCCCGGAGGCTTGAAGAGTGGAGCCTTCAGAAGGCTCAGGAGGATGAGAAGCTGAAGAAGCTCATCCACGACAACGCTGATGCCGTGAGGCAGATGGCCACCCTGGAGGAAAAGCTGCGGCAGGCGAAGGCTGAGGTTGAGAAAGTCAAGGCGGAGAAGGCCAAAGCTGAGGGGGTGGCCAAGAAGGCTACCGAGGAGGCAGAGGCTTCCAAGGCGGAAGCCGTCGCCGAGGCGCAGGAGGATGTCATTGCTGCCTTTCTCTCAGAGGGGTGGAGAACCGAGGGCCACAAGGAATGGGTGGCCTCGGTAGTGGGAACTTCGGTGGATGCCTGGGCGAGGGGCCCCAGGGCTGAATGGATGGCCCGGAAGGGAAAGGAATATTATGAGGGGGCGAGTATTTCACCCAAGCCCTCGTCTACCGGAGGCTCGCCAGACATCTCAAGGTTGACCCAGAGACGTTCGAACCTGCTGAGTATGGCCTTCCCCCTCTGCAACCTGACGTTCGTGTTCCACAGGATGACGATGAAGAGGCCGGAGTGGATGTTTCCTCGGCGCCTGCCGGGGGGGGTGCTACTGAAGCTGTTGATATTTGATTTGTACTTAGACATTTTCCGAACCATGTAATGTAAAAAACACCTTGTAGCTTTCGGCTTCGGCCTGCTCACAACAATTTACTCTTCCTTTTATGAATTGATGAATGGATGCCTTCAGGCTTTTTGTATATAATTTGCTTTTCCCTTTGAATGTGTGCCTTCATCTTTTCTTTGTGAAATGAATGCCTTCGAATTTGTCTTGTGTACTTTGATGTTTGAGTTGTCAGTCGTTTAGAACTTAGGGAAATTTTCAAAGTGTTTGTTCAGTACCGGGCCCTCGGTGGATGCTTCCCTCTGAACTTGGGCAGCCGTCACGAGTTGACCGAGGGCCCAAATTTTTAGGACTTAGAATATTTTTCTAAGTGTTGCTCACAACTTTTGATCTCGTCTGTCATCCTCTTTGTATGCCTTCTGTTGTGTTAGTTGTAAGTCTTCAGTTGTTGGTGGCCGGGGGCCAACAGTCCAGGACTTAGAAAATTCTCACATGTGGTATTACCTCTGAGCCCTCGGTTGAATGTTGAGTTTGACCGAGGGCCAACCTTTTTAGGACTTAGAAAGTTTCTCCAAGTGACGTGCATCATGTGGCCTTCGGTTATTAGGCCCCTCGGCTGCATGGATATTTGACCGAGGGCCAAATATTTAGGACTTAGAAATTTTTTCCAAATGTAGTTTCACCACTGAGCCTTCGGTTGTGTGACCCCTCTGGCTGCATGGATATTTGACCGAGGGTCAAATATTTATGACTAAGAAAAAGTTCCTAAGTGTCACTTGTCACTTGGCCTTCGGTAAATGGGCCCTGCGAGTACTAGCCTCCGGTGTTGATTGTAGCGCCGGGGGTTGCTTGGACTTGGACTTAGGAAATTCAAGATCATGTCTGTGGCTACTTGCCTTCGGTATTGTGTAGCAGGCGCCCTCTGCCATAGTGGGCTCCAGAGTGTGGACTTAGGAAAATTTTGTAAGACATTCATGCTGTAGTATCCCTTGAGTCGTTGTTGAGTGGACTTTAGCCAATTACAGTACAACTTCTGTAGGATTAGAGCCTTCGGTGTTGCCATTTCCTGACGGTATTTGTTAAATGGGCAGACTTCTGGAATTAGTAGCTTCCTGGTACCGGGGGTATTCCCATGGGAGAACCCTCGGTATGACCTTTCTGTTTTGTAACAACCCTTCTTCCTGTTTGCCGAAGGGTGTTCCATGTTGTGTACTCATTGATTGCTCGTTGAGTCTACTCCCGTTCACCCCATTTTTTTTTGGTAGTGAAGGGAAGGCTTCAAGAAACTTGGTTTCTTGGTAAGGCTTGGCCTATCGGGAGGCAGCAACATACACCATTAGCTCCCCCTCGGGTTAACCTTCCGAGTTCCGAGGGGATCGAGGGTCGTTTCCTCGGCATAAGACATAGTCTGTAGCCTGCCTCCCCTTGGGGGACAACACGGAAAGCGCCACAGTTTTGAAAGTCGTCCTCTCGGTGCGAGACATAGTCTGTGGCCTGCCATACCCTTGGGGTAACGGCGCGGGGAGCGTTTCGTTTTGGAAGTCGAATCCTGGGCATATTAGATGCCTGCCACTCCCTTGGGGAAATGGCGCGGAAAGCGTTCCGTTTTTGAAAGTCGAATCCTGGGAATATTAGTTGCCTGTCATTCCCTTGGGGTAATGACGCGGAAAGCGTTTCAAGGAAGGGTTTTCATTTGCACACTGGTTGCAAATGGTCGGGGGCACTACGTGCCGCCAGCACCGATAGGTGGCACCTTCGGTATAAATGCGTCCTCGAGGGATACGGCTTCCGAAACAACACTTGGTGTTTGTTTCAGCATACGACCCCCGGTATTTGATACCGAGGGGTCTTCAAAGGAAACACTTGGTGTTTTCCACTGCCTGGAGTTGATAGGAGTACGGTCCCCGGTACTTGGTACCGAGGGGTCTTCTTAAAAACACTTGGTGTTTCCTTCATTTGTCGTAGGCGATTGGAGTGTCTACCCTCGGTACTTGGTGCCGAAGGGCCTTGCTTGTGACAAGGCCTTGGGCCAGTAGTCTGCATGAGGGCTTGGCCGCTCACATGTGTCTTGTTTCTTGTTCTTGGTGTCTTCAATATGTCTTCAAATTTGAAGGCCTTGGGTCGTAGGATAATACATTCATTAGTTATGAGGGCTTAGCCTCCCTAATATCACTGATAACATCTAACTAGGTGATGTACATTCCAATGTCTAGGGACCTCTGTCCCATTGGGGCGTTTGAGTTTGTAAGTCCCAGGTTTGATGATGGCTGCTACGATGTAGGGGCCCTCAAACTTAGGTGCCATCTTGCCGCCCTCATTTGGTTGGCTAGCTTCCCTCTGTCGGAGGACATAATCCCCCACTAGGAATTCTCGAGAGCGGACCTTGGGGTCGATGTAGCTTTTGAATTGCCTTCAGTAGTTTTCCGCTCGTATGAAGGCTTGTTTTCGGCGTTCTGAAATGAGGTGAAGGTCGAGGGCCATGTTGGCGTCGTTAACTTCCGGATCATATTGGGCCACCCTTCGGGTAGGAAGGGTCACTTCAGTGGGAGCTTTAGCCTCAAATCCATAGCAGAGGGAGAAGGGTGTTTCATCTGTTGCCCGCCGAGGGGTGGTGCGGTAAGCCCATAGGATGTTGAGGAGTTCTTCTACCCAGCCTCCCCCTTCGGCCTCTAGCTTCTTTTTTAGGCCCTCAAGTAATGTCCGGTTGGCGTTCTCCACTTGACCGTTGCCTTGAGGGTAAGCAACGGATGGGAAGGTGTGCTTGATGCCCCATGCCTCTATGAGGGCACAGAAGGGGGCTGCCTCAAATTGGGTCCCGTTGTCGGAGATGATTTATTGGGGAACGCCAAACCTTGTGAGAACGTTCTTTAGGACAAAGTGGCGGCACCTGGCCTCAGTAATGCTGGCGAGGGGCTCAGCCTCCACCCACTTGGTGAAGTAGTCAATGGCAACGATGATGTACTTGTTGTTGGAGGTACCCCTCAGCAGAGGGCCCACAAGGTCTTTGCCCCATCTAGCAAAGGGTATAGATGTGCTGATGGGGGCATAGTTGACCGTTGGCCTGCCGGGGGGCTTCTGGAAGTGTTGACAGGCGGTACACCTTCGGGAGAGATCCGCACAATCTTGGGCCATTGTAGGCCAGAAGTAGCCTTGGACTATGAGCCTTCGGGACATGGAGAAGGGTCCCTAGTGAGCTGAGCAAGTGCCACTGTGCACTTCCTCCATGGCGACTTCGGCTTCGTCTTGATGAAGGCATCGGAGTAGTGTGCCGTTGTAAGATCGTTTGTAGAGCCTTCCATCTTCGATGGTGTAGCTGGGAGTCCTCAGCTTTGCTAGTTTGGCGCGGGCTTCATCCTCGGGCAGTTGCCTTGTGGTGATGAAGGCGATGATGTCTGAGATCCAGTCCTCTTCCCTTTGATGGATGCTCATTATGGGGCTGGCGTGTATGCTTGAGAGGCTAAGTTCTTCTATCCTCGCGATTTTAGAGATGTGCTCGGGGGATTCATCTGAGAGTTTTGATAAAATATCGGCCTCAGAATTTTGAGCCCTCGGTATTTGAGTGAGAGAGTGTGCCTCAAATACCTTGAGCAATTCTTTAGCTGCCTCCTTATATTGTTTCATCCTCCCTTCCTTGGCCTCATACTCCCCGGAGATTTGGCCCACGACAAGCTTGGAGTCACACTTGACATGGATCATTTTAGCCTTCATATTTGCTGCCAGCCGAAGGCCACAGAGGAGGGCTTCATATTCTGCTTCGTTATTGGAGACTTTGAAGGAGAAACGGATGGCATAGTAGGCCCGGAAGCCTTCAGGAGTAATGAGAACTACTCCTCCCCCGCATGCTTTGGTAGCTTAGGAGCCATCGGTATAGAGGGTCCACCACTCGTCCGAAGGTGCCGAGGGCTCCTCATCTACTGCTGATCTGGCCGTGCACTCCGTTATGAAGTCCGCCAGGGCTTGGCCCTTTATGGCAGGCCTCGGACGGATGTCAATGTTATATTGGTTGAGGAAGATGGCCCATTTTACCATTCTGGAGGAGCTGGTGGGGCTCCTCATGAGGGCGCCGAGGGGTTGATGTGTGAGCACTTGGACCGGATGAGCCTGAAAGTAGTGGCCAAGCTTTTTGACGGTCCAGACAATGGCCATCACCGTTTTTTCCACAAGAGAGTACCTGAGTTCGGTCTCCCTGAGGGTCTTGCTAACATAGAAGATGGCATGCTGGACGCCATCTTCCTCCCGGATGAGCACTGAGCTGATGGCAGCTGGGCTGACGCCAAGGTAAAGGTACAGAGTTTCCCCTACCTTGGGTTTGGAGAGCACAGGGGGTGAAGACAAATACCGTTTTAGTTCGTCGAAGGCTTCCTGGCATTCTGAAGTCCATTGGAAACCGGCGGTCTTCCTCATGATCTGGAAGAAGGGTAAAGACTTCTCCGCCGATTTGGATAGGAAGCGGTTGAGGGCTTTCAGGCGGCCCGTCAACCGTTGGACCTCCTTCACGTTGTGTGGGGGCTCCATGTTGATGATGGCCTGGATTTTCTCGGGGTTGGCCTTGATACCCCTTCGGCTCACCATGTAGCCTAGGAATTTGCCTCCTTGCACGCCGAAGGTGCATTTATTTGGGTTTAGCCAAAGGTTAAACTTTTGCATTATGGCAAAGATCTCCTGGAGGTCGTCAACATGGCTTGATGATTGTTTGCTTTTGACGATCATGTCGTCAACATAGGCCTCCATGGTGCGTCCCAGGACAGCTTGAAAGACCCTGGCCACTATCCGGGTGTAAGTGGCGCCTGAGTTCTTTAGGCCGAAGGCCATGACCAGGTAGCAGAAGATGGCTTCGGGAGTCATGAAGGCTGTTTTTTCAGCGTCTTCCTCATGCATGAAAATTTGGTGATATCCGCGGAAGGCGTCGAGGAATGACATGATTTCGCACCCCGCGGTCTCATCCACCAGTTGATCGATGTTTGGCAGAGGGAAGGGGTCCATATGGCACGCCTTATTGAGATCCGTGTAGTCCACGCACATGCGGAAGGTGGGTGGCTTCTGTGCGAGGACTATGTTCGCCAGCCATGAGGGGTATTTCCCCTCCTTGATGTGCTTGATGGAGAGGAGCATGACAACCTCCTTCACAAAATCCCTCCTCTCGGCCGAGAGGGGCCTTCTTCGCTGTTGTACAGGTTTGAACGAAGGGTCCACCGAGAGGCGGTGGGTGATGACCCTTCGGATGATCCCAGGCATGTCCTCCGCCCCCATGCAAAAACAATGGAGTAGGCGCGGAGTGCATCTGTGATGCCGGTCTTCAAATCTTCGGGGAGCTTGGCTCCAATCTTCACGACTCTCTCCGGCTTGGCCGGGTCGAGCGCGAAGTCTTCTACTTCCTCGGCGGGTTCAGCCCTCTGCTTCTTCTCTTCTTCCTCCACGGTCCCGGTGATGGTGTCAACACGGAACTCGGTCTTACTAACCTACTTCGTCACTTGTAGGTAGCAAACGCGGTCAAGTTTTTGATTCCCCCTTGAGTATCCGATGCCTCCTTCGGCGGGGAACTTGAGGCACAGATGCCTCATGGAGATGATGGCTTCGAGGTCCTCGAGGGCTGGTCTGCCGAGGATGATGTTGTGGACGCAGTCGATGTTGACGACGACGAACTCCACTTCGAGCTTGGCTCTATGGAGCCCGTCGCCGAATGGTACCGGGAGGGTTATGACCCCCTCGGAATCAATGGTGTCTCCGGTGAAGCCGGAAAGAGGGGTCTTGATGGGCCGAAGGGACTCCCTCTCCAGGTGTAGCTCCTTGAAAGTGCTGAGGTACATTACGTTGACGGAGCTACCTGTATCAACATAAGTTCTGTGGATGATAGTGTCATTGATCTCCGTACGGATGATGAGGGCATCCCTATGTGGAGAGGAAGCAGGGGGGAGATCGGAGTTTGTGAATGTGATGGGCTCCTTCCTCAGCCGCTTTACCGAGGGCATATGAGTGACTTCCCCCACGTATAGCGATTGAGCCCACTTCTTCCACTGGCTGGTGGAGTCCCCCTCTGTATTGCCACCGGTGATCATGAGGATGTGGCGCTTCTTCTCTTGGTAATGAGGGTACTCCTCCTCCTCGTCAAGGTTCCCAATCTCCCTTTTCTTACCCTTCGGGTCACCGAGGGGGATGGTGTTTGGGTTGACCCAAGCATTTCCTTTCTTAAGGGGCCCCTGGTAGTGAGGGGTCCCCTGAGGCGGAGGGCCTCTGATGAATTGGGACAGGTGGCCTGCCTGTATCAACCTCTCAATGGCCATCTTCAACTGATGGCAGTCGTCGGTGCTGTGCCCTCGGTTGCGATGGAACCGACAGTAAGGATAATTAGGGTTAATGGCATATACCTCGAGGGGTGCGCGAGAGTCGCACTCCACAAGGCCCCTCTCCTCGGCGAAGTCTATGATGACACTGACGGGGTGTGTCAAGGGCGTCCGAGGGTGCTCCAAGAGAATGGGCTGGGCCCAAGCCTTCGAGTTTCCCTTGTAACCTCCCCCGGGCTTGGCTTGGCCATGCCGAGGGCGATCACTGGGGCCTGGGGGGTGCCGAGACCTTGGATTGATTTGGGGGAGCCCCCGACCCCCGGTTGCCTTTGTCATCTGGCCGAGGGCGTTGCTGATCAGGGTTGTGATGACATTTTTCTACCTCCTTGGCCTCGGCGTACCGGTCCCCCTGCTGCAGTGCCCTTATGTAATCGCGGGGAGGTTCGGTGGTGAGGCTCCTATAAAAGTTCCCGGGGCGGAGGACTATTTGAAGGAGGGCCAAGAGGGTCCCGTTATCGGCGCCGTCAACCTTACCAGCCTCCGTTCTCCAGCATTCCAAGAAGTCTCGAAGTGTCTCTTCTTTCCTTTGTCTCACCGTCATGAAGTGGGAGAAATGTTTCCTTGATTGGCGCCTCCCTGCGAACTGCGTCAAGAAGCGTTGGGCGAGTTCTTGCCATGAATCGATGCAGCCTTCAGGCAATCGGTTGAACCATTCGTACGCTGGTCCCTCTAAGATGGAAAGGAACCAGCGGCACAAATATTCGTCTGATGCCCCCACCATCATCATGCTGTTTTGGTAGCGGCTGTAATGTTCCCGGGGGTCCGTCTTTCCTTCATAGGGCTTGATGGGTTGCCCCCGGTATTTTTACGGAATTCGGGCCGCCAATACCCTTGGGGTAAATGGCGTCCTAGTCCGGAGTTGGATGACAGGTTCCCCGGAGCCCTCGGCTATTCTCTTTTGCATCTCCTCCATTTTGGCCATCATGACCTCATATTTGGGATCTGCATGAGGGGTGGCGACGGCGGTATGTGTTCGATGGGCCTCCATTTCATCAAGCCGGTGCTGGAGGGCCGTAATAATCTCGTCCCTGTGATCCTTCGGGAGGGCCTCCGCCCCCTGCAAATGAACACGGGCCGAGTCGGCCTGGTTGATTTGATGCCTGACGTCATCGGTATGAAGTGGTGCCTTGCCTTTGTCCTGAGGAGGACGTGTTTCGTCTGCCCTGGAGACGAATCCGCCACTTTCCTGAGGTCTTTGGAACGCCTTCCCCCCGAGGCGGTCTTGGACCCCTCGGCGGTCTTGCACCCCTCCGAGCCTCTCGAGGGCGGAGGTCCGGTGCCTTTCTTTGTTTGTGCCATGGCGGTCCCAGCATTGGACCTCCTGAGAGGCAGTGTCCTGGGCCACGACCCCCTCGTCGTTCCCAATCCGAAGGATAGGTTTCGCGAGGGGGAGTGGTGGTGGGAGCGGTATGGCGTTCTCCCCGACCTGTGGTTGAAGAGGCACCAGAGTGCCGAAGGCACCCGGGTTCTGAGTGAGTGTCTGAATGAAGGCGAAGAACGCCAATTGCACGTCAATAGTAAGGACCGGAGGGCTCACTTGATTTTCGCTTCGGTCCATTTTTCTGGCCTCGATGCCAAGGAGGGCATCGGGGGCATTCTGTTGGAGCTGAAGGCGTAGGTCGACAGCCGTCTGGTCCAACCCGGCGATGACGCCGCCCTCGGGAGCCCTGTTAGAGGCTTCGGGGATGTCGACTTCGCCGAGGGCCAGGTTCCTGTCCTCATGAGTCTTGGATTGGGCACGGGTGTTTCTTCCCATTTTGATAGGTGTTTTTAGGTGAAGGGAAGGGTTTCTTACTTGAATGTTCGATCTCTCAATGAAAGCACCAAATGATGGATAAGTGTACCCGGGGGGTATCTATCTGAGGGGTTACTGCGGGTGTAACTTAGAGAGAAGTCAGAGCAAAAGTAAAGAGAGAGTGTATATTGATATTGAGTGTATTCAGCGTGGTTTACAAATGGGGAAAGGGGGGCTATTTATAGCAGCAATAAATGCTAGATAAGGACACGTGTCATCATTCTGGTGGTCGAGGGGTCACTGGCACTCGCATGTGGCCGCATTAAATGCGGTGGTTGGATGTGACGTTTGTACTTGGTACGTTGATCCAGCGCATGTGGATGAGAGATTCTGTCGAGGGAGGTGCCTTCGGCTGTATATGATTAGCCGAGGGCTCTTACACCCGGGGGCCTGTGTGTGCCGAGGGCTCTGGGTGCCGAGGGCTAATTCTTTCGCCGTTTTCTCCCAGTAACTTCATAACCCTAAAACAGTTGTTCTGTGAGAGTTTGGGGCCTTCGGCTAGGGGACCGAAGGCGGCTGTATGGGCAGCGTGGGCCTCCTGTCACTTGGGGCGCTGTGATTTGGGCCTGCTGTGCTTCCTGGGCCTGTATTAAATAGTTGGAGTCTATGGACCGGGGGTTCCTGGGCCATATACTCAATCAGAAAGATTCATGAAATGACAAAAGGACCCTATACGAGTATACATGATCGACTAAAAAGAATTGATGATCTAACGGTTGTGAATTATTCTTATTTCTCTACTATGATGAGTTTCTCACATGAACCTAAATATATATATATATATGTGTGTGTGTGTGTGTGTGTGTGTGTGTGTGCAGATTCTGGATCAAATAAAAACCTTTCTTCCGGTGAAAACTACAAACCGGTCACTTTTTACCCATTGTGATGCACTTTTAGCTAGCTTTCTATGCTGCACTTTTTCACAATGACATACAATTTTGAATTATTTGACATGATTCGGCCAAAGTTCAAAAAGTGCAAGAGATGAGCTGTAAAGTGAATCAAATTGAGCCAAAAGTGACGGTTTTCAATTTGCACGATAAGGATGGTTTTTATCGAAACCACACCCTACATACGCATGCACGCGCGCACACACACACATACACACACACATTACCCCGGAAGGCAAACCACCAAAATCAGTGGGATAAATGTCGAAAAACATTTACCAGATTTTATTAGAAAAAGGGTAGAGTACAGAAGGAGGGACTACACCAAAACCCCTGCTAAGAAGGCATTCCTTCAAAAAAGACAGAAAATTAACAAAATCTAAAGTAGCTAAGACCCAACTTATCAGCAATTAAATTACATCTAATATGACTGATGTTAGAAAAAACAATTCTCCGTTTTAAAAAATCCATCGAGAAGACGGTTAAATATATTATTGAAAAAAATTGTGCCAAGGTATACATATTAAAGTGCAGTTTTTTTCAATTGTTTATTTAACTGTCTTCCCGATGGAGTTTTAAGCTGAAATTTGGTGGACACAAACTAGACTTGATGAAGAATAGACTCAAAAGCTTTCATCAAAGAATTCCACCGGGAAGGCCATCTGACGGCCTTGTCCGTACGGAGGTTCCTATACATCCATATGTACAGGAACAAGACGCTATGTGTGTGTATAAGGTATGGTTCCAGTGAGAACGATGCTTAACATAAGAACGTGAGAACACTTATATTTAAATCAATGTGGTCCACAACGGACCTATTCTGTTGCACATTTTCAATTTGCTAAAAATAAGCCTATATTAAATAAACACAGTGGCATTTTGGTAAATATTGTGAAAACACGAAAAAATGCAATATACAAGCTTCATTGTGCAACACGTTGAGGCAAATGTCGTGTTCTCACGTTTTCACGTGAAGCACCATTTGGGGATCTTCTCGGTATTATTGTTTGATGAATTTTTTTTAGCCTGTTCTTCATCAAGTATAGTTTATTCATATCAAATTTCAGCTAAAAATTCAATTGGAAAGTATTGCGTTGTTTATATATAGTTATATATATATATGATGGAGTAATGGGACTAGGCCCAGAGCCTAATCAACCCAAGCCTCGAACTTGGACCCATGGATCCATGTCCACAACCTGGAGCCTGCCTGCCAGCCCTACGGGGAGCCTGCCAGTCCGGCCGACCTCCCAGCCCGGAAGAGTAACGGTCAAACAATTAATGCCCTATTAATTATGTATTTAATTCCGTATTAATGTTGTAATTAATTAGTCATTATTATCGGTAACGGTTATGATTTGTATACGCCTATAAAAGGCGGGTTGTAATTCAGATTAGGGGAGACAACTTCTATATGCTATTTCTGGCTAACTTTCCATATTCGTACTTTCCTAATTCTTGCTTGAGTGTCGTACGTAACTTTCCTAAAAGCCTACGAGCGTCCTATTTTGGACCAACAATATATATATATATATATATATATATATATATATATATATATATATATATATACATGGGGCGGATCAGGTGGGAAGTGTTCTTAGGTTGAAAACTGCGAAGTTGAACTTATAGACTAAATATAAGAACTTTTAACCAATAAATCATAATTTATAGACCCCTCGAAAATAATTACGACAATGCCACCGCAAAAAAATAACCACGGAAACCTTGATTTTTTTTATGCGATGGCATTTTCGTTATTATTATGGAGAACTTTATAAATTATGATTTATTGGTTATAAGTTCCTATATTTAGTCTATAAGTTTACTGCGTTGTAAGATCAAATTTAAATCCAAGGACTAAGATTAGTTCCCACTTCTCATTTCAAGGGGCACTTCTCACATGATTTTTTCTATATATATATATATATATATATATATATATATATATATATATATATATATATATATATATATATATATATATATATATATATATATATATATATATATATATATATATATATATATATATATATATATATAGAATTAGGTTCAAGTGAGAAAATGATCGTAGGAGAGAAATGAGAATGAACCAGGACCGTTAGATTGTATATATATATATATATATATAGGGGATGGTTCAAATAAAAAGAGGTCTTAACGTGCAAAGTGAAAAGTTTACACTTTTTCATGTTTCGCTTGCACTTTTTCTTGCTTTCGTTGCACTTTTTCGCGATAGCTCAAAAAAATTGGTTTATGTACAAAACTGCCACCGTCATTTTGGTCGAATTTGACCAAAATCAAAATGGCCAAAAAGTGCAACGCAAACAACAAAAAGTGCAAGTGAAACATGAAAAAGTGAAAACTTTGCACTTTGCACGGGAAGACCTCTTTGCATTTGAACTCTTCCCTATATATATATATATATATATATATATATATATATATATATATATATATATATATATATATATATATATATATATATATATATATATATATATATATATATATATATATATATATATATATATATATATATATATATATCTGTGTGTGTGTATGTATGTATGTATGTATGTAAACCAGACAGCCCACTAGCTCATGATATTCAGTGGGATCCTCGAGCGGAACACCATCACAATTGGAGAACTTGGCATGGAACTCAAGAGGAGTATCCACAGTCTTGTCAAATGTGAGATGGGCACGAATAATAATATCAGTCCCATACTTAGACTGACCCAGAAGATAACCTTGAGGAGAAGATGCAATCTCAATGCCAAGAAAGTACCGAAGAGGACCCAAGTCTTTCATCTCAAATTCACGGAAAATATGGCCTTTTACAGCAATAATAGCAGCAAAATCGGAGCCAGTAATAATTATGTCATCCACATACAATAAGAGAAGAACCAGACCATGAGATGTGCGGTGAAGAAAAAGTGTTGAGTCATGCATACAAGGTTGAAAACCAATATGAAGTGCCACATCTTGGAAACATGCATACCAAGCATGGGGAGATTGTTTTAATCCATAGAGAGCACGACGGAGATGGCAAACATATCTAGAGGGATGGGAGATAGATACCCATAGAGCAAGACATTCTTCACATCTAGCAGATAAAGCGGCCATTAATGAACAACAACAGAAATTAGTGTGCGACAGTGATCAGTTTGGAAACCGGAGCAAAGGTCTCCTCATAGTCAATCTCATACTCCTGAAAAAAGCCTTTAGCAACCATACAAACTTTATAGCGTTCCAAAGACTTATCAGAGTGCGTCTTTACCTTGTAAACCCATTTGTAACCAATAAGATTTTTAGCCGCTGACAAAGGAACCAACTCCCATGTTTCATTTTGAGCAAGAGCATTGAGTTCAACATTCATGGCTTCTATCTAGTTAGGATCATTACAAGCTTCTTTATAAGACCTAGGCTCAAAATATATATGAATCCGAGAAAAAATGACTCATAAGAAGAAGAGAAACAATTGTGAGCAAATTTTACTGGGGGATAAATTTTCACGAAAAAGATATCGGCGAGTAGGCGGATCAGAATCATCTGAGGCAGATAGGGAGGCAGATGATCAGGGAGGCAAGAATGGAGCAGCAGCACGACGAGAATAAACTAAAGGGAACTGTGTTATGGATGTTGAGGGAGCAACGAAACTACCAGGTACATCAAGGGTGGTGTTGGAGGGGGCGGGAATATAAGATATATCAAGGGTAGAAGTATATCCATCGGACGACACCTCTACGGGAAAGGGGTCAATATGTGTTTGGTCCTCTTTGGCTAAGGGAGCAGATATGGGGGAAGGGTGGAGTATGGGAGACGCTCTAAGAATGAGACATGGTGGGAGGTATATAATTTCTTAGTGACAGGAACATGACACCGACAACCTTTCTGATCAATACCATATCCCAAAATCACACAAATGACACACCGGGCACAGAGCTTAGTGCGGTCTTTCTTTGGGAGAAGGACAAAACATGTAGAAACAAAAACACAAAGGAGGGAGTAGCTTGGAACTTGCCCATATGCTCATAAGGAGAACTACTAGAGAGTATCGAGGTAGGCGTCCGATTCAAGAGATATGTTGCTGTGAGCACAGTTTCTCCCCAGAAACTAGAAGGCACAGAGGATGATAACATGAGAGACCAAGGAGTGTTAAGAATGTGACCATTTTGGGAAGGAGTATCACTGCAAGAGGATTATTGAATGATCCCGAGGATTAATGAATGATCCCAAGTTTAGTTAAAAAGGATGTAAACTGTTTAGGACTTTACTCCCCACCCAAGTCAGATCGAAAAACTTTTATAGATGCAGAAAACTTATTTTGGATCGTAGCTTGAAAAGTTTGAAAAATATTATAGAAATAAGACTTGTGTGCTAGTAGATAAATCCATGTGTACCTACTGTAATCATCCACATATGAGACATAATAAAAAAAAATCCACCCTTTATAGCAATAGGGGGAGGACCCCATAAATCAGTATGAATAAGTTCAAAAGGAGCAGAAGAGATGGAACTGCTTTTATTAAAAGGTAATGCAAACATTTTTGCAAGTTTACAACCACTATATTCTGAAATGTGAATAGTAGAAATTTGACCCAAAGAACCAAACCGAACTGAAAGTTTAAAACGATCACTAGACAAGTGTCATAATCCAGAATGCCAAAGATGAAAGGGAGACGACTTCTGATCTAATTGAAAAGATGATGCGGCAGTGGGAGAGCATTTTATTAGAACGTGGAAGTGCTCCAAGAGATAGAGATCACCACTCTATGGCCTGCCCCAATCCGCCTCTTGGATTTCTGATCATGCACAACACAACCAGAGAGAAAACACAACATCAAAACCAGAATCAAATAGTTGGCTAAAGGACAGAAGGCTTAGAGTTAACTAAGGTACATAAAAGACATTTGGAATAGACAAAGATGTAGAACGGATAGAGCCAATGGAAACAACATGCATGGGAGATCCATTTGCAGTGGCAACACACTAATGGAGGAGATGGGTGAGACACATTTAACTAGAAGAGAGGAATCATGGGTCATATGGTGGGAACAACCCGTCTGGAGACGGTCGGAGCTCCGGAGAGGGTCCTCAACCAGTGTTTTATGGTGCAGGGCGTTGCTGATGGTTGTAGATAAAACTAGAACCAGAGATGTCTTCTGATGGGAAGAAGGCGCCAGAGAAGAGGCTCTGCCAAGTAAATTGATAAGCAAAACTATTGTATTTATGATAAGAATACTACATAGTAAAGTGCCCTATATATAACCCTAAAAAAGGAAATGTAATCAAACATAAATCACTCCCTGATCCTACGCCCTTATATAAAGATAAGCACCAATATATAAGGAGATTCTTTCCTTTCACAAAACCAGTCCCTGGTCTTACACCCTAAAATAAAGATATGCACAAATATGCAAGGAGATTCTTTCCTTTCACACGTCCCCCTAACATTGGGATAAAGGAGAGTAGTGCGGTTTTAAGAAAAGTAGATGTATGTGGTTGTTAATGAATTGATAAAGTGAGAATACAGTAAGAATGAATTGGAGTCAAAAAATATTACCAAATATGGTATGAAACAAATTTAGTGGGACGAACGGAAAAGGAAAAATGAGAAATTATAGTGAGACGGAGGGAGTATCCCATAATATTCCAAAATGAAGGATAACCAGGAATCTTGGATCTGACACTCTGAGATCAACAGGACAAGCATTAAATGAAGTTTCTTTTTCACTCCAACACAAAAACAGACTATTTTTTAGATACACTTAAAAGAACATATAAACTAAGAACTATGAAAATCAACTACCAAATTTTTTAGATCAAACAACTTCATACTAAACAGAAGAATTCCAACTAGAGTTTAGAATATTTACATCTCATATATTCCATCCAACTCTCAACAAAGTTCGTCCTCATTCTTCAACAACCTATGAAAGCCACAACAACATATCTTCTATGGAGAAGTTGGATGATACACTTTCTTATTCTTACAAAGGATTACTTCATGCAAAAGAAGAGGCGCCAAATTAATCAGAGTGAAGTGATGATACTTGCATAATTCCGACGAAACGGTCAGCCATCACGAAACTTTGCCAACCTTTCTTTTTTGATTGTCCCAAAAAACTTTGTCACTTTCCTACTAAAGCAACTAATTTGTGGTTCTGTACATTTCTCTCTCCTCTGCACAAATCTCAACCACACAGTTATTACTACACTTGGCAAAGCTTACCGGGACGGAGGTAGTATTACTTTTACATTTGTGTACATGGGTAAATGTGATATCTCAAGAGTGTGGATTCTGTGCCTACACAGATTTCGGTCAAGTGATTCAACGGGCGAATCTACCTTAGTGTTTCTAGACAACCTGACCGAACTTACAATTTCCGTAGTCGAGCCAAGTTTGTCAAGATCTATGCCAACTCTCTATAAACAAACAGATTCCGTTAAGACACAAAAAGATAATCCAAGAACAGTCTATTCACCGCCCTCTAGACTGTTTCTCTAAAGATTTAACCGGAACCAAGAACCCTCTCATCATTATTGTATATAATATGCACACACATATATGATTTGGATCTGGTGAGAATATTTCTTCCAGAGAGAAATGAGAATGATACAAAACGGTGCACAATGCGGTTCACAGAGTTGCACAAGAAAGATAATGCCTTCACTTGGACTCTTTTGCTATAGTTACTCGTCCCTTATCTTCTGGTACACAATTAGGTGGCATTTACATGGGGCCCACTTTATCTAGATCTCCTGCTATTATTCCCTTGCTACATTAGTCGTCCTCCGGTTTCTATAGACTATAGACATCAACTTTCTATTTTCCCACGCTATCTTGGTCCAAAAGGTGGAATCTCCCACCCCAGGAGCCCCCACCCCGACCCGACAGGATGGTGGGGAAGTTAATCACGGTGAGTCAATCAGCAAAGCGGCGGTAGGCCTTATACACGTGCGCATCAGAGGTCCAACCTTATTTCAGATTCTGTAACCTCCACACGGTCGCTGCGGGTTTCGAACCTTGGTCATTTGGTCCAATTTTCCCACCACTCGACCAACTGAGCTACCCGTGCGGGTTGTCCCACGCTATCTTGCAACACTAACGTGTGAGTTTAATATTTCGACTCCCAATGTCATCAATATTGTTCCCAACAAGCTTCCGGTTAGATCGGTCGCATCAGCTAACGAGCACACGGAAAATAGGATTGATCTACTCCAATGAGTCATTATCTTACGGGGACGTATTAGATTGTTTCACAGCGACCGTGTATGAAAATATAAACTAACATATAAATTCTTGTGCTAATCATCACTATCACTTAACCTTTTAAGACTGAACTCCAAGTTTTAATAATCACATGAAACTACACAAAGGAAATGATAGAGTAATACTAGTATATAACTGTGCCTAGAAAAATAAATAAAATGTGACACTTAAACTAGGTTCCTAGATCGAGGTTCTTTGTATCACGATGATCCATTTTATTTAAATAAAGCAATGAGGGGAGGATAATTGGGTACCTGAATGAAAACAGTGATGAGAATGGTGGCGGAGAAAGTAGTGATGTTTGCACTTATGACTTTGATTTCTAAAGACTCAAAAATCTCACAGAGTTTAATCATAGTGTCCCTTCTTTTGGTGCACGTCAGGCTCACCGCCAATATTTTTTCCCCCATTGATGACACCCTCAGCTGCAATATTAAACAACACAAATCAATGCAAAACAACAGTGCGTCGTACGTATATCCAACCAACCAAAATAATTAAGTTGCTGTTGTTCACCCACCAACCAAAATTAATACAACCCCACCGGCTATTTTTGGTTCCACATGGAGTAGCTCTAGTACACCAGGTCGAGCGGTATAGGGAAAAATACCTCAATATTACTAAAACACATGAGTTTTCCAAGAATATGATCATATATGTTTTTAGTCTTCCGTGTGACTAAATTTAATATGACATACATGCAACCGACTGTTTTTATAAGAATAAAAACCGGTAATAAATACACCATAAATAATGTGTCATTTCCCTCATTGACAATTAAAGTAGTGCTGCAATAGTGAAGAGTAAGAGTTTGAGAAGCATGAGCCGATATTTGAGGTAGTAATAAATGTTAACAGTGAGCATAGGCAGTAATTATAGGACAGTAAACAATGGGCAATAAATTACGGAGTAACACATTGAATAAGAAATAAACACACAAAAGACAGTAAATATGTATGATGATAGTTAATGACATATGCAGTAACTTTGATTACTGCTTTCAACTATTGCCCTCTTCATTACGTCAATGAATCTCAAATTCTATATGAGTTGGAGATAGGACATTAAATCTGGTGATTTTGGGAAAATTTTCATTGGGCAGTGAAGTTTTATTGAATGATTGGGCAGTGAAATTAAAGAACATGAAAAAGAATGTCATACGAAAATTAGCTAGGACAGTAACATAAAGGGGATTAAGGAAATATATAATTTGGACATTAAAAGGTATGCAATAATTTTATTTATTGTACGTATTTGATTACAAATACAATTGAAATAAGGGAAAGTAACTATCGAAAATGAGGTTCCAAAAAAAACATAAAATAAAAATGATGAAAACCGTTATCAAATACTACTATGAGTCGGTTCAAAAAAAATACTACTATGAGTTAAATCGACATTTTAAGGAAAACTAATTAATACAGGTGTTGTGCTTATCATATCCGAGAAATCAGGGAAAAAACTGCCGTTTTTATTCACTGAGCCATTGAGGGCAATGGCGGAATAAAAACAAAGGAAAGAAATTAATAAATGACCATGCATAGCATCGATGCATCAAAATAGGAATAAAAAGGACTAGGTCATATATGGGGAAACATATGAAGTTTTAGTCTCACGGGAGATATCAATATGTATAAATATATATAAATAAATCCTCTAATATATATATATATATATATATATATATATATATACAGAGAGAGAGAGAGTTATCTTCCTGTCCGAACCGGCCGGACAGGAGGCTCCTCCGGCCACCTCGATTTGAGGTGGTTCCGGGGTTATTTTGGCTGAATTTTTGTGTGTATGTTACTCATCAAATCTAGTTCATTCATACCAAATTTGAGCAAAAAATTCAACCGAGAAGGTTGTCAAATGATTTTTACATGATAACTGGTCAATAATATACATATAAAACGCAGTTTTCATGCAAAAATCATTTGATGACATTCTCGATCGAATTTTTTTTCCCAAATTTGGTATGGATGAACTAGACTTGATGAAAAACATACACAAAACATTTCAGCCAAAAATACCCCCGGAACCACCTCAAATTGAGGTGGCCGGACAGGGCCTTCCTCTGAACTGGAGATAGGTGAATATTTGTGTGTGTGTGTGTATAGGGAACAATTCCGGTAAGAACAGACTCACATGAAAAATGAGAATGAATTTGGACTGTTAGATTGTATTATGTGGAACTGAATTGTGCATTTTGTGGAACTGAAATGTGCATTACATGACATTGAAATGTGCAGGATAAAAATTTAAACTCAAGTATGCATTACGTGAAACTGAAATGTGCGAAATAAAAGGTACAAAAATAACATTGTGCTGCACATTTCAATGTACCTTTTATTCTGCACATTTCAATTTCACCTAGTGCACACTTCAATTTCACCTAATGTACAATTCAGCTTCACATAATGTCTCTACATCGTACCATTGTGCTGCACATTTCAATGTCACTTAATGCACATTACAGTTTCATCTAATGCACACTGAATTTCACTTAAAGCAAATCTAACGGTCCAGATTCATTCTCATTTCTCTCCTAAGATCATGTTCTTATTTGAACCAAAACCTATATATATATATATATATATATATATATACATATATATATATATATATGTATATATATATACATATATATATATATATGTATATATATATACATATATATATATATATACATATATATATATATATATATATATATATATGTAGGGAGTGGTTCCGGTGAGAAATGACTCTCAGGAGAGAAATGAGAATGAATCTGGACCGTTGGATTGTATTATGTGAAATTGAATTGTGCATTTGGCAAAACTGAAATGTGCATTACGTGAAATTGAATTGTGCAGAATGAAAAATAAAACTCAAATGTGCATTACATGAAATTGAAATGTGCGTAATAAAAGGCACAAAAATGCCACTGCATCCTAATTTTTATTATGCACGTTTCAGTTTCACGTAGTGAACATTTTAGTTTTTCGTAATGCACAATTCAGTTTCACATAATACCACTATGCCTTACATTTTGTGCTGCACATTTCCATTTCACCTAATGCACATTTCAGTTTCACTTAATGCACATTCAATTTCACAGAATACAATCTAACGGTCCAGATTCATTCTCATTTCTCTCCTAAGATCATTTTCTTACTTGAACCTAATTCTATATATATATATATATATATATATATAGAGAGAGAGAGAGAGAGAGAGAGAGAAGATTAGGTGAGAAGTGCCCCTTAAAATGAAAAGTGAGAAGTAATCTCAAGCTTTGGATTGACATCTAATCTTACAACGCAGTAAACTTATAGACTGAATATAGTAACCTATAACCAATAAATCATAACTTATAAAGCTCTCCATAATAATTACGAAAATGCCACCGCGTCAAAAAAATTTCAAGGTTTCCAGACTTAATTTCTTATGGTGGCATTTTCGTAATTATTTTTCAAGGGGTCTATAAGTTATGATTTTTTTGTTAAAAGTTCCTATATTTAGTCTATAAGTTTGACTTCGCAGTTTTCAGCCTAAGAGCGCTTCTCACCTGATCCACTCCTTATATATATATATATATATATATATATATATATATATATATATATATATATATATATATATATATATATATATATATATATATATATATATATATATATATATATATATAGAATAAGGATCAAATGAGAAGACATCTTAACGTGAGAAATGAGAAGCGTCACATTTGGCTCTTTCTGATGCACTTTTGCGCTAATCTGGTGCACTTTTTGCGATCGCAGAAAAGTTACGATTAATAAAAAAAGTGATGCAAGACACGGTGGCATTTCCGTAGTTAGTGAGATCTTTTATGCTATCCCAAAAAGTGCATCATATTAGCGCAAAAGTGCATCAGAAAGAGGCAAATGTGAAGCTTCTCACTTCTCACGTTAAGATGTCTTCTTATTAGAACCCAACCCTATATATATATATATATATATATATATATATATATATATATATATATATAAGGGTGAAATATATGGAGCGGATCACATAAAAAGTGTATCTTGAACTTAAAATTGCAAGGTAATTTAAATGTTACTCCCTCCGTATTTAAATGTTCACTATAATAAGATTTGGGCACAATATTTAAGGGTGAAATAATAGAGGAATTGAATAGTGTACAAAAAGTATATTCGTTCAAAAAGAGTAGATGAGATAGTGAAAAGTTATGAAAAATAAGATAAAAACTAAAAAAGTAAGAGTAATTGAGTATTTTTAAATTAAAAAACTTACCAAAAAGGAGAAATTGTAACAAACTTTTAAAACATTCAAAAATTAAAAGTGTAACAAATTTTGAAATATGGAGAGAGCATAATTGTATTAATGTAACAATATTATATATTTGGCCAGTCATGTATTAAATTACACTTTTACGTGACAATATATGTAGAAATTGCACTTTTACGTCATTGCACTTTGTATAAAATTAAATTACACTTTAGTCACGGAGTTGTGAACTTCCATATATTTTAAAATAAAAATGCAAATAAATACGCATGGGTGTAAACTAGCAATCATCATGTGCATTTTTAATATAACAAAAGGTGCATTATTATATCATATTTTTTAAAATTCTACATTGACACTTTCTAATAAAACGAAATGCACTTTTATCATGTGCATTTAAATACATACAAAAGTGCATTATTTTTATACAATTTCTAGAATAATGCATTGACACTTGTTACAATTAAATGCACATTTCCTTGTAAAAGTATGAGAATTGTTTTATTATGATTGTGTCTTATGCTGTCACTATGAAATAAGAGAAAAATAAATATAATGAAAAGTGCATAAACCACCAGAGTTCAACAGTATTTTGATAAAAATAAAGGTCAAAAGTTCATGAAAGCAGTCGTGTTAGTGCACTCATCGGGGAAATGGTGAGCAAAAAAACTTAAAAAGACCTGAATACAACAACAACAACATCCAAGCCTTAGTCCCAAAAGATATTAGGATCAACTAACATGAATCGATACGTGATAAAAAAAAGACCTGAATGAATAGAAATATTTATATTAACATCATTTAAATCTAAATCAAATACACAAGTGTTTTTTTATTATTATGCAAAAGAGTTGATCATTTTAATATATACAAATCGATTTTTATACTTATTTCATTTTGAAGCGTGATGCACTTTTGCAATCTGGTATTACACTTTTTCAACACAATGATGCACTTTTACTTTAGCGGGTCCAATAAAAGTTGTACATATTTACCATAATTTTGTTTTAAAATTTGATATGATCCTTTCATTTCATCAATTTAAAGGCCTAGACTAGTTCTTATTTTTCACCTAGGGATCACTTTTTATTTGAACAATCCATATATATATACACACACACATACATATACTACCTCCGTTCTCCTTTAATTACAACATTGGACTGTTTACACTATTCACATATTCTATTTTGACTATATTTTATTTATTGATGTGTTATAAATTAAATTTTTAAAAAATATTTTTAAATTCCTCTCATTTTAAATTTTCAAAATCAGATTTTTAAATTTTTTTACTAATAAGGAATGGAAGATATTAATGGTCAAACATGTGCGTTGACAAGCGTGAAAAATGGACCGTTGCAACTAAAAAAGAACGAAGGAAGTATATATATATATATATATATATATATATATATATATATATGTATATATATATATATATATGTATATATATATATATATATGTATATATATATATATATATATATATATATATATATATATATATATGTATATATATATATATATATATGGAGTGGATCAGGTGAGAAGTGCCCTTAGGCTGAGAAGCTGGGAAGTCTAACTTATAAGCTAAAAGTACAAACTTTTAACCAATAAATCATAACTTATAGTCTCCCTCGAAAATAATTACGAAAATACCACCGCGTCCAAATAACTCCAGAAACCTGGAAAATCTTTTGACGCGGTGGCATTTCCGTAATTAAGATGGAGAGCTTTATAAGTTATGATTTATTGGTTATAAGTTACTATATTCAGTCTATAAGTTTACTGCGTTGTAAGATTAGATGCAAATCCAAGGGCTGAGATTGCTTCTCACTTTTCATTTTAAGAGCGACTTCTCACATGATCTTTTCTCTCTCTCTCTCTCTCTCTCTCTCTCTCTCTCTCTCTCTATATATATATATATATATATATATATATATATATATATATATATATAGGGAAGAGTTCAAATAAAAAGACTTCTTCCCGTGCAAAGTGCGAAGTTATGCATTTTTGCATGTTTCGCTTGCATTTTTTGGTGTTTCTGTTGCACTTTTTCGCGATAACGAAAAAGTGCAACATATTTACGAAAATGCCACCACGATTTTGGTCAAATTTTGTACATTTTTGGCTCATTTTGAGCTATTAGATGTGGAAATAAATGCACAAGATTCATTCTCACTTTGCATAGGAAGAAGTCTTTGTATTTGAACCATCCCCTATTTGTGTATATATATGTGTGTGTGTGTGTTTGTATACACACACACATATACAGGGAGTGGTTCCGGTAAGAACGGACTCCCAGGAGAGAAATAAGAACGAATTTGGATCGTTGGATTGTATTATATGGAACTAAATTGTGCATTTGGTGAAACTGAAGTGTGCATTAAATGATATTGAAATGTGCAGAAAAAAATTTAAACTCAATTGTGCATTAGGTGAAACTGAAATGTGCGGAATAAAATGTACAAAAATAACATCACATCGTACTTTTTATTTTGCACATTTCAGTTTCACCTAGTACACATTTCAATTTCACCTAATGCACAATTCAGCTTCACTTAATGACATTGTATCATACGCTTTGTGTTGCGCATTTCAATTTCACCTAATGCACATTACAGTTTCATCTAATGCACATTGAATTTCATTTAAAGCAAATCTAACGGTCCAGAGTTGTTCTTATTTCTCTCCTAAGATCATGTTCTTATTTGAACCAAAACCTACACACACACACACACAAATATATATAGGGAGCAATTCCGGTAAGAACGGATCTTAGGAGAGAAATGAGAACGAATCTGGACTGTTGGATTGAATTATGTGGAACTGAATTATGCATTTGGTGAAACCGAAATGTGCATTAGATGATATTGAAATGTGCAGAATTAAAATTTAAACTCACATGTGCATTAGGTGAAACTGAAATGTGCAGAATAAAAGGTACAAAAATAACATCACATCTTACCTTTTATTTTGCACATTTTAGTTTCATCTAGTGCACATTTCAAATTCATCTAATGCACAATTGAGCTTCACATAATGCCACTACATTGCACCATTTGTGCTGCACATTTCAATTTCACCTAATACACATTACATTTTCATCTGATGCACATTGAATTTCACATAAAGCAAATCTAACGGTCCAGATTCATTCTCATTTTTCTCATAAGATCATGTTCTTATTTGAACTAAAACCTATTATATATAAAGCACAAGCTTTTATATTGTTACAGAGATGGCACACTACTATCCTATCAACATTTACTTGGCTCTCCTAATTACAATTGCGGGAGGAGTTCACATAGTTATTCCTGAAAATGTCTACCTAAACGGTGACAGAATTTGATACGTTGATCCAATACTAAAAATAATTCCATGTGAGGGTGACGGATTGGGGGAAATTTGTATACCTACATGTATTAAGCAATTTGGACCAGGTTCATCTGCGATGTGTTCGTGGGATACTTCTATGGAATCCGTGAAAATAAGGGTGTCCTCAAACATTCCGTGGTTTTCTGTTGTTACTTATTTGCATGGATTTTAATGGATTTCGATGGATTTCTATATACAAAAACAATCCACCACAATCTTGTAGACTCCCCCCCGGATTTCAAAATCCATCAAAGTCATAATCGGGGACATCCGGTCTAACTCCACAACCGTAGTCATTGAAAACCTAGCCAGAACAATAGACACTGAAAAAACAGTCTAACCCCACCATAGTGACTCCAACATAGTTATCATCGACGGACACATAGTTACCACTGACGGACACGGCGACCATCGTCGTCCAGCTAATGACCCCCATCACCACATTGACTCCGCTGACCAATTTTCGTCAACACAGTGACTCAGCCGACCAATTTTTTCTAGATCTCGACACTCCCCCACCGTCAACATCTGACTCCCCGCCCTTTGCTTGAACATTTCCCATCCAGTCCCTCCACACCCTGCCCCCAACCTTCTGCACCTGACATCACTGATGCCCCTGAACCATCGTCCTCTACCTGTAACTTTCCCAGTAACCTCACCATGCCCAAGAGCCTAGTGACCCCAACCTCGTCACCAGTGACTATTTTCCCGTCCAAAACTCTAGTGGCGCGCACCACAACTGCCAGGATAAACTCTATCGGAGGTGATGGATGTCATTGTATTCGTGTCACTGTAGCATGTCATGTCACTAGGGGTAAATTAGTAAGCTTACTACTCCCTCCGTCCCATAATTAACCTCTCACTTTGTTTTCACACATATTAAAGAAATAAATTTACTGGGGGGTAAATTTTAATGTTTTGACACCGTTTTGATGCTTTTTGGCATTGTTTGGCACCGTTTTGCACTGTTTTGATGTAGATAATTTGCCAAATAAGGAAGTAGGAAGAAATAGGAAATTAATTTCGGGACAGTCCAAAAAGAAAAGTGGGTAGTTAATTTTGGGACGGAGGGAATACCTAATAGTCACATTTTGGAAATTAAAAAATGTCACTTTTTGTCCATTATCCATTTATTAGTAATATTCAAATCAGAACTCCTAATAACAGTATACGTAATAAAATAATGAAGACGACCTATCTCTATCAAATCATATTAGTATTATAATTATTTAATACAGAGTATAATTATTAATACTAATGATATTATTATTATAATCATTATTATTATTATAAGTTATTAATAAGGCCTTATTTTATGAATATTACTAAATAAAGATGTAAAGACAAAAAAGTAATCGTATAAACAAAATTCCAAAAAATATGACTATTATGCAGTGACCGGTGTATTTCTTATTAAAGGGACTTGCAATTTCAGTGACTGCAATTAGAGCACTAAATAGTGATCACCGGTGCAGTGACTGCCAACGCCGCCCAAATTAGTGATTGTCGTCGCTCGTTATTGCCGCCCCCGGCTAGTGACCGCCGCCCCTAGCCAGTGACTGCCGCCCTCGGCCAGTGACCGTCGTCGTCTCGCCAATGACTGCCGACGACCCCTCAGCTAGTGACTGCATCCGCCCTCCGGCCAGTGACTGTCGCCGCCCCCGGGCAGTGACTGTTGCCGCCCCTCGGCTAGTAACTCCCACTACCCCTCCTCCGGGCAACACCGCCAGTTGCAATACCAAACCCGACCAGTTCTGCCGGCCATGTCTGTCCTTTGCCTATGTCACAAGTGAGATGCCTGGCTTAGCCACTGCCTCCACCCAGGCTCCAACCACCTCCACGGCCCAACCTCCGGCCACCGACCTCCCTGCCCCGCGAACTTGTCACAGCCCTCCCCTACCCGCAACTATACCCGCAACCTTGTCAATGTCACTGTCCAACCAGGCCCAACAAGCCACGCCCATGGTCCCACCTTGGGCTCATCCTTCGCCTCTCGCAACCCCTTCCGACCCCATGTATGAATCCAAAATGAAAGAAAAAATGGCTGGAAGAAGAACCGATCTAGATCTAGATCTAGATTCGCCGATGGAAATGAAGAAGAGCAGCAATAAGCGAAGAGATCTAGATCCTCACCATAGATCGAGAAATATGGACAGAAAATTTAAGAAATAAAAAATTGCGGCGGGACAGTGGTGTAAGGCGGCGACGTGTGTTGAAGCCGGAGTCGACGGTGAAGAAAAAACCAGCTTGGTGTTGGTGCAATGTGCGAAGAAGAAACGAGCGGATGAGGGAGTAGAAGTGAAGGCAAAAAGTCACGTTGGAGATTGTCTGTTGCATTGGGGAAGAAGAAGCATGTGGTGCCATGGGAGAAGTAGAAGTGTTGCAGGGAGAAGAAGCTCTGCAACGAAGAAGAAGATACAGACCAGGAGGAGGGTCACATTAAAGGAAAAAATAAAAAGAGGTCATACTTTTGGAAATCCAAACACGGATACTAATATTAAGGTCAGTTTTTCTATTAATAATAATGGTTATTATCTTTCAAAAAGAATAGTTATTATTGTGACTTTTATTAGTATATTATACTCCGTATTACGTAGTATATTATATATTATACTCGAGTAGTATATTAAATGCAAGATTCCTTTGGGGTCTATAAAAAATCAACCATGCTTGATGTACACACCATTGTACACACTTTATACACACCATGTTTGTGAAACTTTTTTTTTGTCTGTGAATCCGGTTCACAGACAATATTTTGTTTGTGCAAAACATTGTCTATGAATCGATGTTCACAGACAAAAAAAAAAGCTTTCACAGACATAGGTATGTACAAAAGTGTGTATAAGAGTGTGTACAAACATCATTTTTGATAAAAAATAAGTTAGTGTTTCCCATTTTCGGTCGCCTAAATATTGTGCATTAACATTTTTGGTACTCGACTTTTAATTTTTCTAATTTTAGTCCTTGACTATTGTGCTAGATACACTTCTAGTCCCCGATTTCAAAGATTTCCACATTTAGTTGTCACAGTATTATCAAATTGACATTTTTAGTCTTTCCACGACGATTTTGACACAATAAAAGGAGGACTAAAAATGTCGTTATTATAATAGTTTAATGACCAAAAGAGTCACTTTTATGAAAGTCGGAAGACTGAATATGGAAACTTTCAAAGACGTGTAACAAATGTGTCTCTAGCATAATAGTCAAGGACTACAAATGGAAAAAAACCAAAGTTGAGTATAAAAAAGTGTCAAAAACATAATAATCGAGGGACTAGAAATGTCAAAAACTCAAAAATAAATATAGAAATTGCCTAAATAGGAGTAAAAACACTCTGAAATTCCAAAATAGGGGTATCATGTTTTTTATTCCTTGAATAGGAATAATCTGGCAAGTTTAGAAAAAAATGCCATGTTTAATAGCCTAGTAATGTCAAATTTGACAGAAACTTACTCCTATTTAGGCAATAAAAAACATGATACTCCTATTTTGGAATTTTAAAACTTTTGTACTCCTATTTAGAGAATTTACTCAAATAAATAGTAATCTCTTCGTCTCCATGTAATTGTCTCATTTTTCCATTTTTGGATGTCCCTTTATTATTGTCTCATATCATATTTGGTAACATTTGTGTGGCTCTAATTAATTCGTACTTTATTTCTATTTTATCTACTCATTACCAATATTAAGTGGACGAAGGTATGTTTGTGGTTTGGTTTTGGAGTTTGGTATGTTTGTGGTTTGGTTTTGTGGACACGACGTGCGGGGTGGGTCAAGTTTATT
Source organism: Cuscuta europaea (assembly GCA_945859875.1). Taxonomy (NCBI): domain Eukaryota; kingdom Viridiplantae; phylum Streptophyta; class Magnoliopsida; order Solanales; family Convolvulaceae; genus Cuscuta; species Cuscuta europaea. The sequence goes on from CAMAPE010000021.1 coordinate 5,633,028, forward strand.
TGTAGGTGCAAGCAAGCAAGCATTACTGACTGAGTACTATGGGGGCCATCGTTTGTCGTGTTGTGGGCGGGCAGGTGAGGAAGACTGACCTCCAGAAGATGAAGCGGGGGATGATGAGACGAGGAGGAGGAGTCACTGTTGCGGCGACCATCACAGGCGGCGGCGGCCCCCTCATCAGCTCCCGGCGGCGGCCGCCTGCTCCTCTTGGAATTGGAGCGGCTCAGTCCTCCGGCGTCATCGAATTCCAACCCATTGGGAGTAGAGGAGGACTCCAGCTCCCATATCTCAGCTTGAATTGCTCTCTCTTGCTCCCGCAACTCCTGGATGTACTGGATTGCGTCTTTGATGATCGATGCTTTGTCCATCTATAAAAATACATACACCAATTATTAGTAAATTTATCAAGCAATTGATTAAGATCCAAGCAATTCATTCCGACCTTGCTGATCTTGGGAACGACGGCCCTCAGTGCGAACAGCCTCTCATTCAGCTTTTTTCTTCGGTTCCTCTCCGAAACTATGTTCTTCGATGCAGCCGATCCCTCCGGCGAGCTTGAATCGTAATACGCTCCTGCCGCCGCCGCTGCTGACGGGATGCTGGCATCCTCCAAATACCTGCCCCCATTCAAATCCATCAGTAAATACGCACAAATCGCTTAATACCACCGGCCACCAATATAATTAATAAATCATCAACCTACCTGTCTAACTCCTCCGATTGTAAGAAAGTGTGAGTTTCCCAGTAGTGTTCGTACTCCTCGCCGATCATTTCCATGCCTTCCCCAAACCAATTTACTGCGGGTCAAGTGACGTGACACTCCCTTCTATTTCGATGGTGATGATTCATTCAACCTCCTCGATTCCTCCCTTCCCATATATACCCTCTTCCCCTTTTTATAAAGTTTTTCTCTTGGTCCAAAAAATGTAATCTCCCACCCCACATGAGCCCCGACCCGATAGGATGGTGGAATAGTTAATCACGGTGACTCTGTCAGTAAAGTGGCGGTAGGCCTTATACACGTGCGTACCAGAGTTCCAGCCTTATTTCAGGTTTTGTAACTTCCACACGACCGTTGCGTGTTTCGAACCTTGGTCAATTGGTCCAATTTTGTCACCACTCGACCAACTGAACTACCTGTGCGCGTTATAGAGTTTTCCTCACAATCACCAATTAAGGTTGTTTTTTTAATACCCAAGTATAAAAGAACGTCATTTTTTTTTAATAAATTATACAAAATATTGCCTATCAAAAGTGGTTCAGAAATCCAAGTATTCAAACCAAACCTACTCGAAATAAAATAAAAATAAGTACTACTCACGGAAAAATGAAATCGAAATACAACTTTTCCACAAAATTCTTCCTACCACAGAAGTGGTTCTGGATGAGAAGAAGCTCTACCATTATCTACGCGGTCCAAAAGAAAGAAGTTAGAAACCCCTAACCTGACGAAGCTGATCGGGACACCAAAACAACTCTCCACATCAAGGGAGACAAAACAATCCGAAGCGCCAGTGCCCGGGAAAGAACTGTCAAAGCAAAGACCAAATACAACCAGAAAAGAAGAACAGTCCAGATTAGTCATATGGTTCATACCCCTACTAAGAATCTCTACTACCTAGAACAAGACATGAAATATGTTGCCTACTTGAATGCGTCATTCGTGCTCTTTCAGTTTTACATGGATCTAGAGGTTGTACGACGACTGTAGTTCTGGAGGCATGCAGACCCAGCAGAGCAATAGGTTGGAATGCGATAGGCTGAAAGCTGAAGACGCGGCACTGAGATGAGGAGCAGTCGCAATTAAGGTCTATTAAAAATGCCCGGAATATAAAATTTAACATGCCACCTAGCATTTATAACTTGGATTCGGCAACACTAAATTAACTTATTCACTTGTAACAAGTTCTCTCTTAGAAATGTTTGAAATATAAAAATTAAGTGCAAGAGTGTACTAACTTAGCTCGTGTATTACATATTTGTTTAAATATATTGATAGAGTGCTCTTACCGAGAAGCTATCAGATATATCATTTCTTCCTCAATTAATTATAAATATAATAAAAAATTAATTTGAGATATTCAATTTAAAAATAAAAACATAATTACAGGATACTAAAAATTAATTTGATATATGAAACTAAAAAATTAAAAATAACTCAACAATGAATAAAATAAAAAAAAATAAAGGTCATGCTATGCTCTTATTCCAATTCAAAAAAATTATATTATTAATGTAAATAAGATGTAAATAAAATTATTTATTTATTCATTCATTTCTTTATATTTCTTTATATTATATTATATTATATATATATATATATATATATATATATATATATATATAATATCAGCAAACTAAAAATTTACTACTTTTCTAATTTACCTGACCTAATTTATTAATTTACTAAACCCATTAGTAACTTAGTGAATAAGAAAATAAAAATAACAAGAGACCCTTTCATGATTCTCCCTTGCGTCATCGTAGGTGAGAGCCTTTGCTGCACTATGGTGATGATGATGATAATGACCCTTTCATGAGTCATTTCCTCCATTTTCCCTCAAAACCTTCATTTTTAAGAAAGCAAATTTTAACGTAAACCAAGAACATGTCTATCGTCTTTTAAAGTGAATGCAGGGCAAGAAGAAAATCTAAGGCATACATCACCGATTCCTAACATGTTGCATTTCTTTTTATTAGCCATATACACATAGTCATTCTCAATTTTCTTATAAATTGAAAAGAGCTTTTTGAAATGATTCATATGAAATATACAACCAGAGTAAACTAACCAATCAGATTCACATAGAAAATTAGAAAGCACGGAGTTAACACATGCATGATCACACAATTTATTAACCGTAAATATCATCCTTTTTTCTTCACAAAAAACCACATTAGCATGCTCATTATGGTGATTTTTCTTAGGTTTAGGACAATCTTTAATAAATTCACAAGATTCATGGCCATTATCCCCACCATATCTAATGGTAGATTTGACATCACTATATGAGTCAGGGATGACATTCTACAAAGCAAGAGGTGTACAATCATCTACGTGTTTATCAGCGAATAATTTTTAATGGAATATAGCCCCAAATTATATTAATAGATCATTAACCAATTAGTTTACAATCAAATTAGGCGGAATATAATATTGAACTTTGCCCCAAATCATAAAAATAGCTTCTCTTGCTATAGCATGAGTCACCTGGTTCGTTGGACGCCTACCCTAATAAATTTTGAGGTCAAAATTCTCACTCAATAAGAATTTAATGTCATAAAAAATAACCGCCCCACCGGAGCCACACTTGTCACTCCATGTATGCCCGAAACGACCAATGTTGTGTCCGTCTCAATTAAAATTTTCTGTCATCTCATCTCTCTTGTCCAAATTATCACTTCTTTAGCCTCATAGTTTATGCTTCCACTAAAGACCATACCACTTTAGCAACTCGACTGCGCACACAAATGAAACCTCATTGTTGTGTCTACCAACCCAACCCAACCCCAAGTCTACAACCTGTGCTGGAACTATTGACCACATCAACATTAATTTTAATCCAATCTACCTCCGTCTTCTGCGATCTTGCATTGGTGTTGTTGGGATATTGGCCCGGAAGCCCAATACCCGAATTAAAGGCCCAGGATAGCCAGCCCAAACAATGAGCCCACTACCCTATGATAGGTAGGCCTAGTAAGATATTCATACCGAACGAGGTTCGGGCCAAGTAAAGGCTGGCCCGGAAAATAGACATACCGAACGGGGTTCGGGTCATACATCATACTTGGGCCAAATCAACAATGTTTTACAGGGCCCGTTATCCCGTTCGGGCAACGGACAACCAGCAGGTGGCTAGGTGCAATTAATGCCAGATTGTGGCATCATCAAGTGGAGGCATGGGTGATCAAGTCGGTGGAACATCGGCCAATCAGCATAAAGCGTCCCATACTCTCCATTAGTATAAATAGAAGGTTTAATATCATTGTAAGGGTTAGCATTTTAATACTCAAGCCCTAGAATAGCCTTATTACTCTTGTTTCTTGTATTAAGCATCAATCCGACGTACCGTTCGGGTAATTTCCTTGTAATCAAACAGGTCAATTAATACAAGTGGGCTTTTGAGCATTCGATTATCGATCTTTTATATTTCTTTTACATACCGAATTATTGTCCATTTCTTGATATATCCAAAGTCTGTGTTGGGCTTTCGGACCTACGGGATTAAACCTCAACATTGGCGCCGTCTGTGGGTTAGAATGGTTAGAATTACTTCTCATCACACGGGAGGAAATTCAGATAGACATGGAGAAAGCCGGACCTCCCAAGGGCAATCCAGTCGGGGATCCTACCCACACTTTGATGGGGATTTTTTCATCCCCGAAGCATTAAGAAGGAACCCCCATGCCATGCGGGATTTGGCTCAAGTCATGCAACATATGGCAGATGAGCAGGATGGGGGACAGTCCAGCTACACCGGGGAAACTAGGTACACAACCCCCTCATTCAATGATGAAACCACCGATGCAGAAACAACCACAACATCAAATCACTCACGAGCACACCGGGGAGAGCGCGCAAGAGCACATGCGACCAGGGGCAGGCATCTCACTCCTAGTGACCACACCACGACCGGGTCACGGGCCAGAGGAGATACGGACGTTGGCCGCCAATTCCGGTGTGAAGAGTGTAACAATACGAGATTCGGGCAGAGACGTCAGAATCAAAGAACAACTCTGCCGGAAGCGAATCGGGAATTTGTGAACTTGGGAACTCCACCACCGCCTCCTCTAACGGCCCAAGAGGAAGAAATGGCCGAGATGAGGAGGCAGATGAACGAAATGAGGGAACAAATGAATAGAGCCCCTCTGCAGCCTACTCCAGCTCGGGTCGGAATCACTTCCCCTTTCACCCGGGAAATCATGCAAGCGGAGATCCACAGGGATGCCAAACCACTGACTGGTCAAATATATGATGGGGCGGGAGATCCCCACGGGCACTTGAGGAGTTATCAAGGGGGGCTTATGCTGCTGGGAGCATTGGAGCCGGCCATTTGCCGACTTTTCTTCAGCACGCTCAGGGGGGCTGCCCAGGGATGGTTCGGGACCCTGCAGCCCGCATCGATCGGCAGCTTTGCCGAATTATCAGCTTTATTCCTGGCCCAGTTTGCATCCAGGGCCACTCCGAAGAGGCATTTCAGTTACCTGACTAGTATCAGGCAGGGTCTGAAGGAGATACAACCATCACCTTATTTACTAACGCTCTCCAAACGGATGAATTGTATAAAGAGCTGAAAAAGAATTCGGGTACGGTTTATTCTGAAGTGCTGGACAGATCATGGAAGCATGCGGCTCTGGAAGAAGAAATCTTGATCAGGGATAAGGTAGCTGCACCCCCAACCCCCATGAAACTGGCCGATTGACTGGGTCCTACCCCAGCGGCCGCTCCACCTTCAAGAGCGGCACGATTCACTCCTTTGGTCCTTTCTGTAGCAACCATTTATCAAAACGAGAGGGACAACATTCCCCCTCCGACTGACACCAAAGGTTTTATGGGGGCGGATGCAAGTGCTTTTTGCAAGTACCACAACAGGAGCGGTCACTCCACCCAATCCTGTCGGGCATTGCAAATAGCCATTGAAAAATTGATCCAGATGGGTCATCTGGGTAAATATGTAAATACAGACCCGAATGCTACGGGTATTCTGAAACCAATCAAGAAATCCAACAGCTGGAGGCGAGATGTACAGAGTGATGCTCGCCCCAGAAATGATGTATATAAACCTCCCAGAGACGAACCGGAAGGCTCGGGGAACCCGGGTAAAAAACCCAGGATGGAGGTAAAGGTGATATTTGGGGGTGGGGAGACGGGCGACTCGAACGCCGAACGGAAGAAGTTCCAGCGAAGCGTGTATGTGGGTTCTGTAGCCATGCCACCCCAGAAGAAAGGAAGGACGGACCCCATCACTTTCGGGCCCGCAGATTTGCCAAACTCACCCAGTCCACACAGGGATGAGTTGGTTGTAAGTATGTGCATAGACGAGGCTTTAATTCGCCGGGTGTTGGTCAATACAGGAAGCAACGTGAACATATCGTACCTACAATCGTTCGAGAAAATGGGCCTCCAGAAAAATCAGTTGACCCACCTGAGGACACCATTGGCAAGCTTCAACGGGAATTACATCGAAGCAGAGGGGACCATCCAATTGATGGTTGAGATTGGAGATGAAACGCACAGGGCATCAGTCTGAATGACGTTCGTAGTAGTGGATATCAAATGTGCCCACAACGCCATTTTGGGCCGACCAGGGTTGGAAGATTTGGAGGCGATAGCCTCTGTCCGCCACTCATGTATCAAATTCCCCATGGACACTGGGGTTGGGGTGGCCAGAACTGATCCAACTACAGCCCAAACGTGCTATCGGGAGGCCTTGAAAAATATGAATGCCCGAGGCATGCGGGTTAACAGCATCGAAGTCGAAGCCCGCCGAATGGAGTTCGAGGCACATCCTGAGCCTGCCACCCTCCTCGAGCAAATTGACCTGGATTCTCCCCCCGATCGGAAGGTGGCCATCGGGGCAAATCTGGAGGCTGAAATTCGGGAGGGTATAATAACAGTACTGAAAAAGTTTCAGGTATTGTTCGCCCGAGGGCCAGAAGATATATGTTTCTTTTCCTGGTAGCTGTCAGAACCACTTCCGTAGTTGTCTCATGCTTGACAGAGCAGCCTTCTTTAGAGAATTTAATAGTGTAGCCTTTGTCACAGAACTGGCTACCACTTAGCAAGTTGAATTTTAGGCCTTTGACATACGAGACATCATCAATGATTATCTGGTTCTTGATCAGCTTCCCTCTTCCTTTAGTTTGCCCTTCTTTATCATTACCACCAAAGGTAACTCTGGGCCCTTTGATTTTCTGGAACTCTGTAAGGCAACTTTTGTCACATGTCATGTGCATGGAGCATCCACTATCAATATACCAGTCTTGCTCAGAGATTGCTCCAGCACATAGTTCCTGCATCAGTAAACGAAAGATTTAGGCACCCAAGCAATGTTGGGTCCTATGGGGTTATGCAGTCTTGGCAGCCGGTACCACTTTGGTCTCATCAAGTGAAACCTTGGTGGGTGGTACCCATTGTCCACCTGGTAGTCATAGTAAACGGATGTGTGATTCACTTTAGGCAGATGCTTGTGAGGATCGTGCTTTCTGTTTACGTACTTCTGCATAGCCTTTTTGGTTGGGTAGAAGTCCCATATACTATCAAGAGCAGAGGGGCGGTTAACTTTGGGCTTCTGAGGTTGACCAGCCAACCTCTTCTACCTGAAGTTTACCTTCTCTTGATATTTGCCTTTCTGGTGGTTATTTCTGGTGGGGTAGTCATGAGAATGTCTGGTCAAATTCTATCTTTGATTTCTGTTATTTTGAGACCTTTCCTTGTTGTTAAGTTTTCTGCCAGGTTCATTATTTTTCAAATTTTGTTTGGGTTGAACCTTTATCTTTTGCTTATCTGGTCTGACCTTCTCGTGAACAACCTTAGTACGAGATACACTAGCTTGACAAATTGGGCTAGAAATCAGTGGCACTATGACCTTATCTGCCATAGCAACTATGGTGCTAGGCATTATGGAAGGCTCACCTGATTCTGTTGAGCCAAAACCAAGACCAAAACCAACGCCAATTTGTTGATCAAGTACAATCTTTTCCACGGAAGACTGGACCTTCTGGTAAGCTTTGTACTTAATCTCAAGAGGCTCTATTTCTCTTATTCTCTTGAGAAGAAAAGCATTTTCAGCTTCCAGCTGATCTCTCTCCTTAATCAGAAGGTTGATCTTGGTTTCAACCTCCTTTCTTAAGTCAAGAATTTCAACCTTAAGCTTATTGTTTTCTTCTTTGACAGAGGAATAAGTGGCTTGGATGGATTGAAACTCTTCCCAAAATTCTGACATTGAATCAGAATCAAAAGCTTTGCCTACCGAAGAAAAACTAGATGAAGAAGTAGAGGTTACCTCATTATCAGATTGACCCATAAGGCATAGATCTTCAGTTTCTGTATCCAGGCAACAGAATGCCTCATCGGACTCTGATTCTGAGCTGGACTCTGTCTCGGAGAGGGGGTCCTTTTCTGGTTGCTCTGTGATGAGTGTCTTTCTCCTTCTGTGCTCATACTTCTTCTCTCTTTGGCCTTGCCTTTTGGAGACTATTGGGTGTGGACAGTTGGCCTTGAAGTGCCCTGGTTGTCTGCAGTTGTAGCAGAGAAGCTCTCCACTATTTTCTGATGGTTTGGATTTCTGGAATGGCTTTCTGCTAGAGGATGGACTTGTGCCATCCTTGGGCTTCATGAATTTCCTGAACTTCCTGGAAAAGGCAGACATATATTCGTCAGTTAAAAGTAAGGAATGGTCAAAGTTATTTACTTGTGAGGTACTGGCTGTGAGGGCAGTAGTTTTTCTGTCTTCAACTTCTTCTTTCTCTTCTTCATTCATCTCGAACTCATAAGATTTGAGAGCAGAGATGAGTTTCTCAGTTCTGTAGGTCCTGAGATCTTTGCTATCTCTCATGGCAGTAACTTTCATCTTCCAGGGTGAAGGTAGACCTCTGAGAACCTTCAAGTTGACTTCCTTGGGAGCCAGTTCCTTCCCAAGTTCTGAAATCTCAGCAGTAAGGGTGAGCAGGCGTGCATACATCTCAGCTATGCATTCCTTGGGGAGAAGTTTGAAGTCTTCAAACTTCTTCATGGCAATTGTGAGCTTGTTGTCTTTCTCCTGCTCATCACCAGCTCCTGTTAGGGTAAGAGTATCCCAGATAGCTTTGGCAGATGTGCACTTCTTAATCCTTGTGAAGTATTTGTCATCAATGGCCTTGTACAAAATGTCCTTGGCTATGTTATCAAGATTGTACTTCCTTCTTTCTTCATTAGACCACTCATGGCGAAGCTTAGTGATCATTTGGGGTTGACCACTGCCAGCAGAATACTCAGGATTTACTTTGGTGAACTCAGTAAAAGGACCTGCATCTAGGACTTCCCACATTTCATCGTGTAGTGCGTAGAGATGGGCTTTCATGCGTATCTTCCAGTCATCAAACTTGGTAACTGAGAACATCAAATTCTTTGACAAAGTGTTATCCATAATAAGAGATTAAAAAGGTTAAAACAAGTGGATCTATGTTCAGCAAGTAACCTAAAAGATTACAAGAACGAGGAGGCTCTGATACCACTTGTTGGTCCTGTTTATATTAGGAACAGTCTAGAGGGGGGGGGGGGGGGGTGAATAGACTGTTTAGGATTTTCAAAAACTTTTCTCTAAGTCAATACTGACTTATCAGAGAAGGTCGAAATCTGGTGACAGAGAAGGTCAAGTTCTGATGGCAGAGCTAGACCTGGCATCGGATTGGTTTCTGTCCGGGTAGCCTCAGGAAAAACACTAAGGCAAATGCCTTTCTGATAACTCTCAAGGAAGATCTGCTGGACACAGAGTCCAACCTTTTGAGTTATGCAGTCAAAGTCTAAAGTGCAGAAAGTAAATGCGTAAAGTAAGTGACACCGGGGATTTTTATAGTGGTTCAAGGAACAACGTGTTCCTCTAGTCCACTATTCCACAAAGCTTGTAAGTTAACAGTTACAACGCCTTAGTCCTTAGCACTTAAGAAGCACTCCTCGTCTTCTTCAAGCCTAGTTGCCACCCGGGATGCAGTCTTGCTTCATGATGGCTGGTCTCGTTTCACTGAGTCTCTTGGAAGTATCTCCACTTCACTTACTCCAGTTAGTTTGAGACGCCCCTTCTTTTTCAAGAAGTATTTGATGTAAAAACAGATATCTCCAACGTAGCTTCTTCACAAAGGATGTGTAAGTGAGGCTTTCGAAGTGTTGAAAAACTGGAGGAACTTTGCTCTTTGTTGGACAAGAGGATAAGAGGTTGATATCTTTCCAACGTAAGCTTTTCTTGTTGAAGTGAATGAATTTTTGAATCTCAAGAAAGCTTGTATGCTGAAGTATAGAGCAGAAGTATTTTTGTAGTTCTTCGAAGTGTATCTTATATACTGGGAGCAGTCTTCCCGTTGGAGTGTAGAAGACAGCTTCATTAAATGCTTGTACTGTTGATTTGACCGGTTGGACCTTCAACTTGCTATTTTGGGGTCGAAAAGATACCCGCATGGTCAATCATCACCTTTAAATATATCTTCGTACGTACAACATTAATTGAGCATTTAATGCGTGTACAGTACCATGTTTCCGTCGAATGGCTCCTAGCCGTTAGGAAATTTCCCGTTAGTTTCACGGCCATTGGAAAGTGCCTTCGAATTCTGCTAAGTAACAACAAGTCTGATGAGGCTTTCTGGTCCGAACTCTGATGTCTGCCTCTGATGCCAACTCTGGTACCCAACTCTGGTAGCTTCTCTGGAGAGCAACTCTGGGAGCAACTCTGGTAGATGTTCTGATCAAGAAGACAAAGAGGGTTTTTGGCACGTCGACTATGCCAATACTTACAAAGAAATTTCTAATACAAAATCTCTATAGGGGTACTTTCAAATTCTAATTAACCTAGCATCATCACAATCTAATTACATTTATTCCTTACAGTTAACTTTAGACAGAAGAGGTTGGCTGGTCAACTTCAGAAGCCCAAAGCTAACCGCCCCTTTGCTCTTGATAGTATTTGGGAATTCTTTCCAACCAAGAAGGCTATGCAAAATTATGTAAACAGGAAGCATGATCCTCACAAGCATCTGCCCAAAGTGAATCACACTTCTGTTTACTATGACTACCAGGTGGACAATGGGTACCATCCACCAAGGTTTCACTTGATGAGACCAAAATGGTACCAACTACCTAGACTCCATGACCCCCTAGGACCCAACATTGCTTGGGTACCTAAATCTTTCTTTTGATCATGCAGGAACTGTGTGCTAGGGCTATCTCTGAGCAAGAATGGTTTATTGATAGTGGATGCTCCAGGCACATGACAGGTGACAGAAGTTGCCTAGCTAAGTTCCAGAAATGCAAAGGACCTAGAGTTACCTTTGGAGGTAATGACAAAGAAGGTCAAACAAAAGGAAGAGGGAAGCTGATCAAGAACCAGATAATCATTGATGATTTCTCATATGTCAAAGGCTTGAAGTTCAATCTTCTTAGTGCTAGCCAATTCTATGACAAAGGCTACACTGTTGAATTCACAAAGGACTTCTGCTATATGAAGCATGAGACAACAAAGGCAATGGTTCTTACAGCATCAAGGAAGAAGAACATCTATGTGGTTGATTGGAAAACTGCAAAAGATGGAGTATGCCTGATAGCCAAGGTAGATTCAAAACTAAGCTGGGACTGGCACAGGAAGCTTAGCCATTTGAATTTCAATACAATCAACAAACTGGCAAGAGAACACATTGTTGATGGACTGCCAGACATAGTATACAAGAAAGAGACCCTCTGCAGTGCATGCCAGAAGGGAAAACAACAGAAGAACTCTTTCAAACCCATTTCTCCAGATCTTTCTACAAGTTCTTTAAATCTAATCCACATGGATTTATTTGGACCAGTTGAGACTCCAAGTGTTGGTGGAAAGAAATACACCCTAGTCATGGTTGATGACTACTCCAAATACACATGGACTATCTTTTTGGCAAAGAAAAATGAAACTCTTCAGAAGTTGCCATCTCTGTTAAAGCAACTTCAGACTGAGAATAATTTGAAGGTTAGGACAATCAGGTCTGACAGAGAAACTGAATTTGTCAACCAAGTCATAAAGGACTTCTGTGATCAAAATGGAACCTTTCATGAACTCTCTGCCGCCAGAACACCTCAACAGAATGGCGTAGCAAAAAGGAGAAACAGAACGTTAAAAGAAGCTGCAAGGACAATGATTGCAGAATCAGGATTACCAATGAGATACTGGGCTGAAGCAATCAACACTGCATGCTATACCCAGAAAAGAAGTATGATCAACAAGAACCACCAGAAAACCCCTTATTAACTGTGGAAAGGAAGAAAACCCAACATCAGTTACTTTCATATTTTTTGATGCAAATGCTACATTCTCAACAATGGAAAGGAGCGTCTAAAGGTATTTCAAGAGAAAGCTGATGAAGGCATATTCATGGGCTACTCAAGCACCGCCAAAGCCTATAGAATACTCAACAGAAGAACTCTACATGTTGAAATATCTATACATGTAAAGTTTAATGATAGCACCTCTGTTAAAGAAGTAAAAGAGACCCTCAAGGAAGTCAACTTAGATAACAGAATCCCTGAATCAACAGAAGAGGTAGCAGTTAACCCAGTTTTTCAACACCTGCACCTCACCCCCTTCTGTTGAATGAAGATGAAGATTCAGAAGATGAGGAACCAGAGAAACCCAGACAGCAACTGACAGACCCCGGTCTAACTTGGTTAAGAGATCATCCTCCAACCCAAGTGATTGGACAAATCAGAAGTGGAGTACAGACCAGATCTGCTACAACTAGGAGAGAAGCAATGCTTGCCTGCTACATATCTCAAATGGAACCAATGACTGTAGAAGAAGCTCTTGCAGACTCAGACTGGATTAATGCAATGCAAGAAAAGCTTACTCAATTCGAAAGGAACAAAGTGTGGGAACTTGTCCCTAGACCAAAGCACCAAAATGTCATTGGAACCAAATGGGTATTCAAGAACAAAGCTGGTGAAGAAGGCAACATTGTAAGGAATAAAGCAAGGCTGGTAGCTAAGGGATACTGCCAAGAAGAAGGAATTGATTTTGATGAGACTTTGGCACCAGTTGCCAGACTTGAAGCCATCAAAATCTTCCTAGCCTATGCTGCCTACAACAACATCAAGGTCTACCAGATGGATGTCAAGAGTGCATTCCTGAATGGAGAACTTGAAGAAGAAGTTTATGTGGAACAACCACCAGGTTTTATCATTCCTACTCAATCTTCTTGTGTCTACAAGCTTAGAAAGGCCCTCTATGGTCTTAAGCAAGCTCCCAGAGCATGGTATGACACATTGTCCCTATTCCTAGTGAACCATGGGTTCACTAAGGGAAAGGTTGACAAAACTCTATTTCAAATCTCTGTTGCTAATCATATTCTTTTAGTACAAATATATGTTGATGATATTATATTTGGAAGTACTAACGCAGAATTATGCAAGAAATTTTCTCAAGTTATGCAGAGTCAATTTGAAATGAGTATGATGGGAGAGCTCAGTTGTTTCCTAGGACTACAAGTGAAACAAGTTCTAGAAGGAATTTTTATAAACCAAGGGAAGTACACCAGAGACCTGATCAAGAAATTTGGAGTATAAGGAAAATCCTCAGTGAAGATTCCCATGAACACTTCTCATGTGATTGGACCAGATGATGAAGGAAAAGATGTTGACGCAACAACATACAGAGGAATCATTGGATCTCTTCTGTATCTAACTGCAAGCAGACCAGATATATCATTCTCTGTTGGAATCTGTACCAGATACCAATCAAAGCCTAAGGAGAGCCATCTAAGTGCTGCAAAGCGAATTATCAGATACATCAAAGGAAATCCAAATGCAGGCCTATGGTATCCCAGGGGAGGTAACTTTGAACTAATCGGTTACTCTGACTCAGATTTTGCAGGTTGCAGGTTAGACAGGAAGAGCACCTCTGGTCACTGCCAATTACTAGGAGGGAGACTTTTCTCCTGGTTTAGCAAGAAGCAGAACTCTATCTCAACAAGTACGGCAGAAGCTGAATACATTGCAGCTGGGAGTTGCTGTGCTCAGCTACTCTGGATGAAGCAACAACTAAAGGATTATGGCGTTCAAGCAAAGGAGATCAAGGTTCTCTGTGACAACACAAGTGCCATTGCAATCACTCAGAATCCAGTTCTTCACTCCAGGACAAAGCACATTGAGATCAGACATCATTTCATCAGAGATCATGTTGAGAAGAAAACATATGCATGGAGCATGTGTCAACGGAAGACCAGCTAGCAGATATTCTAACCAAGCCTCTGCATGTGGCTAGGTTCAATAAGCTGAGAGAAGAATTGGGAATGATGGATGAAATTCCCAGAGAAGGTTGACAGGAAGACCTTCTGTTGCAAGATCTCCGTTACAGAAACCCAGGTACAGAACCTCTTCTGTTTTCCACCTTGAACAGAGAACATCCGTTCCTACCAGAACACCTCAGCAACACAAAACCTCTCTATTCCTAACATAAGGTTGTGGACTTAGAAAATATTTGAGGAAATGGGTGACCTAGTTACTTATTGAAGGTCTTTTACCCTTTTACCCTTAAACGTTATTACAGCCACATAACATTTACTGCGCCCCTATTTTCATTTATTGGTACCTCAAAACCGCCAATAATCTCAAACGTCCACTAACCCGAACCCATATATTCCCCTCTTCTTCAACCTAAACTGTTACTGCTCTCATTTCTCTCAAGCATTCAAACCTCCATAACTCTCAAGCTTTCTGAAACCTTTCACTTGCTCTAATGGCGTTCATCGACTTCAACTTTCTCTCAAAGGCTCTACAAGAAACCCTGACAAAGAATGTTCTCACTGGGATGAAGTGCGACCTCTACACACTCCCAAAGCTTGCTGAGGACGAGGCACCTATGGAAAGGATACTCGAGTGCCTCACTGGCTCTCAACTGAGCAAGGTAATCACCTTCAATTATACCCAGTTCAGCACTATCGATGTAGTTGAGTTCTACCTCAACGCGGACTATTCAGACAAGGTCATCACCTCTACTGTCAATGGAGAGAAGGTCACAGTTGATGCGGAGGTCATCAATAACCTTTTTAAAATCCAGATTGACAACGAGACCAATGGTCTCCTTGACCTAGAAGATATGGAACTCACAACCGGAGAATTTGCTATGAATTATGGCAGACCAGGTGCCAATATTCCCAAGCTGACAGGGAAGAAGCACGCTCTAAAGAGGGATATTGAGCTACTTGTGAACATTCTCCACAAATGCGTTTGGTGCAGATACACATCCACGGACGAGTTTACCATCTCCCAGGCCAAGGCCATCTATGCTGTGTTACACAAGGCAAACCTCAACTGGGGACAGGCCATTGTCAGATCCTTGATAGAATTTGTCAAGGTGGCCAAAAGGAAGAACACAGAAACTGGCATCTACACTAGGAAAGTAGGTCACCCTTCTCTTCTCTAAGTTGTTGATCCAAGGAGTTGGGCTCAGGAAGCCAACCATGGTAGATCACTCTAAGGTGATTTTCATGTCTACCACAAGAAACAGAGATGCTGCTATAAAAGCTGAAATCAAAAGGTTAGCCAAGTTAGACCTTAACAGGCAGAAGCTCCAACAGAAACCCTCCCAGCAGAACACCATCCCCAGTTCTGAGGAGGAACCTTTAGTAAGAAAGGTTGCAAAGAAAACTGTCCCTCAGAAGACCATCCCGGAAAAGGTCAAGAGATTAGTGACCAGAAAAGCTAATCCCAAGAGGAAGAAGCCCTCCTCTGAATTCAGCACATCTACCCCTTCTGTCTCTCCAGCTCCTAAGAAACAGAAGGTCAGAACACCTATCACTCAGGGAACCCCAGAAGCTTAGGGGGAACTAAGTGAATCTGGATCACCCATTCTGACCAAGAACCCTCTCTGGCAAGGGAAGAAGATCATTTTTGAGTCTAGTGACTCTGAGGACGAAATAGTAGTGAAGGATGCCACAACTCAGGGGGAACCTGAGACATCTGTCCAATCCACAGCAGTGCCAGAACACCTTGTGTTAGTACCATCTCCAGAACACCAAACCTCACCTGCCAGAGAATCTCAAACTGACTACAGAACTGCACTAGATAAACAGTTTGAGCGTGTGTTAGCTTGGAGAAGCTGGAGGATGGGACCACTACAGAAAATCATTCAATATTTTGATCATTATGAATCAGAGAAAGCTGCAGTCCTCAACTGGGTAGGCACTGATGATGTTTCAAAGTGTTTTTCATTTAACTACCTCACATCTGTCCTCGATAAAAAGAAGGCCAATTATAAGGACAAGGCTGTTCTAATCTCTACTCCATCAGAAGAAAATGTGCAACCTCTTGCAGATAATGAGATTGAACTCTTTGATGCATGGCTGCTTGCAAAAAGGGAAAAGGAATCTATGGATCCCTACTTTGTCCCTGGGGAACCCTCAGTACCAAAGACAGAAGGTCAGGCTATGATGGAGCTGATCCAGGAAGGGAGAGCCTCTCTTGTAGAAGATCACATACTTGATGTAGTTTCTCCTACTCCTTCTGTCCATATTACAACAGAACCCCTTATCCCCTCACCAACTAAAATCATAACTCCACCTAAATCCCCTTTAAAACAAAATTCAGCAACTCCTCAACAGAACATCTCCACACCTCCACATAGAACCCCTTCTAATCAGAAAACCCCCTCCAAAGAGAAAACGCCCTCAGACAAAACCAAACCCCCATCACCCTATCAACAGAAAACCCCCACCAGGAACAGATCTCCCTCACCCCCTCCACCTCCCCAACCCTAGAATACTCCCTCCCAACAAAACCACAGTCAGCCGAAAACACCCTCACTCCAGTGCTCTCAACAGAAATCCAAATCTCATAATCCTCCCCCACCGAATAAAAACCAGAATCAGATTGCAACACTTCAGGAGCAGGACCCTCCAACTGTCTCCCCTGTTCCAGCACCTCCTGGTTACTCTAGAGATTCTACTGTGTTGAATCCTTCATTCCACAAGAAGATGCATGTGGTCAGGGACACCATACCAATCTATTCGTCCTATGAGGACTCATCTAGCGTGGGTGGGTTCATTGTCAGTAACCCAAACCAAGCTTCATCCAAAAGACAGAAAACCCTCCAATGACGCAACTTGAGTATGAAATGCAGCAGCAACACCATTGATCTACTCAGGACAACATCTCTAGAAGACCTCCTATGCCCAAATCAAGAGGATTGGGCATGCATGACTCTGAATATACAAAACAACAGATTCCATTCAATCAATTTGTAGAAGCTGCAGAAGATTTTGGAGGACATATGCTGGATAACATGAATAAACTGGTGTTGATCAATGATAAGCACTATGACCATCTAACCCAAGTCAACACAAATCTTGAAGCTGGGTTACAACACCTCTCTGCCAAGGTTGAATCTCTAACCCAAGCCTTCACCTCCTTCATGGAATCTTCCACTGCAAAGGTAGATGCAATCTCTAAGGAAGTGGATGGCATCAACTATGTTCTTTACTTCCATTCCCAATCTCTCAACAAACACTATGAGAAGATCAAAACCATCTCTGTGGATGTAGAAACCCTTCAATGGACTACTGAAAAGAACGGAGAGCAATTGCTAGATATCGAAGAGCTCTACAAATCTCACAAAGAGAAAGCCTCTACTCTTCTTAAGACTGACAAAGAGAGATACCAGAAGTTGGTTCTACTTGAGGCAAGCTCTAGGGATATCTACTATGTTATTGAAAAGCAACAAAGTCTGGTAGAAGGCCTCACTTCTGTCACACTGACTCTGCCAGAAACCCTTGAGCAGATAGCTACGTCTCAGGCATCAGAATTCCAAAATATTTCAATGATGATTTCTGACCTCGATGATGCCAAAAGGGGGGGGGGGGAGAAAATCCCCGGCAGAAGAAGAAGCAATCCCCCAGGATCTCAGCTGGTCCCTCTACTGGTGTTGATCCAACCCCTTACTTTCTGGCCTCCATTCAGAAGAAGAAAGAAGCTGGTATGGCCAGGCCCTCATCATCTCCTCATGAAAACACATCCAAGAAGAAAAAGGCCCTTAACTTCAGGGAATGGAGATTAGGTGGGTCTCAGACAATTGAAAGAACCCAATTTGAGGAAATGAGAATGAAGATGACCCCCACACAGCAACAGAACATCTACTTAGACAAAGATGGACGAGTTCGAGTCAAACATGGTGGTTCCTTGGAAGAAGCTGAATATTGGTTTCATAATAGAATCCTTCCAGGGAAGGACATCCATGAAGGTGTTCTCAACTACCTTGACTGTAAACTCTCACCTGTCTGAGCATCTTATCAGAGATCTAGGAACCTCACAGAGATCAGAGAAGCAGTAAATGCTGAGCTAAAAAGAATACAAGGACTGGATGATCAAGCCAGAGTTGCAGCTGAAAGGGAAATTCTGTAATAGAACACCCCTAAACTACTATCAGTTAATAAAAGAACATCTTTGCCTTTCACCTTGTAAGGCAATTCTCTCATATCTGTTCTTATTCTCTGCTATGTTTGTGTGTCCTCTTATTTTTGTTTATTTATGTATTTTTATCTACTATCTGAATGTACCGTACTCTTACTATTTTCCTATGCTAAGTTGCCCACCAAGATTTTAATGAAAGTTTTATACTTTAATTCTTTTGTGGTGAAGGCACTTCTCTGGAAATAGTTAAAGGGTTTTGGCATCATCAAAAAGGGAGAAATTGTAAGGAATAATTGTAACTAGATTTTGATGATGCTATATTAATTAGGACTTTAGAATACCCCTTCTTAGTATTTTGTATTAGAAATTTTCCCTTGTAAAGTTTCTTAGAATAGTCGACTGACAGAAGTCCTCCTGACAGAAGACCCTCTGATGTACTTAGTCTGAACAGAAGACCTTTGGGTCTCTGCTAGTTTGTACTCAGACAGAAACCCGCTGGCTCTCTGTTGAACCTCACTTCAACAGAAGTTGTCATGACTCTTTGTTGGTTCACTCCCTGACAGAAGAGCTAAGGACCCTCTGGTAGCTAGTCCAACAGAAGTGCTCGAGACCCTATCTGGTAAACCCTCTGCTGAAGAAACCAGAAGTCCTGACAGTTGGAGGATTTTCATAAAACTACTTCAGCCGGTGAAACCAACTGAAGATTCCTTCAACGGCTAGAAGACTTCACGGAAAAGCTACTGTACGCGCATTAAATGCACATTTAATGCACCCCGTACGCTAAAGAGTAAATGCAGATGATTGGCCGTGTAAGGAATAATTGTAATTAGATTTTGATGAAGCTATATTAATTAGGACTTTAGAGTACCCCTCTTTAGATTTAATGTATTATAAATTTTCCTTGTAAAGTTCCTAAGTATAGTCGACTGACAGAAGGCCTCCAGAACAGAAGACCTCCTGACAGAAGACCCTTTGATAGGCTTTCTATTAACAGAAGACCTTTGGCTCTCTACTTCAGAACAGAAGACCTCTGGGTCTCTGTTAGCCTTTACACGGACAGAAACTCTCCTGGTTCTCTGTTGGACATTTCTTCAACAGAAACCCTCAAGAGTCTCTGATAGCTTTCTCCAACAGAAGTGCTCAAGACCTTCTCTGATCGACTCTCTGCTAAAGACACCAGAAGGCCTGACACTTAGAGAATTTCACCAAGCCGGTAAACCAACTGAAGATTCCTTCAACGGCTAGGAGTCTTGAACGGAAAAGCTACAGTACGCACATTAAATGCACATTTAATGCCTCCTGTACTCTGTAGAGTAAATGCAGATGATTGGCCGCATTGTGAGGATAGCTTTATCCCAAAATAGTAACCCGCCAACTTTGCTGGGTCCTACTGGTCAAGTCAACTGCTCGCACATTTAATGCAGTTGTCCTCCTTCTCCTCCAACGGGAAGATAACTTCAGTATAAAAGATATACTACGAAGAACAACCGGATAACTTTTGCTACAACAGTGCGAATACAAAAACATTCAAAATCTTAAAACGCAAAAAGCCCCCTTGAGATTAATACTTCATCATCTTCTACAAGATAAGGCAGACGTTGGAAAGATTCTTACTTCCAACTCAAGCAAAGTTCTAGTCGTTCTTCAACTCTTCAAACACTTCATCTACAAATCTTTTGTAACGAAGCAAGTTGGAGGAACCCCTGTTTCAACATAAACACTTCTTTCACAAGAAGGACGTCCAAGTACCTGGAGCAGTGAAGTGGTGATACTTCCGGGAAGCTCAGTGAAAGGATCAGTCTTAAAGGAAGCCAGGAAGTGCATCCTAGGAGACATCTACACTTGAAGAAGACGTGGAGAGCTTCTTAAGTGATAGGACTAAGACGTTGTAAACGGTCGTTTTTACAAGCTTAGTGGAACAGTGGACTAGAGGAACAAGTTGTTCCTTGAACCACTATAAAAAGCCCTGGTGTCATTTACTTACTGCATTTATTTATCGTTTTTATTTGAACTGTTTAACTCCAAAGACTTGGTCTCTGTGTTCAGCAGAACTTGTCTTGTGAGTTAACAGAAGGCCTACTGCCTTTGCTTCTCTGAGGCTAAACTAACAGAACCCCTACCAGAACCCCATCCGCTGCCAGTCTGTTCTGCCAACAGAACAGGCTAATCTGTTAAATCTGGTACTTAGCTTGAAAAAGTTAAAAACCAATACAGTCTATTCACACCCTCCCTCTAGACTGTATCCAGTACAACCGGGACCAACAAGTGGTATCAGAGCCTCCTTGTTCTAATAATCTCTTAGGTTATTTGCTGAACAAAGATCCACTTGTTTTTCTGTGTTGCCTCTTTTAATCTGATATAATGGATCACTCCCTTTCCAAGAATCTTATGTTCTCAGATCTTAAGTTTGATGACTGGAGGATCCGAATGAAGGCACATCTCTGTGCTCTACATGATGAGATGTGGGAAGTACTTGACATTGGGCCATTCACAAGCTTCCACAAGGTCAACCCAGAGCATGCTATTGACAACACCAGACCTCAGATGATCAATAAGGCCAAATCTGAGTGGACCACTGAAGAACGAAGGAAGTACAATCTGGACAACATTGTTAAAGACATTCTTTACAAGTCCATCGATGATAGATACTTCAACAGGATAAAGAAGTGCAAGACTGCCAAGGAAATCTGGGATACTCTTGAGCTCATTGGAGCTGGTGATGAGCAAGAGAAGGATAACAAGCTGACTATAACCAACAAGAAGTTTGATGACTTCAAGCTCCTTCCTGGTGAAAGCATCTCAAAGATGTATGACAGGCTCCTCACCCTCACTAGAGAAATATCTGAGCTTGGCAAGGAACTTACCACCAAGGAGATCAACCTCAAGGTGTTGAGAGGACTGCCCTCAGCATGGAAGATGAAGGTGGTTGCTGTCCAAGCCAGCAAGGATGTGAAGACTTATCCTACTGATAAGCTCATTTCAGATCTCAAAGCTCATGAGTTTGAAATGATTGAAGAGAAGGAAGATGTACCAGAAGAGAGGACCACCACAACCCTCACAGCCAGTACATCAAAGGTAAATGATTTTGACCCCTCAATACTTTTATCTGACGAATATATGGCTTCTTTTGCTAGGAGATTCAAAAAGTTTATGAAGAATCCCAAAGATGGAAGAAGTCCATCATCCAGCAGAAAGCCCTTCTAGAAGATCAAAACAACAGAGAGCAGTGGTGAGCTTCTCTGTTACAACTGCAGACAACCTGGACATTTCAAGGCAGATTGTCCACATCCAAGAGTGTCCAAGAGAAGGGCATGATGGAGAAAAGAAGAAATATGAAGACAATACCAGAAGGAGGAATGCACTCGTCACCTATGTAGCACCGATACTGGAACGCGGAATCGCGGAAACGCGGACACGGGTACGGGGATACGGCAAAACAAAAAAAAGTAGGATATGGATACGGGGCCATATTTATAAATATTAAAAGTTATGGGGGTGTATTTACAAATATTAAAAGTTACAAGGATGTATTTATAAATATTAAAAATAGATTTTTTTTGGAAATATATACATATAATATCCTATGAAATATACAAATAAAATATATATACCCATTCATTACATATACATCATAATATTTCTCATATACACTAGTGAATCTCGAAATATAAATGTAGACATGTAGTCGATAAGTCATTAATTTAAAACAAGAAATAAGTCAAACAACTACAATTTTGAAATTAAAAGTGTAAGTACCAAAGTTCTAGAATAATTAAGATAGAAAACAATATTTTAAAAACATATACTGCTTAGAAGCTCGTGATAAAAGATGAAGATTGTTATGAACAAATACCAAATCCTCCGCTCGCTTTGGAAGCAGTTTGTTTCTTCTAAATGAATTAATAAAAGAATAAGAACTCCAATTCCTTTCTGAGCATGATGATGAAGTAGCTTGTCCTAGTATTTTGAAAGCTAATTTTTGAAGAAAAGATGCATTAGAACCAAAGCATGCCCACCACTTCTTAGGTTCCATGTAATATCTGCTTGCAATAGATTCAGGATCCTCAAATTTTGGGTTTTTTTATTCAAAAAAGTTGATACGGGTATCCGTCAGGATACGAGTATCGGAAACTTTCAAAAAATTACAAAAAATGGAAACTTTTAAAAATTACAGATACGGCCCGGGAACGTACGGTACGGGTATCCTAGAGTATCGGATACGGGAACGTATCCGATACGCCGATACGCTACCCTAGGGAAGTATCCAGAAATGCAAAGGACCCAGAGTTACCTTTGGAGGAAATGACAAAGAAGGTCAAACAAAAGGAAGAGGGAAGCTGATCAAGAACCAGATAGTCATTGATGATGTCTCAAATGTCAAAGGCCTGAAGTTCAACTTGCTAAGTGCTAGCCAATTCTGTGACAAAGGCTACACTGTTGAATTCACAAAGGACTTCTGCTATGTGAAGCATGAGACAACAAAAGAAGTGGTTCTTACAGCATCAAGGAAGAAGAACATCTATGTGGTTGATTGGAAAACTGCAAAGGATGGAGTTTGCCTGATAGCCAAGGAAGATTCAAAACTAAGCTGGGACTGACACAAGAAGCTTATCCATTTGAACTTCAAAATAATCAACAAACTGGCAAGAGAACACATTGTTGATGGACTGCCAGACATAGTATATAAGAAAGAGACCCTCTGCAGTGCATGCCAGAAGGGAAAGCAACAAAAGAACTTTTTCAAACCCATTGCTGGAGATCTTTCCACAAGTCCTTTAAATCTGATTCGCGTGGATTTATTTGGACCTGTTGAGACTCCAAGTGTTGGTGGCAAGAAGTACACCCTAGTCATGATTGATGACTACTCCAGATATACATGGACTATCTTTCTGTCAATGAAGAATGAAACTGTTCAGAAGTTGCCATCTCTGTTAAAGCAACTTCAGACTGAGAAGAATTTGAAGGTTAAGACAATCAGGTCTGACAGAGGAACTGAATTTGTCAACCAAGTCATAAAGGACTTCTGTGATCAAAATGGAACCTTTCATCAACTCTCTGCCGCCAGAACCCCTCAACAGAATGGCGTAGCAGAAAGGAGAAACAGAACATTGAAAGAAGCTGCAAGGACAATGATTGCAGAATCTGGACTACCTATGAGACACTGAGCTGGAGCAATCAACACTGCATGCTACACCCAGAACAGAAGTATGATCAATAAGAATCACCAGAAGACCCCTTATGAACTTTGGAAAGGAAGAAAACCCAACATCAGTTACTTTCATGTATTTGGATGCAAATGCTACATTCTTAACAATGGAAAGGAGCATCTGAAAATCTTTCAAGAGACAGCTGATGAAGGTATATTCATAGGCTATTCAAACACCAGTAAAGCCTATAGAGTACTCAACAGAAGAACTCTACATGTTGAAGAATCTATACATGTAAAGTTTGATGATAGCATCTCTGTTAAAGAAGTAACAGAGACCCTCAAAGAAGTCAACATAGAAGACAGAACACCTGAACCAACAGAAGAGGTAGCAGATAATCCTGCATTTCCAACACTTGCACCAAACCCCCTTATGTTGAATGAAGATGAAGATTCAGAAGATGAATAACTAGAGAGACCCAGACAGCAACTGACAGAACCTGATCTGACATGTATAAGAGATCATCCCCCTAACCAAGTGATTGGACATACTAGAAGTGGTGTGCAGACCAGATCAGCATCAACAAGGAGAGAAGCAATGCTTGCCTGCTACATATCTCAGATGGAACCTATGACGTAGAGGAAGCTCTTGCAGACTCAGATTGGATCAATGCAATGCAAGAAGAGCTTACTCAATTTGAAAGGAACAAAGTATGGGAACTTGTTCCTAGGCCAAAGCACCAGAATGTCATTGGAATCAAATGGGTATTCAAGAACAAAGCTGATGAAGATGGCAACATTGTAAGGAATAAAGCAAGGCTGGTAGCTAAGGGTTACTGCCAAGAAGAAGGAATAGATTTTGATGAGACTTTTGCACAAGTGACCAGACTGGAAGCCATCAGAATATTTCTAGCCTATGCTGCCTACAACAACATCAAGGTCTACCAGATGGATGTCAAGAGTGCGTTCCTGAATGGAGATCTTGAAGAAGAGGTTTATGTGGAACAACCACCAGGTTTTGTCATTCCTACTCACTCCTCCTGTGTCTACAAGCTTAAAAAGGTCCTTTATGGTATTAAGCAAGCTCCCAGAGCTTGGTATGACACATTGTCCCTATTCCTAGTGAACCATGGGTTTACTAAGGGAAAGGTTGACAAAACTTTATTTCAAATCTCTGTTGCTAATCATATTCTGTTAGTACAAATATATGTTGATGATATTATATTTGGAAGTACTAATGCGGAGCTATGCAAGAAATTTTCTTAAGTGATGCAGAGTCAATTTGAAATGAGTATGATGAGAGAACTCAGCTACTTCCTAGGACTACAAGTCAAACAAGTTCCAGAAGGAATCTTTATCAATCAAGGAAAGTACACCGGAGACCTGATCAACAAATTTGGAGTAGAAGGAAAATCCTTAGTAAAGATTCCCATGAACACTTCCCAAGGAATTGGTCCGGATGATGAAGGCAAAGATGTTGATGCAACTATCTACAGAGGAATCATAGGATCTCTGCTGTATCTGACTGCAAGCAGACCAGATATCTCATTCTCT
Organism: Cuscuta europaea; assembly: GCA_945859875.1. Classification (NCBI taxonomy): domain Eukaryota; kingdom Viridiplantae; phylum Streptophyta; class Magnoliopsida; order Solanales; family Convolvulaceae; genus Cuscuta; species Cuscuta europaea. The sequence goes on from CAMAPE010000021.1 coordinate 5,657,843, forward strand.
GTTGGAATCTGTGCCAGATACCAATCAAAGCCCAAGGAGAGCCATCTCAGTGCTGCAAAGAGAATCATCAGATATATCAAAGGAAATCCAAATGCAGGCCTATGGTATCCAAAGGGAGGTAACTTTGAACTAATTGGTTACTCTGACTCAGATTTTGCAGGTTGCAGATTGGACAAGAAGAGCACCTTTGGTCACTACCAATTACTAGGAGGAAGGCTTGTTTCCTGGTTTAGCAAGAAACAGAACTCTATCTCAACCAGTACAACAGAAGCTGAATACATTGAAGCTGGGAGTTGTTGTGCTCAGCTACTCTGGATGAAGCAACAACTAAAGGATTATGTCATTCAAGCAAAGGAGATCAAGCTGCTGTGTGACAACACCAGTGCCATTGCCATCACTCAAAATCCAGTTCTTCACTCCAGGACAAAGCACATTGAGATCAGACATCACTTCATCAGAGATAATGTTGAAAAGAAGCACATATGCAGGAGCATGTGTCAACAGAAGACCAGCTTGCAGATATTCTGACAAAGCCTCTGCCTGAGGCTAGATTCAACAAACTGAGAGAGGAATTGGGAATGATGGATGAAATTCCAAGAGAAAATTGAAAAGGAAGAACTTCTGTTGCAGACTCTCTGCTAACAGAATACCTGCTGCAGAACCCCTTCTGTTCTCTATCCTGAACAGAGAACCTCCATTCCTGACAGAACACCTCAGCAACAGAAACCCCCCTTCTTACCCTCAGAAACCCTTACATGTAGTAGAAGGTTGTGGACTTAGAAATATTTTGAGAAACCGGGTGACCTAGTAACTTAATAAAGGTCTTTTTACCCTTTTACCCTTAAAACGGTATTACAGCCGCAAAATATTTACTGCGCCCCCATTTTCATTTATTGGTACCTCGGAACCGCCAATAATCTCAAACGTCCACTAACCCGAACTCATATATTCCCGTCTCTCAAATCTAAACCGTTACTGCTCTCAATACTCTCAAACTCTCAAACCTCCATAGCTCTCAAGCCCTCATAAATCCTTTCCCTGCTCTAATGGCGGTTACCAACTTCAACTCGCTCTCAAAGGCTCAACAGGAAACCTTGACAAAAAATGTGCTCACCGGAATGAAGTGCGACCTCTACGCACTTCCAAGACTGGCAGAAGATAAGGAACTCATGGAGAGAATCCTACAGTGCTTTAATGACTCCCAACTGAGCAAGGTAATCACCTACAACTATACTCAGTACAGTACTGTCGATGTAGTTGAGTTTTACATCAACGCTGATTACAAAGGAGAGGTCATCACCTCCACTGTGAATGGAGAGCAAGTCACCATTGATGCTGGGGCCATCAATAGTCTGTTCAAGATCTTGGTTGTCAATGAATCAAGCGGTCTCTTTGACCTAGAAGATGCTGACCTCACTGTTGAGGAATTCGCCATGAACTATGGCAGACCAGGGGCTACTACTCCAAAGCTAACCGGAAAGAAGCACTCCCTGAATAGAGACATTGAGCTAATGGTGAACATCCTCCACAGGTGTGTATGGTGCAGATACACATCCACCGACGAATTCACCATCTCACAAGCAAAAGCCATCTATGCTGTGCTACACAAGGCCAACATCAACTGGGGACAGGTCATTGTCAGATCAATGATCGAATTTGTCAAAGTGGCCAAGAGGAAGAACAAAGACACTGGCATCTACTCTGGGAAAGTAGGCCATGCCCTTCTCATCTCTGAACTGCTAATCAAAGGAGTTGGGCTCCGGAAGCCAATCTTGGTGGATCACTCTAAGGTGATTTTCATGTCCACCACAAGCAACAGAGAAGCAGCTATAAGAGCTGAAATCAAAAGATTAGCCAAGCTAGACCTTAACAGGAAAAAGCTCCGACAGAGACCCTCCCAACAGAACACCTCCAGTAGTTCTGAGGAAGAACCTCTGGTGAGAAAAGCTGTGAAGAAAGCAGTTGTCAAGAAAGCTACACCAGAGAAGGTCAAGAAGGTATTGACCAGGAAACCTAACCCAAAGAGGAAGAAATCCTCTTCAGAATCCAGATCATCTACCCCTTCTGCACCCCCAGTCTCTAAGAAAAAGAAGGTCAGAACTCCTATCCCCAAGATTGCCTCAGAAACTCAGGGGGAACAAGAAGAACCTGATTTACCATTTCTAGCCCAGAACTCTCTATGGCAAGGGAAGAAGATTACTTTCGAGTCTAGTGACTCTGAGGGTGAATCAGTGGTGAAGGATGGCACAACTCAGGGGGAACCTGAGACATCTGTCAAATCTCCAAACATGACCGAACACCATGGAGCTGCTCACTCTCCAGAACACCTAACCTCACTTATTCAAGAACCTCAGACAGACTACAGAACAGCTCTTGACAAACAGTTTGAGTGTGTGCTAGCTTGGAGAAGTTGGAGGATGGGACCTCTACAGAAGATCATTCAATACTTCGACTATTATGAACCTGAGGAAGCAGAGGTACTCAATTGGGTAGGCACTAATGATGTATCTAAGTGCTTTGCCATGAATTTTCTCATCTCTGTTCTGGAGAAGAAGAAGGCCAACTACAAGGGCAAGGCTGTCCTTATCTCTACTCCCTCTGAAGAGCCAGTAAAACCTCTTGCAGACGAAGAGATTGATGCTTTTGAGGCCTGGTTATTTGCAAAGAAGGCAAAGGAGTCTGTAGACCCTAATCTTTCCATTGAGGAAACCTCTACACCTAAGGATGAATGCACTGCAATGATGGAACTCATTTGTGAATGGAGAACATCTCTCGTGGAAGACCACGTACTTGAGGTAATACCTTCTTCTCCTTCTGTACATATTCCAACAGAACCCCTCATTCCCAAATCTCCCTCTGTGCAAATACTCCCAACCCCACAACAGAACACCTCTTCACAACATCAGAAAACCTCATCTGCACAGAAGACCCCCACTCCCCAAAAATCTCCAACCCCCAAATCTAAACCTTCTTCACCCTGCAAACTGTTTACTCCTTCAAAGAACAGATCCCCTTCCCCTCCCCCATCTCCTCAATGCCAAATTATTCAAACCCAACCTCAACAGATCATCCCCTCATCTCAACCATCTCAACAGAAATCCCTTACACCTCACAAGTCCGAGCATCAGGATACCCAACAAGCTTCTCTTCCACCACATCAACCTCCAACTCAGCAAAAACCAGTCTGGTTTCTGAGAGATTCTGATCCTACAACCATCTCCCCTATATCTGCACCTCAAGGCTTTTCTAGGCATTCTACTGCCTCCAATCCTTTTTTTCACAGAAAGAAAAAGATGATCAGGAACAGAATCCCAATTTACTCCTCCTACGAGGACTCCTCTGACATGGAGGGCTTCATTGTCAGCAAGTCCAACCAAGCTACCTCCAAGACACAGAAGACCCCCCCTCTGACTCAACTCGAGCATGAAATTCTTGTCCAATCCCTCTCCTCTGTCCAAGAACATCACCCGTTGCCTAAGGGAAGAGGCTTAGAGCTTCCTCATTCTGCTGGACAAGAGGGTCAGATACCTTTCAATGAATTTATGGCTGCAGTAGAGGACTTTGGAGGACAAATGCTGGAAGGCATGAACAAGCTCATAATGATCAATGATAAACATTATGAGGGTCTGACACAGGTGGATGACAATGTTAAAACAGGCTTCAAGCACATGTTTGCTACCTTGACAACTGTTCTTCAGGACTTCATGACCTCATCAAATTTCAAGATTGATGTTGTCTCTACTGAAGTGGATACTATCAAGACAGTCCTATCGTCCATGAATCAGACCTTGAACTCCCAACATACCACCCTTACAACTCTTTCCCAGGCAGTTGCATCTCTACAGAAATCTGATTCCATACTTCATGAGAGGTTATAAGAACTCAACACACTCTGCAAAGAGCACTCTACTCAAGGACAACAACTTCTGGTTGCAGACAAAGAACGATATCAGAAGATGGTTCTACTAGAAGCCAGCAACAAAGATGTCCTCTCTGCTATCCAGAAACAACAAGGGTTGATTGAAGGCCTCACATCTGTTACTCAAACCCTGCCAGAAACCCTTGAACAGATTGCCACTACACAAGCCACAGAATTCCAGAAACTCTCCCTACTGATTGGTGATCTAGATGATGCCAAAAAGAGGGAAGAAGATCCTCATCAGTCCAAACCTAGGACCACCAGAGCTTCATCATCTGCTGAACTAGCCGTTGATCCCACCCCTTATTTTGAAGCTGGCCTCCAGAAGAAAAGGCTAGCTGGTATCCCTAGACCTCCATCTCCACAGAAGAAAGGTACTAAGAAGAAGAAAGCACTAAGCTTTAAAGAATGGAGACTGGGAGGATCTCAGGTGATGACCAAAGCCCAATTTGAGGAAATGAAACAGAAAATGACCTCTACACACCAACAGAACCTCTATTTGGACAATGATGGTCATGTAAAGGTCAGACATGGTGGATCTCTGGAGGAGGCAGAATTTTGGTACCATAACAGCATCCTTCCCGGAAAGGACATTCATGAAGGTGTCCTTAGTTACCTAGACTGCAAGCTCTCACCCGTTTGGGCTTCTTACCAGAGATCTGGACATCTCACTGGGATCAGAGAAGAGGTGAATGCAGAGTTGAAAAGGCTACAAGGATTGGATGAACAAGCAAGAGCTGAAGCTGCAAAAGCTATTATGTAATCGGATACCCTTGTAAACTATCCTTAATAAAAGAACATCTCTACCTCTCACTTTGTAAGGCAATTCCTTCATATCTGTCTCTGCTTTTTGTTTTTGATTGTTTGTTTTCTCTCTACTCTTAATTGCTATCTGAATGTTCTGTACTCTTACTATTTTCCTATGCCAAGTTGCCCACCAAGATTTTAATGAAAGTCTTAAACTTTAATTCCTTTATGGTGAAGGCACTTCTCTGGAAATAGTTAAAGGGTTTTGGCATCATCAAAAAGGGGGAAATTGTAAGGAATAATTATAATTAGATTTTGATGATGCTATATTAATTAGGACTTTAGAGTACCCCTCTTTAGATTTAATGTATTAGAAATTTTCCTTGTAAAGTTCCTTAGTATAGTCGACTGACAGAAGGCCTCCAGAACAGAAGACCTCCTGACAGAAGACCCTTTGACAGGCTTTGTATTAACAGAAGACCTTTGGCTCTCTGCTTCAGAACAGAAGACCTCTGGGTCTCTGTTAGCCTTTACACGGACAGAAACCCTCCTGGTTCTCTGTTGGACATTTCTTCAACAGAAACCCTCAAGAGTCTCTGATAGCTTTCTCCAACAGAAGTGCTCAAGACCTTCTCTGATCGACTCTCTGCTGAAGACACCAGAAGGCCTGACACTTAGAGAATTTCACCAAGCCGGTAAACCAACTGAAGATTCCTTCAACGGCTAGGAGTCTTGAACGGAAAAGCTACAGTACGCGCATTAAATGCACATTTAATGCCTCCCGTACTCTGTAGAGTAAATGCAGATGATTGGCCGCAATGTCAGGATAGCTTTATCCCAAAATAGTAACCCGCCAACTTTGTTGGGTCCTACTGGTCAAGTCAACTGCTCGCACATTTAATGCAGTTGTCCTCATTCTCCTCCAATGGGAAGACAACTTCAGTATAAAAGATATACTACGAAGAACAACCGGATAACTTTTGCTACAACAGTGCGAATACAAAAACATTCAAACGCTTAAAACGCAAAAAGCCTCCTTGAGATTAACACTTCATCATCTTCTACAAGAGAAGGTAGACGTTGGAAAGATTCTTACTTCCAACTCAAGCAAAGTTCTAGTCGTTCTTCAACTCTTCAATCACTTCATCTACAAATCGTTTGTAACGAAGCAAGTTGGAGGAACCCCTGTTTCAACAGAAACTCTTCTTTCACAAGAAGGACGTCCAAGTACCTGGAGTAGTGAAGTGGTGATAATTCCGGGAAGCTCAGTGAAAGGATCAGTCTTAAAGGAAGCCAGGAAGTGCATCCCAGGAGACATCTACACTTGAAGAAGACGTGGAGAGCTTCTTTAGTGATAGGACTAAGACGTTGTAAACGGTCGTTTTTACAAGCTTAGTGGAACAATGGACTAGAGGAACAAGTTGTTCCTTGAACCACTATATAAAGACCTGGTATCATTTACTTACTACATTTATTTATCGTTTTTATTTGAACTGTTTAACTCCAAAGACTTGGTCTCTGTGTTCAGCAGAACTTGTCTTGTGAGTTAACAAAAGGCCTACTGCCTTTCCTTCTCTGAGGCTAAACTAACAGAACCCCTACCAGAACCTCATCCGCTGCCAGTCTGTTCTGCCATCCGAACAGGCTAATCTGTTAAATCTGGTACTTAGCTTGAAAAAGTTAAAAACCAATACAGTCTATTCGCTTCCCCCCCCTCTAGACTGTATCCAGTACAATCGGGACCAACATGCCGCATTGTCAGGATTACTTTAACCCAAAATAGCAACTCGTCAACTCTACCGGGTCCTACTAGTCAAGTCAATTGAACACGCATTGAATGCAGTTGTCCTCCTCCTCCAACGGGAAGACAACCCCAGTATAAAAGATACTCTACGAAGAACAACCGGAGAACTTTTGCTCAACATTTCGGTCTAACAACTCTATTCACAAACCTTCTTGAGAACAAAACTTCTTCTTCATCAACAAGAAACGCATACGTTGGGAAGATAATATTTTTCTATCTTCATATCCCAACAAGAGCAAAGTTTCAACTGTTCTTCAACACTTCAAGCACTTCAAAAACAAATCTTTTGTAATGAAGCTAGTTAGAAACCCCTGTTCTCATAAGAACTCTTCTCTAAAGAGAAGGACGTCCAAGTAACTGCAGTAGTGAAGTGGTGATACTTCAAGGAAGCGCAGTGAAAGGAGCAGTCTTAAAGGAAGCAAGGAAGTGCATCCCAGGAGACATCTAGACTTGAAGAAGATGTGGAGAGCTTCTTAAGTGCTAGGACTAAGGCTGTGTAATTTGATTTTTACAAGCTTAGTGGAACAGTGGATTAGAGGAACGAGTTGTTCCTTGAACCACTATAAAAATCCCTGATGTCATTTACTTACTGCTTTTATTTCTTGTATTTACTTTTAACTGATTAACTCCAGAAATTGGGACTCTGTGTTCAGCAGAACTCCCCCTGTGAGTTAACAGAAGGCCTATTGCCTTTGCATCTCTTAGAGGCTAACCGGATAGAACCGCTACCAGAAGACATCCGCTGTCAGTCTGTTCTTTCAACAGAACAGATTATTCTGTTAAATCTGGTACTTAGCTTGAAAAAGTTAAAAACCAGTACAGTCTATTCACCCCCCCTCTAGACTGTACCCAGTACAACCGGGACCAACACCTAGCATTTATGGCTACTATAAATAGCGGTCATTTTCCCTTGTAATCGACACACAATTTCTATATCAAATATACACTCCTTCTCTCTCTTACTTGCTCTGACCTCTCTCTAAGTTAATAGTCGTAATAACCCTTCGGATAAGCTACCCCCCGGGTAGACTATCCATCATTTGGTGCTCTCATTGAGAGGTTGAACAATCAAGTAAGAAACCCTCCCCTTCAAAGGACATAAATATCCTTCGAAATGGGAAGAGCCACTCGTGCCCAGTCCAAAACCCTTGAAGATAAGAACTTGGCCCTTGGTGAGGTCGACGCCCCCGAAGCCTCCAATTGGGCTCCCGAGGGCGGAGCCATCACCGGTTTAGAACAGGCTGCCATTGACCTACGTCTCGAGATCTAGAAGAATTCCCTCGATGCCCACCTCGGTATCGAGAATCGGAGGAGGGACCAGAGCGAAAACCAAGTGAGCCCTCCGACCCTCACAATGGAGATGCTCACATAGAACCCTGGGGCCTTCGGCACTCTAGTGTCACTTCAACCGCATGTCGGGGAGAACGTTGTTCCTCCCCCACCCCCACTCCCTTTCGTAAACCCTATCCTTCGGATCGGGAACAACGAAGGGGTCGTCACTCAGGATACCAACTCCCAGGAAGCTCTGTCCCGGGACCAACGCGGCGCGAATAAAGATAAGCCCCAAACCTCCGCCCTCGATAGGCTCGGAGGGGCGCATGACCTTTCGGGGGGGTCCAATACCGCATCGGTGGGAATGCGTCCAAAGGCCCCAGGAGAGCGGAGGCTCTATTTCGAGTGGAGATGGGAGGCATCCCCCTCGTGACAAGGGCAAAGGGATCCTACACGTCGTGACGCCCGACACCAAATCAATCAAGCTCATTTGGCCCACGTTTAGCTGCGCAGGGCGGAACCACTCCCGAAGGATCACCGGGATGACATCATCGAGGCCCTCCAGCGCCGGCTTAATGATATGGATGCCCGCCAAGCGCACACAACCGCTTCCGCCTCCCATGCAGACCCCAAGTATGAGGCCATGCTGGCCAAGATGGAGAAGATACAAAGAAAGATTGTTGAGGGCTCCAGGGAACCCATCATCCAGATCCGGAGAAGGACGCCATTTACCCCAAGGGTGTTGGTGGCCCAGATTCCGAGGAAATACCGAGGGCAACCCATCAAGCCCTGCGAGGGGAAGACTGATCCCTAGGAGCACTACAGCAGGTACCAGAACAGTATGATGATGATGGGGGCATCGGATGAATATTTGTGTCGTTGTTTCCTCTCCACCGTGGAAGGACCAGCATACGAATGGTTCAACCGATTGCCCGAAGGGAGCATTGACTCGTGGCAAGAACTCGCCCAGCGTTTCTTGACACAATTTCCGGGAAGGCATCGATCAAAGAAGCATTTTTTCCACTTGATAACAATAAGGCAACAAAAGGAGGAGACCCTTTTGGATTTCCTTGAATGTTGGAGGCTGGAGACGGACAAAGTCGATGGCGCCGACGACAGGACCCTCATGGCTCTCCTACAGACGGTCCTCCGCACCGGCAACTTTTTGAAAAGCCTTAGCATCGAGCCTCGCCTCGATTACATAAAGGCCCTCCAGCGAGGGATCGGTACGCGGAGGCCGACGAAGTGGAGAAGTGCCACCGAAACCTCGAATAACAACGCCCCCGGCATGGCCAAGCCAAGTCCGGGGGAGGCTACAAGAACAACCCAAAGGCCTGGACATAGCCCATCCTTCTAGAGCACCCTCGGACACCCCTGACACAACCCATCTGCGTCATTCTCGACTACGCCGAGGAGAGGGGGCTGGTAGAGCGAGATTCTAGGGTGCCCCGGGAGGTCTACGCCATCAACCCCGAGGAACCCTACTGTCGTTTCCACCGTCACCCAGGTCACCGAACTGACGACTGCCACCAGCTGAAGGCAGCCATCGAGAAGTTGATGGAACGGGGCCACCTATCCCAATTCGTAAAGGAGTACGCTCATCAAGGCCCCCCTACGAAAGCAAACACCTGGGTTAACCCAAACACCATCCCCCTCGGCGACCCGAAGGGTAAGAAGAGGGAGATCGGGAACCTCAACGAGGAAGAAGGGTACAATCAGTGCCAAGAAAAGAAATGCCACATCCACATGATCACCAGCGGCAACACGGGGGGAGACTCCACCTGCCAAAGGAAGAAGTGGGCGCAATCCCTTTACGTGGCGGAAGACACTCATATGCCTCCTGTGAAGCGGTTGAGGGAGGAGCCCATTGTATTCACCAACGCCGATCTCCCCCTGGGTTCCTTCCCTCACAGGGACGCACTAGTGATCCAAAGTGAGATCAACAACACCATTATAAACAGAACTTACGTTGACACGGGCAGCTCCGTCAACGTTATGTACCTCAACACGTTCAAGAAGTTGCATCTGGAGAGGGAATCCCTTCGGCCTATCCGGACCCCCCTGTACGAATTCACCGGGGATACCATAGATTCCGAGGGGATAATATCCCTCTCAATACTCTTCGGCGACGGGCTCTATAGGGCCAAGCTCGAGGTGGAGTTCTTCGTTGTCAATATCAACTGCGCCCACAACATCATCCTCGGTCGGCCTGCCCTCGAGGAGCTGGAGGCGATCATCTCCATGAAGCACCTATGCCTCAAGTTCCTAGCTGAAGGGGGCATCGGGTACTCGAGGGGAAACCAGAAGCTCTCACGCACCTATTACCTCCAAATAACAAAGAAGGTTAGTAAGGCTGAGTTCCGTGTAGACATTATCACTGGAACAGTAGAAGAAGAAGAAGAAGAAGAAGAAGAAGAAGAAGAAGAGAAGAGGCCGAGGGCGGAACCAGCTGAAGAAGTGGAAGACTTTGCACTCGACCCAGCCAAGCCGGAGAGAGTCGTAAAGATCAGAGCCAAGCTCCCCGAAGACTTGAAGACTGGCATCACGGAGGTCCTCCGCGCCTACTCCATTGTTTTTGCATGGGGGTCAGAGGACATGTCGGGAATCCACCGAAGGGTGGACCCTTCCTAAAATCATGTGCAGCAGAGAAGAAGGCCCCTCTCGGCCGAAAGAAGGGACTTCGTAAAGAAAGAGGTCACTATGCTCCTCTCCATCAAACACATCAGGGAGGTAAAATACCCTTCGTGGTTAGCTAATGTGGTCCTTGCACAAAAAACCGTCCACCTTCCGCATGTGCGTGGATTACACACACCTGAATAAGGCGTGCCCTATGGATCCTTTCCCTCTGCCTAACATTGACCAGATGGTAGATGAAACGGCAGGCTGCGAAATCACGTCATTCCTCGACGCCTTCCGCGGATACCACCGGATCTTTATGCATGAGAAAGATGCCGAGAAAACAACCTTCATGACTCCCGAAGGCATCTTCTGTTATCTTGTAAAGGCCTTCGGCCTCAAAAACTCTGGCGCTACCTACACTCGAATGGTGGCCAGAGTCTTTCAAGCCGTCCTAGGGCGCACCATGGAGGCTTACGTCGATGACATGATCATCAAAAGCAAACGCTTAACCAGCCACGCCGAGGACCTCTGAGAAATTTTCATCATCATGAAAAAGTTCAACCTTCGGTTGAACCCGAAGAAATGCACCTTCGGTGTACAAGGAGGCAAGTTTTTGAGCTACATGGTTAGCCGAAGGGGTATTCAGGCAAATCCTGAGAAAATCCGGGCCATCATCAACATTTAGCCTCCACGCAATGTGAAAGAAGAACATAGGCTGACAGGCCGATTCGCGGCCTTCAATTGCTTCCTGTCAAAATCAGAGGAAAAGTCCTTCCCCTTCTTCCAGATCATGAGGAAGACCGTCGGCTTCCAATGGAAAAAGGAGTGTCAGGTAGCTTTCGATGAATTGAAGGAGTATTTACAATCTCCCCTGGTGCTCTCCAAGCCCAAGGCAAGAGAGACATTATATCTTTACCTGGGCATCAGTCTCGCGGCCATCAGCTCGGTTCTGATCCGTGAGGAAGACGACATCCAACATGCCAGAAGGCTCCTGGAAGGCCAACGGTTAACTACGCCCCCATCAGCACAGCCATACCCTCTGTCCAGATGGGGTATCGAGCTAGTAGGCCCACTGCCGAGGGGTACCTCCAACAACAAGTACATTATCGTGGCCATAGACTACTTCACCAAATGTGTGGAGACGGAGCCCCTCGCCAGCATTACCGCGGCTAGGTGCCGCCATTTTGTTCTCAAAAACATCTTCACAAGGTTCGGCGTCCCCCAACAAATCATCTCTGACAATGGAACTCAGTTTGAGGCAGCCTCCTTCCGCGCCCTCCTGGAGTCATGGGGCATCAAGCACGCCTTCTCATCATTTGCCTACCCTCAAGGCAATGGCCAAGTCGAGAATGCCAACCGCACGATACTGGAAGGCTTACAGAAGAAACTGGAGGCCGAAGGGGGAAGTTGGGTCGAAGAACTCTACAACATCTTATGGGCCTATCGCACCACCTTCGGAGGGCAAAAGGCGAGACCCCCTTCGCCCTATGCTATGGATTTGAAGCAAAGGCACCCACATAAGTCGCCCTCCCCGCCAGGAGGGTGGATCAGTACGAGGCCGAAAGTAATGAGGCAAACATGGCCCTTGACCTCCATCTCGTCTTTGAACGAAGGGAATAAGCCTTCCTAAGGGATGAGAACTATAGGCACCAGGTGAAGGGCTATATTGATTCAAAGGTTCGTTCGAAAGAGTTTCAGGTGGGGGACTACGTCCTCAGAAGAAGGGAAGCCAGCCAACCGACCAAAGGAGGAAAACTGGCACCTAAATTCGAAGGCCCCTACATCATGACAGCCATCATCAAGCCAGGGACTTACATATTACAACACCCCGACGGGACTGAGGTCCCCAGGCACTGGAACGTGCACCGTTCTAGTAAAATTTTATCAATAATACAATGTACAAGAGGCCAAGCCCTCGGACACACCCCTCGGCCCAAGGCAACCGTTCTAATGAACAAAAAGTTTGCTATATCCCGTGTACAAAACCCCCGGTACCAAGTACCAGGCAATTACTTACAAGACAACTGTACCTGCGAACAGGAAACACCAAGTGTTTTCAGCTAAAAAATAATGAAGCCCTCGGTACCAAGTACTGGTGGGGCCTCCGTCGATTAAAACGCCAGGCGTTTTCGTCACATATCGAAACCCCCGGTACCAAGTACCGGTAATGGCCTCATCGGTTGAAACACCAAGTGTTTTATGCCACCCCACGCCTCATACGCCTTCTCTAAAAAAAATAAAAACAACAAATCGAAGGCGTCACCTATCGGTCCCGGAGGAACCAAGTGCCCCCAGCCATTTGCGCCTAATACGCAAATAAAACCCTTCCTTGAAACGCTTTCCGAGCCATTACTGTAAGGAATAATTGTAATTAGATTTTAATGATGCTATATTAATTAGGAATTTAGAGTACCCCCTCTTTTTAATACTTTGTTTTAGAAATTTTCCTTTGTAAAGTTTCTTAGAATAGTCGACTGACAGAAGACCTCCTAACAAAAGACCTTTGGCCTTCTGCTTCAGACAGAAGACCTCTGGGTCTCTGTTAACTCTTACACGGACAGAAACCCTCCTGGTTCTCTGTTGAACATATCTTCGACAGAAACCCTCAAGACTCTGTTAGTTCGCCCCTTCAACAAAAACCCTCAAGACTCTCTGATAGCTTTCTCCAACAGAAGTGCTCAAGACCTTCTCTGATCGACTCTCTGCTAAAGACACCAGAAGGCCTAACACTTAGAGAATTTTCCCAAGCCGGTGAAACCAACTGAAGATTCCTTCAACGGCTAGGAGTCTTGAACGGAAAAGCTACAGTACGCGCATTAAATGCACATTTAATGCATCCCGTACCCTGTAGAGTAAATGCAGATGATTGGCCGCAATGTCAGGATAGCTTTATCCCAAAATAGTAACCCACCAACTTTGTTGGGTCCCACTGGTCAAGTCAACTGCTTGCACATTTAATGCGGTTGTCCTCCTCCTCCTCCAACGGGAAGACAACCTCAGTATAAAAGATACACTACGAAGAACAACCGAATAACTTTGCTACAACATTGCGAATACAGAAACATTCAAACATTAAAACGCACAAGCCTCCTTGAGATTAAATCTTCATCATCTTCTACAAGAGAAGGCAGACGTTGGAAAGATTATCTACTCACATCTTTTCATTTCCAACGCAAGCAAAGTTCCATTCGTTCTTCAACACTTCAAGCACTTCAACAAATACATCTTTTGTGACGAAGCAAGTTGGAGGAACCCCTGTTTCATCTAGAAACTCTTCTCTAACGAGAAGGACGTCCAAGTAACTGGAGCATTGAAGTGGTGATATTTCCGGGAAGCTCAGCGAAAGGACCAGTCTTAAAGGAAGCCAGGAAGTGCATCCCAGGAGACATCTACACTTGAAGAAGATGTGGAGAGCTTCTTAAGTGCTAGGACTAAGGTGTTGTAAACGGACGTTTTTACAAGCTTAGTGGAACAGTGGATTAGAAGAACAAGTTGTTCCTTGAACCACTATAAAAATCCCTGGTGTCATTTACTTACTGCATTTATTTATCGCATTTAGTTAGAACTGATTAACTCCAAGGATTTGGTCTCTGTGTTCAGCAGAACGTGTCTTGTGAGTTAACAGAAGGCCTACTGCCTTTGCTTCTCTAAGGCTAATCAAACAGAACCCCTACCAGAACCCCATCCGCTGTCAGTCTGTTCTGTCAACAGAACAGGCTATTCTGTTAAATCTGGTACTTAGCTTGAAAAGTTAAAAACCAGTACAGTCTATTCACCCCCCCCCCTAGACTGTACCCAGTATAACCGGGACCAACAATTACCCCAAGGGAATGGTAGGCAACGGACTAGGTCCCGGGCCCAAGATTCGACTTTAACAAACGAAATGCTTCCTGTGCTATCCCCCAAGGGGAAGCAGGCAACAAACTACGTCTCAGGCTAAGGGAATGACTTTCAAAACCGAGACGCTTTCCGCGCCATCCCCCAAGGGGAGGCACACAACAAACTATGTCTTGGGCCAAGGAAACGACTCTCAAACCCCACGGAACCCGGAAGGTTAGCACCGAGGGGGGAGCCAACAACTTATACTGTTGCCTCCCGCACAGACCAAGTCTTCCCAAGAAACCAAGTTTCTTGAAGCCTCTCCTCACCCTTCAAAAAAGAAGAAGGAGGGTGAAGGGGAGTAGACTCAACGAGCAATCAATGAGTACAAGTTTTTAGAGACCACAACAGAACACCCTTCGGCAGCTAACAAGAAGGCTTCTTTCAAAGCAAACCAGCAACTGCCAAAGGCTCCCTCGGGGAACACCTCCGGCATATGAAGGCTCTTATTCCTGAAATTCGCCTTTGATTTTGGCCCTTATCCCGGAGGCTCCTATTCAACAAGTGTTACTAAAATTCTACTAAGCCCACGTTTTGGAAGCCTTCATCACATCAACCAACACTGAAGGCTCTTTTTCTACGCCGAGAGTTAATGGTTACACGTGGGGCTGGAAATTTTACTAAGTCCACATCTTGAGGACCCTCAGGACACCAACCAACACTGAAGGCTCCTATTCCACTAATGAATTGAAAAGGGGACTAAGACTTCCTAAGTCCACATTCTAGGAAACCAATACCGATGACTACTACTTTACACCCACCGGCACCTCAGCAAAGTACCCGCCGGCACCCACCTTATATATTGGGTTTAGATTTCCTAAATCCACATTTTGAATGCCAGATCCGAAGGTGGCACCTACTCCTACAAAGTGGATCAAAATTGGCTAAGTCTACAACCCTGCAGCCTCCGGGATCTCTACAAATGTCGGGACGAACGCCAGCTATCACAGAAGGCTACTAGTTGATTTACGGATCAGATGAGTGTATTTCTAAGTCTGAGGGCTACTTCTCCTCAACGCTTGTATTACCCAAAGGCCCCACCATATTTACTGAGGGGTATTTGCGTAAAACCGCCAGAAAACCGAGGGCAAGTTCGTCACATCTCATATAAATTTCCCGGAGTACACCACACCGGATACCCCGGAGGTAGGGTAAAAGGGCGACTGTTTCACACAACTGAAGGAAGGCGTCACTGAGGGCCCACTGGTGTACATTACTTTGAAAATCTTCTAAGTCCTAAACATTTGGCCCTCGGTCGACTCATGGTACAAACATGCATTCATAAAACAGTGAAAAGGGCACAAAGGAAAGTGGGAGCATCAACAAAAAACCCATTCATAAAACAATACAAAAGTGAATTCAGACATCAAAAGGCCCGGAGGCATTAATTCAAAAATATTCATGAGCAGAAGTTTATATTGTTTACAGGCACGGTTGAAGCCGAGGGCCAGCCAAGATATTACAAAATAAAACACCAAGGAAAATTTCCTAAGTATCTACTACTTGAACACTCTCTTTAGCAGGCTTCGAGACAGCATCCTCCCTGGTGTCTTCCTCATCATCCTGCCCCTCTCGCATCAGCTCGGAATCCTCAAGGTCCGACCTCTTGACACTCGGGGGAGGGGGGATGCGGACGTCTGGCTGAAGGGGGGGAAGGTCATAGGTTGCTGGATTGAACTCCTTTGGGTCCACCCCGTAATTCTGGGCAAGCCTCCGATAGACGATGGCTTGAGTAAAGAACTCACCCCCATCATAGTAATCCTTACCCTTCCGAGCCAACCACTCAGCTCCGGGGCCGCCGACCCAATCATCAACAGACGCTTCCACTACCAAGGCCAACCATTGCTTTTGCTCATCAGCTTTCCAACCATCAGCGACGAAGGCGGCAATGGCATCCCTCCCAGCCTGGGCGATGACCTCTTTTTTGGCTGCATCAGCTTCCTCAGCAGCAGTCTTGGCAGCTCCGGTAGCGTCCTTTTCAGCTTCGGCCTTCCCCTCGGCCCTGGCTTCTTTCCTAGCAGCCTCCAGCTTCTGCTCCATCCCCTCGGTGGTCTGCCGGAGGGTTTCCTCCAATCTAGCCATCTGCCTCACGGCGGCAACATTGTCTATGACGAGCTTCTTTAAAGTCTCGTCAGACTCCGCCTTCTGGAGGTGCAAATTCTCCACCCTCCGAATTTGCTCGCCAAGGCTGATGCAAGCCTATAAGCAGACAAGCAAACGATAAGGATTAGACTACTATGCAAAATACGCTAAGGCCAATTGACTAAGGAGACAAAAGATACGCGGGGAATCTTACAGTTAGAGAAGCACGGAGGATCTTGGACTCGAGGGCGTCATCCTCATAACGACTGAGGGCTGCCTTATCCAGCTGAAGGGTAACACCCTTCAGGAATTCCTTCGGCTCCACGGTGCCATGCATGATGGCAGTCCCCTTTATGACGGAGAACTGCACATTCTCTCGGGTCAAGGCCCCCTCACCCATCTGTTTCGAAGGGGGGTGGGAAGAGGTCGTCGTCGTCACAACCGGGGACTCAGAAGAGGAATGCTCCTCAACAATCAAAACGGTGGTAGCCTTCTTCCCGGCATCCCCTTTGCCCGCTGCCTTCCTCTTTGCAGCCGTGGCTTTGGCACCTACGGCCTCAACACCAGCAAGGGCAGCAGGAACTGTCGAGGAGGGCTCACCATCTTTCTTGAAGAATTCATCGACGGGTTTCTGGGTCCTTGTCTCCTTTTTCTTTGGCTCCTTGGCCAATTTCTTCTTCAGACCGGCGAAGGATCTCACGTCCATGGCCTCCCCTGCAAAACAAGGAAAAGCATATAAGTGCTATACTACAATAACAAAACACAAGGAAATCAAGACATTCGCTAAGTACAAAAAGAGAGGCCTTAGGGAATCACCTCCGGTGCTCTCATAAACACAGTTTATGGGGGGTATCTTTCATCTTTCTCCCCCACCAGCCGGTATCAACGGAAGTTCAGATTGTATAGTTCATCCAGGAGGGTGGCATCCTTAATCGTCACATGCTTATCAGACCCCTTCGGCTTCTTGGGGAGCTTCCTCCCATTCTTCTCGATAGCAGCACTCCCCACCTTCAGGTGCCTTTGGAAGCTATCACGAAGAGGGACAGCGAAGGGGTTCTCCGCCATGCGGATAACAGAACTTGTCCTTCCATCCTTTGTGGGACGAAGGAACATCGTCGAACAGCCTGAACTTCGGGACTTGCTACAAATTGGCGAAGCCTCCGGCGTTTGAATGCCCCCCTCGGCAGAGATTAAAGGAGAGGAAGAACTGGTCTAGAGTGGGTTCGACCCCCCGGCTCCGGCATAGGGAAAGAAATACAGCCACATAAGAGTGGCTGTTAGGTGTCAACTGACAGGGGGCCAACTTCACGAACCTCAGGTACTCCAGCACGAATGGGTGGAGCGGAAACTGGAGCCCCAACTCTACAGATAGTATGTGGACGGCAAAGCATCCCTCAGGTGCACGCAACAGTACGTTGTCTGGCCCCAGTTCCACCACACGTGCCGAAGGGCCGGCGAAGAACTGTGTAGCTTGATACTCAACATGTGTTGCCCTCGTCTTTACCTCCAGGGCAGCAGTATTCAGGTACGAATGGCCTTCGGGGATACCCACCGGCTGCCCAACGTCAACAGCGGCCTGCTTCTTCTTCGGTGCAGCCCTTATCTTCTTCTTCCTCTTACCCGAGGCCACCCATAGAGGTTCCGGGTTGAGGGACCGGGAGCTACTCGCCTCACCGGCATTGCGCGGGGGAAGGACAGCTATGGTAACCTTCTGCCTCTCCTTCTCCTCCTCCTCCTCGGCAACTTTGAGGGCTAGGGCCAGCTCTTCGTCCTCAACCACCTGTTTGAACTCTTCAGCCTCCGCTTCAGCCCGGAGGTTGTCCTGTTCACTCGAAGACTCAACGTCTGAATAGCTCTCTGACTGGGCCGGGACCTCCCCAGAGATGATTTGAGAATCGCTTTCTGAGGACATCCTTTGGATCTACGATGGGGGAGATGTGAAGGAAGAAGATTTCCTAAGGCCTCTAAACACTAGATCTAAAGGGAGAAAGCAAAATATGCAAGGGAACTCAAGAACAGTTGAAGAACTCACCTCGGAAGTTTGGTTTTGATCGAACAGGTGCTTTCTCACTAGAAAAATTTGGCCAGAGCTTCGCTAACAATAAAACGCGTAAGAAGAAATGGATCCGACATTGGGGTATTTATAGGCCCCCAACCACGGTTAGCCTCGGGTTATGGGCTTTCGGTTAAAAGCCCATCATTACGGGCCGCGGCTTTGGCCAATGGTTCGCACCTGCCGGCCTTCAGCCAATGGACGCATGCCACGTGGGCACCACCACCAATGGCTATATTTCAACGATCACATTGCAACAATGTCCTCGGCTGACACCCTCTGGCGGTCACGCATCAACTAAACATGAAGCCTCCGGTTGGTGAGATACTGTTATGCCCTTCGCCAACACATGCCCTCGGATCTATGCAACGGACAATTACTCCTTTTCCCTCAAGTACCCTTCGGAAAAAGGAGTGAGGGACTCCTGGGATGCACCCCTCGGGAACCGTTATAAACAAAAATTCACACAATGCAAAATTTTGCAATAGCCTCCGGTCAACCAATGAACACAACCTCTCGGGAAACACGCTGAAAATAAAGATTGACCTGCAAACCATCAGCCAATATAGAAATAGTGACACAGCAGCCTTCGCACCAGGAGAAGATGCACACTTATGAAAACTTCCCCTCGGGAAGCCCTTAGACCTCGACATGTGGGGGACTGCGGGTCTCCCCTCGACAGCAGCCTTCGCACCAGCAGAAGATGCACACTTATGAACACTTCCCCTCGGGAAGCCCTCAGACCTCGACATGTGCGGGACTGAGGGACTCCCCTCGGCAGCACCAGAAAGCAAATAACCAATGCAAGGACACCCTAGCAACGAGGACACCTTCGGCAGATCAACCACAATTACTCATTTTCCCTCAATTACCTTTCGGCAAAAGGAGTGAGGGACTCCTGATGGAGTATATGGCCTAGGGACCCCCGACCCACAAACTCCTACTTCTCCTACACAGGGCCATCAAACCCGATGAGCACACAAAGTCCAAACGTAGCGGCCCAAGCATGAAGAAGCCCACGGTGCACATGCGGGTGCCTTCTGACCTATGGCCGAAGGCTCTAAATTCTAGGAGACAACTTTAAATGGACCTGCAAAGCTTTTGGAAATTTCTGGCTAAAATGTTAGCCTTCGGCTATATGATGCCTTCGGCCACATGATGTCTTCAGCCATATGATGCTGGCGGCCACACGTAGGCCTTCGGTATACAACAGACTCAACGAAGATTTATTTTAGAGACAGTCAACCACCGCATTTAATGCGGCGTCACGTCTAACCACCGCATTTAATGCGGCGTCACGTCTAACCACCGCATTTAATGCGGTGCACATGCAAATGTCGGTGCCACCCCGATTGAGGTGACCCTCAACCGTCGGATGTTTGACACGTGTCCCTGCCTAGCATTTATGGCTACTATAAATAGCGGCCGTTTTCCCTTGTAATCGACACACAATTTCTATATCAAATATACACGCCTTCTCTCTCTTACTTGCTCTGACATCTCTCTAACTTATTAGTCGTAATAACCCTTCGGATAAGCTACCCCCGGGTACACCATCCATCTTTTTTTTACCCCGGAAGGCCAACCACCAAAATCAGTGGGGCAAATGTCGAGGGACATTTGCCATTATTGTATTAATGGAGAAAAACAAAGGTACAATTCGGGGGGACCAAACCAAAACCTGAGAAAAATTAATCAAGGAAATTTAAATCCTAAAAGAAGGAATACCAAAATAATCCATCCAATAAGCTCTTTTAACAAAAGTAGGTAATAAATCAAAGCAAGAAAAGAACTTTGGCCTATCAACCCTTTCCTGGGCCAAATGGTGGGCAGCCCAATTGCCTTCCCTGTACGTATGTCCAAAAGACAGTCATTTCCTAATTCGGATCTGTGAGATTTCCTGAAGTTCATTCGCCCAACTTCTTCCTTCCCTTCCTGCGAAGTATCCCAATGCAAGAGAAGAATCCGTCTCAACCTGAAACTCTTCATATCCAGCATCAATTGCCCATCTGACCGCAAAGAAGATAGCCCTGATTTCAGCGTCCAAGGGAGAGCGGCAAACCAACGGGAAGCACAAAGCAGCTACAAAATCCCCACGCTGGTTGCGAAGAATAGCTCCTCCGTTAGCTTTATCAGGTAAATAACTCACATCAATATTGAGTTTCCATCGGTGTGTTGGTCTGTTCCATCTTATGATTAAGGGTTTGAAACCGCAGAGTTTAAAATTCCTTGGAATAAAGCCCTCTTCAGATAACATGGATCCAATAGCTCTAATTTTAGAAATGGATAAGGTAGTAACCCAAGTTTGAATGTAAAGCTTTATTTTAACAATGATTTGGTCCGGAGAAGGTACCTTGCCCCCTTCTCCCCAAATTTGTTCTGCATAAATTTTCCAGATGAACCAACAAATAATACCTGGGATATTCCTTTTGATAATGTCAAACAAGCTTCTCTCTGTAGCCCCAGATCTCCAGTAACACAATTGTCCAAAGTCCATCCCAGGTCTTTGATAGAAACCAAAGATAGACAAGAAATATTGCCAAACTTGAGTAGTGACAACACATTGAAAAAAGAGATGTTTCATAGAATCATTGCTAGATTTACATAAAGGGCACATAGATGGGTTGAGGACCAACTGAAATCTGCTTAAGTTATCTGAAGTAGGAAGAATGCCTTTAGCAATTTTCCATTGAAGTAACTTAACTTTAAGTTCCAGCTGAGTATCCCAAATGTGTTGATAAGTATAAGAGCTGAAATTAAACTCTCTGACCTCATCATAAGATGTTTTGAAAGAGAATTGGCCATCCTCCTCTTCATTCCAGGTTAGCTTGCCAGAGTTATCTAGGGAGCAGAGTTCTAACCCCTGGTCATTCACTGAGCAAATCCTTCTCCACACCACTGAATCTGTAAGTTTAGGAACCATGCAACCTGCTCTATCATATTTAGCTTTCATTACTTTGTTCCAAAGAGAGTCACCAGTATGCCACTTCCACCATAATTTAAGAGAAAAGGCCCTCTCTATATCTACTAGAGATCTGATCCCCAAACCCCCTTCTAAGGTGGGTAGACAGAGTTTTTTCCATTGGATCCAATGATATTTCTTTTTCTCATGAGAGGAACCCCAAAAAAATGAAGCCATTTTGTTGTTTAGAATCTTAATTATCTTCTTAGGAAGAGTGTCAGCTGCCAGTAGATGTAAGAGAATGGAATTGAGCACAAATTTGATAAGAATAAGTCTCCCTCCTTGAGAAAGATTTTTCTGTTTC
Source organism: Cuscuta europaea (assembly GCA_945859875.1). Taxonomy (NCBI): domain Eukaryota; kingdom Viridiplantae; phylum Streptophyta; class Magnoliopsida; order Solanales; family Convolvulaceae; genus Cuscuta; species Cuscuta europaea. The sequence continues at coordinate 5,679,484 of CAMAPE010000021.1, forward strand.
CAAGGAGAAAGTTTATTTTCAAATTGCTTAATAATATTCCCACAAAAATCAAGATATTTGATAGGCAAGGATTGACACCAAGATACTTGATAGGCAAGGATGCCATTCTCATACCCAGAATCTCTTTTATTTTATTCTGTCTCACCAAAGGAAATTTTCCACAAATAAAAGAGCTCTTTGAAAAATTAACAACCTGTCCTGAAGCTTCCTGATAGGACTGAAGAAATTTCTTAAACTGTATAAGAGATCTTGAATCACCATTCAAAAATATTAACAAATCATCAGCAAATCCCAGATGGGAGATAGCCATCCCATGACATCCAGTCCGATAAGGTTTAATCCTACCTTCCTCCATCAAAGAAATTAAACCCATTGAAAATGCTTCAGAAGCAATAATGAATAAAAAAGGGGATAGAGGGTCACCTTGCTTAACTCCTCTTGTAGGTTTGAAGAAGCCATGAGGAACACCATTGACCAGAATAGATAGACAGGAAGCTTTAAGATGATTCATAATTATCATAACAAAATGATTAGAAAACCCAAATTTGATAAGGATGTTTGAAAGAAATTTCCAGGAAACCCTATCAAAAGCTTTGGCCATGTCAAGTTTAATCATTAAATTGCCCCCCCCCCCCCCCCCCCCCCCGACCTTTTTGTCAATATTGTGGACCAATTCTTGAGCAATCAAAACTTGATCAGTTGAATCTCTGCCTGCCATGAACCCAGCTTGCTCCTGAGAAATGATATTAGGGAGAATCCTTTTCAATCTAGAAGCAATAACCTTTGTACATACCTTACAAATGAAATTAGATAGACAAATTGGTCTAAAGTCATTGAAGGTAGAGGGCTGATCAGATTTAGGGATTAGCACCATTAAAGCACTAGCCATTCCCTGAGGTATAGGAGTCCCTAAGAAAAAGTCCTGAACTGCCCTGACCATATCCATACCCACAATATCCCAACATTTCTTAAAAAATTTGCCATTGAAACCATCCGGACCTGGTGCACTGTTCTGATCTAAATCCCACACAGCTTGTTTTACCTCTTGAATGTCAGGAATTTTGGTAAGATTGTTATTATCTGCTTGTGTGATCAATTGAGGGATGTAATTGAGAATATTCCTACTTGCAGGATGATCATCAATAGGACTTTCCAGATCTGTATCAGAAAAAAGAGCAGAATAATATTCCACTGTTGCAGCTCCAATATGAGGAAGAGTCTGGACTTCTTGGCCAGCCTGATTTTTAATGACCGAAAAATATGTGGTTACGCCACCACCCATTGGCGGTGGTAAGGGAGGTGGAACATGGCATCAAAAATCCTTTGCGGATGTGGTTGCTGGCCGATCAGAAATATCTCTAGACAAATCAAGATTTAAAGGAATGCCGCCCATATCTTTTTCTAATGATGATGTTCAAAAGCTTGCTGACAAACACAAAAGAGCTTTGGTTGTATACTTTTTTAAAGGTAAACCCAGCTTATTGATATTAAGGAAAGCTTTTGAAATCATTGGTTTTAAAGGCTCGTTTCAGTTGGGAACATTGGACCCGAAACATGTGTTAATTCGATTTGAATTGGAAGAAGATTTTATTCGATGTTGGAATAGGCAATCCTGGATTATTCAAGGTCATGTGATGAGGGTCACTAAATGGACTCCGGAATTTCGACCTAATGTCGAATCACCGGTGGTCCCAGTTTGGATTACTTTGGAAGGGTTACCAATTCATCTTCAAGATAAATCTGCCTTATTTTCTATTGCCAGCTTAATTGGAAAGCCTTTAAAGCTTGATGAAGCTACGGCAACATTATATAGACCTGCTATGGCCAGGGTTTTTGTGGAAATCGATCTCACCAAGGAGATGCCTTCTAAAGTGTGGATTAATTGTGGAGTTAATAGATTTTCACAACCTATTGGGTATGAGAATAGACCAGAATACTGTAGTGCTTGCCTTCATCTAGGACATTCCCATATCAAATGTCCTAAAACACAACCACAACAAGCTATAACTCTGCCAAAGGACAGATGGGTCCAGAAAAAGGAGGCAGACAAAGACAGAAAGTACACAAGGCAAGAGAAAGGAAAAGATAAGATTACAAATCAAACTGATTTAAACAGACAATCTACTTATAAGGTTAACTTGGAGGAAATACACTCTGATGTTGAAACTGAGATTGAGGAGGTTTTTCTTGACTCCATGGAGCAGCCTGTGGTGGAAGATATTAACAAGATTAAACTTTTGTTAGCTGAAGATATCCCAGGACTTAGCAAATCAGACCCTAAAGACATTAAAGGGATTAAGGATGATACTTTCTTATCAAATTTCCTTGGAAGTAAGCTCTCTGTGATGGTAAGGGATTGCTACTCAGATGGGGAGGAGGACCAACCTGTTAACACAGCTTCTTTCATGGATGATTGGGCTGTCATATGTTCAGGGGTTGCTAATATTGTAAAATCAAGTGTGAAGGATCAAGATAGTGATCATATCATTGAACCTGCAGCAAACAAGGAGGATGATTCTGGATGTCAATTTGAGGAGCGGTTAGAAGACAATTCTAAGATTGCTAAAAGAACCACTAGAAAACAAAACATCACAGAGATTCAGAAGAAAAGGAATACAAGAAGTGCAGCTAGGGGAGGGGAAACAGTTTCTCAATGAATTGTTTAATTTGGAATACTAGGGGTCTTGAATCCTCCAGTTCAAGACTTTATTCCCTAGTTCATACTTGGAGCTTGCAGTTACTTATTGTTATTGAGCCTATTGTGGCTAACAATAAAATTGATTTGTTCAAAAATACCCTGGGCTTTGACAAAGCTATTCAATCTTCTATTAAAAAAATCTGGATTTTTTGGGATTCTTCAAGAATGGATATTTCTGATCCAATTTGGCATGAACAGTATGTTCATTTTAGAGTTGATAGCTCTTTGTACAAAGGCTGGATTGCTTCTTTTTGTTCCAACTTGCAAGAACCTTGGATGGTGGGGGAGACTTTAATGTTATTGTTAGCCATAATGAACATAAAGGAAATTCCTTACCTATTCTCCAGGATGTTAATGAGTTTGCAGATTGTATAGCAGCCTGCAATTTGATTGATCTTCCTTTTTCTGGACCTAAATATTCCTGGACTGGTAATAGGGCCAATGATAGAGTTTGGAGGAGGTTAGACAGGGTTTTATTCAATAATAAATTTCTTCAAGCCTTTGACAATATTCAGATTTCTTTGTTGAATAAAACTCCTTCAGACCACAATCCTATTCTCATACAATCATCAAATCTAGGATGGTCTGGACCTAAGAGTTTCAAATTTCAAAATATGTGGCTCAGTAGTCCCTCTTTTATGGATCTGGTCAAAGCTAAGTGGGCCTCTGTGGGACATCAGGGGGTATGAGAGGTTTTATCTCAAGATTGCAGAATTTAAAGAAGGAGCTCAAAGCATGGAACAAAACAACTTTTGGCAATATATTTGATGCTATTAAACAGGGAGAGGATGAGGTTTTGAAGGCTGAGATGAAATTTGAAGAAAACCCTTGTGATCAGAATAGGGAAGACTGGTTTTATAAAAAATCCTTGCTGATTCAGAAGTATAAACAAGAAAAGAAATTTTGGAAACAGAAAGCCCATATTCGTTGGCTCAAGGAAGGGTATAGCGACACAATATTTTTCCACTCTTTTGTTCAAGTTAGAAGAAGGAAACAGAGTATTACACCATCCATCAATAATATATAAGTATACTACTATAAGATGAGTAGTACACTTATATTTAATACTTTAATATATATATATATATATATATATATATATATATATAGACACACTTAATATATGTATTTATAAGTAGATAGTAAGTATATAAGTAGATATAATTATTGTTTAATTACAACGGACAGGTTAAAAAATTTTAATGGGCTTCATCAACTTCCTATTTTTGCTAAAAGAGCTTTTTGGATGGATTATTTTGGTATTCCTTCTTTAAGAGTTTAGATTTTCAGGTAAGGTTTGGTCCCCCCGATATTGTATTTATTTGGTTCTTTAATAATAATTGGTAAATGTTCCCCCGGCATTTACCCCACTGATTTTGGTGGTTTGCCTTCCGGGGTAAAAAATAAAATAAAAATAAAATAAAATATTGTTTAATTAATATATAATATAATGTTTATAGTATATAATATATAAGTATGTTACTATCAGATGAGTAATACACTTATATTTAATACTTTAATATATATATATATATATAAGTATATATTAAGTAGATGTAATATGTAAATATAAGTAAATAACAATAATATAATAAGTAGATATTAAGTAGATATGAAGTCTATATTAAGTAGATAATAAGTATATATTAGGTAGATAATAAATTTTAGTAATATGGTATATGTACTTATAAGTAGATAATTAATATATAAGTAGATATAATAATTGTATAAATATATGTAGAGAGAATTGGAGAAGATGAAGATGGAGATGATTAAGAGTATTAGAGAGTAGAGAGTAGGAAGAGTTGGAGAAGATGTGTAGAAAATGTTTAGAAAATAGGAGTATTTATAGTTTGTTTGATACACCCCCCCCCCCACCCCCCACCTAAACCCCCTGGACCCCCCCCCCCCCCCTCAAAGCCCTCCAACGGCTATAGAGTCGTTTGAGAGTGTTCCCAACGGCAAGGAGGAGCATTTTATTTATAAAAAATTAAAAATATGGCCGTTGGAGGCTCGGACCGGGCCCAGCCGGGCCGGTTCATTTTATGGAGACCCGAAACCCGCCCCAAAAATTTGAGGTTCGGGTATATTGCACCCGCTCAGACCCGGGCCACGGGTCAGGATGGTTCGTAACAGTACTGGGTCGGGTCAGTTTCGGTCTGGTTGACCCGGCCCAAGTCCATCACTAGGATGTGTGAGAATAATGGAATGGCTTACCCAATTGGGAGCCCTAGATGTCATATATATTAAATAGAGTTTTGATTACATTAGGAAACATAAGAAATATGGAAACCTAATTAATGAATATTAATTACTCTATTACACCCCCTCAAGATGTGCAGGGGAAACAATGCACAGATTGTCTCTAAGAAAAATGAAGCGTTGTGGAGACAAACTTTTGGTAAAAATGTCTGCGAGCTGAAATTGTGTAGGAACATAGCGAACAATCAGATCTCCATGTGAGACTCTCTCACGAACAAAGTGATAATCAATGCTGATGTATTTGCTCCGAGCATGCTGAATAGGATTTGTGGATAAGTAAGAGGCAGAAATATTATCACACAATAACCGAACAGGCTGGAAAATAGGTACTCCTAATTCAAAACCCCAAACCCTAGGCGAGCTCTGGCGATGTAATTGTTCATGGTAGCGGCTACAACTTGGGCTACTATGGCCGGTCGGCCAGGGGCAGCGACTCGTTCCTTTGCCGAGGTCCTAGAGGCCAACAAAGAGATTCCGTTGAAGGAACCTTTCAGGCACCGGGGTATGCCGGTGGTCAGCTTCACGGAGGAGGAAGTTACATCATTGGCCTCCCAACACAAATACGCACTTGTTGGATCGTTCGTTAGAGGTAGACCTGCGATGACGACGTTACGAAAGAATTTGAAAAGATAGGATTCAAGGGAGCCCTCTCACTTGGGTTGTTGGATCAAAAGCACATCCTCATCAAATTTGACTCAGAAGAAGATTTTCAGCGTTGCTGGCTACGTCAAACATGGAGCATTCGTGGATTTCGTATGTGAATGATGAGATGGACTCCGGACTTTCAACCCGATGTGGAGTCTCCCATTGTGCCATTGTGGGTTACATTTGAAGGGCTGCCCCTACACTTACAGGACAAGAGAGCTCTTATTTCAATAGCTGGCATGATTGGCAAACCTCTTAAGGTAGACGCGGCAACGGCAAATTTGTCGAGGCCGTCAACCGCAAAAGTGTGTGTGGAAGTGGATTTATTGCAAGACATCCCATCGAAGGTTCTTGTTTTGAATGGTAAGAAGGAGATTATTCAGCCTATGACATATGAAGATTTGCCTACATATTGTACTAAATGCAATAAAGTGGGACATGTTAAGGAGGAATGTGGGAAGCCTAAGAAAGAGGTGTCAGAGGCATCCAACCTGATACATGTACAACATAAAATGCCCCTAGCTAAGGCGACCCAGCCAAAAGCGCCGGACGAATGGGTTCAAGTCACAAGAAAGAATAAAGGCAAGGGCAAGATGCATGTGGATAAGGAGAAACCAGAATCATCTAAGAGACATGATCTTGCTCCTGGAGGTGACAGCCTGGTCTCTCTGGAAGGGCAAACAGTAGCCCATGAGGAGACGGACAATAGTATGAAGCCTTTGGCGGCGGATGGCACAAAGACAGTGGATAATGTTCCTGATGATAGAGCTACTGATAAGGGGGAAGATGCGGTTTTGGAGGCGTATGGCATTAAGACAGTGGATAATGTTCCTGATGATATAGCTACTGATAAGGGGAAAGACGCGATTTTGGTGGATATGAATTTGAAGGCACCTGAGGAGGGGAAACAGAAGGAGATAGACGAGGTGGAAAAACCGATGTCACCAAACTTATATCTTTTGAGGAAGGCAATGTTTACATTGAGGAGAACATTTCACTTGTGGAGGGAGTGGTTTCAGATGGGGAGCAGGTGGAGATTGATGAGATGACTTCAGAGGCTTGGAAATTAGTTTGTGGGGAACTCAAAAAGAAAGTGGCTATGATTGAATACGAACGGGCATAAGCTTTGGGGGTTGTAGGGAGAAGAAAAAGCAAAGAGGCTCCTCCTCGGGCGGTCACCACTCGGTTGGCGGCCAAGAGGAACAATAGGGATGGATCCTTTGAGGTTTCCCTATGAAGATGCTCACATGGAATGTACGTGGTCTTGTTTCGGCCTGCCCAAGACTACGTCAATTTGTTAGGCAGCACTCTTTAAAATTCATTACTATTATTGAACCTTTAGTGGATGCTTCCAATGGTGTTTTCTATTTAAACACTATGGGGTTTTCAAACTTATTTATGTCGGCCTCTAAGAAGATTTGGGTTATGTGGAATTCCAATGTTTTTTATGTTTCGTCAATCACAGATGCTGACCAGTTTTTGGTGATTAAGATGAAATATATTCCTCTTGATCTCACTTTCACCTTCTCCCCAGTCTATAAAAAACACACACGTAGAGAACAAAGCCTACTTTGGGAGGGCCTGAGAAGCTATGCGCAAAATGAAAGGGAGGCGTGGCTGTTAGGAGGGGATTTTAATATGGTAACCTCGGTTGAGGAATATAAAGGACTGTCAACACCTAGAATGGGAGATATACTGGATTTCAGAGAATGCATTGAATCATGTGAGCTTATACAACCACCTACTGTGGGTTCATCTTATACCTGGACGGGGGTCCGGTCTAATGGGAGGATCTGTGAGAAACTAGATCGATATCTGTTAAACCAAGCCTTCATGGATATATTCGCAAACGTTGATGTTCAGCATCTAAATAAAGCTTCCTCTGATCATTCCCCGATTTTGCTTATTGTAGAGGTGCCTTTGGCTAGGGGCTAGCTCAATTCCGTTTCCAGAACACGTGGTTTACTCATGGGGACTTTCTTTCTTTTGTGAAGAGAAAGTGGGATGCATATCCCAGGATAGGGGGTATGCGAGGTATGTGCCTTAAGCTCAGGTCACTCAAAGTGGACTTAAAACTGTGGAACAAAGAAATTTTTGGAGACATTTTTGGAGAAATTAAAAAATGGGAAAACTGTCAATTACACCCTCGTACTATGGGCGAATCCTCAATTGAGTCCTCCTACTTTGAAAACCTTCAATTGAATCTGCCAAGTCTCCAAAATCAATCAATTAGGTCTACATTACCGGTTGGTTCCCGGTTTGCCGGTAATTGACTCTAACTCCATACCCAGAAGATCTGAAGCTACATCTCTTCTTCAATGGGCTGTTCATGGTCTTCTTTGATGGCATCAAATGGTCATGTCTATGAGTGTTGAATAGTACTGACGAAACTGAACGCGATAGGAACGGCTCCGGTCTGGATCTCTGCTTCCGGGCGGCCTCTGCCTGCGGCGGCGGAGCAGAGGGCTTGCCGTTTGGGGCGGAACCGGTGGAATTGCTTCTAGATAGGAACTGCAGCGACCGGACTAGGCTGTTCCCTCGGCGGGTATCGCAGTTCAGACTGCTGCTCCGCCCGAATTGCCAAAAGTGCTTCGCCGGCGACGCGGGAGTTCCCGGCTCCAGCTCCGGCTCAGGATTTGCAGACAAGAACTCCTTCAACATCTTCTTGTTGTCGTCGGTATTTGCGATCTTGGGCTGCCGGGATTTGGAATCTGCGAAGGGCGCGGCGGGTTTCTTGATTTTAACGGGAAGGATCTTGCCGTCGGCGAAGAGCTCGTCCGCCGGGGAGATTTTTGGGATGAAGCTGGTGCAGAAATCGAAGTCGATGGTGGGTTCGAAGAGGAGAGGATCGGGGAGACAGCGGAGGTGGAATTCAGAGGGTACGGTGTCAGATTGCTGGAGATCATGGGAGAATGAAATTCTTGGACTGGAAGAGGCAGCATCAGAGCATACATCCAAAAATGTATGCGAAGGGGAAGCCACACAGGTGGTGGCCGGAGGCGGTGTGGTGTGTATGGCGGTTGAGGCCGGAGCAGCGGAATCCGTTCCAGTGGAATCGACGTGGCTATGGAGGCTGGGCGGCAGAAGAGGAACCGGCCAGGAAGAACGAAAGAAAGAGAAAAGAGAAGAGGAAGAGAAAAAGAAAAAAGAAAAGAGAAGAAAAAAAATTAAAAAAAAATCAAAAAACAGTAAAAAACCTAGCAAGCAACCGGCAAACCGGGAACCAACCGGTAATGTAGACCTAATTGATTGATTTTGGAGACTTGGCGGATTCAATTGAAGGTTTTCGAAGTAGGAGGACTCAATTGAGGATTCGCCCATAGTACGAGGGTGTAATTGACAGTTTTCCCTTAAAAAATTGAAGCAGGATGTTATCATGGCGGAGAAGGCTTTTGAAGAATCCCCTACAGAAGACGCCCGTGCAAACTGCCACCTTAAGCAGGCTTTGTCGCTTAAAAGGGTCATGCAGAGGGATATTTATTGGAAGCAAAAGGCTAATATAAAGTGGATTAAGGAGGGGGATTCCAATTCTAAGTTTTTCTATGCAGCAGTGAAAGAAAAACTGAGAAAGCAATTTATTAGAGCGATCAAGAAAGAAAATGGAGACTGGCTTTATAATACTCATGAAATTGGGGAGGAAGCAATGAAGTTTTTTGAAAATCTTTATGGTTTTGAGCCTACTTCGTCTTATGACAGTCTACTCCAGTTTATTCCCAACTTAGTGACTGGGGGGGGGGAAATGATAGCCTACTATCTTTACCTACAGAGCAGGAGGTCAGGGAGGCAATTTGGGGGCTTAGTGAGGATGCTGCTCCTGGTCTAGATGGTTATGGGGGTTCTTTCTATAAAGGGTGCTTGGAAATTATTAAGCAGGATTTGATGTTAGTTGTTCATGATTTTTTCTTGGGGTTTGCTATTCCGAAAGGCATAGGGAGTGTGAATATGGTTTTAATCCCTAAGAAAAAAATCCTATTTCTTTTGGGGATTTTCGACCTATTTACCTTTCTGCTTTCCTAAGCAAGATAAATACCAGAATCCTAGCTACAAGAATGGCCAGTTTGCTTCCTAAATTCATCTCTACTGAGCAATCGGGTTTCATGAAGGGTAAAGAGATTCAATATCAGATTTTAACCGCGTTTGAGGTTTTACATCATTTAGATAAGAAGGTGCATGGGTCAAACTTAGTTGTAAAACTTGATGTGGCTAAGGCTTTTGATCGAGTTGCTTGGGGTTTCTTGGATGCTATTCTTAAGAAATTTGGGTTTGCAGAACGCTTTAGGAGATTGATTATGGGTAACCTTCAAGCTACCTACATCTCTATTCTCATCAATGGTGCCTCCTATGGTTTTTTTCAGCCTCATCGAGGGGTTAAGCAAGGTGAACTCCTTTCCCGTATACTTTTTATTATCATGTCAGAGGCCTTCTCTAGGGGATACAATTACCTAACATCTAAGGGGGACATTGGTTTCTATAATGTCGGGAGGGGGTTAAATATAACCCATCTTGCTTTTGCGGATGACTTGTTAATCTTCCTAAATGGAGCGGCTAGGTCTATTAGGAATTTTAACAAGTTCATTCACATATCAGCAGGCTACTGGACAACTAATAAACAAGGACAAAGTTGCTTTGTAGCAGGTAAACACATTTCAGCAGGTCGAATAGCACACATTAATAATGAACTGGGAATGAAAAGCACTAATCTGCCTTTTAAGTATCTGGGAGTGCAGATACATAAAGGCATTACTCGTGTGAGTCATTGTAAGGAGCTGATTCAGAGCTTTGATAATAAGCTTTTGGCCTGGGGTCAGCGACTGCTTTCCCAAGGTGGGAGGCTTACACTGATTAAGCATGTTCTTAGCTCAATCCCTCTACATGTGCTAGCTGTCACAGGCATTCCAGCAGCAGTTACACGTATTATTAACAGGAAAATCTCTAACTTCTTTTGGGATTTCAAGAAGAATAGGCCTAAACATCATTGGGTCTCTTTAAAGAGGATGTGTAGGCCTACTGAGTTTGGGAGGCTTGGTCTGAGGTCTCTCTATCAGTCTCAAACAATTGCTACTATCAAACTATGGTGGGAATACCAACGGGGGATTCCATTTGGGCAGGTCTTATGAGGAGCAAGTATAGGGAAGAGGGCTTTGGGGGAGGTTAAGCCTCTGGACTCCCCAACTTGGGGGAGAATTTGCCAGGTTCATGAGGTGACAGAGCCTATGATGGATAGAGGCCCCTCCTCTATCACATGGAAGCATACAAAGGAGGGGCTTTTCACTACGACATCAGTCTACAAAGTAATAATGGAGGGGGGGTCTACTTTAACTTATACAAGCATATGGCATCCCAAACAGGTGCCTAAAATAAAAGTTTTTCTCTAGAGATTGTGGCACAAAGGGCTACCCTTCCTGGAGCAACTGGTGCGATCTGGGACCAACTACCCCTCTTGGTGCCCACTCTGTAGGTCACCAGACGGATCCCAGGACCATGTCTTTCTTACGTGTACTGTAGCTAGCAAAATTTGGAATTACTTTGACAGCTTGCTGCACATCAACAGAAATCAAGTTAGTGAGGTGAAAGAACAAATCAGGAAATGATGGATTTCGGGAAGAGGAAAAACCTTGGATGCTTCGTATATTGCGATGGTGCCTGGAGTAATTGTATGGCACATTTGGAAAGCCTACTAGGATGCTATTTGGAAGGATGTTGCTCCAGATATACAGAAAATCATTAAGCAAATAGTTGATTTTATGATTAGTTGGTGTTATGCAAATAATAATCTCAAAGGAAGCTCGAGAGTAAAGGGAGCTGGCCTATTACCTAAAAATTTTGGACGGAGCAAGACAAGAACCTGGATTTGGATAAAGCCAGTAGACGGGAAGACGAAGCTAAGTTGGGCGATTTACATACAGAGTGGGATGTCTGCAGCTGGTTTTCTTCTGAGAGACCACTCAGATGCATTGGTCGTTGCAGGTGGCTTTCCCCTTAGTGGCTCTTCGGATAACATGGAAGACATCGAAGGGGTTTTCAGGAAGGCTCTGGAATAGGGAGTGTCGGTAGGGATGAGGCCGTTTGATGTGGAGGTCTTTTATCAGCCTTTGTTGGGGCGGTGCTCTACTTATTTGGGCCGGGGTGGTCTTGTGAGCGGTTTTGGGTCTATTCCAGACCAATGCAACAAGATTGCTCTCACGGTTGCTGGGCTTGGCTGGGAGGGTCCCTTTTAGATGGCGGGCTGGAGATCAGCAACCACATATACTTCGAGGAGTATTATTCTTGGACTCTATTTCGTTTCCATATACTTTATCATAATTTCAGTGTTGTTTTTTTGGCATCCCATCCTGTTTTGGAAAAGGTATTGGTCTAGTCCCCCTCTTCTTCTGTATGGTGGTTTTCATTTACTTTTATAAAATTTGGCAAATGTTCCCCGGCATTTGCCCCACTGATTTTGGTGGTTTGTCTACCGGGTTAAAAAAAGGTACTCCTAATTCAAACAATATAGACCGGATGTGGAGAGTATCCTGAACTGTGTAAGCAATAGCCCTGTATTCTGCTTCTGTGGAAGAACGGGAGACAGTTGGTTGCTTATTGGATTTCCACGAAATGAAATTAGGACCCAGAAAAATAGCAAAGCCTAAAGTGGACCGACTACTGTCAGGACAGCCAGCCTAGTCAGCATCAGAATACTCCTGTAAAATAGGAGAAGAGCTCAGCTGTAGGAGCAAACCATGATCTGGAGTTCCCTGAAGATACCTGAAAATACGCTTAATAGCCAAAAAATGTGAAGTACGAGGTGGATGCATAAACTGAGAAACCAGGTGAACAGCAAATGTAATGTCTGGTCTAGTCATGGTCAAATACTGTAAAACACCTACCATACTTATGTACTCCGTAGGATCTGCGAGAAGATCACCATCAGTGAGAGATAGCTTAGTTCGAGTAGGTAGCGGAGTACGAACAGGTTTAAGGGTATGAAGATGAAACTTGGTTAATAAATCAAACACATATTTTTGTTGAGATAGAAATAAACCTGAGAAGGTTCGAACAGCCTGGACACCTAGGAAAAAGTGTAAATCCCCCAAATCCTTCATGGCAAAACAGTGACCAAGACAAAAGATAAATGTGGAAATAAAGGAAGGAGAATTACCAGTTATAATAATGTCATCCACATACAACATGAGATAAAGAACATGAGACCCATGGCGATAAATGAATAAAGAATTATCAGACTTGCTACAAACAAATCCATGGGTTAACAAGAAACTACTAAACCGATAAAACCAGGCGCATGGAGCCTGCTTAAGACCGTAGATTGCCTTCCTGAGCCTACAAATATGATTTTGAAATTGTGGATGTACAAACTCAGGAGGCTGACGCATATAAACCTCTTCAGTTAGATTGCCATGAAGAAATGCATTTTTGACATCTAACTGACGAATAGTCCACCAACACGAGACAGCAAGAGAGAAAACAATACGAACAGTGATGGGTTTGACAACAGGACTAAAAGTTTCAGAAAAATCCACACCAGACTTAAATTTTGTTTTAAGTCTTGCTGAGTAAATCCCTGTGCAACTAAGCGTGCTTTATAACGCTCAACACATCCATCAGACTTAAATTTTGTTTTATAAATCCATTTAGACCCGACCACATTTTTACTAGCATTAAATGGAACTAAATCCCAAGTATGATTATCAATTAAAGCATTAAACTTTTCTGCCATAGCTGCCCTCCATTTAGCATCTTTATTTGCCATAGAAAAACAAGAAGGATCACATGCCGAAACATCTGTTTTGTGAGTAAAAATATATTTGGATTTAAAAATTCCTGATTTAGCACGAGTTTGCATAGGATGACAATTTGGAGGAGAAGGTGCAGCTGAAGAAACGAGTGGGGTTGGGCTAGTAGCATGTGGATTGGTCATATGGGTGGAGTTGGATGATGTGGGTGAGGAAATTGGTGTGCTGGGCAGGACTGGGCTGTCGGCGGCCGTAGGTGTAGTGGAGTCGGTGATGGGAGTATGCGGTGAGGTGAGGTTGGGAGCAGCCGGCTGAAACGAAGTGGACCGTGAGCATGGGGTGGACTGCCGCAGCGTGGCAGGAGAGGGAAGCACGCTGGCTGCCGGCGGGGTGTGGTCATGGTACTCATGCATGGTGACAGTATTAATGATGGACACGTCATCGGTGGATGTGGAAGAAGTTAATGTAGAATACGGAAAATAATTTTCAAAAAATCACACATTCCGGTTGATGTAAATCTTGTTAGTAAGAGGATTGAGACAACGATAACCTTTATATTCAGGGGCATATCCTAGAAAGACACATAAAGTGGATCTGGGAGAAAGTTTGTTGGCAGAAGTGGCATTAAAATTAGGAAAACACGCACACCCAAATACACGCATAAAGGAGAAGTCAGCAGTATGGTGGAATAATTTTTCAAAAGGAGAAACGTCATTTAAATTTGGAGTAGGAAGCCTGTTAATAATAAAGGTGGCTGTAAACACATCATCTACCCAAAATTTAACTGGCATGTTTGCTTCAAAAAACATAGTGCGAGTTAATTCAAGAAGATGCATGTGTTTGCGCTCAGCTACATCATTCTGCTCAGAGGTATCCGGGCATGATTTGCGAAATAAAATTCAATTTTTGGTAAAAATATCACGCATTCCATGATTATCAAACTCACCCCCTCCATCACTTTTAAAAATTTTAATTTTAGAGTCAAGCAAATTTTCCACCATCAGTTTAAAGTGTTGAAAATGTGTTATGAGTTCACTTTTATGGCACATGGGATAGAGCCAAATAAATCGAGAAAAATCATCAATAAATAAGACATAATATTTATAGCCACTTGTAGAAAGAACAAGAAATTGTCAAACATCAGAATGAATTAAAAATAAAGGAGCTGTAGATTTATGCCACACTTGAAAAGGTAATCGTTGTGACTTTTCTAATCAACAAGAAATACAATCATGGGAAAAACTAGAAATACTAGAAATAGTGCCATATTTTTTTAATTTTTCTAAAATACGACTTCCACAATGTCTCAAGCGACGATGCCAGACGGGGCCAGGAGCAACATGAGAGATGAGAGCCAGTGGTGAGGGATGTGTGAGGGAAATAGGGTACACGCCGCCATTGCTGGAAGCTTGGAGGAGCACCTTCCCCGAAATTGTGTCCTTAATACAAATAGAATTTTTATCAAAAATCACAAAACAGTTATTATCGGCACATAATAATTGAATAGAGAGAAGATTGTATTTAAGACTAGGCACATGATAAACAGATTTTAAATGAAGGGGCTGAGGCAGAGTAGATAATTGCAAATCACCAACAGTCATAACAGGGAGATTAGAGCCATTAGCAACTGTAATTTTTAGTGGTCCAGAATAAATAGATTTATTTTGCAAAATACCTTCATTTGAGGTCATGTGAGCAGAAGCACCTGAGTCAGAATACCATACAGCTGGAGTGGACTCACCAGTAAAGACAGCCAAGGCAGGAGCCTGAGCTTGAACAAAACGAGGACACGCAACAGCTGAATGACCTGGAGAATGACAGATCTGACACACAACAGGTGGAGGAACTGAACCAAAACTATTCTCAAAAGACGGAGATCCTGCAGAAGCATAGTTAGTACAAAAAGTATAGGGACCCAGAGTATAAAATGATGACTGAACTGAATTACAGATAATTGTACCCGGCCCCACTGATGAGGCTGATTTGATCCCCGGCCGGAGTGTGGTTGCTTGAATTGCGGCTGGCCCTGGTTGCCGTAAAAGGGAGGCTGGCCATACATCTGCCGCTGCAGATTTCAGCCTCTGTCGCGCCCTCGCCCGCGACCGCCACGCCATCCGCCACGTCGTCCACCACGCCCTCCACGACCTGGGTGTTGCTGCTGGTTGCCAGACGACGGAGAAGGAGCCGCACCCCCCTGCTGAATTAGACGCAGCAAACGCCGGTGCAGTAACGAGATTCTCCAAGGATTGTTGATAGCGGAGACGGGCATCTTGATGAACCAATTTTGTGCCTAAGGAGTCAAACGTGAGGACTTCAGGAAACAAAGTATGGGGTCCCACTAGTGACTCATAACCCTGTCCCAATCCTAAAAGTGTATATTCAATAAGATCGGCATTGGAGACCGGAGAGTTAATGGCGGCTAAATTCACAGCAATATTTTGAATCCAACGAACATAGTCCTGCATGGACTGATTTTCTCTATTCTTAATGCGTGTAAGCATTTGTTTTAATTCCATGGAGCGTGCAAGACTGGCAGCCATAAATTGAGACTCCAAACGCTGCCAAATTGCCAAAGAATTTTTCAAGGAATGAACTTCCATCAAAATATCGCGAGAGAGAGTTGCAAATATCCACGCACGTACCGCCTGATCTAATTTGAGCCAATGATAATACTCAGGATTCGGGGACTGAGCCTGATATAAATCATAGGTATACATTGGCGGAGCTGGTAGAGATCCATCAAGGAAGCCCAAAAGGCCGTTAGCTACCACAAAGGATTCAAACTGAGTGCGTCATGGCAAATAATCTTCAACAGCCACCAATTTAGAGGTAACAATTTGTGTAACCGGGGCCCCAAAAGTCATGCCTTAAGCAAGCGAGGCAAAAGACGATGGCATAGGAGTGGACTGTTGGCCAATAATTCCAGTCGAAGGCATATGCAAACCTGGACTGCTCGACAAGGTGGGCCTTGCGAACCGAGGACCGCCAGAATTGCTGGAGGCTTCATTAGGGACGTCCGGTTGCTGCGATCGTTGTGGTTGGATCAACGGACTGAAGGTCAACGTTGACGGAGTCCAGGTAAAGACAGGGGGACCCACGGCGCTGCCAGAACCGTAGAAGGAAACACCGAATAGGGCTGCGATCGGAGCGGGTCACCTGTGGAGGAGAGAGCCGTTGTCTACGAAGTGCCGGAGAGGTGCGATGTGTCGGTCACGCTCAGCATAGGCGCAATCACGGCCAGTTCAATGGCTGCGGTGACTGCCTGGGATGCGGCGGCGGAGGAGCCTTCGGATGCCATAGAACCGGAAAAAAAAATGGCTAAAACCTAGAGCTCTTAATACCATGTGAGAATAATGGAATAGCTTACCCAATTGGGAGCCCTAGATGTCATATATATTAAATAGAATTCTGATTACATTAGGAAACATAAGAAATATGAAAACCTAATTAATGAATATTAATTACTCTATTAGGATGTTCTTGACAACGAACTTCCTGCAACTAGCCTCAGTATTGATGGCCAAGCGCTCAACCTCGATCCACTTAGTAAAGTAGTTGATGGCCACATCGGCAGCTACATGCGTCCCTAGGTAACTGGCTTACTAGTTCAAGCACCCAACGTGAGAACATGATTGTCATGCTGACGAGCATATAGTTGATGTCTGGCCATCTTGGTGTCCTTTATACTATTGGCAGGCTTTGCACTTCCTAGGTCGGCAGAGTCCTTAGTCGTGTAATCGTGTTCCACTGTAAGAAACTTTTACATAAACGTACGTTTAGAAATAAAAAAACACTGATAAGCTCATTCCTTCCCCATCTTTTCTGTTCATATTTAAAACTTCTTTTTGACAACCCTTGCGAGACAATTCTCATGGTCAGGTTTTCTTCTCGAACTAACCAACTACATTTCATTCACACAAAAAAATGACTGACCAAATGCCAAAAAAACTTTGTTTAAGCATATACAGAGGGAGCATAATTTACATTGAACTGGTCTTCCACACTAACATTATCTACAATAGTACATCACTATTGTTCCTTTACCTTTATTTACAAAGGCAGCATAGAAGGGATGTAGGATTCTACCAACCTCCAGAGCATGTGTAAATAAAATTATTGGAGTATACAAGGAATGTCATACATGCATGAAAGAATCTTGAAATTTTTTATGAGACGTCAAGCCTCTGAAATGACTAACATTCTACATCAACAAGCAAGGGCTTTATCCTTCTTTCCACTTCAATTGTTTGGAAATTAATCTCTTCAAGTATCATAGACCACGCAGATTTGCAAGATTCCTCATCACGAAATGCCAGCGTCCACCTTCCGTCCACTACGGGTTTTCCCGTACAAAGTTTTGAGGGAAGAGAGTGCCTGCCGCCATCCATACAAGGAAATGAAGATGGACGTATACGAAGGTGCAACCATTTTGGATGCTTGTCATCCCTTGTGGGCTGAACCAAAATCAAATGAAAAAAAACTTAATACCTGTCTTTGCACTATTTTCCACTATATATGACATTGATTAAATAAAAGATTACAAGATCTGTGTTTGATCAAGGTACAACTGTTAGATTTTGACAAGGTACAACTCTTAAAATTCATAATATCCTACTAAATATTTTGAATTTATTTTATTAACTAAACAAATCAAACTGAACTTGTTTGTTTCTTTTTTATGGAAAATGAGCCTTGTTTTATGAAATAAGATCCTGTTCTGGGACACCAAAAAAATCTTAGAACCTATGGTGGGGTAAGGGGGTCAGATATACGTAGCTTTATCCCTATACTAAAGCACAGGGAGACTGTTTCCGAATGACTCGTAATGAAAATCACGTCGAGATTTTGCACGTAAAAGTGTACTGCATATGCAATTTTACAATATTATAGCAACTACGGCAAAGCTTGAGCTACTAATACTTATTATAGGCCTTGGTTGGTTGGTGGGGGTGGGAGGAAAGTGGAGTTATGTCTGTTTGGTTGGAGGAGTTAGGGGGATGGGAGAAGAAAATAGAGGTGCCATAAACTCTCCAAATTTTGCCAAATGCAAACTGAATGTGAATTTTGAAATGCTCACATTGCAACCGGCCAAAGGGGCTACAACTCGCACCAGACCAAAATGAGGTCTCTGCTGTAACTCTTCTGCAAGGATGAGCCAACCAGATATTCCTGCATTGATCGCTAAAAAGAAAAAATGACGCTCTTTGCCCCTCTCAAATGCAATTCTACAAGGCACTGAACCTGCTGAAAAAGAAAAAGCAAAGCAAAGTGCCAGAATTCAAAAACCAATTGTTAGGATACAAGTTTAATATTGAGAAACTTCTAATAAGTAACAAACTGGGGGTGAGGGTAAAGGCATTAAACATATGAAC
The DNA here is from genome assembly GCA_945859875.1 of Cuscuta europaea. Lineage (NCBI taxonomy): Eukaryota > Viridiplantae > Streptophyta > Magnoliopsida > Solanales > Convolvulaceae > Cuscuta > Cuscuta europaea. Next base: position 5,698,191 of record CAMAPE010000021.1, read on the forward strand.
TTAAATAGTAAGACTTCTGAGTAAAGGGGGATGCAATAATCTACCAAAGAATACAAGTTTGATAATAGTAAGAATATGAAAGGGTCATATTCCACTTTTGGTGCCTTAATATGATAGTGTTGCCTCTTTCAGCACTCCTTGACTTTCGAAGTGTATTATTTTTTTGTCCAAATACCCTTCACAGCAACAAGGGATAAACTTTATCGTGTGAAGTCAATGGGCCTGAAAGTGGTTGAGCTGAGAGTATATGGCCAAAAGAGGCAAGTCAACCATAATTGAGGCACCATTAGCAAACCCTGATAATTACGAACTGGGATGTTTCAAAAGTCAATGGGCCTGAAAGTGGTTGAACTGAGAGTAGATGGCCAAAACAGGCAAGTCAACCATAATTGAGGCACCATGAATTAACGCATTAACTCAAAGGATTTATAAGATACAACAAACACTGGTAATTACAAGCTAAAACTTGAAAATAAAAAAACAAACCAAGATTTAGTTCACTGTTTGGTTTTGCACCCAAACTATTCACTCCAGCAGTTTTTGCACGGGAGCTTCCCAGAACATTAGTTGGAGGCTCTATCAAAGGCTGATCAGGCAAAACCTTACCAATTGAGAATGAACGGAGTTGATGAACAAGTACAAAAACCTGTACAGTAATGAAAGAAGATTACCATTGAAGAAACAATAGATTATGTCTATATTGCATCCATACACATAGTATCATCAGGTTGACTATCCTTTCTCAATAAACCTAAGATCATTTGATTTTCTCTTAGGATGCTCCATTGCAAAATTCCTTTCTCAGAGTTTAGTGTAACGAAATTTGGGCAGTAAAAACTGGCTCAAGAAAACAATTACTAAGCACAACCACCTTCACTGTCTCACACATTCTTTCACCAGCAGCAATAGATGAATCACTTGAAAACAGATCTGTCACACAAAACAATTCAACAAATTGTTTCCAATTTTGTTTGCATTCATACATTGTGCATGCAAAATTCCTTTTTGATGCAATTCAAATTCTGGTATACCTTCAGAAGCAGATTTCTTTGGCAGGAAAAGCATGGATTTAGGATCTTTCTGAGGTGATGAAGCTTCAATTGCTGCACACACTATTCTGCTTTTAAAGCCAGACATAGCTTTAGATACATAAAAAGATATGGTCCAAAACAGTACCTCTTTTGCAGTTTCTCCACTCATTACTGATAACCGAAATCAATAGATCAGGCCAAGATCCTCTTGTTTCTTCAAGAATACGTTGGGTGCAGCTACAGTATGAGCCCTTCAGAAATAACATTTCCCAATTGATTCGGTGGAAAAAATCACGGTTTAGTAATTCTTTTGCAAGAGGGAACCAAAAGATACCTCCCAGTATTCAAAAAGCTTTACACATTTCGCAACAAAGAGCAAGCCAAACAAAAAACCATCTATCATAATGTATTAAATTACAATAAAGAAGATGAAGCATCAATAACAATGCAAACTCAAACTTCAGTAGGATATATAGTACATTCAAAAAATATAGCACATTCAAAATATAGCACATACAAAAAAAAATATAGCACATTCAAAATTTCTTCGATTAGTTTTTTGATAAAACTAAAAATAAAGCAATTTAAGTCAGAAACCATGGTCCGGAGATGCTATAGAATGGGAAAAAATTGTATTTGACTATATTGCATAATGATGTACAGCAAGCAGTCAAGCGCATATAAACATATAGTTCATAGCCCACAGAAATTCAAATATGAATTTGAACTGAAAGCTAATCTCTACGGCTCCTCTACAATCCGTTGACCATAACAACTCCCTAGTCCCTGAACTTCTTTAACATGGGTAACATAATTTACATAAGGAAGAAGAAACATATGTACCCGTGAACTGTATGTTGCAGAACCAAGGTAGTCAAAAGCGAGCACCTGAGCACTTAAGCGCACCAGGCGCAGCGCAAATGAGGTTTAGCGACTGAAGAATGGCCAGGCGCAGCTCCCTGTCTATTTTTTTGTTTCATTTTTTTTTCATTTTCATTTACCCCAGTGCCGCAAAGGCTCCCACCTACGGTGGGGTAAGGGGGGGTCGGATGTACGCAGTCTTACCCCTGTACTAAAGCACAGAGAGACTGTTTCCGGATGACCCATAGTGAAAAGCGCGTCCAAGATTGCATGGACTGACTGCTGCTCCATAACAAAGAAGCGCAGACAGTTTAGTGAGCCATTTTGCTTTATTCCATCATAATCTCAAGCCAAAAAATAATGAATCTTTGGCTCCATTGCAAATGATGGAAAATGTCTATTTTTTTGTTTGATCTTACTTTATATAATAAGCCCATACTGATAATATAATTTAGCGCAGTCCAAATAATAGGTAAAAACAACTTAAACCCGTATTAAACCCTTCTTAGTCGTGGGAAAAGTCTTCTATCTTGAGTCTTGACTTCATCGTGACTCTCCTATGCTGCTATGTGCTCTACTTGCGCAACATGCTCAGCACTGAGCCCCACAGAAGCCAGAAACCCATAGGGTGTCTTCTTCTTCATCATTTTCCCATGTTCTTTTTTTCTTTCTTTTTCAGCTTGTAGTTTTCATTTATTATGTCATCTTCTTGGTGATCCTTTCATTTTATTCTTTCAGTCCATCTTCTTTCTTTACCTTATAGTTCTTTTTGCTTCTAATATATTCTATACAACTCAAACATATTATATGTACCTGACTACCAGTTTACATTACATGTACTCTATATTATTTTATCTTATTATACAGTATAACTTCATATCTTCCTATTATCATTTCATACTCTAACTGTATAGAAACTTCATATAATCTAACTCAGTTAATTGTTTCATACACTATATAATTTATGATATTCATAGTGCTAAAATTGCAAAATCAACAAAGACAGACCCCACTTGTTTTTTTGTGAACAATGACTTTATTTTTTAGAAACACGACTTTTTGATGCATTTAGTTCAATATGATGTTGAATATGTCATATGTGATCACTCTAGAACAGTATACATAATATCTTCTAAATAGTGCGCTTGACCCGAGTCAGGAGCATACTTGTCACGGCGGTAAGTCGAGTCACGGCGCTAGCCAACTGCCATATCGCCTAGGCGATAAGGCGCCCGCCTAGGCGACAATTAGGCGACTAGTCGCCTATATATGTATAATATAATATATATTATATATATAATTATATACTATGTATATAATAAATTATATAATTATTATATACTAAATTAATATATAATTAATGGTTTAATAGTTTATTATAAAACTAATATGAGCATATCAGTATATATCACCATTCACCAGTTCAGCACTTTATTATATAGCACATAATAAATAATAAATTAATGGTTTTATAGTTTATTATTAAACTAATAGTCTAATACGAGCACATCAGTATATCACCAGTATAATAAATTAATGGTTTAACAGTCTATATCACCATGTTCACCGTTTTATACAATACGCATTATAGAAGTATTATAGTATATATATATGCATATATTGATACACACATATATTTATATGTATACCACTTAATTAAGTAAAATATTAAAAAACTAAATCCACTACACCACTACACAAGAAGCCAATAAGAGATCGGTGGACCTATTTCTGGTCGTCTGCTTCAAGCCTTCAACGACGGATCGGGGATGGCGACTGGAGAGACCGGCGACTTCTTCTACTTCCTGAAGTTCTACGGTTCTTCTGGTCCTGTGAGTTGTTCTCTACGACTCTGCTTCTTGAGTTAGATTTGGGCTTTGTTTTTAATTAAAAGCCAAAATCCTTAAGTAAATGAGTTTACTAAAAAATTAAACCTTAATTTACTCGTTTTTGGGTCTGCGGAACGCGGACGGCTTTTCGATTGGGCAAAAGTAGGCGGCGACTTGTCGCCAACTTCACGCCTGGACGACTCCAACCTCGACTATTCTTCTTCTGGCGAGGCAAGCTTACCTAGCGAGGCGAGCTTACCTGGCAAGCACTCTCCAGCACCTGGACGCCTAGTCGGCGCCTAGGCGATGCCGTGACAAGCATGGTCAGGAGAGTGCTCTTTTGCACCTTGCGCCTCAGGCGATACAAGTATCTAGCGCCTTAAGTGCGCCTTGCGACTTTGACTACCTTGTGCAGAACATATATATACCCCTTCGGGTTTTTTGGAACAATTAAACACAAACATTGTAGCGTTGGAACATATATACCCCCTTGGACAAAATATGATTATATTCTCCATTAAAATAATGCACTTGACTCAATTTTATGTCTGACCATGCCAGGAGATATTAGATTCACCTACGCTAGACAAGCCTTAATCCAAGTAAGAAACAGCTTTGAATCCTCTTTGAAAGCACAACTTACGTCAAGCAATTTACGATGATTACTATTAAAATGGGCATCACTTTGAGGAAGGAGTTGGCGCAAAAGCCAACCACCAAGCCATAGTGTTTCTGCAGATATGTTTGACCTGCAGAAAAGACTGACCAATGCATCGAGTACCTAGCAACAAATGATTGATTTTGATAGTTCATTAAAACTTTAAAGCAAAAAAACAAGCGCATACTAACAAAAAAACAAAAAAAAAAGCATAAGAAAGATGAAACTGCACAAGCATCAGCTCATGTACGAAGTAATACATACTTGACATTTATTTATGCGAGGAGTTGTTCCAATATTTATGCAAGAACATCCAACTCCACAATGATCCTATTCAATAAATCAAATGGCAGACAATCAGAGTGAATATGTTAGTGATTAACAAAAAAACAGAATATCTATATGTGAGTAGTTGAGGCCTTCAGGGTAATACAATACCTACACTTTACAAAAAAATTGACATGATTTACCTTATTCATATGGGTTAACTATTTTTTGCCCATGGGTACAAAATAATAGTCAATATATGTGATTCATTTTCAAGTTTCAAATAAGAATGTGATCCAGAAAATTTTCCCAGTTCAGAACTAACACATAATAGGTCTCCCCGAATCTGAATACTACTAATCGTATGACCAAGTAGATATTACTTTAGGAATAAAAACGTATTAGTATTCTTTATCTAGGACCAAATATATATTAATTGTAGGAATAAAAATGGTTATTCTCACATAGGAAAAGTAGTTATATATAAGTCATATTTGGGGCAATTATTCCTTTGATGTACTAAAGAAAAAATATATGCAATTAAAAATGTACACTTTCACAATTATCAAAAAATATTATGAAACTCGTGACTGCTGATTACTAAATACTCATAATGGGATGATTAGAAAATCATTAATTGAACTTTATAATGTGCCCATGGGCACACATTAGAAAAACCATATTATTGGTTAGGATAATAAATTTGAAATATGAGATTTATCATATGCTCATGAAGACTCAATTATTAATTAGGATAGTACATCAGCAGCACCTTCCCTTTCCTCTACGGATTATGAACAAGCAAGAATGATTCTGCACAAGGCAGAAACATGACAAGATTGATACAAAATTTTCGTGAACGTTAACAACCTGTCAACCTAGATCTAGTCAGAAGGAACAAAATAGAGGTAGAATTAATCGCATTTTAGAACTGTTAGTTAGGAGAGATAGAGTTTTGAATTAAGCTTATTAAGGAATTAGTCGCTGTCCGACCTAGTTTAGACCAAGGTAGTCAAAGTTGCAAGGCGCATTCAAGGCGGTAGAGTACTCATATTGCCTAACGGCAAAGAAGTTCCCAGCTGACTCATGTCAAGAGCACTGCTTAGAAAATATTATGTATACTATTCTAGAATTACCAATTATGATATATTCAATATCATATTGAACTAAATGCATTAAGGGGGTGTTGGGAACTACTTCTGAAAACTGCTTCTACTCCTTTAGGGATAAATTTTCCTTGTGTTTATTGAGCCATCCGGCCAGAATATATATAGGATTTAAGAGTAACAACCTCCCTGTGGAGATCCTATAAAATAGGATCTAGCTAACTACAAAGCTTATCTAATAATAAATGAAAGCTAACAGCTTTAAGACTTATCTACACGGCTACATATGTACTGCTACATCTAATAATAATAATAATTAATGTAACATTTTCTACACTCCCACTCAAGTTGGTGAGTATATATCATATATCTAACATCCCTAACTTTCTTATAAGTAGTTCAAACACTGGTTTAAACAATCCCTCGGTGAAGATATCAGTTGTTTGATCTTTGGTATCTTTGGTAGATATGAATGGTGTGCACACAACTCCAGTTTCAATCTTTTCTTTAATAAAGTGTCTGTCCACTTCAATATGTTTAGTATGATCATGTAGTACAGGATTATGAGCAATGGTAATAGTTGTCTTGTTATCACAATACAACTTCAAGGCAGATCCATCTTCATTTTCAGTTCTGAAATTACTCTCTTGATTCAAAGAAGTTGACGGATTCCATTAGCCATAGATCCGAATTCTTATTCTACACTAATTCTAACAACCACATTCTGTTTCTTACTTCTCCGAGTTACAAGATTTTGTCCATACACAAGTACAATATCCAAAAGTAGACCTTCTATCAGTAATTGAGCCAGCATCGTCTGCATCTGCAAAGGCCTCAACAATCCTATTGTTACTTTTTTTGAAAAATAACCCCTTTCCTGGACGGCTTTTTAAATATCTGAGAATCCTGTAAGTAGCATCAAGATGTTCCTGAAATGGATGATTCATAACTCACTAACCATACTCACTTCAAATGCAATATCTGGCTTGGTATATGCCAAATAGATCAATCTTCCCACCAACCTTTGATATTGCTGAATATTGACTAGAACTCAAATCTTTGACATCTCCCAATTTTTTATGGGGTCAATTGGAGTATCTGCAGGTCTACATGCACTCATTCCTATTTCTTGAAAAAGATCCTGAACATACTTCCTTTGTGAGACAACAATTCCTTTCTTTGATCTAGCTATCTCCATTCCAAGAAAGTACTTCAATTCTCCCCGGTCCTTGACCTCAAACTCATCAACAAGCTTCCTTTTTAGGTTTTCAGTCTCTTTAAGATAATCTTCTGTAAGGATAATATCATCTACATAGACAATTAGCTTGAGCCTGCTTGAATCCTGTCTTTTTACAAACTGAGTAAACCTGTCAAACCAAGCTCTAGGAGATTATTTTAGCCCATATAAGGCTCTCTCCAGCTTACATACCTTTGAGACAAACTTGTTCTCTAATCCAAGAGGAGGATTCATGTACACGTCATTTTCAAGTTTTCCATTAGAAAATGCATTCTTCACATCTACCTGGTGATGTGGCCAGTCTAGATTAACAGCAAGAGATAAAAGAATCTTTACAGTGTTCAACTTTGCAATTGATGCAAAGGTTTCTGTATAGTCTATGCCATAGGTTTGTGTGTAACCTTTGGCAACTAATCTTGCCTTATATCCCTCAAAAGTTTCATCTGCCTTGAATTTAGGAGTGAAGATCCATCTACATCCAACGGTTGGCTTGCTTTGACACAGCACGACAATCTTCCATATCTGATTCTTTTCAAGAGCATCCATTTCTTCCAAAACAGCTTTCTTCCACTCAGGTTCAGATAGTGCTTCCTGTATGGTCGAGGGAATAGAAATAGAAGAGATACTAGAAGTACAAGTTGCAAAAGTTGAGGACAATTTAGAATAAGAAACATAATTTGAAATAGGATGTTTGGCACATGTCCTTTCTTTTCTGAGAGCAATTGGTAAATTAAGAACATTGGAAATATTACCTCATTGAGTCAGATTCATGGACAGATGCAAGGTCAGAAACTTCCTCTGTTCTTTGATTTGGAACTCTTCTCTCACAAACTTTGCCAAAGAACTTACTTATCCGTTGTTCTTCGTTTTCAATTGTTTCAATTGCATTTATTTCATTAATTATTAATTCTTAAATATTTTCTGATGTTCCTAAGTTTCTACTTGGATGCACATCAAGATTATGTCAAGAAAATCAAGAATTTCATGGATATATGGCACTTTTTGAACATCTTCACTTAGATTCTCCCCTCGAAGATGAGAGTCAAAAAAGGTTGATCTTCACCAAAAAAGTGTCCATTGTTACAAAAATCATTTCTGTTGTAGGATCAAAACATTTTGTTCCTCTAGAGTCAAATTTACTTGCTGTTTTATCTGGATTTTTAACGCATATTGTGCAACCAAAAACTTTCAAAGGAAGAGAGCTAATCAACCTTTTTGTTGGAAAACTGTTTTGAAGTGTGTTAATACGAGTTTTAAATCCTAAAATCTTTGATGGCATGCGATTAATTAAATAAGTAGCATGTAACACAGCCTCTCCCCATAGATATTTAGGAACTTTTGTTGAAAACATGATTGCACGAGTCACTTCAAGTAAATGCCTATTTTTCCTCTCAGCAATCCCATTCTGAGCAGGTGTGTTTACACAAGAACTTTGATGAATCATTCCTTTTTCAAAAATAAAGTTTAGGTTTTGAGAAAAATATTCACGGCCATTATCACTTGTCACCATTTTAATGTTGGTTTTGAATTGAGTTTGGATCCTTGCATAAAAATTCCTAAACACATTTTCTACTTCTGATTTTTCTTTGATAAAAAATACTCAGGTGACCCGTGTATGATCATCCATGATTGTTACAAACCATCTCTTTTTTTATAGTAGGCACTCTAGATGCACCCCAAATATCACTATGCACAAGAGTAAAAGGACTAGTAGGTTTGTAACTCTGAAGGATGTATGAATTTTTATGATGTTTTGCAAGTGCACACATATCACAATGAAACAAAGAAGGATCTTTATTATTAAATAACTGAGGAAACAGTTTTTTTAAATAATAAAAACTAAGATGTCCTAGTCTATAGTGGAGCAAATACAATTGTTTATTGTTGAAAAAGGAAACAATTTGCAAACAAGCAGTTCTTTGACCTCTTTTATTTGATTGAGCTCCTTCATCAAAGATATAGAGTCCATCTTCCTCCCTAGCACTGCCAATCATCTTCCCTGATGTCAAATCCTGAAAAATGCAATAAGATGGGTAAAAAGTAACACAACATGGAAGCTCTTTGGTTAACTGACATGTAGGACTTTAGACAGATTGATAGATGAGGAAAATTTAACATTTCCTATCCTTGTAATGGCTGATAGAGTCATCTGTAACTTTTACTTTTTTGTCCCCTGTACAGGGTTTATATGAAAAAAAGAGATTTGAAACAGAGGTCATGTGGTCTGTAGCACCTGAGTCAATGACCCGGATATTTTTTTATTTTCCAGAACAAAAAAATGATGCAGTGGTACCATTTCGGACATAAGAACAAGAAGTTTCTGGATTGGAATTTTTTTGAGTAGTTACAAGGTGAAGGATTTGTTGCTCCTTCGCGAAGGAGGGCTTTTTGGAATTGACTTGCTGCTTTTGTTGAGTTTCAGTACAGTAGTATAAAGAGCCTTTTCAAACTTATTCTTTTCTGCTCGTGGTTTGCCTTGAATTTTTCAGCAGGTTTCCCTTATGTGCCATAGTTTCTTACAATGATTTGTTGTACATAATTTTTCTCCTACTTTCTTCCAGTCTGATTTCAGAGAATACCTCTCTCATTGAGGGTAGAGGTTTCTTTCCCAGAATTCTTCCATTCACTTCATCCAGTCCTTGATTAACTCCTACAAGAAACATGTAGACTGTCATCCTTTGCTCTCTTATTGTGCTTGGCCAAGAGAGACACCATCTCATTATAATAAGTGGTGATATCTCTATCTCCTTGTTTGGACTGCCAGAGAATTGTGTTCAATTTAAAAATCTGAGAAGAGTTTTCAAGATCTGAATATGTTTTTCTGATGGAATCCCACACCTGTTTTGTTGTCTTCTTAAACATGTGGGGTTTAGCGATTGATGCCTCCATGGAGCTGAGAAGCCAGGCTGTCACCAAAGACTTTTCTGACCTCCATGAAATGCAGCCATCCTCACCACTGAGTTTCTTTGATTTCTCCCGTTAGGTATCCCAGTTTTCCCCTCCCGTCAATTGCGAGTTTGACAGATTGGTGGAAAATGTAAAAGCACCCTTGTTCTCACATAGAAGAGTTGGCGGGGTAGGTAACGGATGTCGTAGCTCGTGAAGAAGTGATTATATCCAAAGAATTTCAGATGCCACAGTGGACAGAGCACGATATTCGGCTTTCATTGAGGACTTGACAATAGTGCGCTGATTGGTAGATTTCCAAGAAATGAGTGATTTACCGAGAAAGATGGCATATGCATTGGTAGAAGAACGATCATCCAGATCCCTGCCCAGTCAGCATAAGCTCATAGAGAAGGTGATGAGTCGCGACAGAGAAAGAGGTCATGAGAAGTGGTGCCTTGGAGATGACGCAAGAGACGCTTCACTAGTTGTCCGTGATAAATTGTGAGCTTATGCATGAATTGAGCATGTTTATTGACAACAAAGGCAACATCCGGTTGGGTGAGACACAAGTACTGAAGTGATCCAACCACCTGCCGATGGTGGGTGATGTCACAAGAGCCCGAACTATCAAATAGAGTCAGAGCCGACGAAGACAAGGGCGTGACTACAGGATTAGCCTCATTCATTTTCAAAATTTGCAACAAATTTGTAACATATTTATGTTTGTTAGGAATAGTGTATCAATATATACACGCATACTATTGCAATAGCTTAACGGTTAGTAGTCTGTTATCTTTCTGTGAAGTTTGTTCTTAGTCTGTTGAGGCTCATACTTGTATAATACTTTGTACAGTTCATTCTCAATAACACAAGTTTACGTTCATCTTCATTACCGCATCCATGGTAGTCGATGGCGCAATATGGCGCGCGGGCCATGTGCCATGTGGCGCGAAAAACCCTCTGTGCTATGAAAAGGGGCTGTGGCAAGGTGTATACACATGGCGTCGCCATTCCTGCGCCTTCGCCATTCCTGCGCCTTCGCCATGGCGATACGAATGTTTTTTTGACAAAATGGGTCCGCGTTTTTGAGCTGTAAGTTGTGGACTTTTGGGCCATAACAATCTGCGACCCATAAAAGCAATAAAACTCTAACAAAACTTACTATTTTAGCCCATAATACTAACAACAACCCTAACTACAAATAAATAAACACAACAAAGTGATAACACGTGAGAAGTTAAAGCTGCTGCAACGCAAGAAAAGCTCTGCGACAACCGACAGCAAGGCAAACGACAAGGGGATTCTCGTTGACTTCTTCCAACTACAAAAGGTACTACTACCTCTTTAATGCTGTGTATTAATGAAGAAAAGTTCAGTTAATGCTGTGTACTAAACTTTACTGTGAATGGTCTAAACTTACATGTGCATGGTTTAACTAAAACAGAGACTTTCTATGGTATATAATTTATGTAAAGTTTAAACTTAAAGATAAAGTGTTTATGAATGTATAACACAAAGTTAATTAAAGTTTAAACTTTATATTTTGAGTTTAAACTAAACTTTACACTGTAAGATGCTTTAATAGTTTGCTTTATGTGTAATTGTCTATCAATTTATAATAGTTGAGAGTTGAGATTTTAAATACTCATACTGTTGGAAGAGGAGACAGAGGAGACAGAGGAGGCGGAGGAAATGGAGGAAACGGACGAGGTTGCAGATCCCTCCGAGGATGAAATGAATGAGGATGGTGTGCCATTGCTATCAGATTCAGACCAAGATGATGAGGAGTCTGATGATTGATGATGATTATGCCATAATCATCAAACAAAAACAAGCTAACAAGCCTAAATCCTAACATATTTTGCAAGACAGAAACTCTTTTTTTGAATATTATGTTTTTTGGAAGTACTTTGAACTATTTTATCATGTTTTGGTGGTTGGGTAAACTTGGGTTGATGAATTGCAGTATCTATTATTCGTTTTGAAGGTTTTTTTGTCACGTGGTGACGCCATATTTGCGCCATCGCCATCGCCATGGAAAATGGCCTGTGCACCATGGGTTGCGCCATGCGCCATGACAACTATGACCGCATCTATTGTATTATGGTATCAGAACTTAACTCGTTCCAACCATGACGATCTCAACCTCTGAATCTACATCTTTGCAACCAATAGGGAACTCAGTTTCTCCAGTAATCTTCACTCATCCTCTTCCGATCCAGCTCGATTCACTCAGTTTCTTGATAGGTACTCGCAGGTGTGAAGAATTTACAGAAAAGAAAGAGTAGAATTCAAGAAACAAGATCCAACTTCATTAATGGTGGAAACCATACACAATGAAGTCCCAAAGATAGAGATGATAAGTCTCTAATCTTCCCGGTTCCCAGACCAAAGTCTAAAACAGCCTACCTTTTATCCTCCCCTCCCCTTCTATTTACACTACATGTATACTTATTATTATTATTATTTCTATTATTAGCCTAATGGGCCTGATTCCTATCAAAACTCCCCCCTAAACATCCACCTTGCCCTCAAGGTGGGTGATAAGATCTTCTGCTTCCTCTCATCCTTGCGCTTCTACCTTCCTAATATCTCACTGGTTTCTGAGCAAGGAGCTTCAGTACTTGATCTTTACAATTCACAGATGTTTCTGCAGCATAGAATATTTCTGGTGAAGTTTCATTTTCTTCCTTAGTCTTCAGGCCTTCAATAGCCACAAATATCTTCAGGCTTTCCTGAGGTATATCCCTTACAACAGTAGCAGAATTTGTGTTCATGTCCTGAACATCAGGATTCTCATCCCTTTTAATCTGCTCATCAGAAACTTTTGAACTACAAATTTCTTCAACTCCATTTGACTTTTCTCCCTTTGAGTGATGATTGACTGTCCTGATGCTTCTCAGTAAAACAATGCCACCCTCTGCCGCACTTCGAGTACACCCAACATCATTCCTCCCAACAACTCCCATAGCAATTCTCCACAAATACCTCTCTGCCACTGCACATTTCTCAAAAGTAGAGTCCCTTTTCACCTGGTGTCTTGAAACATGGAGTGGAGGAACCCAGGCTATCTTTAAAATGGCATAATCTTTGTTGGTATGAAGCAGCACAGTAACCAAGTAACACTTTGTGAGCGAGAATACAAAATCAGCTCCTGCATTACCAAGTACAACAGTCATAATTCCTTGGTTCCATCCTTGCCTGTCCGAAGAAGGAAGTTTGCCTTCTTTAAAAGAACTCCAATCCTTGCTGCTGTTATTCAAGCTGGAGGGGTAGTTACAAGTGAGAGAATGAGTAATTGCTCCAGCTTCAGAATATTCCTTCTTCCGTCTGTGATGAGATGTTCGATGCGAAGTGTTCGAATGGTGCGAACGACTCCTCGAACGACTTTGGAGCTTGTTCTATATGTTCGCAAACGATGTCTGCATTGCTGTATGCATCGCCATGGAATTTTCATCCAACCGCTTCACCATTCTTTCTACATCGTTCATTCGCGTTTCCATTTTCTCACACGTACAGACCATCCACAGTGATCGACGCTCTCTGATACCACTGATAGGTACTCGCAAGTGTATAAAATTTACAGAAAAGAAAAAGTAGAATTCCAGAAACAAGATCCAACTTCATTAATGGTGGAAACCATACACAATGAAGTCCCAAAGATAGAGATGATAAGTCTCTAATCTTCCCAGTTCCCAGACCAAAGTCTAAAACAACCTACCTTTTCTCCTCCCCTCCCCTTCTATTTATACTACATGTATACTTATTATTATTTTTATTTCTATTATTAGCCTAATGGGCCTGATTCCTATCATTTCTACATCTTTGAATCTTCAAGTTGAATTAGTAATCCGAGCGCACAAACTTCTCAAGTTCATCGAAAAATCCTGAAATACCAGAACGATTTACTGCCAGCGATGATGGAGCGACAAAAACACTGAACGAAGCTTATATCATCTGGGAGCAACAAGATCAAATGATTTTCTCATGGCTTCTTGCATATCTCTCAGAATCGCTTCATGATTGTGTCATCAACTGTAGACATTCGCATCAGCTCTGGAGCGAAATTCAGAAATTCTTCCGGTCAAACATTGTCGCCAAGGCTCAACAACTCAAATTCGAGCTGTATAATACCGGAAAAGGTGATCGCTCTATTTCAAATTATCTTCTTCGCATTCAGACCATTGTTGATAATCTGATGTCCATCGGTGAACCTATATCTGCCAAAGATCAAATCAATGTGATCCTTGAAGGCCTTCCAGAAGATTATAAGTCTCTTATATCATCCGTCACTGGGCGAAGCATCCTGGATCCAGTTACTATTTATGAACTTGAATCACTTCTACTAGCCAAAGAATTGCGACTGAGAAAACTTCGTGACTCCTCACAGCAAACATTATTTTCTGCTAATGTTGCTCGCCTAGTTGTTTAGTGTCCAGGTATAAACATTATTTGCCTCTCTTAAGTCAAATATGTTAGAGATCTGGACGCTAAACATTTCAAATGGTTGCTTACACCTCTCTTAAGCCAAATATGTTAGAGATCTTCTACATAAAGTTGGGATGACAGACTCCAAGGGAGTTAAAACACCCATGGTTAGTAGCTGCAAACTTACCAGTGAAGGCAGTGATTATCTTCCCGATCCTTCCTCTTATAGGTCTGTTGTTGGAGTTCTGCAATATGCTACCTTAACAAAGAAATGAACTTAGCTATGTTGTGAACAAAGTGTCAGTTTATGGCTGCGCCTTTACAGGAACATTGGGAAGTTGTGGAACATATTCTAAGATATCTATCTGGCACTGACCCTATTGATAGGAAATCCACATCCGGGTCATGTATCTTTCTAGGTCCTAATATCATTTCTTGGTGGTCTAGAAAACAATTGAGAGTTGACAGATCTTCAGCAGAAGCTGAATATAGAAGCCTTGCAGACAGCCAGACACCACATCAGAAATTCTATGGAATCAATTTATGCTTAAAGAACTTCAAGCTCCATTTGTTACTCCCAAAGTTTACTATCACAATCTTAGCACAGTTCCACTTGCTCACAATCCAGTTCTTTGTACGAGAAAAGGTTAAACTGAAGCAGATTGAAGTCTTCCACATTCCTGCTCCTCGGCAAGTGGCAGATGTGTTAACCAAGCCCCTATCTGCCACCACAGTCCTTGATATGAGGAGCAAACTTAGTGTAATTAATTTTCCAAATCAATCACCCTAAATTTGAGGGGGGGGATGTTAGGAATAGTGTATAAATACATACTACTGTAGAGTTTGTTCTTAGTCTTGTTGAGGCTCTTACTTGTATACATACTATGTACAGTTCATCCTCAATAACACAAGTTTACTTTCATCTTCATTATTGCATCTATTCTATTAATGTTGGTCAAGAAAAAGGCCATCTTGTGTGGGTGTAACCTACATGCCTAAAAAATAGTGCAAGGATCATAAATCTTTAATAAACTTATGTGCCAAAAAATCAAAGACTAATGCACTGATGCAGGTATAGAGCCAGTGACAATAATATCATCCACATAAACTAACACATAGACATAAGTTCCATGAGAAGAGAAGATAAATAGACTAGCATCAGAAATAGACCGAGAGAAACCAAGTAAGAAAAGAAAGCCATTGAGAGACTGATACCACATACGGGGTGCCTGTTTTAGACCATAAATCGACCTCTAAAGACGTCACACAAACCCAGAGCCATCATTGAACCCCAAGGGGTTGCTACATGTATACCTCCTCCTGAAGTGTCCCATGTAGGAATGCATTATTGACATCCAAGTGATTGATTTTCCAACCATGAGAAAGGGCAATAGTCAGAACTACCCTAATAGTAACTAGCTTAACTACCGGATTAAATGTGTCAAAATAATCTATCCTTGGTCGTTGATGAAAGCCTTAAACCACCAACTGAGCTTTAAAGCGATCCAACAAAACGTCTGGGTTATATTTCACCATATAAACCCACTTACACCCGACAACAGTTTGACCAGAAGGAGCTGGAACAAGATCCCAAGTACCTTGTTTAACCAAGGCATCAAACTCTGCTATCATAGCATTCTACCATACTGGTGCCTGTAAAGCTTGAGAAGCACTAGCGGGAAAAATATGATGGGGTATATGGCTTTGAGTAACAAGGTTGGCTTGTTTGTGAGGTCAAAGGGTCGTTGAATGGGTACGTTTAGGTGAAGAATTGGGTTGGGTAGTAGGTGGAATTGAGGGTATGATGTTGGTAGGAGTATTGGTGGAGTTTGTGGGTGGTCGATGTGAGGGTTGCTCAATATGTTTCTATTTAGAGCGACGTTAGTAAGTGATTATGTGTGGTGGGGTAGGTGTAGGCGAGGTGAGTTGGTTGGAAGTAGAAGGATCCACAGGACTACAGGAGTTGTACTTTGAGACGAGGGTATGATAAAGAGGGGATGTGTCTGCTACCTGCTTACTTGAAATACGAAAAAAAGAAATAGGTGGCTTAAGCCAATTATCGATCTCAGTGAGTAAGTTGGTGACTGGTTTTGTAGTGGTTGAGAATGGAAAGAAAGACTCATTAAACACAACATGCCTACTAACAAAGATACAATTAGTAGTAAGATCAAGGCAGCGATAAACCGAGATAAACACTCTGTTGGTCATAATACCCAAGAAAAATACAAGGCCTAGCCTGAGATTCCAACATATGGGTTGTGTAAGAACGCAACCAAGGAAAACATCCGAAAATAGCAAGTTTTGTGGAATAGGGGGCCGTTGAAACAGTTTTCCATAAGGAGTGCAAAAGTTAAGAGAGGTTGCAGGTTGTCTACTAATAAGATACACTGCAGTAAGAAAAGCATGTGACTAATATTGAAGGGGCATAGAGGCGTGGTAGAGTAGAGTGATCTCAGTTTCCACAATGTTTCAGTGTCTCCGTTCAGCGAATCCATTGTGTTCCGGAGTACAGGGGGAGTGATTAAGTGAGAAATACCACATGATCCTAGGTTATGTAATATGTTTTTTCTAGTTAGGAACAAACCACCTTAATACCTAAACCCGCCTTTTTAAACCTTGCTCATGTGATAAGTCTTTTCTAGTTAAGGCCCACCACATGACTTCTCGAGGTACCCTATCATATGCCTTTTCTAAATCAATGAACACCAAATGCAAATCATTTTTAGTGTCTTTATACTTCTTCACAACTTGTCTAAAAAGGTGAATGGTCTCAGTTGTTTAGCGTCCAGGTATAAAACCAAACTGATACTCTGAAATTTTCACACTTTTTTGAAATCTTTGTTCAACCACTCGCTCCCAAAGTTTCATGGTGTGACTCATAAGTTTAATCCATCGATAGTTGGCACAATCTTGTACATCACCCTTATATTTAACTAGGGGAATGGGCGCACTCTTCCGCCAACTCACGGGTATTTTGTTGTTTACCCAAATCATGTTGAAGAAACGATTTAGCCACTCGATGTTTTTCTCTCCTAAACTTCTCCAAGCCTCGATCGGTATGCCATATAAGCCCATTGCTTTCTTCTGCCACATCTTTCTCAAAGCCTTTTCAACTTCTGTTGTTTGGATCCTTCTCACGAAGTCTCGATTTATCATACACTCTGGTATATTAAGATCATCAATACCTTGCATTTTATGCTCGTTGAACAAGGTATCAAAGTATGACCTCCACCTCTCTTTCATTTCCTCGTCCGCCATTAGTACCCTTTGATCGACATCCTTCACACACTTAATTTTTTCGATATCTTAAATCATACGGTCATGAAGGCGAGCAAGTCTGTAAATATATTTTTCTCCTTCCTTAAAGTCCAATTTTAAATACAACTCCTTGTTCACTTTCCCTCTTGCTTCCCTTACAGCTTTCTTTGCTCTTCTTCTAGCCTCTTTGTACGCCTCTATGTTCTCGTTGCTCCAATTTTTTACCAATTTTTTGTAGCATTCTCTTTTGATCCCTATTGCTTGTTTCACCTCACCATTCCACCAAGGGTGTCTTTTTTTGTGGCAGACATTGATAGGAACCTGGATAATAAAGACAAATAATAGAATAATAAAAATTATGTTAGTTTATAAGTGAGGGTTTTAGGCCTTCTTAGTTCTTGAGCTTGGGCTAGCTCTTTACGAAAGGATTAGTATAAAAGGGGGAAGGAGGATAGAATAAAGTAGGCTGGAATTCGGTTGGGATTTGTTGGGCTCAGGCTAGAGAGAGAAAGTCTTTCTTCTTCCTCTAGATTTTGTATTTCTCTGTGTTCACTGTACTGTTTCTATCGGATTACTGAGAATTTATCAGAATCCAAATTAATCAATACAACAATCCTTTGTCAGATTTGAATGTCTAACATTGGTATTAGAGCAATTCGGTCCTATAGCCAGTGAATGAGATTTACCAGGTCGCAAATGGAGAATCGAGTGGATAACATCGAGCAGTACATGGAGCGGAACACAACTGTTTTGCGATCGGTAGTGGAGGAGATGCGCAACATGCGCTGAAGGATGGACGGAATAAAGGCCAAACTACGCCAACTGGCGATGAATCATAATCGCAGAAGAACCAGGGACGGTCGTGAACTTCCAGACGGTGCCACGGCTCAATTCTCACCAGTCCTCTTCGTCTCTTGCCTATTCTATGAGTTCGCATATGTCACCGCGAACCACTTCAGCTTCTTTGCTAACAGTAGCTTCCAGTTCTCAGGGGTTTTTGCGAGCAACTTCTCCTAATTCGTCAGTTTTGCGGCAATCAGAAGCCTTCAGTTCGCAGTCGGGAACGGCTCTTCTCAGTTCACCATCGCAAACTGTTTCTCCTTGTTCGCGGGTCTTTTCATCCTCATCGCGAGCAGATTCTGTCTGTTTACAGGTTTCCTCATTCGCAGATTCTATCCTTATCAGTTCGCAGAGTGTGATGCAATCAAGTGGAGACTCCAAATGGCGGCGATATCCCTATGCGAGCCCTAGAACGACGCGAGAGAGAGGAGACACCCTCAGTTCGCAGGCTACATCGTATGAGGAGGATATGTCCAGTAACAGAAATCATATCTGTCCAGGAAGGGAGATTACTCTGCATATATCAAAGTGTGATTATCACTTGGTCCCTGAGAACATTATTAAGACTGGTATATGGATTATTGAAAAGCCTGGAATGAAAAATGTGTCCATGCTAATTCCAAATTCTCAAAAATACTTGAACAGAAAGAAATCCGAGGAAGAGAGATATGCATTGGTGGTAGCCTCTATGAGATTGAAGGATTATGAGATGCTTAAAGGCAAATTCATGAATGGATTAAAGGAAGAGATTAGAGTTCAGTGGAAACCATTGCATTCTGGGATTCTGGCAGAGTTAGGGGACAGGGCACTTCTTTTGGGAGTAAATCTTGAAGAAGCTGGTATACACATGGATGGCAGTGAAGTAGTTTGATCACCATGGAGAAGTAAAAGTGTTTCAGGATATCAGTAAACACAGCCTCGGACCAAAGCATTAATGCAAGATCACTTAATGGCAATGTCACAGACAACTCATGAGCAGGAGCATCCAGGTGCTTCCTTTCTTCTACAACCTTCTGAAATGTTGAACGGTACCTCACAGAAAGCATCTCTCAGTTTGATCCACATCAATCTTCATGTAGAAGTTAACACATTCTATAAACATTTTGCTGCCTGTGATATATTATCTGAGGTGAAGGGCATGGAAGGCATTAGTACTAGTGTAACAACAACAGCTCAAGACTCTTACACTAATTCTTTGAGTGTCGCTATTGGGAACGAATATGTCCCATTTCACTATTACATGATTGGCAGCAGCTCGGGCTCTGAGGAAACAAGATTTCACTTGATCATTGAAACCAAAACTGAAGTTTCCCTTCTTCCAAGTGGTGCTGGTCTCTCTAGCTCAAGATCTCCAGACAGCTCTCTTTCTGTTAAGGCACCTTCGGGTATTAATCAAAGCACGGTGAACCCAGAAGGTGGAATCTCATATGAAAGTGGGGAAGGATTTACTTTGCTCTGGACCAGAGATGGACACATTATTTTAATGGATAACAGCTCCGGCAGTATGATCAGGTCTCAGCCAGTGCATTCAGAGAAAGACACAGCTCATTCTGTATTTTCAAAGGCGTTTACTGTACTTCTAGAGCTGTGGAGTTCTCACCATCCACTTATTGAGTATGGAGTTTGAGGTGTGCAACCCCTGAACTACCCGTTAACGCTCGAACACCTACTATTAAAAGAAGAGGATTTACAGAAGCAGGAAAAAGGTGCCACTAGGGCCATGCGAGATTTATATGATGTGATGCACGGGGCTGTCCTACAGGTGAAAATGAGTGAGCACCTTGAAACAGAGGAGTTGTTCAAAGCTAAGAAGGAAGATAGTCTATTTCAGAAGTTGAAGTGGCCAAAAGATGTGCAGTTGAAAGTTCTCATGCTTCAAGCTTATTTAGAAAGGGTAGCTACTGGAGATGATGAAGCTACAAATTCAAGGAGTTTGGCAAAAGAATTCCTCTCACTCGGTTTCATTCCTGAAGGAGCTAACCTAAAATCAGTTGCAAACGCCCTGCTAACATCAATTGGTGGTGGCAGAAGACAATCTCAGGATTTCCAGTTTATAAGGAATCAGTTATATGTGGTTATGTACGAGTTCAACTGTTCTCTTCATCCTGACTATGCTTTGGTGATAGGAGCTCTACTAGAAGGAACTGCAAAAGTTTTGGATCCTGAGTTCAAATTGGTAGAAGGATCACTCAGGTGGAATCAGCTCGAAAGACTGACGGAAGGTGGAGTAACCCAACATAGAGACTCAAATCCACTTGAGCTTTCTTTTGATATGCGTACAGATGAAGTTCTGTATGAGTTGTTCAGGGAGGAGCATCCTTCAAGGGATAGGTCAAAAGCTGAGAGACATGCAATATTGTTGGAGGACCAGGGCTCTCAATCTAGGGGACTAGCAGTGACACTACTGAAGCTCATGGTGCAGCAATCAGGGAGGTACTGAGAAGGAAGAGGTGCAAGGATGAGGATGAAGCGGAAGTTCAGGGCTGTTTCCTATCACCACCTTGAGGACAAGGTGGTTATCTAAGGGGGAGTAATGATAGGAACCCGGATAATAAAGACTAATAATAGAATAATAAAGATTGTGTTGGTTTATAAGTGAGGGTTTTGGGCCTTTTTAGTTCTTGAGTTTGGGCC
The DNA here is from genome assembly GCA_945859875.1 of Cuscuta europaea. Taxonomy (NCBI): domain Eukaryota; kingdom Viridiplantae; phylum Streptophyta; class Magnoliopsida; order Solanales; family Convolvulaceae; genus Cuscuta; species Cuscuta europaea. The sequence goes on from CAMAPE010000021.1 coordinate 5,719,229, forward strand.
AGCTCTTTATGAAAGGATTAGTATAAAAGGGGGAAGGAGGATAGAATAGAGTAGGCTGGAATTCAGTTGGGAGTTGTTGGGCTCAGGCTAGACTGCTAGAGAGAGAAAGTCTTTCTTCTTCCTCTAGATTTCGCATTTCTCTGTGTTCACTGTACTGTTTCTATTGGATTACTGAGAATTTCTCAGAATCCAAATTAATCAAGACAACAATCCTTTGCCAGATTTGTATGTCTTACAGACATCCTTTACACACGTCGTCCACATGTGTGTCATTATCAATAGACCATACATCTTCCTTCAACATTTTGTGTGCAAAACTTTGTTGGAGATTCCCCTCGAGCCTCCACCACTTTATATTTGGCTTTCCTTGTACCCTAACTCGCTTGCTCTTCTTACAAGCACAAGCATCCAATGCTGAGTGACAGCACTCTCACCATGGATGACCTTACGATCAGTGTAGCTAGTTCTCCAAGTCGTCCGTACTAAAAAGTACTCAATTTGGGTACTATTAACTCCACTTCTATACGTCACAAGGTGAGAATCCCTTTTCTTGAACCAAGTGTTCGTTACAGCCAACTCATATGTCAAGGCAAAATCTATAATGTTCTTCCCCGCTTCATTTCTAGTGTCAAAACCATGTCCGCCATGGATACTCTCAAAACCATCACGACTTGGGCCCACATGCCCGTTGAGGTCGCCTCCTATGACCAACTTTTCTCCCCTTGGCACTCGGCGCACCACTTCCGCAAGATCCTCCCAAAATTGTTGAGTGATAGATTCATCCAATCCCACTTGTGGTGCATAGGCACTTACCACGGACATGATCTCATCTTCTATTATCAACTTAATGCTCATGATGCGATCGTACTTCCTAAAGACTTCCACAGTTCCACCACACCCTCAACATAATCATGTGCCACCATAATGCCTACTCCATTTCTGTTCCTCTCTCCCCAAATACCACAACTTAAAACCTCAGGAATTATTCTCACGTGCCTTTTCTCCAACCCACTTAGTTTCTTGAATGCACATTATGTTGATATTCCTCATCTTCATAACATCGGCTATCTTACATGATTCTCTCGTAAGAGAGCCAACATTTCACGTTCCAAAACGCAATCTAGCACGATGCCTTCTTTTCTTCACATGGTCACACCACATCAACCCCCACCATGCCCTAGCATACTTGACACAATTTCTGGGCATTGGAGTGGTGCGTCACTTTCGGGCGACGATCTTGAAACCTTAGCATTCATATCACCACACCCAGGCCTATTAAGTGTAGTGCATCTTTGCATATTTGACATCACCCCAGGCGGAGGGATGGCATGTCCCTTACAGGCGATGACCTAGTTGTAGCGATATTCATATTTCGATTCATGTCATGTGATGCGACCAAGTGATACTGTTGGCCATCACGCGCCTACCACAGCACCCTCCTCCTTTATACTGGCTTGGGACAGGCATGATACCAAATATAGTATAGCTTACAAATATAATATAGCTTACTGAAGTTTTCTGAATATTATTTCCTTGAATTCATTTACAAGAAGTACATAAGCTATTTATACAGATAGGAATCCTGAGAGAGTCTATTCAGCACCCTAGGTGACTGTCTAAACACTAAACATAAATGATTGAGAACTGAAAAGACAGCAGCTATTAAATACAACCTGAAGCACTAAAGACACATAATTAAAGTAATAATAAGGAAAATAAATCCTAGATTAATGATGTCTCTTCATTTTATCAACACTCCCCCTCAAGCTAGGTTTGTAGATATCCGTCATGCCTAGCTTGACAATAAGACCCTGGAACCTAGGACTATGCAGAGGTTTGGTAAACACATCTGCAACTTGATCTTCTGAGGGAGTGTAGCTTAGTTCGATCAGACCTCCTTCAACCTTTTTTTTTTGATAAAGTGCCTATCAATCTCAATATGCTTGGTCCGATCATGTTGGACTGGATTATGAGCTATGTTGATTGCTGATTTGTTATCACACCTCAATTCCATTGGTCCTTTCCACTTGATTCGTAAATCTAAGAGAATAATTCTGATCCATAGAAGTTCACATAAGCCATGGGCAAGAGCTCTTAGCTCAGATTCAGCAGATGATCGTGCCACAACATTCTGTTTTTTTGCTTCTCCATGTCACGAGGTTTCCTGCTAGGAAAACACAGAGGCCAGTAGTTGACCAGCGGTCAACGAGGGAGCCACCATAATCTGCATCAGTGAAGGCTTGGACTGATAATTTCCCACCCTTCCTGAATATTATCCCTTGCCCTGAACTTCCTTTTAGGTAGTGAAGAACCCTATAGGCTGCTTCTAGATGTGGTTTCCTTGGATCATGCATGAACTGACTCAAAACACTAACTGCATAGGCAATGTCAGGTCTAGTATGAGAGAGATAGATAAGTTTGTCACACAAGCGCTGATACATTGATGAATCAACCTTGGGTTCATCAGTAACAAGTCCAAGCTTATGATTAGGATCCATAGGTGCATTAACCGGTCGACAAGCACTCTTACCAGTCTCATTTAACAAATCTGTAATGTACTTTTGTTGGCTAATAACGATGCCTTCAGATGAGCGAGCAACTTCAATTCCAAGAAAGTATTTTAGAGGGCCAAGAGACTTCATCTCGAATTTGGATTTCAGCTGCCCCTCAAGACGTTGTTTCTCAACTGGATCATTACCCGTCACAATGATGTCATCCACATATACTAAAAGAATAGTGACTCCATTTGGGTGAGAGTGTTTGTAAAAAAGAGTATGATCCCCTTGGCTTTGACTATACCCAGCAGCAAGAACAACCTGTGTGAAGCGGTCAAACCAAGCACGAGGGGATTGCATGAGACCATAGAGGGCTTTTTTTAACTGGCATACATGTGTAGAGGTTCTTGTTGATGTTTTATTAAAGCCTGGGGGAATGTACATGTAGATCTCATCATGCAAGTCACCGTGGAGAAAAGCATTCTTGACATCAAATTGCAATAAAGGCCAATCAAAGTGAGATGCCAAGGATAGTAGGATACGGACAGTATTGAGCTTAGCTACAGGAGCAAAGGTCTCTTGATAGTCAATCCCATACGTCTGAGTGTATCCTTTAGCCACAAGACGAGCTTTGTACCGCTCAAGAGATCCATCAGCCTTGTATTTGACAGTAAAGATCCACCTGCAACCAACAACATGCCTCCCAGGAGGTTTAGTCACAATATCCCAAGTATGGTTCTTTTCAAGAGCTCTAATTTCCTCTTGCATAGCATCCCTCCATTCTTTCTTTCCTAATGCCTCAGAAACAGAGTTGGGTATGGGAATTTCATTAAGTCTCTGAACAAACAAGGCATGTGAAGGAGAGAAGTTATCAATGGTAACAAAATTAGCAAGAGGGTATAGAGGTGTTTTGGTACATTGACGTACACCCTTGCGTAAAGCAATTGGCGGAGATGGTGGTGGAGAAGAAGAGACATTACCTGGGTCAGCCAATTGGTCATGCGTCAACAATGGAGTGAACCTGTTTATAGGTGTCCCATCAGCAGTAGTGATGTGTGTGGATGTAAAACATGGATGATAATTAGAGAGTAAAGAGGGTATGGCAGTCATATGAGATGTGGCACCTGAGTCTAATATCCATTGGGATTGTGAACTCTGTTCCGAAGCATTAAGACAAAAAATAGTAGAGGTTTTACCTTGCAGGGCCAAAGAGCTATGACCAGAACCATTTGAGTTATTAAGAGACTGTAACATCATACGAAGTTGCTTTAATTCCTCCTGGGAAATGGGCCAAAGATTAGTAGAGCTCTCAACAATAGTGGGAGTGACTGAGTTGGCACGTCCAGCACTAGTTCCACGTCTGTCCTGGCTTTTTCTTTCTTTCTGTAGATGAGGATAAAGTTTCCAGCATGTATCCACATTATGGTTGGACCGCTTGCAATGATCACACCATCTTCCTCCCTTACTACCCTTAGTTTCCTTAACATCTGAAGGAGTAGATTTGGCAGCAAGAGCTGTACTGTCAATCAGATTTGTATTCATCATTATATTGCGTCTGCTCTCTTCATGTTTGATAGTGGCAATGGCAGAAGATATGGAAGGCAGAGGAGTAATGCCAAGAATTTGACCCCGAGTCTGATCATATTCGGGATTCAAACCAGACAAGAAGCAATATAGACGTTGCTGATTTATATAGTTCTTGTGAAGAGCTGCATCTGCAGCATTCGACCACTTTATCGTTTGATACTGGTCAAGTTCAGACCATCGTCGTTGGAGGTCAATTGCATAATCTGTGACAGATTGTGAATCTTGCTTAAGATTCGTTGTTTTGAGCCATAAGTCATAGACAAAAGCGCCATCTTTAGCAACAGAGTAGGACTGCTGTATGAAATCCCAGATTTCTTTAGCCGAGTCCCATGTATAAACATGTATTGCTAATGTTGGGATCCATAGAGTCCCATAACCAGACCCGTATGTTGGCATTAGTTTTCTCCCAAATAGCAGCATCAATCTCTCCTTCTTCTGGGGTAGAGATAGTGAGACAGTCTTCAAGATCTTTGCCACGTAGAAGAGTGTAAACCAGCTTTGACCACCCAAGATAGTTCCTGCCATTGAGACGGTAAGATGGCGGGATAGAAGGGAGATCAAATTTCTGGTTTCGAAGAGCAAACGCGGCTGCAGTAGCAGCTGAAACAATGGTTGAGTGATCAAGGTTACTTGAGGCTGATTCGGCTTCTTTAGACATGATAAAACCCTTGATGAAGAGACTCCACCGGGAGTTAAAGAGAGAGAAGGGTAGAGACACCCAAAAAATGACCGTTGGAGAGGTGATAGACTCAAAAAAGGCTTAGACGAAACCAAGCTTTGATACCATGAAGTTTTCTGAATATTATTTCCTTGAATTCATTTACAAGAAGTACATAAGCTATTTATACAGATAGAAATCCTGAGAGAGTCTATTCCGCACCCTAGGTGACTGTCTAAATACTAAACATAAATGATTGAGAACTGAAAAGACAGCAGCTATTAAATACAACCTGAAGCACTAAAGACACATAATTACAGTAATAATAAGGAAAATAAATCCTAGATTAATGATGTCTCTTCGTTTTATCAACACTTACAAATATAGCTTTAAAAATATGTATTTAGAACTTCATATATATATATATATATATGGATGCTGAGTTTGGTCTCTGATATACGGTTGATCCCCTACGAGCCGCAAGAGCAACAGAATCGACAGTACTCACAGTGAATTCTATTGTTGTGACAAAGCCAGATGAGTTTATAGATTCTTTCCATCATAGTTTATCCTCGAAGCCGACAAGCAACCCATAGATATATTTGAATCGGTTATCTCCAGAAGTGAGAATCAAGTTCTCAATCGATGCAAATTCTGGGCGAAGCCCCTCTAGAACTTGGAGGACTAAGTCTTCATCGTCTAGTGGTCAGCCAGCCGGAGTGAGAAGTTGGTGGAGGTATTCTTTGACTATGGCGAAAATCTGTCTTAGAGGCTCCGAATCTGGGAAGCTGACCGCGTACTGTATAGTCATTCAAGAGTTTTCCAAACTGCTGCAGAGGTGCGTGCAAAGCCGGCCAAAGGTTTGCACCCTGAGCTGAGGGAGGAGACAAGAGCATGTCGGAGGAGACGGTCTTACCTATTCCACCGGAGACAGCATGTGGTGTCACTTTTAGGTGTCAGAACAGCATCATCATCGATGTACTGGTCGAGATGAGAGCCAACCAAGAGGTCACTTGGTCACTCCATATTAGGTAATTCGTCCCTTCAAGTTTTTCTGGGAAGTGGCTGGGTTGAGCATGATTAGACCATCTGGGGTGAGAGGGTTGTTGACTGTGGTAGAAGAAATTCCAGAAGGAATGGTAGACTGCTCAGGATAATGGCAGACTGTCCGGCAGGCGGCAGGGGGAGTCCTCTGCGGTCATAGGAGAAGGGAGACAGCTGGTTAAAGCTTGTGTGGCTGTGATACCATATTGAACTTTAGAAAGATAGAGGATTTTAGGTTGAAAATGCTTGATTGAATTACTAATCTTGAAGTCCAATTTATACAACCAGAAGGAGAGCCTATAAGGTAATCTATTTACTTATCTGCAATAATATGAATATAATATCTGAAATAATAATAGTTGTAACTGAAATCTGCAATAATATGAATATAATAACTGATAATTTATTTGTCTTCTAGAGAAATGACTAGAAAGAATAGGAATGATGCTAGTCATGCAACATTAGTACCTTAAGCTTTTGTAGGTAACTATTAAGCTCACCACTGAAGCCATCTTTGACTACATTATTTTGAGGGCAAAAAAGTTGCTCCTCACCAGATTCCTCACCAACCAAAGCTTGCTGCAGTTGCAAAAACGAAAACCAGAACAGCAAATATCCTTCAACTTTTGAATAAAAGGGTAGCAAGAATTGCAAAAACATATGCATGAATTTGAACTACTCCCTACATTCTTATTTATATGTCTAGGCTGACAAAAACAAATAGTTTAAGAAATGTATTGGAGTAATAAAATAATCAATCTTTTAATACTTTTACTAAAATTTCCTCACTGAAAGTCACCCTTCCATTAATGTCCACTTGACAAATGGTAATTGAATAGTATAAGGGTAAATGGGAAATTATCTTTTAATGTGCATGGTTTTAATACAAGGACAGATTAAAAAAGACAGAGAATATGGTCATTCTAGGCCAGAAGTAGGAATATAGGGGGTATATTAATACAAATTTGATAACGTGAGTGGATATATCATTATTTTATTGTACATTACAGTTAAGGTGCATTTGATCTTCAATGTACATCAACATCAATTCAACAAATCATGATCCTACTATAAAGTCTACAAGTCTCTTAACATGGGTCTTGGTCACCCACTTTCTCTCCAGACATGTCAAGAGGTTAATACTTAATACTTGGATTCTCAAGTAATTGCCAAGGTTGAATATATTGGTAGCATTAGAAACATTGGTATTTTACTTCTATGAAATATCCACACCTACCAAAATCATTATTAATAAAAATAAAAGTGTAAAAAAATTACTACCTCCGTCCCTCAAAACATTGCCAAAGTTGACCGGCACGGAGAATAATAAAGTAAAAACTGTGTGGTTGAGGTTTGTGCAGAGGAGAGAGAAATAACAGAAACCAAAAAATAATTGATTAAAAGGGAAAGTGGCAAAGTTTTTTGGGGCGTCCAAAAAATGAAAGATGGCAAAGTTTTAAGGGACGGAGGGACTATTAAATATTTAGAACATAGTTACATAACCATCAAATTTTAGAGCTTATTTTTAAACACCTTTGTTCTTAAAATTTAACATTAGATTGTGATAAAAAGACGCCATATTTACAAATATATTGAAAGTAAAATATATTATCATCGCTCTAAGAGCCCGTTTGGTGACCCTGTTTTTCGGTTTATCAGGCTTATTAGCAAACTTTTCACCAAACACGTAACTTTTGATTTCATGCGCTGAATTGTGTAATAATAAGAAAAAGTAAGGTTGGAGTTACTTTTCTGGCTGTATTGGCTGAAGTTACTGTAGAGGATCATTTTAGCTATTTATTCATATTATTTTTTCTTTATTTTATTAATTAAAAATTAAAAATATTTTAAATATAATTTTTCCTTAAATCAGCATAATCAGCCATACCAGCCACTTCAGCCACAACTTCATAAATTTCAGTAGAATCAGCCAATTCAGTCAATTTCAGTGTTACCAAACAGGCTCTAAAGGCATAATAGCATCACAATTACTTGGTACAAGATTATTGATTGTATCACATACTCGCTTTTAATATCATGATGCTTTCAAATTACCATGACATTCTCTTTTTTATATTCGCATGACTGATAGGAATCTGGCTTAGTAGGCTAATAATAAGAAATAATAATAATAGTAAGTGTACATGTAGTAGTATAAATAGAAGGGGAGCGGAGGAAAATAGGTAGGCAAGTATTCAATTGGATTTGGCTAAACTAGGAGATTGGGCATCTCGAATGGTCCATTGTATTGTATCCCGGTGATCTGTTCATCTCTGTGAATAAAGTGTTTCGATCTATTCTTGTTCATTTCTACTGATTTTATATTGTTCTGAGTTAGAGAATTCCAGTGCTCTAACATTGGTATCAGACCTCTTCTATCCGCGAGAAACCTTCGCACATGGAGAATAACCTGAAAAAGGTTGAACAAAATCAACAACCCTTCGATGATTGCGCTGCGGAGATGTGGAGTAGAATAAACAAGATCGGTCATCAACTTCGCAGGTCATCTGAAAAACAGTGGCCGTCGTTGTCGCCAACAACATATCTCAGTTCGCAGGCTTCATTATCGGCTTCCAGTTCTAAATCTTCGTTGCGAACTGTTCATCCTCACACTTCCAGTTCTCTGTCGCAACTTGTTCCTCATATATCGTCATCGCGAGAAGTTTTTTCCGGTTCGCTAGATTCGCAGTGAACAGTAGCTCCTAGTGGGCAGACAACGTCGCAAGTAGAAGATTCCTGTTCGCAGTCGCTAGTCCAGCAAACTGCTCCAAGTTCATATCACAGTTCGCAGTCGCGAACCCCATCTCTCAGTTCGTAATCGCGAACTCTTTCTCTCGTTTCTCCAAGATCGCCGACTTCCTCATTCGAGGACTCTCACGACTCATCTTCGCTAGTCGTCTCTCACCAGGTGGGCAGACGACGTCGCAAGTAGAAGATTCCTGTTCGCAGTCGCTAGTCCAGCAAACTGCTCCAAGTTCATATCACAGTTCGCAGTCGCGAACCCAATCTCTCAGTTCGTAATCGCGAACTCTTTCTCTCGTTTCTCCAAGATCGCCGACTTCCTCATTCGAGGACTCTCACGACTCGTCTTCGCTAGTCGTCTCTCACCAGGTGCAACTTTCATTGCTTGGAACTCCACCGGCTACACGGAACATGGAGTTGAAGCTGACGCTGTCTACATCTTCAGTTCAAGAATTGGAGATGAAGGATGATATTCGGCAAGCAGCAGAAAGCGTTGATTCACCAGATAATCTAGAAGAGTCCGAAGCGCGCAAATCAGATAACCTTACCTATGAAGTTTGAGGCTATACTGGTGCCCTAGATCGAAAACCAGAAGATTTTAAATCTTGGATTGGTAGAGTTTCGGAACTTGGATTGGGTGTTCCAACGGAAATTATGCACCCTTGTTTACTAATCAATAGTTTGGAAGGGCTGAATAAGATTGATGGTGTTCCTTCTTTGAAGTATATTCTAAATGAAATGGGAGTAGGATTTACCGGAAAGTATAAGGAAAATGTTATGGTTTCAGATTCTGATAGTCCTGAGTTCATAGGAATACACAAAATGCGGATTGAAATCTCTAAGGAAAGTTGGAAGAGAAAAGAGAGTACAAACTTTGACTCTTTGAGTACTTGGTGATTATCAACACACTTACTGAAAGATCTTATAATGATTTAAGAGAGTATCCTGTGTCTCTTTGGGCTATAGTTGATTATTCATCCAGGAATTCCTTCACTCTGGTACTCCTTTTCGTCGCTGGAAACAGAAAATACCTTCAGGCAATCTATCTAAGCTCTTCTTGACAATTTTGGATAGCAAGAAGTGTGTAAAGGTAATGATGCATAGTCTGGAGGAGTTGGTGTAGTGTCATTGTTTTTCTGCAGATAAGAAAGCAGCAGGCCCACACCAGGATCTGGTTGATGAATAACCAACCATTTCTTTGCTAAAGTGGAAGAAAAAAGGTTTATTGAATCATGGCAGGAGAAGTTTGCGGGATCCCCGGTTGGGTGGAGAATACCAGACACTACTTTTTTCACCGTAGCTTCAGTGTCAGAGAAGATATTGGTAACAAGGGTTTCTGAAAATTGTGGTGCTACTGTAGGAAATATTTGGGAGAAAATTCGTGTAGAAGACATTGCAACAGGGGTTGATAAGCAATTTGTGTATGCGGCAGTTAAGGTAATCGGCATGGATGTGCCTCCTCCTGTAAAAGGAGAGAATTCCCTAAATAGGAGTAAAAAAGTTTTGAAATTCCAAAATAGGACTATCATGTTTTTTATTCCTTAAATATGAGTAAATTTCTGCCAAGTTTGACATTACTAGGCTTTAAACATGGCATTTTTTTCCAAACTTGGCAGATTACTCCTATTCAAGGAATAAAAAACATGATACTCCTATTTTGGAATTTCAAAACGGTCTTGCTCCTATTTAGAGCAATTTCTGTAAAAGTAAATGCTTGTCAAGCATTGTCACAGTTTTTAACTGATACAGACTCTGGAGTCGATTGGTCACACATCAAGCAGTTAATTTCATCACTCATCAACCACACTATGCATAGGATTTATGAGATACTATGAGCTAATTTCAGGGCAGATCCTTTTACCAGCTCTGAGGCTCTAGAAGTTTTAGAGCAGACTGAAGGAATAATCCGCCAAAGTAATGACAACAACAAGATGCAGGAATTACTTGGATGGAGTGAAAAGCCAAAGGTGAAGGAAGTAATGATGAAGATCCAAGCACAGAAGCTAAAAGCCCATAAATCAGTAAAGTATTGGGAAGGGAGAGGTGCAAGAATGAAGTGGGAGTGGAAGATCATGGCTGATTCATATCACCCACCTTGAGGACAAGGTGGTTGTTTGGAGGGGAGTATTGATAGGAATCTGGCTTAGTAGGCTAATTATAAGAAATAATAAAAATAATAATAATAATAATAGTAAGTGTACATGTAGTAGTATAAATAGAAGGGGAGGGGAGGAAAATAGGTAGGCAAGTATTCAGTTGGATTTGGCTAGGCTAGGAAATTGGGCATCTCGAATGGTCCATTGTATTGTATCCCTTCTGTGATCTGTTCATCTCTGTGAATAAAGTGTTTTGATCTGTGCTTGTTCATTTCCACTGATTACATACTGTTCTGAATTATAGAATTTCAGTGCTCTAACAATGACATAGCTCGATAGGCCGATATTCTCTGTATTTCCTCAATGTCAATCAAAATTCTTGGTATTTTAATTACTTTGTACTTCATTATTGAAGTCGATTATATCCATCCATGTTTCCATAAAAACTGTCGATATATATCCATTATTTTTGGTACTGCAATCGATGAACAGAAATATCAGTTCAGTCCTCTTTCAATATCAGACACGTTGAAAAGTGCAAATATCGATGACCAACCGAACTATTTCAAAATTGATAATCGCCATGTGATTAGGTCACCTAGTTTTAATACATCGGGGCAATTTTATTTAATCTGGTTAAATAAAGTTACTTGACGTGTAATCGGCAGTCTTGGCGATTCAGCGTGTCCTATTAAAAATTATAATTAAAATTAAAATTGGGACATTATAGGATTACAGAATAAGTCAAGGACTTCAATTTAATTGATCCTATTCTGTACACGGCCTAAGACTGAGCAGCTAGCAAATGACAATTTAACTACTTAGATCTAGCTTCTAGCAAAAGGATGATTCATCAAGGGCACCAGCTGGCACTAGCTCTAAAATCTTTTAAATATTCTTTAAACATTTCAGCAAACAAAAACGGTTATGAGATAAGGTAGAAATGTATAATTTACATTACGTGGTCCATTTCGATTTTGGATATTGCTATCAAAGGTAATTCAAGCAGCCACATACCAGCAAGAGTTTTTTTTGTTGTTTCCGCTGTGGAAGAATTCCAAGAGCATCTAACATTACTTCATCCAGTTCTGAAGATGAAAATTATTGTTAAAAACAGGTAGCAGTACTTCAGAAGAAGGCAAGAAGTTCAGTAATACAACCTTTGGTTTGTAATAGAGTGGCCAGCACACTTAAAGAACCTGAAACCTGAACATCGTCACCGCAGATGATATAAGAAACCAAGGCCTCCCTGCAGCAGAGTATCAGTGGATTGTCAGCCTCTTAATACATTTGATCAGATACAACGTGACGGTGAAGTTAGGACAAAGAAAGCCAATCTGTTCAACTTTTTGGTCAATTCATACTCGTAATAATCACAAAATGTAGGTTTTAAGCAAGCAGCATACAAAATGGACATTTGTGTGTGCGGGTCGCTACAAAAAAGGTAACAAAGTTGAATCATAAAAACAAACAAAAACTGGAAAATGCCAAATAACAGTGAACACCTTGGTGCAAAATGGGAGCCACTGCATTCCTGATGCAAGATGCCTTCCGAATGATTCTGTGAACTAGATAAGTTTGTTACAGAAACCTGTAAAAGTCTTTCTTCAGGTTTCAGCTTTACGTCACCAATATCAGATTGTATACATTTTTCCATCAAGTAATCACTTGACATGTATCCATTGATATTGGGTTCAGATCTGTGCCAGAAACTTTCTATGCAGCATAGAAGGGAAGCAGCAATACTATTTGCTAGATCTTTGATCTTAACAATACGTAAAATGCTACAAAGTAAATACAAAGAAGTTGCAGTGCCAATTTCTGCATCCTGTATTAGCCAAACAGAAACATTTAGCATTAGTAATAACCTTAACGATGCATTAATATGCTTCAAAAGAATCAAAACCCTAAACTAATGAGAAAACATTAACTACAAGGTAAGAGAAATAGGTTGAATCTAGTTCTTTACATCAATAGTTTCTGTCCTTAAAGAAGGGAGAACCAACGGAAATATCAAACACTTCAATATGTTGTCTGTAATCAACCTCCCAATATCTGGAATTCCAGCTGAAATAACATCACTGATGTAGTACAGATTGTCTTCGATCTCATCAACCGATGGATTGACAGAAGAGATTGCATCTGCACCCAAACTCCTGTGTCAAAAACCATGAGGTGATCTTAGCTCATAAAGTAAATGATAATTTACTGAAGAAACAAACAATCAGAACTTACATTGAGGTATTTGACACAAATCTATTTAAGCTGATGCATTGCGCTCGGAAAAATGTGATCAAACTTGAGAAATAAGTTGCATGAGGTGCACTGGCTACATATCTGTTAACAGCCTCATCACCAACTGTGAACAGAGTACAAGGTTTTAGTTCGTGAAAGAAGAAGAATATTTACATTGACTGATGAGCTTATGCTGAGAAAAAAGTATAACAGAAGACAGAAAGTCACCATGATAAACATTCAGTGTTAAAGCACGGACTGCAGTTCGAATCATGCCTTCTTCATGAAATGCAAACCGTATTGCCTCCACATAAAGTGGAAATGAAACTACTTCATCCTAAGAGAGCATATAAGAAAAATGGAACTGTATTATTCTTTAAAGCCATTAAACCCTTAGGAAATCATTGGGGGTGCAGGGCTGCAGAATAGTTTGAGAGGATAGGTAATTGAAATTCGCATTCATCTACTTCAAATGTGTGCTAAACATAGGTGGAATTCCTCATAAGTAGTAATGGATGTGCATTAGTTTACACACATGACCTAAGAGATTATCATGCACAACTAGTCATGCAATGGGTTTGGGTGTTTCTTAAACATGTACACAATTTCTCTTGCACCGACAGAATTCACAGAATATTTCAGGCTATAAAAGTTTATATCAGAGAGTTGGTTAAGAGCGCGCGAACAAGATCTCATTCAAGGTCTAGAACAGAAGCAAACTAGGGCAAACATAAAGATCAATTTTCGTATCTATAATGAGCACCATAAGAGAAACGCAAATAATAGTGCTCTGTTGGAATTAATCTGGTGTCTGACCTAGTCCAGACCTCCAAGAATTAATCTTTTAAGTGTCTTATTAATCAATATCAGGGTCCCTTATATAGCTACCATAAGACCCCTAATTCTAATAGGACATAATGATAAGAAGAAACTGCCTATAACTGGAATAGGAAATAACAATAGTAGTCTGATTAGGAAACTAATAATAAATTACTCCGTATAAATTATAATAAATAAATAATCGTCCTGCTCAAGTTAGCCACTTTTAGTCTTCAGGGCTACATGTTCTGCTTGGGCCTCAGTCCTCACTTGCACTGATTGTGCCTCTTTGGCCCAATAGGCGTCGCTGATAGGCACAACCCTAAAATGCATCCATATCAGAGTAGTCCTAATGAAACATGTCATGTTTTTCATTATATATAAATCCAGTAATCCAAACGTTATAGAACTCTAACACATTCTAAAAAGAAGAAGAAAGTTTCACTATATAACTTTTTAAAGAAAATAACACCACCCCCCCTCCGCCCAACAAACCAGCTCTTATGTACCAAATGTATAAGTGGCACATTACTACATTAGTGCTTCACTAGCAAAACAGTTTACCATGGAGTATGAAGAGATTAGTTTCTCTATATACAAACGCAATGTCTATAAAGGTGCAAATCTTTACATAGGAAGTTAAAAGCTGGTAAAAACTGAACTTACGCTTTGTGTCTTGACAAGAAGAGAAATAGTGTTCTTGTTCAACCTTCCACTTATTGCTCTTCGGAATTGACAAATATAATTAAAAACATAAATAAACAACAACATCATTACATAGAAAGAAGATTATTAACACTTGATAGCATTATGGGGGAAAAGGTTAATGCATTACACAATTGATTTATATGAAACAAACCTCAGAAATGATATGTAGTAAGACAATAGCTCTTCATTTTGAAAGTCAAAGGAGTAAGATATAAGGTAATTAATGTGCTCATTACAAAAAATATAATCTGCAAAGTTAGAAAAAGAAAATGGCATCAGAAGAAAAAGAAGAGGAAAAGTAGAAATGTATGAAAAGTGACTCACATATAGACTGTTCCCTTCTTAAGTTTTGGATCATAATACTCATTGTCTGCAGCAACTGTAGCGACACAATAATAGTTCTACTAATTTTTAAAATACGTACGAACTCCCCCATGACCTGTCTCTCCATGAAAAACCTAAAGAATATCCAAAATCATATAATGCAAGAACTGTTGACGTTCAGAGTGACCTTTAATGAATAAGAGAATATCTGAAGCAGAGGAGAGGATTAAGCCCGTACTCAAAAAAAGCTACATCATGTTGATCACCATATGTTATCAACTCTGCGATTGATCGCAGTGCCTCGATTACAAAATCCTTGATTAATAAATCAGAAGAACATATAGAAATTAGGATGGTTATATGAAAGTAGTATCTAGTAGGTCTGACATAGAAATATAAGAAATAGAACATGTGAATAGTTTAATCACCGTATTAGCTTCATTAACAATTTGAACTTTCATCAACTGATCAGTAATATATCTGCATATGAGAAGGAGCACACTGTGAACTGGAGTGTAGACAGCAGAAGGGTTATATAAACACATAGATGGATGAATTAAAATTCAGGAAGTACATAATGAATTCAGCCTAACTGGAGCGATCAAGAACATCTCAGAGAGAGCAAACTCGTAAATCCTCATCCAGAAATACCTCGAGTCCAGCTCAATCCATTTCACAGCATTGAGTCTTACAACCCCAACCCCACAAGCAAAGTGTGTTGTGATAATGATTCATACATCATTACAACTTTTACCACAATAATGCTGTCAATAGATCAAGTTATTTTGTCCCTAGCATTAGCCCAAATGTTTACGGTTTGTTGTTACTGTCCGGGGTATTAGTAGGCTAAAGACTGATCTGTACAAGATCTGAAGTGTAACAAAGTACAAATTCTCATATGGTTCCTCAGTTAGTGTGAGGATCCAACAGCTAATTCTAGATTATTATCCTTGTTTCAGCACTTCAGAGTAAGAACAAAACTTTTCAGTTTTGGTGAAAAGAAGAACCTTGATGTGTTAGGCCCAATCCCATTATACCACTTACAATTTAGTGAATGCTCCAATTTTGTCTGTAGGCATTTCAAGCTCTGCTTTGTATTTTGTCCAGCTTGTTAAAAATATACTTTATTACATTTAAAGTGTTGATCAAACCTTATCCTGTAAACTACTACACAAGAAAGATGCCTCAACATCCCCTACAATATATCTCTTCACCAAAATTGAAGCCAGAAATAAGAAATACTCCTAATTCCTAAACATAAAAAAGATTTTTTTAAGTATTAGAGTTGGTTATTATCAAAATGAGAATAGAAATGCATTTCTCATTTTCTGTAGAGTGATATTTCATCAAGAAAATAAGAAGAAAGGGGAAAGGCATTTTTTTGCAAATATGAATGACCAGTAGACTACTGGAGAAACTAAACAAGCTTCACCAAGTGACCAACTGTACATTTCGTCTGATATCCAAAGCAGGAGCATACAGTAAAGGTTTACAGACGAATGGGCTTAGTGTCCCTTCCCTTGCAATTAATATCACAACTCTAATTAGGTGGCAGCAGGATCACTCTGACATAAGCCAACATACCATTCAAACCACATAATTCGCGTCAATCACTTCAATCGTGTTAAGAATAAGAGATAGTTTCGACTTCCGGATATGAAATTTTGAAAACTAATTTGAAATTGACAAAATAAGTACCTGAGCTCGTCCAATGAGAAACGATTTCTGGATCTCCAGAAGGAGGACCACATGGCTTTGTGAGCAGATAGCTCCCCTTCTCAGCCCATTGAGGCGCTTCATTCATTTCATTCTCTCCCACTAGTCACAGTAATGTAGAGCAATAGACTCAGCTTTCGGCTCCAATTCCCCTGCTCCCTTGACCAGTCGGAGAGGGTAGAAAGCTTCTTCGGCTTCACAATGACAGTTCTACAGCGAAGTGTGGTGTGGTTTCAGGAGGCGTGCGGTGCGATAGGATGAGATGCGTTCGGCTATAGAGATTCATATGATCAAGATCATCATCTCCATATCATAAAGGGGAGAGAGAAGTGAAAAATATTCTTCTTATTCTCAAAGCATGCATTGGTCTTAGGGTTTGTTTGGATGAAGTCTTAAGAAATGTATAACTATACATGTTAAATTCCTACCTTTTATCTTTGGCAATATTTTAAAAAAAAACTAAGATTTTACTTATATGTTTGACAATAATGGAGTTTAATTCCAACTACAACAGCTAATTAATGAGATTCATGGGATATTTTGCTCAAACTCAAATACCTGAGAAAGCCCAATCCGCATATGTAATTGATCGCAGTCCAATCAATTCAGGAAGCTCGCACGGCTTATTTGCACGGGTAGTGCCGCTCGGGTCGATCCCCTCACTTGGGCTTCTCTATTCGATCTATCAACTGTTCAAGGAAGAACTTCCCAAACAGTTGGCGGGAAAGCTAGAATTGGCAGGAAGGACATTTAATGTATCAGATATGGGAGATTTTATGGTTGATGGTTGCAAATAACCTGTTGGTTTGGGGGTGATTCACTCTTCCCCACCCCTCTCGATTCGGTCAACGGGAGCTTGGGGAATGGAGTAATATTTTGTCTCGATAATCTTGTCATAAGCGAACCGTTGAGCCAAAGAGTCGGGCGGTTGCAAATGACTAGTTTGTTTGGAGGTGATCCACTCTTCCCCACCCCATTCGATTCGGTCGACGGGTATGGAGTAATATTTTATCTCGATCGTCTTGTTTTAATACAGGACCGCCGAGGCCAAGGGTCGGATGGTTACAAATGACCGGTTGGTTTGGAGATGATCCGCTCTTCCCCACCCACTCGATTCGGTAGACGGAAAAATAGAAATTGGAGTAATATTTAATCTTGATCACCTTATCAAAAGCGAACCGCCAAGACGAAGGACGAACGGGTGTGGAAGGCCAGCTGCTATTGGAATAATGGAAGAAATAATGGATCCAGAAACAGTATAGTTTTATTATTCGGTATTACCGGCCAAAAGATGCAACAAGTGAAAATAAGATACACGTACAAGAACAAATAAGCTACAAAAGGAGATAAAGTCCTAAGGAAGTGCTGGAGAGGAAGGCTCAATTGAACCACCTTGGGCAGCATACTGCTTCTTCGCACGGGAAGCTCTTGTCGCTGCCTCAACCACTCGCTTGTAACACACCCAAATTCCCATCCAAAAAATTGATATATTTGAAACAAAACTTTTATTTTATAATAATAAATTTAAAGTAATACAGCGGAAGTCTTAATAGGGAAAGAGTGTTACCTCCACATTCGACCAAACAATAACATGCATGTCTAAGTGTTCAAAACTTAAATAATTGTTTATTAAAGACTAGATTCAACTAAGGCATCTTTAGACCGCTCTCGGGACAATCAATCATCACGCACTTCATAATCATCACTTGTTCAAATAATGGAGAAGGGAAAGAACGCACAACCAACTAAAATTAACATAACGCTAGGTAAGCACTACACGACCCTGTAAAATAATATAAGTTGCCCAAAAATAGTTCTTTGTAGTACACCTTTTTTTTACTATAACTCTAAAAGTTCATTTACTTACCAAAATATACTATAATATGTTAAGAACATCATTTATCATTCAAAACAGCTTTAAAATTTGAAAATACCTTTATAGTTAAAAATAATATTTATAAAAATTAAATAATTCACATCTCCATATAGGAGTAAAGTATCCATTTCCAAAGATTCACTTTCCAAAAATAGCTTTGATAGCTAAAATATCATTAATTTATACTTATTCACAAATAACTCTCCAAATACATTTATTCTTTATTTCACAAAACGTATTCCAACTTAGATTAATATCTGAGGTGGCTATTGGTTTGTCCATTGTGAACATATTGTTCATAGATTACTCTAAGGATCATTATGAACATGTAGTTCACATATTACTCATGATGTCATTATGAACTTAGGAGTTTATAGATTACAAAAGATGTCATTATAAACTTGGGGTTCATAGATTACTCAAATTGTCATTATGAATTTAGGGATCATAGATTACTCAGATTACTCTCATGTCATTGTGAACATTTAATTCATAGATTACTCCAATATCATTATGAATATATAGCTCATAGATTACACAGATATCATTATGAACATGTAGTTCATAGATTACTCAAGTTTTATTTAATTTCACAATACTTTTCAAATATCTTTTATAAATACCCAATAGTTTCCAAAAATAGGTATCCTTCAAAATATACTTTAAAAGTATTAGTTTTTATCTCAAATAGGAGTAAAACCGGTGTAAAAAAGCTAAAATAGGACTCCTTATCTTTTTATTTCAAAATAGGACCATATTAGTCCTATTTGGAAATGTGCTTACATTTCCCTTCCTTTTTTACCACTGGTATGTTATACGCCTAACACTTTAATATTTCCTTTTTTCTCCCGTTAGTTATATGTTATTGCCACCGCCTTCTTTCTTCTTTGTTGATCTACGTCTCTTTCATTCCGTTCGATAACCTCTGCAATTCAACGAACTCAACACCAATCTGTTCGATCATCACTGCAGCTCAACAATCTCAATGCCAATCCGTTCGACCAGCTCTGCAACTCAACTTGGCGATTATACTGGACGGTATGTGAAATTCAATTTGGCAATTATATTTTTTTATATGCAAGTTCACGATCAGAATCATTGCCTTTTATTTTGTTTGTATTAAATTTCATGATGTAATGGTTATTGTATCTATTTCGCACAACAATTGTTTGCTATGATGAACAATATCAATGATCATGCTTTTTAATTTTTTCAACATGATTATGCTTCCTATCTTAATCAAATCCTAATGTATTGTCTGAGCAACAAATCACTTCTTTAACATTTTTTTTTTCTTACCATTGTGTATATATAGATTTTTTTTAAGGAAAAGCGTAAAGTCAAAAGCTGCTAAAAACAAGGGTTTAACAGTCGAAATTTTTTGAGGGTATCCCGACTGTAGACGAAATGGATCTGTTATATCTGTTATGGAACTGAATAGCCTTTCGGAGATATGGTTGATATGTTTTTGCTTCCGGTTTGGAGGACCTGTATCGTGCGAGTGCCATAGCCAGTTTGTGTGGAGAGTCCAGCCTTGCATCAACCGGGTAAATGTAATAGTCATCTTCATCTTGCGGGCGTCTTGATTGACTTCTTGTGATCATCGGGTGTGATGTGTATCCCACCTCGTAGAATAGTTGTCTGGGTTCCGGATTTGCATTTTGGGGCGTGGCACAGTTGCCTTTATTTTTCTTTGCCTTCACTGGAGTGAAGCCGTCTAGGTCTTCCTGTGGTGGTAAGTGTGGATGACCTGCATTAGAAAAGTTAGTAATAAGAGGGGTGTCCTCATATAATATCATCATTGGACTGGGGAGTATCTGCAAGTGAAGTATCTGCACGGTTAATTGCCAAATATGGATCAGAATTTTGCTCTTCATTTCCAAATTTAGCATCAAACGGAATTCCAAGAGTGGGACTTGCACGTATAGTTTGAACTCCCTCGGTTACCGCCTTTTTACAGGTAGCCACCGGGGTCGCATCAAATTCTGTTCGTGAATAAATTTTGTTTGTAGAAGATGTTGCATCACCGGGGGCACTTGACTTTGTTTTTTCATCAGAAAGTACAAAATTTGTATGTTGCCTTTGATGATCCTCAAAGGCATCTGAAAGAGGGGCTGCAATTGCAGCATCATGAAAGGTATCACCGGTTCCAGGAACCTCAAAAGCTTTTAGGGAAGGTAGTTCCGAAGCAACCAAAGAGATGGCAATGACTGAAGCCAAAGGGGGGGAGGGTTGTGCTGAAACAACCATATCAGAATCACTCGGTATATGGTCAGAAGTGAGTAGTGGTGACTCCGTGTAGCTGTCAGCTTAAATGGTAGTTGTTTATTCTCACCCGGTGGGGCAACAGTTTGCAGGTCAGTAGCTACAGAAACAGTGGACAAAGGACCTAGATCAGCATCGTGGTGAGGAACCACATCCACATTGGAGACCTGGCTATCATTCACATTTTCAACATCAGTTTGGAGTTCAATAGATTCATCAGTGGGTAAAGGACCTGTACTATTAGCATCTGGATTATTAGGAAGTAAAGCAGCATCACAAACAGGGGCTGTACTCACAACAGGTTTAGCCACAGAACAGTTGGGGCCTGTTGGAAGTTCTTCCAAAACAGGGGCACTACATGTAGCATCCATAACCTGTTTTTTGGAAGAGTTTTGGGCTAAGGTAGTTCCTTTGGGGCAATCTGAATCAGTGTGGCCAAATCGAGAGCAAAAATTACAAAAGAATGGTAAATTTTCATACACAATAGGCTGAAAAAATCCTGTTGTACCATTTCCAATCCAGATTTTTGGTGGCAGATCAAGTGAAATATCCATCTCAATGCAAATTCTAGCTGTAGAAGGTCTGGAAAAGTTTGCAGTAGGCATATCTATTCTGATGGGCTTCCCCAGCAGTTTAGCAATTGATTTCAGTGCACGTAAGTCATGGAGGTGGATGGGAAGTCCGACGAGGGAGATCCAGATGGGGGCAATAGGATAGTCTCGCTCGACAGAAAACGTCGGCGTCCATCTGGTTACCGCCATCTGGAACCCAAAAAAATCCCAGGACCTTTTATCCCAAAATTTGTGAAAATCGAGATCTGATTTGAAATTTACCAGGAAAATGTTCGATTGAATCTGACCGACCGAGTAGGGTTGAGAAAACCCTATCGCTGCAAAAGCTTTGCGAATGGCAGATATGGGGGGGCGACCGAATGGAAAAGTGCCAACAAGAGCGTACCGAAAAGGATGGGAGAGCATCCGTAACTCGTTGACAGAGAAGGAAATCGACGGAAATCCACTGAGGGTTCCGGAGGAACCCAGGTCCGCCGCATCGGAAAAGGAAACGTTCTGAGAGTGCAGTCGCTGGCCTAGGATGGGATCCTTGACCGCCACCGCATAAGAGACCTTCGTCATGGAGCTTCCCGGGTCGATTCCTTCCGCCGGCGGCATGTCTGCCGCACAGGCTTCATGGAGCTGATATAACATATTGTTATATTATTGCCAAACTATTTACAAATTCAATTTAAAATATATGACATGTTTTGAATCTGCTCTGTGCATTGTTATTTGTGTTTTCACTTTTGTTTCAATTGTTTGTTATTTAATTTGCTTTACTAACATGATTATCCTTCCTATCTTAATCAAATCATAATGTTTTATTCCATGTGACATTCATTGTTTTATCACTGCCATGAATGTTTTCAACCTTGTGCTTGCATTTTTTATGTTTTTGCCATAAACTTGGCATTTTGCTTTACAATATATGACATTTTAATTCTGTTTGTTACTCTTTTTCTCCTTATTTGTCGATATGGATTTTGTTCTTCTTATTATGGTGAAAGTAAATGGTAGTTGGGACAATGACTACAACTTCAATTGCAGTGCCACCTTTGCTATGCAAGTTCTTTTCTCTGCTAAATACACAACTTTTATGGAACAATTATCTTCCATATTTTCTCCTTACAAATCATTTAACCACTTCAAACTATCTTACATGGTTGATGGTTGTCCTCCACCCGTTTCTATCCATGATGAGGAAATGTTTCGTTTTTACCTTTATCTTAAGTCTCTTCAAAGTGATTTTCAAAAATCTCCCTTGTGTGTGGAATTTTCAGTTGACCAATCTGATGCCCAACCTGTTGTATCTGATCCCACATTTTCTGTTGCACAAACTGTTGTAGCTGAAATTCCATGTTCATCAAATAAATCTTCTGGTCATGTTCATTCTTCCTTCAACAGTATTGAAGAACATCACATCCAAGTTAACAATGAAGTCAATGTTATAGACACTTCCCAAACTCATATGACCAATACAGATGTGCTCTCTTGTAGTCCTACCCCGGAAGTTAGCTCTAGTACATCACCTTCCTCTTTACTTTCTAATGACACCTTTTGTGTTCATCATGATCTGGAAATCATCACTCACTATCACGGAGTATCACCCCACTCAAATTGTATTGCATGATATTTACAAGTCTAAAGCGGATCTTCTTCGCCATTTGAAGTTGTACGCAATAGACAATGTGTTCGATTCAAGACACTTACATCAAAGAAGAAATCTTTACACGTTATCTGCTTCGAAAAAAATGTAAATGGCTTGTGAGGGCTGTAAGACTACGTGGTGTCCAAATGTTTCAGATACGAATGTATTTCTCCATTACTGTATATTTAGTTAACCATTTTGTCTTGCTTTTTTATTCCATTATTTTGGCATTTTTCCCACATTGTATTCATATTAACATTTTTATTACTTTATTTTTTGTAGATTTACATCATCACATACATGCTCTGTTGATTTTCACCAAGGCAAACATCGCCAAGCAACCTACCGCACTGTTGGAGACCTTATATCGCATAAAATTTTGGATGCGTCGAGAAAGCCTTATAAACCAAATGAAATAAGGGAAGACATGCTTTTGAATCGTGGCATTTCCATTTCTTACATGCAGGCATGGAAAGCTCAGAACATAGCTGTAACACCCCCAAATTCCCCGCCCAAAACATTGATATAATTGAAATAAAACTTTTATTTATTGATAATGAAATTTAAAGAGTACAGCGGAAGTCTCAAATAGGGAAATGGGTGTTACCGCCACATCCGGTCATCTCTCAACTGAATGCACAGGCAACTAAAACAAAACAATAAAGACTAATAGATACATGTTTATTTAGAACTAAGTTCGACTAAGGCAACTTCTAATTCGCTCTCAGGCGCATGCATTCATCAATCAACATGACCATCATCACCTGCACAAATAAAGTGCAGAAACAAAGCAAAAGAAAGAAAACAAAAATTAGCTTTAGAGCTAAGTAAGTACTACCCAACCCCGTAAAATAATCAGGTTTGACTAAAATAGATTTTTATATAATATTATATAAAAATGACGCACTCCACCAAAATATTTTTCTCTTTGATTTTTCTTAAAATCACTTCTTTGCTAAAATCTTCAACTTCTCTTGGAAAATCTCTTAGTAATTCTTCTCTTTAAACTTCTTAAGAAAATCACTTCTTCTCTAACTTCCTAGTAATTTAGAAGGACGGTGCTCAACCTTTCGACTGAGCCCGGTGGACCGTGGTTACGGACGGCCACCCCGAACAAGTGCCGGTACCACAACTGCTCTTGCTGAAATGAAACGACTACTTTAAATGTGCACACCCCCTAAAAAGGATTCCAAGCCCTCCGAGTAGTAAGTCATCCCGAGTGGTCGGAACTCAACCACCCCACCTCTAAAATTCTTGAATGATTAGGGACTACTACTATAACTCTGCTTCTTAAAAGGGATCATCGATCCAATTATCACTCAAAACTTATCCTCGCCCTTAGCAGTAGCAGCCCTTTTACGTCGGAACTACTACTACCACAACTCTCCTTCTTAAAATGGATCATCGATCCGAAAGTTACTCAAACTGTACTTCTTAGTAGTAGCCGCTCTAATCACCCTCCACATTTATCCGGATGTGGAAAACCGACATCACGGATTTCTCCCGTGGTGCTCACGTTTTATGAAATCATTCTTTTATCTTGATTTAATATACTTCAAAATATTCCTCAATTTCTCAAACTGGTTCGAAAATATTTAAATAAAATGTTTAATACTCAAAAGCACTTCTTCTCAAATATCACAGATTGGAAAATTTCAGATCACATGCATACACTAAAATCACGTATCACATAATACATATATAATACGAGGAAACGATTTTGGATTGGCAGAGAAACTTACAATTTAGGGTTTATCCAAAAATAGTTCCAAAATAGTATTTAATACCATATTCAAAATAATCCAATAAGGATATTTATAACTCCAGAATATATATGTAAATTTTCATACCAAATTATACATTTAAAAATATATAATTTATCCCAAAAGATTTGATCTCACAACACTTTCCAAAAAGAGGGTTTAACCCAAACAACCACTTCCCGAAAGTAGCATTTACTACTACCACCAAAATAATCAAATTGGAGTATTCTGAACCCATAATATATTTTCAATATAACCAGTTATAATATTCTCAAATCATTCTTCAACTCATACCAAAACAATCACCAAAATTTTCCAATCCCAAAAGAACAATCATCAAAAATCACAATTTTAGCCATGATAAACTGATTTGATAAATTCACCAAAAATCACACGTTCATAAATTCCCATAAAAGCATACATCATAATACTCATACTATTATAGCCGAATTATCCATAAAATTTCAGAAAGAAACTCAAATCATAGCACAAACCCTAGTTTATACAATATAGAGGCAAAATAGTAATTTTGGTTGCAATAGTCCTTACCTTGAGGCTAGCAACGAAACCTAAACGTCAAACCTAGTTTGATGGATCATTCTCACGTACCTAGGAAGTGATAGGTTCGAAGGATCTCAATTTAGGAGAAAGAAATTTAGGAAACGGATGAACGACGCGAATTAAGCAACAAACGCACTTACCGGAATATTGGATTGTTTGATCTCATCATTGGCATAAAATTTCGTGCTGGATACGTTAATATTGAAGAGCTGGAAGGGATAGAGCTTGAAGAGGCGGTCCTAGGGTTTTTGGAATGAGGAAAATCGGATTAGGGATGTATTTATAGTGAATTTCCGAAGTTTGAGTTGCATTAGGATACAACAGAAACGCACGCGTGCGTACCTTCCACGCACGCCGTGCGTGACCCCCAGACGCCCCAAACCTTAGTTTTTGCCCCGTTTCTTCCCCATTTGGACCTCTCCTTTGTCCCAAACACTAAACCAAACATAATAAATGACATAAAGACCGTGTAAACAAAATGAAACACAATTTTAATTATTTCCCAAATTCTCTCAAATTTTCGGGGTATTACATTCTCCCCCCCTTAAAGGACGCTTCGTTCCCGAAGCTCAAGTCAAAACACGGTCGAGATGAAACACTGAAGGAAATACTTTATCAAAAGGGCTCTAGATATAGAATACTAAGAGTTTACTTACCTCAACCACGTTCCTATGGGTTGCCATAGATCTTACAAAAGAGAGACGCAAAGTTCAGAATACTAGGAACTCTTACAGATCCCTACCAAGATCTACCTAAGATCACAAGATATAGGATACTAGGAATATACTCATAACTATTCTCAAGCTTACTAACTCACAATATACTCTAGGATAAGGAACACCTACAAGCAACCATTGGAAAAATTCCATTCAATTCACAAATCTCAAATCAATCCAAGACATCACCAAATACAACAACAAAAAATCAATCACACAATCTCACACGCGCCTAAGCCATAAAATTCCTCCCTGATAAGATTCATTAATCCTAATTAATGAAAATAATATTTCAATTCAAAAAGTTTTTTGAAAATCTTTAAAAGATTTTGAAAAACAAAGGCTCTGATACCAATTTGTAACACTCCCAAATTTCCCGCCCAAAACATTGATATAATTGAAATAAAACTTTTATTTATTGATAATGAAATTTAAAGAGTACAGCGGAAGTCTAAAATAGGGAAATGAGTTTTACCGCCACATCCGGTCATCTCTCAACCGAATGCACATGCAACTAAAACAAAACAATAAAGACTAATAGATACATGTTTATTTAGAACTAAGTTCGACTAAGGCAACTTCTAATTCGCTCTCAGGCGCATGCATTCAACAATCAACATGACCATCATCACCTGCACAAATAAAGTGCATAAACAAAGCAAAAGAAAGAAAACAAAAATTAGCTTCAGAGCTAAGTAAGTACTACCCAACCCCGTAAAATAATCAGGTTTGACTAAAATAGATTTTTATATAATATTATATAAAAATGACGCACTCCACCAAAATATTTTTCTCTTTGATTTTTCTTAAATCACTTCTTTGCTAAAATCTTCAACTTCTCTTGGAAAATCTCTTAGTAATTCTTCTCTTTAAACTTCTTAAGAAAATCACTTCTTCTCTAACTTTCTAGTAATTTAGAAGGGCGGTGCTCAACCTTTCGACTGAGCCCGGTGGACCGTGGTTACGGACGGCCACCCCGATCAAGTGCCGGTACCACAACTGTTCTTGCGGAAACGAAACGACTACTTTAAATGTGCACACCCCCTAAAAGGGATTCCAAGCCCTCCGAGTTGTAAGTCATCCCGAGTGGTCGGAACCCAACCACCCCACCTCTAAAATTCTTGAATGGTTAGGGACTACTACTATAACTCTGCTTCTTAAAAGGGATCATCGATCCAATTATCACTCAAAACTTATCCTCGCCCTTAGCAGTAGCAGCACTTTTACGTCGGAACTACTACTACTACCACAACTCTCCTTCTTAAAATGCATCATCGATCCGAAAGTTACTCAAATTGTACTTCTTAGTAGTAACCGCTCTAATCACCCTCCACATTTATCCGGATGTGGAAAACCGACATCACGGATTTCTCTCGTGGTGCTCACTTTTTATGAAATCATTCTTTTATCTTGATTTAATATACTTCAAAATATTCCTCAATTTCTCAAACTGGCTCGAAAATATTTAAATAAAATGTTTAATACTCAAAAGCACTTCTTCTCAAATATCACAGATTGGAAAATTTCAGATCACATGCATACACTAAAATCACGTATCACATAATACATATATAATACGAGGAAACGATTTTGGATTGGCAGAGAAACTTACTATTTAGGGTTTATCCAAAACTAGTTCCAAAATAGTATTTAATACCATATTCAAAATAATCCAATAAGGATATTTATAACTCCAGAATATATATGTAATTTTCATACCAAATTATACATTTAAAAATATATAATTTATCCCAAAAGATTTGATCTCACAACACTTTCCAAAAAGAGGGTTTAACCCAAACAACCACTTCCCAAAAGTAGCATTTAGTACTACCACCAAAATAATCAAATTGGAGTATTCTGAACCCATAATATATTTTCAATATAACCAGTTATATTATTCTCAAATCATTCTTCAACTCATACCAAAACAATCACCAAAATTTTCCAATCCCAAAAGAACAATCATTAAAAATCACAATTTTAGCCATGATAAACTGATTTGATAAATTCACCAAAAATCACACATTCATAAATTCCCAGAAAAGCATACATCATAATACTCATACTATTATAGCCGAATTGTCCATAAAATTTCAGAAAGAAACTTAAATCACAGCACAAACCCTAGTTTATACAATATAGAGGCAAAATAGTAATTTTGGTTGCAATAGTCCTTACCTTGAGGCTAGCAACGAATCCTAAACGTCAAACCTAGTTTGATGGATCATTCTCACGTACCTAAGAAGTGATAGGTTCGAAGGATCTCAATTTAGGAGTGATGGAGTATATGGGTCTGAGCCCCAGGACCCACATACTCAGAAGAACGGAAAGCACAAGACACTGAGTGGTGCCCTCGTCGGCCAAGGGACCCCCGTCGGCCGGAAAGGTACCAACTTAGAATATGGTCCTGAATCCAAGGAACCCGGGTGCCCGCGTCGGCTGTGCCCTCGTCGGCCGTGCCCTCGTCGGCCCCGCCCTCGTCGGCCACGAAGACCTCACAGAACCGGATTTTACACTTACTCATTTGTACGGCCCATTAGTGGCTTTGTATTCGGCCCAGTAGCGGTCCAGTTGTAAATGGGCCTCCCAAGCCCAAGGCTTGGGAGCCCAGCCCGTATTTTCTCTATAAATACTCCCCTTGAGAGTAGTTATAGGGGTTACAAAATCATTCTATTGAAGCATATTATTGCACTTCTCTCTCTAGCTCTCACTTCTCTCTAGATATACTCTATCATTTGGTGCTCTCGTTGAGAGCTAGAACAATCAAGTTAGCACCCTTCGTCGCTACCAAGCACAACTAACCACTGATCATGGGAAGAACTAAATCAAACCGCAACCTCGTCAGCAAGGCCATCCCTGAGGACCAAGAGGCCAGGGAGCACGAGGAGGATGCCACGGCCGACCAGGTCAGCGGAGGGGACGTCTTCCTGGAGGCCATCAACTTCACGACGGACCTCCGCAACCAACTCAACGGCGGAGCCCCTGATGCCTGCATCGGCTTGGACAAGAAACGAGCTGAGATGACAGACCACGCCCCGGCCCAGCCTATGGCCGCGGCCTCTCCGTCTGTGGATCCACAGGTCCAGGCCGCGCTGTCGGTCATCATCGCCAGCTTGGCCCAGAACCCCACCGTCCTCAGCGCGCTCTTGCCAAGGACCGGGGGGAACGTCACTCCACCCCCTCAACCCCGACCTCTAGCCGTCCAGATAGGCAACGATGAGGGAGTGATGGCCCAGGACACGGCGTCGTCCCACTCCCACCCCGCTTCCTCTCTTTGGCCTGGGCAGACCCCAACACGTGGAAAAGCCTCTGCCTTCAATAGGCTAGGTGACACGCGCCGTCGTCCGGTCTCAGAGAGGATGGCAGGGCGGATTGGTGAGCGTCGGCCTGGCTCGCCAAGGAAAAGTTTGGGGTCAGTGTCCCGGACAGCGGACCAGCCCCGCCCGGACAAGGGCAAGGGGAAGCTACACGAGGACGACGTGCGCCACCAGATCAATGCGGCTCACGACGAGCACATGAGGAACCAGCCGGGCGCCGCTGCGGCCGCCAGGGACCCCCGGGACGAGGTCATCGCCCAGCTGGAAAGGAGGCTGGCTCAAATGGAGGCCAGGCAATCGGCCAACAACCCCACAGCTGGCGCCTCCAACGACCTCGGCCTCAACGCTCTCATGAACAAGGTCAGCGCCTTGGAGAGGGAGTTGGCCGAAGGGCGAGGCGACCCCATCATCCAGGTCAGGACCAAGACCCCTTTCACCAACAGGGTGCTCTCGGCCCCCATCCCGGAGAAGTACAGGGGGAACGCCATCAAGTCCTACGATGGCCGATCAGACCCCCAGGAACACTTCAGCCGTTATCAGAACAACATGCTGATGGTGAACGTGTCAGACGAGTACCTCTGCCGTTGGTTCCTCTCTACTCTTGAGGGGCCAGCGTACGACTGGTTCAACGCGCTCCCCAAAGGGAGCATTGACTCATGGCAAGACCTTGCCCAACGCTTCCTCACCCACTTTGCCGGGAGGAAGCGCGCGAAGAAGTATTTCACCCACCTCCTCTCCGTCAAGCAGCAGCATGATGAGTCCCTCCGGTCGTTCATTGATCGGTGGACGAGGGAGACCGAAGAGGTCGAGGGGGCCGATGAGCGCACCCTCCTTGCCCTGTACCAAGGAGCCCTCCGCAGCTCCCCGTACGCAAGGAGCCTCATCATCGACCCTCCAAGGTCGTACGCCAAAGCGCTCCAGCGTGGAAGCTGGTACGCCGACGCCGACGAGCTCCACAATCACAAGAAAGAGGGAGGCCATCCCTCCAAGAAGACAAATCCTTCACCGGCCCCGGGTCCGTCCCCGGCCGGCCAGGGTGCCCAGGGCCGTCACGGCTCTGGTGGACAAAGTAAGAAAGATCGCCACTGGCGGCCGAGGTTGGAACGGCCGGGAGTTTCCCTCACTCACCCGGTCGGCACCATCCTCGACTATGCCGAGAAGCACGGCCTCATCGAGCAGGCTCCTTGTCCGGCCGAGGAGGTCCTTGCCATCCAGCAGGGCGGCACATACTGCCGGTTCCACAAGAACTCCTCGCACAACACCGACGACTGCATCACGCTGAAGAAGGCCATCGAGCGTCTTATTCGTCAGGAGGAACTCTCCCAGTTTGTTAAAGGTGGCCCACGCAAGAATACATGGGTAAACACCGGCAAACAAGGGGGCGGACCCTCTACGAAGAAGCGGGAGATTGGCAGGCTCAGCGACGACGAGGACTTCGAAGAGCCCCCGCCAAAGAAGAATCACATTCACCTCATTGTGGGTGGGAACACTGGGGGGGATTCCGTCACCCAGAGAAAGAAATGGGCCCAATCCCTCTACATAGGAGAGGTGTCCCACGTTCCCCCCCCAGCCGAAGAAGCGGCGAACGGAGGCGATCACCTTCACCGACAAGGATCTGCCTCCGGGTACGGAATCACATAGGGATGCCCTCGTCATCCGGTGTGAGATCGGTGACTCCATCATCCACCGCACTTACATCGATACGGGGAGCTCCGTCAACGTGATGTACCTGGATACCTTCAGGCAGCTAAAGCCGGACAAAGCACTGCTGAAGCCGATCAAGACCCCGTTATCCGGCTTCACCGGGGACTCTATCGACGCCGAGGGCACGATAGTCCTCCCCGTGGAGGTCGGTGACGGCCCCCACCGCGCCAAAATTGACATGGAGTTCATGGTGGTCCACCTCCAGTGCGCCCACAACCTGATCTTAGGGCGGCCAGAACTGGAGGACTTGGAGGCCATCATCTCCATGAAGCACTTGTGTCTGAAGTTCCCCACCAATGACGGCATCGGCTACGCCAGAGGAAACCAGAGGATAGCCAGAGCATGCTACCTCAAACTGACGAGGCCGACCGAGAGGGAAGGTCAGAGGATAGACACCATCACGGCAACCGTTGCCAAGGACGAGGAGAGGCCGCATGCTGAGCCGGCCGATGAGGTCGAGGAAGTCCCTCTGGATACCTCCCGGCCGGAGCGGGTTCTCAGAGTCGGGAAGCAACTCCCGCAGGACCAGCAGGACACCATCCTCCTCGTCCTACGGTCGTACGCCGTTGTCTTCGCGTGGGGCCCGGACGATATGCCAGGCATCAGCCGCCAGGTGATCACTCACCGGCTGACCGTCGACCCGACCTCCGCGCCTGTCAAGCAGAAGCGGCGCTACTTATCCGCCGACAGGCGGGACTTCGTCAAACGGGAGGTCGCCATGCTCCTCTCAATCAACCACATTAAAGAGGTGAAGTACCCGACGTGGCTGGCCAACGTCGTCCTCGCCCAGAAACCGCCAACATTCAGAATGTGTGTTGATTACACTGACCTGAACAAGGCGTGCCCCATGGACCCGTTCCCTCTCCCCAACATTGATCAGCTGGTGGACGAGACGGCGGGGTGCGAGTTGATGTCGTTCCTTGACACTTTCAGAGGGTACCACCAAATCTCCATGCATGAAGATGACGCTGAGAAGACGGCATTCATGACCCCAGAGGGAATCGTTTGCTACCTCATCATGGCCTTCGGACTCAAAAACTCCGGCGCCACCTATACTAGGATGGTGGCCAAGATCTTCAGAGCGGTCCTTGGCCGGACGATGGAGGCATACGTCGACGACATGATCGTCAAGAGCAGGCAGGCCTCCTCCCACGCCGACGACCTCCGGGAAATCTTTGAAATCATGAAGGAGTTCAGGCTCCGCCTCAACCCCAAGAAGTGCACCTTCGTTGTCCAGGGCGGCAAGTTCCTCGGCTACATGGTCAGCCGGAGAGGCATCAAGATAAACCCGGAGAAGACACAGGCTATCATCAACATGGAGCCGCCCCGCAACGTCAAGGAAGTACAGCGACTGACGGGGCGCCTGGCGGCCCTGAACCGTTTCCTCTCCAGGTCAGCCGAAAGGGCACTCCCCTTCTTCCAGATCATGCGTAAAGCCAACAGCTTCAAGTGGACGACGGAGTGCCAGGAAGCGTTCGAAGAGCTGAAGAGGTACCTATCGTCCCCACCCGTGCTCTCCAAGCCCAAAGCCGGCGAAACCCTCTTCTTGTACTTAGGGGTGAGCACGACGTCGGCCATCAGCTCCATGCTCATCCGTGAGGACGAAGGGGTGCAGAAGGCCATCTTCTACATCAGCAAGACACTCAGGGAGGCCGAGCTCAGGTACTCCCCCATTGAGAAGACGGTGCTGGCCATCGTCCATACGGTGAAGAAGCTGGGGCACTACTTCCAGGCCCATGCCGTCCATGTGCTGACCCAGCAGCCCCTGGGCGCGCTCATGAGGAGCCCCACTAGCTCCTTAAGGATGGTGAAGTGGGCGACCTTCCTCAGTCAATTTCAGATTGAAATCAAGCCAAGGCCATCCATCAAAGGGCAAGCTTTGGCCGACTTCGTCACCGAATGCACGGCAAGGGAGACAGCCGCTGCCGCCCCCGGGCCAGAGCCCGATGACACATGGATCCTCTTCACTGACGGCTCATCGGCCGCGAGATCATGCAGCGGCGGCGTCGTCCTCATATCCCCTGAAGGATTCAGAGCTTACTACGCCATCCGCTTCAACTTCAGGGTATCCAACAATGAAGCCGAGTATGAGGCCCTCCTCAGCGGCCTCAGACTCGCCACCGGCCTCAGAGCCCGACACGTCAGAATCAGGTGCGACTCCAAACTGGTAGTGGGCCAGGTGGAGGGTACGTACGAAGCAAAGGAAGGCCGGATGAAGCAGTACAAACAAGCAGTGGAGGAGCTGCTGAAGGCGTTCGAAACCCACAAGATCACACAGATCCCAAGGGCCGAGAACGCCGAGGCCGACATCCTCTCCAAACTCAGCTCGGACACCCCGAATCACATCTCCCAGCTGGCCAAGATCGAGGAGTTGAGCATGTCCAGCATCCA
The DNA here is from genome assembly GCA_945859875.1 of Cuscuta europaea. Classification (NCBI taxonomy): domain Eukaryota; kingdom Viridiplantae; phylum Streptophyta; class Magnoliopsida; order Solanales; family Convolvulaceae; genus Cuscuta; species Cuscuta europaea. Next base: position 5,752,451 of record CAMAPE010000021.1, read on the forward strand.
TGCCAGCCCCGTCTTATGCATCCAACAGCGGCCGGAGGATTGGATCTCTGACATCACAACCTTCATCGCGACGGGGGAGCTACCCCAGAATGAGGAGAGGCCCAAACTTGCCAAACTCAGGGCCCCAAGTTATACCATCGAGGACGGCAAGCTCTACAAACGATCCTATAATGGCACGGGTTATTGTGTTGTTAACTTGGTGCAGGCCCCAAGTTATACCATCGAGGACGTCATCACATGCTATTGTGTTGTTTTATATTCCAAATGTTTGTCCCTGATTTTATATTTTTTAGATATTATGTTGAACTTTGCGAAACAATGTTTGCTTGCATTATAACTCTTACCATTGCACTCATCTCCCGATTGCGTTTCTACTACAGGTAAAGCATTCATACTGCCCTCCCCTAACTTAGAACTTAATTTAGCGGCTCTTTCTAAAAGACGTGAGTGCAAATAAAAGACATATCTTGGGTAAGCTTCGTGACCAGGTGGTCTATGTAATAGAACCAAATATACTTGACTCACAAAACCTCCATTTTTTGGCATTTTCAAACCATGTATACTACATTATGCCACATCTATTGGCAGCACATTGCCCTTGCCAAAAGTGAGGTTACATCACCACTTTCCAAATAACATTCAAACAAAAGTACATTACATTGAAATCTGAATAACATAACATCTGTAAAACATCTTTACAACAGACTTGTACTTTTTCCATATTTTCTTCTGCCATGTTATTTATATATACTTATGATTACAATTCAGTCGTGTACGTGTCGACCTTTTTCAGCTGTTAGTCTACTACTTGTCTCAGCTATTATGATTACATGATAAACCAAATATACTTGTCTCACATAAATTCCAATATTTTGGCATTTTAAAACATATTATACGATATTCTTCCAAAATATTCAGTTCAATAACACCATAGTAAATGCAAACAAAAAATACTTGTGATTAGGTTCACAATCCACATATACTAAATCATCCGTACTTAAATTCAAGTACAAACACCAACACAGAAAATTCTCTCACGGAAAGTCATTGTTTAACCCAATACATTGAAAATTACAAATGCTTGATACATATTCATTATCAGAAACAAAAGACATTCAATTGCTCCAGTTTTTCTCTGTCTTCGAGCTTTGTTCCTTTTTCATTTCCTCTGTCCTCTTTTTGCTATACATGATCGACTCTGAGGTCATTTTCTCCCTATACATGGGCATGTCCTTTCCATCTATTATGTCCAAATCCATGCCCATAATCAAGAACTCCGCGATCTTCATCACGTACATACCACAGTTTCCCCTGCCATGATTCAATACCACATAACATGTCATAAGTACTGAATTACAATATAATATTCAAATATGTAATTAAATATATTGCATACCCATCAGTTTGTTGTGGACATTCTTCAACACCTTCCACCTCTAATTTCTTTTCTCCCATCGGCTCTTCTCCAATATCTTGATAGACTTTGTGCACATCCATGATCTTTGGGAGCAAGCATTGCACACTTGGGAGATATTGCCTGATTTCCCTTATAGATTCCCCCTTTCTAGTAAGTGGATTATACACCTGGATCTTTCTGTTTTTCACCTCTAATACAAGTAAAACCCAGTGTTGTCCCATGTTTAAAGGCATAAATACCAACTCAGATTCTGCCCAGCTAAGTGCATGTGTCGTTGAACTACCAATGATATGGCTCTCTATCACTGCCATTTCAGATGGCCTTTTCAACAGTGGACTATGACGTCTGAATTTTTTCATGCTCATGCTTCATCGCTTGTAAGAAATAAGGGTTGCATGTAGCACATGGGAATTGGAGCTTGTACGGAAACTGTTTGATTCCTAAGTAGAACATGCTTACCTCAATATGCTGCAAACAACAACTCTACAAGTTATAAACCAATGCAAACTATACCTGTCATTATATAAAAACTCAAAAAATTGAAGTTAAATTGTACCGTTGCATCGAGCCAATCTTTGTTCTCAAACATCTTGTACAGCCACATTTTACACTCAATTTTTACATTGCCCAGCAACATCGGCACATCGTTCATCACTTCATCATCCCTTTTATATTTCCTATCACCATCACACTTTCGCAACCTCTTCAATAATCCAGTTTTAAGGAACTCTCGCACTTTTTCAACTTCTTCTTGAGGTGGTGGCTTAGTTGGATCCTCTCCAAATGGACCATAATTGTTTGGCACAAAAAAAACATTTCGCTTCCCTTCTTTTTGCAATTTCCTTCCTCCTCCTCTTTTTGACAGCACCCTCTTCAGCCGGTGTATATCGATCAGGTGTTCATGCAATCCTCTTTGATCTTCCATGTTTCTCTATATTGGCATGTTGCCATAAAAAATATATTACACTAAATCACATTCCAAAACTTAAATAACTAACCAATCAGGCAATATGACATGTATTGTTCGTCATTCACATAACATGCCTTCCTACCCATTAATTAATAATTTTCACAGTTTATTCCATATATTTGGAAGTTTTTCATCAATTACGTAATCGTTGAATTTTAAACCTTTGTAAATTAAAACACACACAAAATTCTTGCACAACTAGATTCATTTCCAAATACACACAAACTATGATATCAATTGATCATGAATCATATAAATGTATTTTAAATCATTACTTCCTACTTTTCAAAATTTATTCCATGCATTTGGATGTTTATTCTACCTTTGAAAAAATATTTAATTGAAATATTTACCTCAGTGTCCATTGACGGCATTGTGCTCGTTCCCTTTCTTGCCTCACTTCTTAACACTTGTTTTTCCACATTGTCTGCATTGTCGATCAATTCTGCCACAAAGTGACTGTTCTCATCTTCCCAAATGTTTGCTCCTTTTGTTGCACTGTTATCTTTGCACTCTGTTTTGTCATTTTCCCCATCTACTTCCCTCGCTTTCTCATCTTCCATTGTGTTTTCATTTCCTTTTTTAGTCTCTTCCCTCACATCATCCACTCCTTCTGCCCCTACTCTTTATCGATCTCTTATTTCCCCTACTTTTTCATCTTCCATTGTCTTTTCATTTTCTTCTTCAGTGCCTTCCCTCACATCCTCCACTCTTTCATCACACATTTTTTCTTGCGTCTCTGGCCCAAAGATGTTGAAATTTGGTGTACCCAACACTTCATCCTTCTTCCCAGTATCCACACTTTCTCCTTGTGCACTCTGCTTCATCTGCCTTGATTCTGGTGCCACAACTTCATTTTTTTCATTTCCATTCACTTTATTTGCATTACCTTCATTCTCTGCCTCCTTCTCTGGTGTCAACTTCTTCAACTTTGATAATATTTCTTCTAGTTTTTCTCCTAGTATTGAAGTCTTCTCTCTTTTGCCTTTTTTTCATTTCTTTGATTTCTGCCATTATCTTGGCATTCTCCTTACTGATTTTCCTTACTTTCCTCAAAATAATTGTATTCTTTCGTTGCTCTCCAAATCCAACCACCCCGACCTCATCCTCATCCACCTGATCTTTTTCCTCCTTCCTTTTTTGTACCCTCGTGCTTCTTCTTGTAATCTTTCTTCCACTGATCTTGGTACCCTGTTTCTTTTTTGTTTTTGTATTTTCCTTCTCGCCATCAACCTTATCCTCGTATTTATTGCTACCACTTTGTCTATTTTGCAATCTTAGCCTTCTATTCCTTACGAACATAGGAAATTTCTTTACTTCATCGTCACTAGGCACCATCTTTGACCATTCAAACTGCATTAAAATATGGCATATAAGAATATATATACTTTTCATTGCATATATACCATATGTATAGTATAAACATTAAACAACTTATAGTACTCCAGAACTTACATTCTCATTGAGGAAAATTAATTCACTGAAAACGTCCATTGAAGGTTTTTTGCTAAATGACCACTTCATGGCTCTTGGAATACCTCTTTCTTGACCTTTATTGATAATACAGAGTCCATCTTTTTGTACACCAGGGAAAGTTTCAAAAACTCCAACTTGAAGAGCAATCAAACACCCTGGTAGTGTCGCTCGTGTCCCTTTGCAGTTCTCCAAACTCGTCACATTGCTTCCCATGTTTTCTACTAGCTGCTTGCAAACATCATCACCCCATGGGTAATCATTAAATGCAGCCAAATCTTCCACCAAGTTAACGTATTCCGCTGGTAACTCCTGAGCAACCTGGTTTCCAAACAGTCCTTGTGAGAGCACGTGCAGCAGCACAAGCTTACCACCATCTTCTCTGTGCTTCCAGGTCATCACTGTTATACTTCATCACAACATCAAGGACATCAGTTCTTTTTACACTTTCTGCACTTCCAAAGTATTTCTCCCATAAATGTCCGCTTATCTGCTCCTGTAACTGAGACTTTTTCCCGCCCATTTTCCACCCTAACAACAAACACAAGTCTTTTTTGCAAAAGCGTATCACACTATTTTGAATATGAAAACGAATGACATCGTTCTCCTTCACTCTATTCACTGTTTTGACATAAATGCATAGGAATCCCAGTTGCATCTGCCCACTTATTACTTTTTATTCTTCAATGTGCAGTACCCATCCAAAAACCGTGTTGCTGAAATGCACCAATTCTTCTTCCTTCAATTGTTTCTTAATCCTCTTCACGACCTCGCTTAAATTGCAATAACAATTAATCCTCATGCTATCCAAGTTCTCCAGTTCCTTCTTCCTAAATGCTATTTCAATGACCTATGATACCAATTCTGTCACACCCCGGACCTACCCGGACACGTCAACAACCCGCCGTACAGTACGAATTTTCAACCACAGTTCAACACATCCATACAATACAAGGCGTCTAGAATATCATTCACACGTAGTACATCCATAAACAAACATAATGTAAATTATTCATTAAAGCACTTGGCAAACTTAGGCATACAAGCTCCCGATTTAATTATTCAGAAAATAATATCCATGAGCATTATTGTAATTATTTTTAAAACAGAAACGGAGGAAACACAAACCACGTTTTCTCTTCTAGATCTCCCCGAAGCAACGGGCGTTGGTAGCAACCTTCATGTTCTACCTGAAACTATGAGGTGGCCTCCCCCGTGAAGAGGAGGTCAGTACTTTGAAGCATTTGAAAAGTACAATGACAACTACACTGTATATAATCAATGTTTCAATTTCTAAGACCCTCAATATAATGTGATACTACTTTATAGGCCATAACCCCCGGTTACCCTCCTTTAAAACTTACTTACTTTATATATAAAGTCAAGCAATCAGCCTTAGGCCCATATTCATTTTGAAACGTCCACCCTTGTCTCCCCGTGACTATTAGTCACGATTGTCATAATCTTCGGTAAGTTATTTTACCGTCATGGGTCATTTCTCAATTACATTAATTAGCCATCATGGAGACTCGCTCACTCTTATTATTATTATACATGTGCTAGAGCCTCGCTCTTAGTCATCCTACATCACGCTAGAGTCTCGCTCTTAGTCGCCATACGTTGTGCTAGAGCCTCGCTCTTAGTAATTCTACGTTGTGCTAGAGTCTCGCTCTTAGTCATTCTACGTTGTGCTAGAGCCTTGCTCTTAGTGAATCTACATTAGGCTAGAGCCTCGCTCTTAGTCATTCTACGTTGTGCTAGAGTCTCGCTCTTAGTCGATCTACATTAGGCTAGAGTCTCGCTCTTAGTCATTCTACGTTGTGCTAGAGCCTCGCTCTTAGTCGATCTACATTAGGCTAGAGCCTCGCTCTTAGTCAATCTATAATTGTGCTAGAGCTTCACTCTTAGTCGAACTACGTTATGCTAGAACCTCGCTCTTAGTCACCATCACGTCATGCTAGAGCCTTGCTCTTAGTCAAGTTATTCGATTCCTAAGCCAATTCTATGCCTAGAATCAATTTACCTTGAGTAGCCTTTAAGGCCTACTCCTAATTTACTTAGAGCTTCTACAATCTGACCTTAAGGTATCTCTTGAGACTACCTAAGGTATGACTTCTCACAATCCGAAGCAATTGGATTAATTCTATCATTTTTCACACTAACATTCCGACTAGTATTTCAATACTAGTCAATCGATCTTGGAACAACCAAATCTCTGCTTCATAGTCATATTGTTCATCTCAATTGATTTTCCAATCCAAATATAATTTAATCTCAATATCAAAAATATCACTTTTATCCATTCATGAATTCTATACATGAAGTAAAAGTATATTTTATCACAATATTTTCATAGTTAATTCACTTGTATGCACAAAGTTATACATGAATATTATATGTACATAAAATCTGAAAATAAAAACATGATTATAAATATGAACACTAGAATACAAAATGTAATGTACACGGTAAAATGATAAAATAACAAGTTGTACTATATAAATATATTGTACATTACAATATACTAGGTGAAAATTGAATATAAAACGGTACATTTGTAATTATTTATTGCCATTTTTCTTCCTAATTACATATTTACGATATAATTTTATGTCAACCGAATTAACTTATTTCACATAATTACATGTATAAGTGAATACTATTATATTCTTATATTTATTATCGATATTTATTTGGTTCATAAGAGCAATAATTAAAATAAACTTGGTGATTTCAATGTTAAATAAATTGGAATGTTAAAGAATGCAATATAGACGTGTTAAAATAATAATAATAATAATAAGGATTTAATCACTTATGACCGAAAAACCTGAAATTAAAATAGTGGATCACTCAAAGTTGCTCTTTACATTTTGAAAAAAAGATGCCGATTGGGTTTAGATAGTAGGTGGATAATTTTAAATTTATATGCTTTTAAAATTTAAAGATATAGGACCTCAAGTCCATCCGAAATTTAGATGCTTTTAAAATTTAAAGATATAGGACCTCAAGTGATCAAGTCCATCCGGGCCAGTTTGGTCACATCAGCTGCTTCAAGAAGAGAGGACACCACCTGCTCCGTAAAAAACAAAAATCACTTGTAGCCTTGGCGAGATTCGGCCCACTCACCTGAAGCTCAAGAGCAATTTTATTTCAATGCTACTACCACATGGGCTAGCAACAATAGTTGAGGTGTAGCCTATGCTTACCCTCATTATACAATACGTCCGCCCCTGAGTTAATTCCATTATCATACCATCACTTTCATATCGCACAGTCATACACAATTTCTTCCAAATTTGTATATCATGCTTCATTTACTCATAACAATAGTATTTTCATTTAGGCATCATTAATCATTAATAATCCATGAAAATCACGTTTGACTACCTTAGTTAATCTTATGAAATCAACTCACTAATTATAAGCCATATAGCCAGTCATCCTCACCTTATGATGTGCTCAATTAGTTGCCTTTACGGAACCCCTCGATCCGTCTTCGTTCCAGCAGCTCAAAACTGAAATCTCTGGGCAGCAGGTGAAAGCCGGGCGGCTTTCGGGCTCTGCTACACGAGACAACCTCTCTTACTTGGCGGTTTCCTGCGATTTCAACTCCTATCGATTCCTCGGTTCTTCTAAGTTAAAAACCAACACTTTATATCAATATTCTACACTTTTAAATGTGTAGAACTCATGGTTTAATCCACCATATGATTTCTTAAAAATCATACAAAATAATATTAGTTAAAGAGCACTAATTGAGTTCTTACCTCAATCCTAGCTCTTTTCCTCTTGAATTCTCTTCCTTGTTGCTTGGACTTTGAGAGAAGCTTTCCTAAAGCTCTTTCTCTAAGGTTCTTGGTCGAGTGATTGCAAAATTAAAGGGGAGATGTATCTCTATCCAATCAACTCCCAAATGATGCATGAATAGGATATGGGGTGTGGGTTTTGTCTCTTGGAGACTTCCCCCCTCAATCATCCGCACAAGCCACCTTGTGTCCAATTAGTGTGTAGAATACCCCAAGTGGGTGTAGCAAGTCCCTTTCAATTATTCCTGCTATTTTTGGCAGGTTGGGTCAAAACAGCACTTGGGTTGCCCAAACATTTTTCTCAACCTTCGTTGACATCTTATTGGGCTTTTATAATTATTACGATGACCCAACTAAATATTTGGTAGTCCATTCTCAATATTATGGACACGATAAATAATTTAATTAATCATTCATTAATTAAATCGATCATTCTTTTACACGAAAATATTTACTAGAAATTTCAAATACATACTGAATATTAAATTCTAGTACATCCGGGTGCGGTGTCACAAGTTCACCCCCCCCCCCCCCCCCCTAACAGGAATTTTATCCCCAAAATTCACAATGCTTATACAAACAGAAATGCATATTGTTCCTTCATCAAGGCTTCTATTTCCCAAGTTTCTTCTTCAACTCGGTCACCTTTCTGAAGGATTTTAACCATTGAAACTTTCTTTCTTTTCAACTTCTTGACTTGCCTATCAAGTATCTTCACCGGTTGCACGACATAGTTCAAGTCTTCTCGTATTTCCACGGGTGGTTTCTCTAGTATATGAGACGGATCTGGCATATATTTTTTGAGCATAGACACGTGAAACATGTTATGTATCTTCTCCAATTCTGGAGTCGACTGTAGTCGGTATGCTACGATCCCAATTCTCTCAAGAATTTCAAATGGCCCTATGTAGCGTGGGTTTAGTTTCCCCCGGCTCTGGAATCAGATGATTCCTTTCCAAGGTGAAACCTTCAAGAATACCTCATCCCCACCTTAAACTCTAAGGCTCTTCGATGCTTATCGGCATAGCTCTTATGTCTATCCTGAGCCGTCTTAAGCCTCTCGCGAATCATCTTTACCTTTGACTTGGTGATTTCCACCAGTTCTGTAGTTTCAAGCTTGGCCATACCAACCTCATCTCAATACAAAGGTGTACGACATCTCCTCTCATACAATGCCTCGTATGGAGGCATGCCTATACTCGCCTGATAACTGTTGTTAAAGTCAAGTAATAAGCCTGTGGCCCATACTCATTTCGAAACGTCCACCCTTGTCTCCCCGTGACTATTAGTCACGATTGTCATAATCTTCGGTAAGTTATTTTACTGTCATGGGTCATTTCTCAATTACATTAATTAGCCATCATGGAGCCTCACTCAATCTTATTATTATACCTGTGCTAGAGCCTCACTCTTAGTCATCCTATGTCACGCTAGAGCCTCGCTCTTAGTCGCACTACGTTGTGCTAGAGCCTCGCTCTTAGTCATTCTACGTTGTGCTAGAGTCTCGCTCTTAGTCATTCTACGTTGTGCTAGAGCCTCGCTCTTAGTGAATCTATATTAGGCTAGAGTCTCGCTCTTAGTCATTCTACGTTGTGCTAGAGCCTCGCTCTTCGTCGATCTACATTAGGCTAGAGCTTCGCTCTTAGTCATTCTACGTTGTGCTAGAGCTTCGCTCTTAGTCGATCTACATTAGGCTAGAGCATCGCTCTTAGTCAATCTATATTTGTGCTAGAACCTCGCTCTTAGTCGAACTACGTTATGCTAGACCCTCGCTCTTAGTCACCATCACGCCATGCTAGTGCCTCGCTCTTAGTCAATTATTCGATTCCTAAGCCAATTCTATGCCTAGAATCAGTTTACCTTGAGTAGCCTATAAGGCCTACTCCTAATATACTTAGAGCTTCTACAATCCGACCTTAAAGTATTTCTTGAGACTATCTAAGGTATGACTTCTCACAATCCGAAGCAATTGGATTAATTCTATCATTTTTCACACTAACATTTCGACTAGTATTTCAATACTAGTCAATCGATCTTGGAACAACCAAGTCCCTGTTTCATAGTCATATTGTTCATCTCAATTGATTTTCCAATCCAAATATAATTTAATCTCAATATCTAAAATATCACTTTTATCCATTCATGAATTCTGTACATGAAGTAAAAGTATATTTTATCACAATATTTTCATAGTTAATTCCATTATCATACCTTCACTTTCATATCACATAGTCATACACAATTTCTTCCAAATTTGTATATCATGCTTTATTTACTCATAACAATAGTATTTTCATTTAGGCATTATTAATCATTAATAATCCATGAAAATCACATTTGACTACCTTAGGTAATCTTATGAAATTAACTCACTAATTATAAGCAATATAGTCAGTCATCCTCACCTTATGATGTGTTCAACTAGTTGCCTTTACGGAACCCCTCGATCCATCCTCGTTCCAGCTGCTCAAAACTAAAAAATCTGGGCAGCAGGTGAAAGCCGAGCGGCTTTCGGGCTCTATACTACACGAGACAGCCTCTCTTACTTGGCGGTTTCCTGCGATTTCAACTCCTATCGATTCCTCGATTCTTCTAAGTTAAATACCAACACTTTATATCAATAATCTACACTTTTAAACGTGTAGAACTCATGGTTTAATCCACCATATGATTTCTTAAAAATCATACGAAATAATACTAGTTGAAGAGCACTAATTGAGTTCTTACCTCAATCCTAGCTCTTTCCCTCTTGAATTCTCTTCCTCGTTCCTTGGACTTTCAGAGAAGCTTTCCTAGATCTCTTTCTCTAGGGTTCTTGGTCGAGTGATTGCTAAATGAAAGGGGGAGATGTATCTCTATCCAATCAACTCCCAAATGATGCATGAATAGGACATGTGGTGTGTGTTTTGTCTCTTGGAGTCTTCCCCCCTCAATCATCCGCACAAGCCACCTTGTGTGGTACTCCTCCCTTATTATTTGAGTCCAATTAGTGTGTAGAATACCCCAAGTGGGTGTAGGAAGTCTCTCCCAATTATTCCTGCTATTTTTGGCAGGTTGGGTGAAAACAGCACTTGGGTTGTCCAAACATTTTTCTCAACCTTCGTTGACATCTTATTGGACTTTTATAATTATTATGATGACCCAACTAAATATTTGGTAGTCCATTCTCAATATTATGGACACGATAAATAATTTAATTAATCATTAATTAATTAAATCGATCATTCTTTTACACGAAAATATTTGCTAGAAAAATTAAATACATATTTAATATTAAATTCAAGTACATCCGGGTGCGGTGTCACAAATTCACAATACTCATCAATGACATAAATGCATTTTAATCCATTACTCTCTACTTTTTCAAATTTTATTCCATATATTTGGAATTTTACTCTAGTATCGCCTCACATTATTTCCCACAACATTAGGAAGTTTATTCAACTTTTCAGTATGACATATTCTGTTTGTAATTCACATAACATGCATTTTGAACCTTTGTTCCATAATTTCGCACAGTTTATTCCATGCATTTGGAAGTTTCTCATCAAGCACCTAACCATTCAAGTATAATAAAGTTTACATGAACACACACACACACAACTTTTTGCCATAAATCAATTCCTTTCCATAAATCCAAACAAACTATGATATCAACTGCTCATCAATCACATAAATGCATGTCAATCCTTTACTCTCTACTTTTTCAAAATTTTATTCCTTAGATTTGGAATTTTACTCTACTATCGCCTCACATTATCTACCATAAAATTAGGAATAAAATGCATTTCGAACCAACATGTTCTGTTCGCAATTCACACACCATGCATTTCAAATCATTGGTCCAAAATTTCTCATAATGTATTGCATGCATTTGGAAGTTTCTCATCAATTGCTTTAGTTTCTGTCCAATGTACTACGACATCTATTATATTGTTTGTTGTTCATACACAATGCATTTTAAGCCATTATTCCATAATTTCCAAAATTTATTCCTTACATTGGATGTAAAGCTTCATAAATTTTAAAAGCAAAAACAAATTACCATGTCGTCATTGATGCGCACTGTCAGGGGAGAAGGTTTTGACGGTTGGAAGTATTCATCTGCCATATACAATGTCACTTTTCTTCATCCGTCGATGTTCTTCAGTTCTTTGTTTCTGTATCTTCTCGCACTTCACTCGACCAACATTCTTATTTTGTTTTTTTTTGGGAATATTTTCTTTTTTACTTGAATGGAATAACTTCAGCTCTCCCACGTCTCCCGAATTGAATGCGCGGTTATCTTCTTTCTGATAATTTTGGGCGCAACGGCATATTTTTGGAAACCCAATGTGAAGTCGTTGCAAATATATTAGCAATCGGCATATTTTATATGTGGCTTATTTTGCAGGGGTATTTTTGTCAGATCGATCCCAAATTGCTCCCCTGAAACATAATACACGGAACTACGAAAGTGGTCCTATTTTAGCAATCGGATGAGCTTTTATTCTTATATTAAAAATTAACTCTAAAAGTATTTCTCACTTCAAAAATATTTCTCAATCTCTAAATAATCCCAATGGTATTTAACAACCAAAAGGTACTCCTCATATATAATTCTCAAAATAATATTGATTTAATATCACTCCAAATAATACACATATACATACATGAAAGTTCATAATATTAATTGTTAGGTCCCCTAAATTTTGATGATCAATGTATGTTGTTTTGATGATGCCACCCCTTTTTGTATTATCATGTATTAGACTAGATCTCTACTTTGTTCTACTAATGTTTATTGTAATGTGCTACTATATTATTAGTGATAAAGTACTCAAGAAAATCTAAGAGTACTAAAAAGAGAAGAAACGTACCATAAAACAAAAAGAAAAGAATAAAAAAGAAAAGGTACGAAAAGAGTCAACTGAAACCCTTTGAGAAATCGGCAGCCACCTGAAGAAAGTAGAATCAGCAGCCTCCTGATTTTATAAGCAGCCGGTTCCCAATTCCACTTTCCAGCTGACTCAACCAAAAATACACTATTCTTCTCTTAGCACAAAAACAATTAAACAAAAGACCAACTTGCAGTCAATTCAAATGACAAAAAAAATTTATAAGAAATTTTTGCTCTTTATAAAAGTTTCTTATAAATTTATTTTACTAAAAGCAAGTAACTTTATTGTACGCAAGCATTGAACAACACTCAGCTTATATACTAAATTTCTGTGAGCTAAAGAAATAAAGATATATCAATCTTTATCTCTGCCATGAAATGAGGAAACAAGTTGAGTGAAGATATTGATTCGTGTCACAAGAAGACAAAGATCAACCATGCTGCCTCAGTCAAGTGGAACAAAGTAAGTAGATCAAGCAACGGTCAAGATTGAACTCACCAGCTAACGGACGAGATTCAACAACAAAGTCTATAAATACAGAAGGAGTGCGGGAAGACCAAAGCGTGGTAAATGGTGATGAACAATTGGAACCAAGTGTCACAAAAGGGAATCAAAATTCACAAGAACACATCCAACAACTGATTCTCCTTCACCACTTCGGTCACCACCTCACTCATCTAATGATCTTAGAACAGCTCATAATTCATACACATTTATAGAGCTTAGATTAGTTGGTAACTTATTTTCACCCATGTAAACTAGACTAGTACTAGACATTCTGGAGGGCTGTGTGATCAAATCCAGAAGGTGAGAAGGGCAAGGACATGAGTAGCTCTTGGCAAGTTAATGCCATTAATGAAAAACTTTGGAGGACTGAGTAGCTTGGAATAGGTGTTTTAATTCCTTGTGAAAAACCTCACAATCTACGCCTGGGCCAAGGGTAGATTGGACACTAAATGTAATGGGATATTCATTTAGTGGAAATCCATCTGAAATAGGTTGGGACTGGATGTAGGAGGATTACACCACCTCTGAACCAGGATATATCTTGTGACACCTTTTATATTTAGACCCAACACACACTTCAGTTCTCACCCACCTTCAAGAATTCCCAGTAAAATAGCTTTCTCATTTTCAGTCCAGAAATTTGTTCAAGTTTTCTGTGAATCAAACTCCGTGTTTCTATTCATCAAAGTGATCTATTTCAATAAGTCTAAATCCTTCATACCTATGTGTTTTGTCTATTGATAACAGTCAAATAATGTCTAAGGTCATAGTTCCTCCATGTGCCTCACACATTGATAAAGCAGCAAAATCAGCAGCCTGCTCCTAAAGGGTTCAGCAGTCAGCTACTCAGCTCCCAAAAATCAGCAGCCTACACCTTAAGGATTCAGCACCCTACTCCTTGAGCTAGTTGATTCTGGCAAACACATTTGTATCATGTTTACTCCATCTCTCACACAACTAAAAGGGTCATAACCTTTGTTACTATAAAGTGTCACACTCTTGGGGTCAAGACTTCCGCTGTAGGTTTCAATATCTCCCAAAAGATATTGGAACTCATTTTGTTAGAGGAAAAAGGTTGAAATTGAAAATATTTTAAAAGAGTATTCACCCCCTCTTGACTTTTACCTCATTTGGGACCCGTCATTAATCACATAGCACATATTCATATAATACGAGGAAAATAATAATTTGGTTGGCACAGAAACTTAACTTAACTTTTGACGCTCCTAGTTCTCCTCCTCTATTCTGGTCTCTAAATAAACATCTTTTAAATTAAGATGATATAAAACTAAGACGTTCAGTGGCGGCAGTTGAGTCCGGCGACGCAACCTTGGGCAGTTCGACCTCCTTCTTCTCTCACATTTCCATTGCAAAACGTTCAATTTTCGTTGCAATTTGTGTTTTGCAACAACAAATGCAATGGAAAAAATTCTATTGCATTTAATTTCACGCCCTTGCAATTATTTGCAATGCTCATTCAATCCGTTGCAATGATATGCAACGAAAAAGCAACGCATGTATTTCCGTTGCATTTTGTTTGCAACAATCGTATTTTGTTGCATTTTCCTTAACTATTAATATATTCTCGAGTCCTCTCTCTTCCTCACTTTTCCTTCGGTGAGTTGGAACGAAGTTTTGAACATCTTCTCCATTGGGTCTTGCAGTATCGTGTGTGTATTGTATATTTGTGTCTGTGTGTGTGTGTGAATTTTGGATCAAATGAGAATAATGCTTAACGTGAGAACTCTACTTTTAAAAAAATTTGACGCACTATATCATTATACCTTGCACATTTTGGTGTTGTTTAAATATTTATGAATCAGCCACCACATTTATTTGATGTTGGCATGTTTTGAACAAAGTTTAAAAAGTGTAATAGATAAGCCTCATCATGCATCAAGTTGTGTTAAAAGTGCATGGTTCTCACGTTAAGCATGGTTCTCATTAGAATCGCTCCCTATGTATGTGCACACACACACATATATATATATAGGAAGTAATCTTAGCTCTTGGGTTTGCATCTAATCTTACAACGCAACAAACTTATAGACTGAATATAGGAACTTATAACCAATAAATCATAACTTATAAAGCTCTCCATCGTAATTACGGGAATGCCACCGCATCCAAAAATGTCCAAGGCCTCGAGACTTATTTTTTTGTGGTGGCATGTTCGTAATTATTTCGAGGGGTCTATAAGTTATGATTTATTGGTTAAAAGTTCTTGTTTTCAGTCTATAAGTTAGCTTCGCAGTTCTCAGCCTAAGGCACTTCTCACCTAATCTCCTCCCTATATATAGAAAAGATCAAGTGAGAAGTTCCCCTTAAAATGAGAAGTGAAAAGTAATCTCAGCCCTTGAATTTGCATATAATCTTACAACACAGCAAACTTATAGACTGAATATAGGAACTTATAACCAATAAATCATAACTTATAAAGCTCTCCATCATAATTACGTAAATGTCACCGCGTCCAAAAATTTCCAAGGTCTCCAGACTTATTTTTTTGCGGTGGCATGTTCGTAATTATTTCGAGGGGTCTATAAGTTATGATTTATTGGTTAAAAGTTCCTATTTTCAGTCTATAAGTTAGCTTCGCGGTTCTCAGCCTAAGGGCACTTCTCACCATGATTATATGCAAATCCAAGGGCTCCCTGTATGTATGTATGTATGTATGTATGTATATATATATATATATATATATATATATATATATATATATATATATATATATATATATATATATATATATATTAAAGATCAAATGATAACAAGGCTTAACGTGAGAACAACACATTTACCCCGATGTGATGCACAATGAGGCTAGCCTAATGCACTTTTTCACGTTCACCATAATATTTAGATTATTGGGAAAACTATCAAATAAGCCCTCGTACTATACCGAAAAAGTCGATTAGGCCCTCGTACTTTACAAACACTCAATTAAGTCCTCGAACTATTAAAAAACGTTCAATTAAGCCCTTTTGGTCGGTAAGTAACCGGTTTCCCGATTAAATGTAACCTGTTTCCCGGAAGCTGCTGTTGCTGGAGTTCGAGCACATCGTCGTCGTTTAACCGGGAAATCGGTTACTTACCCACCAAAAGGGCTTAATTGAACGTTTTTTAATAGTTCGAGGGCTTAATTGAGTGTTTGTAAAGTACGAGGGTCTAATCGACTTTTTCGGTATAGTACGGAGGCTTATTTGATAGTTTTCCCTAGATTATTTACCAAAATGCCACCGTTGTTATTTATATTGGCTTGTTTGGAGCAAAGTCAAAATGTGCATTAGACGGGCTCTATTGTGTATCACATTGGGTTAAATGTGAGTGTTCTCACGTTCTCACGTTAATCATCGTTCTCATTGGAACCACACCCTATATATATATATATATATATATATATATATATATATATATATATATGAATATATATAAGATTAGGTGAGAAGTGCTCCTTAAAATGAGAAGTGAGAAGTAATCTTAGCCCTTGGATTTGCATGTGATCTTGCAACGCAGTAAACTTATAGACTGAATATAGAAACTTATAACCAATAAATCATAACTTATAAAGCTCTCCATTGTAATTATGAAAATGCCACCGCGTCCAAAAAATTCCAAGGTCTTCAGACTTGTTTTTTTGCGGTGGCATGTTCGTAATTATTTCGAGGGGTCTATAAGTTATGATTTATTGGTTAAAAGTTCCTGTTTTCAGTCTATAAGTTAGCTTCGCAGTTCTCAGCCTAAGGGCACTTCTCACCTGATCCGCTCCACACACACACACACACACACACACACATATATATATATACACACTAAGAAAACTTATATATATATATATATATATTGGACGTTTTTCTTTGGGCAAACATCATCAAATTCTCAGCAATAAACTAAGCCCACACTACCACCTGAGGATAGATAAAACAATGATTGTGTGATCATTCAAACTACTAAGAAAGGCTAGAGGATAATCATTTCCAAAATCCCTCAAATTCACCTAGTGACTTGATGTTTTTACTTGGACTGTTTTCAATCTCAGATCAGACCAGACTTAAACACACCAGACTAGACCAGACTTAAGTAAAAAAGACCAGACTTCCATAGTTATAAAATACATAGTGATCAGATGTTTACTATACATGATCAGTTCAGACCAGACCAAACTTAAATATATCAGACCAAACCAGCAAATTTCAGTTCAAGTAAAAAAATCCTTAACCCAAAACTTGACGTACTAGATGATCTTAAGTGTTGAAGAATTTATTTATAGAGAAAATGGAAACTAATAATCCAACCTTTTGACGGTCTTCTTACAATAGTCCCACCTTTTGATTATTCAGGAATAATCCAACATTTGCACCCCATTTTCATTCAATGGTCCATGACCAGTTGATGAACTGCCATTCCAAGTTATTTTCTTATCTTTGCAATATGTTATACCATAAATCTAACTTTATGGTCACATAATGTTTTGCATAGACAAGAAAATAACTTGGAATAGCAGGTCATAACCGATCAGGGACCATTGAATGAAGATGGGGTGCAAAGGTTGGATTATTCCTGAATAATCAAAATGTGGGACTATTGTAAGAACACCGCTAAAAAGTTGGATTATTAGTTTCCATTTTACCTTTATTTATATACTTCTTTCCAATGTCATTTTATTTACTTTTTAAGCATATCTATTTTTATTAGTGGTTGTCTCCTCTCTTTGTAGGGGTTGAAATTTTCCGCCGCCCCTATCAATATGGGGCTTGAGCGGCAGCTTATACTGATTCTAAGTGTTCTAACACTTGAGATTACAGATACGTCAGGGAAGATGACGTTGGCGGATGAAAGGGTTGTGGCTGGGAGTTTGTATCGGTGCTCGATCGTGCAGCCTTAGTCGGCCGCTCAGAGCCTCAGATGGTGGTGGAGTTAGTATTCACCCATATTGCAAGAGTCCGCCTTCATCCAAAATCACCTATGTACCATGAATAGTTTTGTGAAAACACTTTATTTCAATATTACTACGTATTTCTCTTTAGTAGTACTTGTTTTTATTTTAGTCCGAGTAGGTTTAGTTTGTGTGTTTGGATTTTTAGAGTTCTTTTGATAGACAGAGTTTTAGTTCCGATCATGTAGGCTTAAAATTGCTCATTGGATTTATAAAATTTGGCCGAATATCGTCTTGTATGTGTTCTCGATTTCAATATAAAAGTCGCTCTTTTATTTTTAAAAAAGCCTATCTATTTTTATTACGGAGTATATCTTAATTTAAATTTGGCGACTTTATATAAATTTCTAAATATGTAAATTTTAATAAATAAAACTAATTTAAATATGTTAAAAATAATTCAAATACCTCAAACTTGCATAGGGTGTGACGTCAACACTCCAAACTTGCATATGGTGTTAAATAAATAATTTATTCAAATATCCCTATGTTTATATAAATAATTATGTTGGCACCGTGATCATATGATTTTTCTTTCACAAATATAAATTTATAATGTTAAATAAATAACTTAAAACATTTATCATGTATGATTAGTGGTGGACTCGGGCCGGTTCGGGCCCAGGCCGGGCCTAGGCCCGATCGGGCCTCCGGTTTGTAATTGATGGGCCCAGGACCGGCCCGAGGAAACGACGGTTCCGGTTCAGGCCGGGCCACCCGCCCGGGTCACGGGTCGGGCCACCCGCCGGGCCGGGTAAATCCAATTTTTTTACTTATTTATACTTTATAGTTTTATACAAGTATTAAAAACAAACTTCAAGTGCATTTATTTGAAATGAAATAGGAACTACATTTGACAATTGAGAAAAAAAATACAATATGAAATACATTTTGTAATCAATCGAAATGTCCCGGTCCTTTGGCTTTGTCACATGACTTAATATGCTTCTTGGCCATCCCGTATCCGCGTGAAACCCCCAAGCTACACTTTTTCCCGCACCATTTGCAAGTTGCGTACCACATCCCGGTCCTCGGGTCCTTCTGCATATAAAAATTATACTCGATAACGCCATATTGACTTTCCATCTTAAAAATGGTAGATATAATAATTCTATAAATACTAGAATAGATGGAGATGAAGATGGAGAATGGAGATTGGAGATTGGATATTGGAGAAGATGTGTATAAAAATGTACCCCCCACCCCCACCCCCGGGACTCCCTTGATTCAAGCACCCAACGGCTATATAACCGTTTGGGGCCTTGAGGCTTGAGCATTTGATTTCAATTTTTTTTTTGTTTATTTTAGTTTGAAATTTTTGAATAAATTACATAATCTAAAATTAATTAATTTGAGAAGTGTTACATATAAAAAAACGAACGTATATTTATTAGACATATGAACTACAAGTTTACAAGTTACAATTGAGAATTGAAGGAAAAATTAAAACATGAAATACTAATCAATGTGAATCTCCGGCATAGGTAGAGCAACCCTCGGTTGTTGATTCATCCATAAAGTGTTGGGATGGGGTGATGCCTATTTCTTGAGCTCTACGGGCCGCCTTCAACCAATCGTGGTAGCATATAAGCGTCTCAAGAGATTCTGTGCTTAACCTCGTTCTAGATTGCGTTAGGACATTGCCGACCGAACTAAATTCTTGTTCCACGGCAACTGTTGAAACCGGCATTGATAGCATTTGCTTAGCCATCTTTGCTAAAACCGGGAACATTCTTTCTTTTCCCTTCCACCAGTTTAGAACGTCAAAATTATCATCTTCTTCAAAATAAACATCATATGTTAAATACAAAGAAATCTCATTAATTGTGCTTTGTTGAGTAGCGGGAATTGTTTTATTTTTTTTAATAAGATTGGAAATGTAGATTTCAAAATTGAATTTCCTTTAGATGAAGATGTTTGTGTCGGGGGAGGGGGCGCGTTGCCATATTGGGCATGAAACTCATTAAATAATGCATAAAATATATCACTAACCTCGTTGTATTCTTGTTTCGGATCAATTGCGTTATCGTCATACATTGGAAGAGGACAAAAAAACGGCATAATAATAGTTCAAACATTCTTCTAAAGAACAAAGTCTAAAACGAGGATCGAGAACAAATGCAATACCATAAATATGCGGAATATGTGCATAATATTTTAAAAACTTTTCCTTCATAAATTCAGCAAAATAACTCACATAAGCGGCATTCTCAAATTGCGCAAAAGCACCGGCGAGATTAACAGCTTCACGAATAAATTGGTTTGAAGTAGGTTTATAAACATTACTAAAAGTTTCAGTTGCATCAAAAAAATATAACAAAGCATTACAAATTTTTTCGCAAGTGTCGATATCAGCCGAGTTTATAATATAGTTATCATATTGTTTTTAAAAAGCAGGAAAATGTTCTTTATATCTAAGAAGAACTGTAATTAACTTATAAGTATTATTCCAGCGAATATACAAATCTTTAGGAAAAGCCACATATTTCTCACCTCTTTCTATCAAATAATCATGTCATTTTTTCTAAGTTGACCACTACCCCAAATACGTCTAATCCCCATTGACTACCTCCATAGAATCTCATAACACTTTTAGACCATCTTGCACACATAAATTTAGAACATGACATGCACATCGTTGATGAAAAAATCTACCCATCAAAGAAGTAGCACCACGCAATTCACGCAATCTAGGAATAGCAGCAGTATTATTAGTAGCATTATCAAAACCAATAGCAAACACCTTATCATTCAAATTATACTCAATTAAAATACGCTCAATCAAAATATAAATATGTTCATTAAATTCAAGAAAAGCAAGAACACGTTTATGCATATTCCAATCATTATCAATATAATGTGCAGTCAGACCTAAATAATATAAATTATGATAAGTATCCTCCCAAATGTCAGAACATACAGTAACACGCCCATCAAAGTTTGCAAAATAATTTTGTAACCTTACCTTTTCCGCACCATAAAGCCTTACAATTTCTTTCTTAACCGTTTTGTGACTATAACCTCTATATTGAGGATTTAAACAAGTTTGTGCATAATCTTTGAAAGCAAGACTTTCAGAAAACAATTAAGGCAAATTTTCTTCAACAAGTAAGTTAGTCATACCAGTCAAATTTTGTGCATCATTGTATGAGAAATTACGAAAAGGTTGTTGGTTATTTGCAAACCTCGATAGTTGAGTTTGCTTCCCCGTTCCGCCGCCTAATTTTGCATACTCCACCGTGTGTTTAGCCTTAAGATGCCTTGCGGCAGATCCGTATCCGCCGGAAATCCCCAAGCTATAATTTTTCTTGCACCACTTGCAAGTTGCGTTCCAATTCCCGGTGTTCGGGTCCTTCCACTTATCAAAATTTTTAAGCATTAGTTCAGATTTACTTTTTTTCATACCGGTTTGGGATGAGGCAGGCTCGTCGGCGTTGTGGCTGCCGCCACCCTCCTCCGCGTCGGCGTCGTGGCTCTCCGGAATTACTTCCTCCACATCGTCGTCCTCGAACTCTTCTTCGTCAATGGTCCTCGACTGGTCTTGGAAAAAGCGGCTATTATGTCCGTGCAATTCTTGTTCTAGTTGTTCGTCGGTCATCGCATCCCCACCTCTCCTTGTGTAACTCGTATCAAAATCATCTCGGCTTTGAGATGAAGAGCCGATATGTGATTTATCTTTACGGGATCTCTTCCTCGCAATCATCTCGGCTTTAATAAATACTTAAAACTAACAATTAACTGTTTTTTTGTACTAGTTGTTTTATGTACTAACAATCAAAGTATTATATAAAATGTACTAACAATTTGAACTAAGTAGATATAAATTGTAATATGTATGTATTTAGTAGATATAAGCAGATAATAACTAGAGATTAAGTAGATTAGAAATATAAGTAATATAATATATGTATTTATAAATAGATAATTAATACTCCCTCCGTCCCTTAAAACTTTGTCATCTTTCCTTTTTGGGACGTCCCAAAAAACTTTGCCACTTTCCCTTTTAATCAATTATTTTGTGGATTCTGTTATTTCTTTCTCTCCTCTACACAAACCTCAACCACACAATTTTTACTTTATTATTCTCCGTCCCGGTCAACTTTGGCAAAGTTTTAAGGGATGGAGGTAGTATATAAGTAGATAAGTAGATAAGTATTATTCTCCGTCCCTTAAAACTTTGCCAACTTTCCTTTTTTGGATGTCCCACTAACTTTGGCACTTTCCCTTTTAAGTAAAGAATTTGTGGTTCCAGTTAATTCCCTCTCCTCTGCACAATCCTCAACCACACAGTTTTTACTTTATTAATCCCCGTGCCGGTCAAACTTAGCAAAGTTTTAAGGGACGGAGGTAGTATAATATATGTATTTATAAGTAGATAAATAGTATAAGTAGATATATGTTGAAGGAAATTCTATGTTGTGTGCTATCGTTTAGATAGAATATGTATTAGGGTCTTTCTTTGTAAATGATGTATTATGGGCCCATTGGCCCGTACTTGTAAACCCTACTCTATCCCTATTTATAAGGGCTCTCGGTAATGAAACTCTACGAATCATTCTCCCTACAACACGTTATCACACTAGTGCAAAATACACATTTTATAACTAACGATTCGTATGGGTTGGATAAGAACCGTTATAGTATGAAGGCACGTGTCTAATTCATAAATAATATAAAATTCATGTCACTTTTTGTGGGTAAGAGTTAAAAATTAAAAAACTCATCTATAACGGTTTCAAAAAAACATCGACATAGAAAATAGAAATGGGGTTAGATTTATAATTTTCTCAAAATGAGATGATATTCGGGGTCTTTTTCATGATTTTGAAAAGTACTCTTCTATGTCTGTTCATATTAGACCCTCATAGAAAGATGTTAAATTTCATTTGTGCGGGCCATCTTCACTTGAGAGAAGCTATATACCAAATACGGATATTAACCCTAGTCGTTGAACACACTGCTGCACGCCGCCCCTTCATCATCACCGCTCCACCATCGCCGCTCCACCATAGCCGCTCCACCATCACCGCTCCACCATCGCCGCTCCACCATCGCCGCTCCACCATCACCGCTCCACCTTCTCTAGCCGCTCCACCATCACCGCTCTACCATCGCCGCTCCACCTTCTCGATCTGCTCCACCATCGCCGCTCCATCTTCGCTGCTCCACCATCCCCGCTCCACCAACACTGCTTTTCCATGGTGTTCTATTACACTACTTGCACATTCGTCCTTAGCCGCCGGATTTCCATCACCTACACCCGCTCCATCTTCTATCGCGAGACCACCATCTTCCACCACACCTAGGTATAATTGCGACTCTTTACTCTATGTGTGTGTATATCTAACGAAGCACTAATAAATTTCAGCACAATAATTTCAAAATGCTTCAACTTTTCACACCAAATATACTGGAATGGTTCAAGCGCACAACGTAAATCAACTTAATTGTCTGCTACAGTGGCCGTTTTTAATTCTGCTTACATTGTTGTTGTACATAGCAGTTGGATGGAAGCTATTCCCACGATGGAGAAAAAATCGTGCGGGAAAATGACATCAATTGTCCAAAACGAAGGTAAAAAGAAGTGATTCTCCTACGGTCCTACCCACATGCTTAATATAAGATATTAGATATTTAAAAAAGTGCACATACGGTTCTATTCTGTACATGTTTTTGTTTTGGGCGTGTCAATTTGCTTTATAGTTAGATGGTTTGATTTTTTATTAGTACTTTTTTAACTTTTATACTATAATACTTCGTATAATTTTGAAAAAGCCTTAGACTTTCATATGAGTTTGGCTTCAAAATCTGAGTGTTATTAGATTAGGGGCAAAAAGAAGAGTTGGTTAATCTTAAGGATTGTTGAATGAAACTCA
This sequence comes from Cuscuta europaea, assembly GCA_945859875.1. NCBI lineage: Eukaryota > Viridiplantae > Streptophyta > Magnoliopsida > Solanales > Convolvulaceae > Cuscuta > Cuscuta europaea. The sequence continues at coordinate 5,776,319 of CAMAPE010000021.1, forward strand.
TTTGTATTATTCCCCACCCAAAGAAAGAAGTTTCAAGTTATCCTCGAATATATTGGAACCATTACTAGAGGAAGAGGAACATACTCCTTTCTAAGGTAACATCATTGACCTTATGTAATGATTTGGATGTTCTAGAAACAAAATAAGTTATACTCAACAGTGTGATTTTTTCATTGCAGGAGATGGAACCAAAGCTCCCTTTGGATGTGTGATGATGGTCTCATATTTTTGGGTTGTTTTAGAAGACAAACAGATTCTTTCCTAGGTAAAAAAACCAAAACCTATAACTTAAAAAGACAATATCTTTACTTATTTTGTTCTATAAAAAAGCTATGCTGCCAAGGGATTATATGAAATGAGGATATGATGTGAAACTTGTCAAGTAACAAAGAAGTGAGATGCTGTTGAGATGAGAAATGATGTTAGGAATAAATGTGGTTGTCTTATAGTGTTGATATAGAGACATCTATTATTTCTAGGGCTTAGGTTGCTAGACAAATCAGTTAATTTGATGCTTGGTTAAACATGCCTTAAAAAGTAATTTGAAGAGTGCTATGTTATACTACGTAAGACATAGTTTCTCATTTGCTATTGTGTATACAGATATTGATTCTTACACATTAGTGATAATTTTCTACTTATATTTGTATTTTTACTTATGATGCTACTATTTCTAATTGTGCAATTTTACATTTTTAACTGATGTTTTACTTTTTCTATTTATTTTGTAGGTATTAAACGTTCAAATCTAGTCACTCAATGTGATGATGCTGACAAGACATGAGAGCAGTGGGCATCGTCTTTTTTAGTATTTTTATTGGATGTTTTTAGCATGTCTTCAATTGATCTGTAATATTTGCTGAATACTAGTGATAGAATATGAGCAGGATTATCAGAATATTGCATTTTTTTCAAAGTCTGATTTCTGCAATTGATACGGTTCTTTTAAATGTCGCCACTATTGTCGATGTTGAATTCCAATGTTAAAACATGGATATAATATTTCGGTTATTAGACAAGCAGTATATAAAGCATATTTGAATGGTTCTTCGTAAGCTAGAAAGTTTGTATTCAATGACGGTTGCTTTCAGACCCACGTTGAAATTGAGAATAACTTGAGTTACATTCTATAACGGGTCTGATGGAAACTGATATAGAAACCATTCAATAACGGTTCCCACAACCCCATATGAAAGGTGCCTTAGTTTTAATGTCGTCCGCATCTATGTCGTGACCAGAACCGATATAAAAAGTCGATTTTAACCCATATAAAAAGTTGTTTTTCCACTAGTGTCAGCACGAGCCTAACCCTAACCTAGCTTTCTCTCTCCTTATTGTTGTAATTAGTTTCCCGAATAAACTGTTAAAAAAAAAGTTAAACGCCATGTTTTAATCCAATAAACGGATTTTCTCTAGAGATGTAGGCAATCTTAATTATCTTTGCCTAAATAGGAAGTACTTCGTATGATTCTGAAGCCTATGTTTTTCTTTTCCTTTTTGGTTAAATTTATAACATTTTCAAAGTGATCGGAACACCCAAATTGTGATGTGAACCGTTATAAAAGTGCTCAGTGTGTACCCATGTTCACATGATATGTTCATACCAATATAAATAGAAATCCAGTGATTTTTTTTTTCTTTTTGTCATATGTTTCGATTGGCAATCATTTGTTTGTATATTCTGGCTATGTGCTCACACTTTGTATATTCTAACATGTATATTGTATAGAATATGTTACACTAAAATTTTGTAATTTTTTAAAGAACTAACTTGTACAGAGTGTCTCAAATGATACCTCTTACTATACATTTAAGAGAAAGATCTGCCTGATTAGTACTCCGTATTATACAACTATTAGTACATTCTTTGAAGGAGAAATTCATCAGTCACATTTGATTATTATTATAATTTTCCATATTACAATTAAATACCTATGAATTTCATGGATGTACTCATGACTTTATCATTTATACTCTTACAAAAGATAATTTACCCATTTCAACTTGAATTTGATATTTTAAACTCAAAAGAACTTGAGTACTACCATTAATTATATGTAACTAACTAGCCTTTAGCTTGCACTAGTGAATGAGGTTTATTGTTATTGTGCTTTTTTTGAAATGCAATTACAGTTATTTTTTGGGATAAAGAAACCTCCCAAGAGTTATTTGGATAAGGAAATTTCCAAGTAGAATTTGAAAATATAAATTTTAAAATAAATCCCTTAATATAAGAGGATTAAATGTGATTATCTCATCAGGATATATATAACTTGAAAATATACTTTTAGTTTTAATCTTCGTAGAATCTCTAAAGAACAAGAGATTCACCGCATGAAAATATAAATTAAGTTTCATGATCGTCTACTGTTTTGAGAATAAGAAAATTCTCTAATTGTTGGGTTTATTCATTTTTTATTTTACTCTTTCATGAGTTTGATAAATATGAACATTACTAATTCTAATTAGACTTTTATTCAAGTCTTAAAGTTTGGTATAAATTATATTCGTTTGAGATTTTTAATTAATTTAACATCTCATTGTTTTATCTTAAATTATATTTGAGATGTTTATGCATTTGAATTCATTAAATGCATATCTATGAATTTTATTCATAAAAGAATGGATACAAATTAAAGGAATATATCCATAAAATAGTAGAATGATATGTACCACATTCGACTTTAGGTCATAGCACTCTAAAGTATATGAGTGACATTTGTAAATTAGTACAACCTATAACAAATAGGTGTTTTAATTTATTCTGGTGATACACAATAAATTAAGGAATGAGTGTTTATTTATTGAAGTGATTCCTTATTATCATTTATTAAGGGTGATGAACTATTTAAATATTTCATGTCTAAATGAATAGAATTGTATCTCCGACCTCTAAATGTATCTAGAAGTCGTTAAAATTACCACGTTAGAAGGAACCATGTCATGGATCAAAGTCTTGTGAGCGGGCTCTTGTCAAAGTAACAAGAAAGACTTGTCCCTTATACACCTTGTGGGGCTTCCTTGAACCCTCACATTGTGAGAACATCAATGTCCATCGAGCTACCCTTAATGGGTTTTACATAGAAATTCGCTATAATAAAAATGAGATAGAAAAAAAATATTATATTGCGATAATAAATGTAAAAGAAAATGCATATTTAAGCAGGTTATGAGACAAAATGGTCATTGACTCATACAAACTTTGAAATAACTCATTCAAATTATTAAACATTCGAATAAAGGATGAAATAGGATCCAACACCATGTAAATTGTTGGTTTTAGCATTGATAAATAGAAAGCAATATCAATCTTCTAAAGTACGAGAAGAAATATTTACCTTTCGTTACGCCTTACAGATATAGTAGAAGGCACGTCAGTTATTTCTTAAAGTTTACTCCTTAGTAATAATGGAATCGAGATTTGTCTATGCTAAGGATATAAAAATGTAGATATCTCATTTTTTTAATTTGACACATGAGAACATATCTACCAAAATGCGGGCCATTTAAGTAATTATGCTTTGGTAGAAATTTACTCATACTATCTATTTTTGGGTTACATAAAAATGTTGCTTTTGCAAAACTTCTAGCAAAACTTATTTATTTAAGGGTCCACCACCCGACCAATCAAGTCTATATGACTTGTTACTACTAGACAGTTCTCATCAAAAGTATTTGATGATTATTGCATATTTTTCGAGATCAATGAAAAACATCTCGCATCCCATGTGAAAAAAAGAACTCAGTAAAAATCACATCTAAAAGAATATTGATGGTGAATATTATATCTATTATGCGCACACTAATATTTTTTTATGGGATTATGCAATATGCAAGCACTCTTACACATTTGTTTTTTAAAACCGATACTAGACAACCACGTTTATGTATACCAGTTGGTGACTGGATATTAGCCTGAGATGTTCTACTTATGAATATGTGGTTGTTAAATAGTTGTGCCTATTGCGTCTCCCACAACGCACTATAATCGGTTTTAAAAGAAAAATGATGTTTATGTTGGATATGAATCCCAACAATAATCCGCTACTAGCCTTAACAAATAATGTGTACACCGCTTTGCGGGATATGACTTTGATGAGACAATTGATTTTCCTGTCATTAGGGGAGATTAGAGAAAGAACTCTCTAATTGAATGACAAAATCATTATGATGGTACATCACTACTTTGTCTCAATGATAAATCTTAGACTTCAAATGTAACATTGAAGTTAAAGTGGTATCATAAATGATTTAAGTAATCAGATTATACACACTAGCTGCAAACATATTTATAAGGCTTGAATTTAAATTAAAAGAAACAATGCTAAAGGAAGAAGCATTGCAATCACAAGCAGTGGGGTTGTGGTTGAGGCCGTGGCTCTCTAAAGGAATAGAGGGAAGCCACATGATTCGATTAATTATCCACCCCAAGTAGTAGAGGGTAGATAAGGCACAAACCAATATACTCGTCATCATATGAATTCCTCTCATGAGATTATCTCTGATTAAACATGTCCATGAATTTATAATGGGGGACGCCCCGAAGTTTAAATGATTTCAAAGAATTAAAATCTCAATGTTAATGAGAGTGTGTATGAGTCGAATGATAGACCTTACACTTATACTGACGATATATTTATACAGTTGCTCAAAGGAGCATAGAGCACGATGATATCGAACCATAATCTATTGCAATATGAAAGCAATGAGAATATTGACCTAAATGCGTACAAGTAATCCAGGTATAAAATTTAATATTTGATAAAGAGACAGGTATTTGGTATGATAGTGCTAATCAACCAAGTGTAAAGCCTGTAGGACATGAAATAATTCTTTGTTAGAAAGTGTACTGAGATAATGAGGTCCTAATTATTCTCACAACGCCCTGGATTCAAATATGAAAAGTTATACTTCTCTATTTTGAACACAAAAACGTTCAACTACTTAATCTATAAGTAGACTCCAAAGTAATGGAGATGCAACTAAAGATTGTGGATATTAAATGCCTCAATAGAATTTCATTAAAGAGATGTATATGAAGTATTTTTTTTATATTTTTATTATCTTTAATCAAGTGGTTTTAAATTACATTGTATAAGTGACCACTTGACTGAAAAGGGATAGAGAAAGATATGGACAAGATATGTACTCATATTAAAGAAAATGAGAAATCCTAGATACTTGAAAGTAATTATTGAGATAAAGGATCTTGGGAAACTCAGGTTGTTTTGAAAACACCGAGTTGGTTGAATAATAATTCACCAGTTGCATATATCCAAATGGGTTCTCAGGCAAATTAACATGGACAAATGTAAACGTTAGCACTCCCATGATTGGTCGAAATATGGATGCTAGAAATATATCCATTATTGGAAAATCATTGGGAGAAGGAATTCCCTATGAAAGTGCAATATGCGCATGATTGTACTTTGACAAACACATTCGACCAAATAATACATTGTCAAGAACTGTTAGCTGAAAATAGCTTAGGACCAATACATCATCATTGAAATAGTATCAAGAATGTACTTTGATATCTATATGAAACCATTGGTGTAATCTTTATCCATCCCTTATAAATTAATTAAATGATTGATGATAATAAAATTTCTAAAGGAATTGGAAATGTCAAAAGTATCACTCTAACACAAAATAACGTGATTTGAGTTTTACCGATGATGGATATCCCATTACCTCATTGATACTTTCTTAAATGAGTATATATATACCATGAAAGAAACCAAGATGTTATATACGGAATACCTTGATAAAAGTATATATCAAGTAGATATCGAATTCTTATTGATGTGTTGCACTCAGGGGGAGTCCTTACATACTTATTTATCATCAGTTATATTGGTGCGTTGTACTCCTTTTCTTTTCCCCTTTTGACCAAGGTTTATTTTTCCCATTGGGTTTTGTTACTTGGTAAGGTTTTTTTTAATGAGACAACATAATATGCACCATCCCACATTTTAATTTTGCGAAAGTAAAACAATGTTGAAGAAAAAACATAATTACTATATCGCAGTCAAAAGTAATTGACTTGTAGGTATTAGTGCACCATACTTCCTTTTGACTGATGTTTATTTTTTCCCATTGGGTTTTGTTCATTGGCAACGTCTTCGCAAGTTAAAGGAATTCCCTACGCTCGACACACAGGGGGAGAATTAAAGGAATTATATTCATCTATTGTGTGCCTTCGCTAAGGTAATTAATGTGACAAGTATTGAAATGCACATATTTTACAAACACCCTTGATTAATGTAAATATATTAAGGGTAGATGTAGACTTGAGGGGGAGTACCCCAACTAGATTACGTTACACTCTTTTCCTTTACCCAAGTTTTATTTTTTCCCACTGGGTTTTGTTACTTGGTAAGGTTTTTAATGAGGTAACAATACTTATAAACTTTAATGATCAAAGCAAAGATCAAATAAAGATAGACTTAATGAAAGAAGCCTATCTTGATGCTATACTCCTTTTTCTCCAGTCAAGGTTATTTTTTCCCACAGGGTTTTTGTTACTTGACAGAGTTTTGAAGAGGCAACAAGACACATACAACATTCAATCTACAACTCAGCACAAGGGGGGTGTTGAAGGAAATTCTATGTTGTGTGCTATCGTTTAGATAGAATATGTATTAGGGCCTTTCTATGTAAATGATGTATTATGGGTCCATTGGCCCATACTTGTAAACCCTACTCTATCCCTATTTATAGGGGCTCTCGGTAATGAAACTTTACGAATCATTCTCCCTACAACAATATATAATATATTGGAGAATAAGAGAATTTGAGAAGATGAAGATAATTAGAGAGTAGAATTTAGGAAGAGTTGGAGAAGAAATATGGAAAAATGTTTAAGATTAGGAGTATTTATAATGTTATTTTTTACCCCACCACCCCCAAACTGCTCGGACCTCCCCGCCAGCCCAGCCTAACGGCTCTTTTGGCCCAAAACAAAAATAAAATAAAATCTGACCATTGTGACCCGGGCCCGGGCCCGGGCCCGACCAGGCCGGGTCACGTTTTGCAGGAACAGAGCCTGCCCCGCGCTGCCCCCCCCCCCCCCCCCCCCCCCCCCCCAAGTTCAGGTCTCACCCGGTCCTGGACCGCCAGACCGGGTTGGTCCCGGGCCCGCACAGTAGCGGCCCGGGCCGGGTCACGGGCCGAGTGACCCGAACCCAATCCACCCCTATGTATGATCATGATGTTAAGATAACTTTTTATATAAAGTTCAGGAGTATAAATATTACATATACAAGTTTAAGCTATTTACTTCACGCCTCTTGAAAGTTTGGGATATTTAAATTATTTTCCCCTTTAATTATCTACATTAAAGAGCTTAACTTTTTTGTCAATTACCCTTGAAACTGCAAAATGCAAATCAATTGGGCAGAAGAAAGTAATATACTCCTCCGTCCCTTAAAACTTTGCCAAAATTAACCGGCACGAAAAATAATAAAGTAAAAACTGTGTGATTAAAATTTGTGCAGAGGAGAGAAATAACAAAAACCACAAAATAATTGATTAAAAGGGAAAACGACAAAGTTTTTTGGGACATCCAAAAAGGAAAGATCGAAAAGTTTTAAGGGACAAGAGTACATTTTTACATTGTTAGATTGAATCATAAGATTGGACATTCCGGACCTACCAATTGACAATTTGACATTAGACTAAAATAAACGAAGAAAGAGTTTGGTTGCACAACAAAATATGCAATCACGAAAGGCGAGTCAAAAACAAAATTCGGTACACAAGTTTCATAGCTCATACTCCGTAATTCATTGACTGAATCAACATTGGTCAACACGTCCCCCAAACAACATAAATAAAGGCAATTGATAAAGTCCTGTTTTTAAGGTGTCATTATCCCGGTCTCAGCACCGTCATAGTGCCATAACACTTCTTTTTCATACTCCTTTTTTATGCGGGTCTCATCTCCCCTTTCCCTTCACTCATCCTCAGGGTAGTTGAACTTAATGGAGTGGGATTGAAGGTCGATCTGCCCTCCTCTATAACTTCCTCTTTTCTTCTTGGTCTTTTCATGCCGAAAGTCCCTGCAGCAACCCTCATGTTACCGAACATGACATTCACATATATTAATTAGTAATGCCTGTTTAATTGAAGCCCCAACAAAACCATGCCCTCGAAGAATCAAGTGTTTTAGATTCTGATTCATTACTCCAAAATATTTCAATTTTTTGTAGCTCTTGCACACTAAAAATGGCTTAACCACACTGGTCATTCCCAAACCCAACATGAATCAGGAGTATGTGGAAGGGAGCAGGAGGAGAGGTGATCTTCATTTTATTAACTTATGTTTTAATTTAAAAAAATCAAATAGAAAAACTGATTCTTCCAAAATCTCCACCTGCATAATCCTTCAACCAAACAAGCCATATGGTAAAAAATGGGAGGCAGTCTCAAATAGTTTAGAATGGAAACAAATATAGGAATGGTCTTTTCCACTTCTGCATGGACAGTAGTAACACTGACTGATTACAACATTACCTTCCTCTGACCTGTCCCAGGACTTCCTGTGCTTTGGCGCCATAGCCAAAATCTGCACCACTCTGCAAAAGTGAATGTTTCAACTAATCACTCGTCAACATTGTTAAAAACATCATCTAAATAGCAGATCATAAACATATTTTTACCTTAGCCCAATAAGAATTATCCCGAAGCCTGTCATCCACAAACTTGACTTCATCAGCTTTCACTCTTTGGAAAGCACTTAAAGTTCTAGGCTGCAGTACACCAATATCATGTTCATTAACAATAACTTCATCTTCTGGTCGGCAAACCAGAGGGAGGGGAAACATGAAAACTAGCCCAGTTAACCGGTGACTAATATCAGAAATAATACAAATACCAAAAAAAATGGTATCCCAAACAGTTGACTTTTAACTTCTAAATCAAATCAAAGCTGATATCAAACTTCACTGGAATCCTTCCCACAGACAACGGAACTTGGAGCTCTTTTAATTATTTTGGCGAAATAGAATGTTGATACACCAGTTGCTCTAAAGCTCAAACAGTGCCCACTTCAAATATTTAAGAACCACATCATTCTTATTATACTTGTGAGTCCTCCAATCACTGCTTCTACAAATCTTGACGGACTCAAGCTTGTAAGGATGCCTTATACATGTTTCTGCTACTACTTTTAGGCTTTTAGCTATACATTGTATACTACATTATACATTCATGCATTGCTTAATACAGAGAATCATGGGGGTCTAGAAGTTGAAAGGAACAACAGACGCACCCAGTTTAGAGATAAGAGAGCAAACAAGGGAGGAAATCAATTCAAAACAAGTGTATTGACTTCCAATAAAACCGGTCAAGTCATGGTGCCTAGAAGTCACATGAAAAAAATGGCTGTACTAATGATCATCAATGGTGTCCACAATTATTTTGTTCTTCTAAGAAAAGTAAATGTAAACACGTTAATAGAAAACTAGCAATGTAATATACACAATTACAGGGAAGAATGATGATATAAGCAACAATACAAGCACATCAATAAGTAATGGTAAAATAAATAACTTGCAACATTGTGCCTGATGAATAGCAGGTAACATCGTAACACAAATGGCTTCAAATTAACACAACATCAAAATTTGGAATAAAACATCATATAGGACTGTTCAACTCAAAAAAGAAGATGGAACAAGGGCCAAGGGATTCTTGTAGCTCATAACAGGAAAAAACAAGGTTCAAGCAGACAAGAGATAGTGGTGCATGAAACGTTTTAGTCCCCCCTCCCTCAAATATTAGTTTTGGCAGAAATTTTCAAATTTTGGATTAAGGGTTCACGTACCACGTTGATATACTGAAATTGGCAGACGAGCAGAAAATATAAAAATAAAGACGTTAATGAGAAGAAACGCACCTCAGATAAGCCATTGTGTTGTTTTTGTGTGGACTTCTCTAGGGCAGAGTTTTCCAACCTATTCCCAGAGTTTCTTTTCGATACTTTACTACCTTGTTTTTCATGATCAATACTATCATTGAAAATTTGATCTTTATCTTCTTCTTTTTGGATGAAGCCTATGTGATCTTTACCCCCCACTACTACATGTCCATTACAAATAGTGACTGCATCTGATTTACCCTTTTTCCTATCATTCTTTGCTTCTTTGACTTCTTTCGTCTTTCTTCGTTTAGATTCTTCAATACATTCTCCTTCTACTTGATGGTTATCATTATCTTCAGATTCGCTTCTTTTTCTTTTCTTAGAATCCTTAATTTGAATATCTCTTTTTTCTATAGTCCGAGAAGCTCTTTGATCATTTGTGATCACTTCCTCTTTAACAGTGTCCTTCAAACAAGAATTTGTATCTAGCTCGCTGGCCTTGCTTTTTTTATTTTTCTTCTTTTCAGTTGTGCCCCCTACAACAATTTTATCAAAACTTTGAGACTCCAAATATTCTAAAGTCTCTTGCATTCCTTCAGACAATAAAGTTAATTGCTTTTCATTGCCTAAACATGATTCGGATGTTGGTAGAGTTTTCTTCTTCTTCTTTTCCTGGTCTTCTAGATTATCAGTTTTTTTTAGGACACAAACAGAACCATGAATAGCCTCTTTTGATGTGTCTGGATTTAAATCAGCTAGGTCTGGAGATCCAGATACCCTTCCACCTTCCTTACTATTCTTTCTTTTTTTTGCCTTAGAAATATATTCTCTTGGGTTATTGACAGATTTCCTCTCCTGTGCTCCATCTTTACGTGGATCTGGACATAAACACTTATACAGTAAGCACAAAAAGATCTACATCAACCTACACTATTACAATGTATTGCATTTAAAAAAAATGGAATTCAGACTGGGATGTTAAAAATAAAAGGGTAGAAAACATATGATGATCAATCCAGTTTGTAAAGCATACTTTGTTCCTTCTGTGCTTCAGAATTTATTTGGGCCTCATGCCTGCATTTTAGAGAAGCACAAGTAGCAATATCATGTGAACAAACATTAAAAAAATGGATTAATCATTGAGAGAAGAATATGACAACATCAAAGCCTTAATCCCAAAGTTTTTGGGGTCAGCTAACATGAATAGATCCATGATATCAGTGTCAAAAAGAGAGGGATGAGAAAAATAGACACAAGGTAAGATTAAATGGAAGAATGGATGAGAAAATTCCTTGAAAAGCAACAGGTGCTAAAAATGTCATCCTGATATCATGTTAAAGGCACATACATATTCATAATTTATAATAATAATTACATTACAGAAGGAAGGTTATGGTTGTTTTATCAGTAAATGAACAATGTCAACACCCTGGTTGATCTTGTTATGCCACTTAGGCGGAGAAGATTGAAATTGAAATACAACCAATGCATTTAGATTCATGTATCACAGCATACCAAGCATCTAGATATTTGCAATACATCTCCTCCAGATCGTATGAACTAGTCTTCCAACAATCGTCCTGCAAAAGAAATGAGATCTGTGGTTTAAACCATACAAAATAAACTACGCTCCAGCTTGGTTCCAAGGAAATGTCTTTTGAATCTTTGTAAGCCAGGTACTTATTTGTGTTGGAGTTAAAGCTTATGAGCAATTCTTGCAATGCAGGAAGCATAACTAAAATATACATAGTGCCTATACTCTTTGGCACAAACCTAAACACATAATATCTAAAACTGATAATAAACCGCCGAGAAGAATGAGTTAAAATAACATGAATTTTTTTTTGTGCATATCCCAAAAAAAAAAAGAAAATAAATAAAAATCGATATATGCAAACCTCAATTTGAGCTTCCTTAAGAAAGCGCTTGAGGGTTTTGCAGAAACCGTGGCGGTGGAGATACTGGACGATAGAGTGGAGGAGAGGCTTTCGTTCGGCAGCCACTTGGTTCTCCATTGATGAGCTCGCTCGCTGCTTTTGCTGCAGCGCAAGAAGGACCTGTCGAGGTTTCAAGTCTAACAAACCTAAATCTGTGCGAGGGACATGGTTTATCTTTCCTATGTTCGCCACTTCGCCGATAGCAGTAGACTCTGATGTTGTTGGCGGCACTTCGAAACCCTAGAGCATATTTGAGTAGGCTTGTCAACAGGGGTTGCTTTCGGTGTAATACTCAAAAAAATTGTGAAATATTTAAAATTATGAATTACTCCTTATGATTCACGTAGTATATTGTTGTTAGAAGGTTTCTGAATACGTAGTTTATTATGTTTCATTTAATATTTATTTAGAATAATGAAACATGCCACGAGCACGATGTGCGTAACCTTTCTTGGCCCAAATGTGATCTCTTTCTCAAATCCCTTCATTTTTAAACTCTAAAGTCGACTTCCGATATCACTTTTCGTTAATATTTTCATCCAAGACCAATTTTGAGGTCAAGAAGGTGTTAAACCACTCAAATCTTCATGTAAGTGTGTTTTTAACGAATTCTTCTTGTTTCTTCGTTTTCTTCAATTTCTCTCTTAATTTGTAACCCCACGGCTATATATATTCCTAATGTCATGTGTGTGACCCTTCAAGCTAAGATTCACGTTTAGGTTTCTTTGTTAGCCTCAATGTAAGCACTATGTCAACCAAAATTACTGTTTTACCCCCGTTATATATTAATTAGGGTATGAGCCGTGATTTGATTTTCTTTCATAAATCTTATGAGGAATTCGAATGTGTTATGATTAATATTATGATCTATGATTTTATGGGAATTTATTAGCGCACGAAATTGGGTGAGTTTATCAAATTGAGCTCTTAAGGCCAAAATTGTGGTGTGTGAAATTGATATTTTGAGTTGGAAAATTGTGAAGATTATTTTGAGACAAATTATATATTTTTAAATGTATAATTTGATATAAATATTTATATATGTATTCTAGAATTTGAAATATCTTTATTGAATTATTTTGAATATGGTATAGAATACTATTTTTGGAACTTATTTTGGGTTTAACCCTATTTTGTGAACTTTGACTTTGAATTGGAGATGCTTAGCATATGATTTTGAGACCTGGATCTGAAATAAATATTTTCAGAAAGTATTTTGAAGTTAAGTGTGTAAGGAATAAATTGTCTTAGATTTTGATGATGTACAAATTAGGAAATTAGAGTACCCTTATTGATAAATTGTACTTAGAATTTTGAGTTGTAAGTACTAGATAGTCGACGGCCAGGACATCGCACTTCTGCCTCCTTGTGGACAGAAATGCCAAGGCAAAGACGGTTGGGAACAGCCTTGGCCTTGAGCAGAATCGGCCTCAACAGAAGCGCTACAGAAGAGCCCTCACACAGAAACTCTCTCAACACTTAGTAGATTCGGTTATACTAACAGGATTTGCCTAACGATGAGGAGCCTCTTAACGAAAGATGTACAACGTTGTTCATTTAATGTTATCCATCCGTTGAGATATCTAATTATCTATGGTGCATGATTGACCGCGGTTTCAAGGAGAATAATATTTAATACTCCCGAAATAGTAAGTTGACAGAAATTTGGAACTGCCACGCTCAAGTCTACGAGATATGTATTTAATGAAGTTGTCTTTTACACTCTAACAGAAAGATCACTCTCGGTGTAAATGATTCACTTAAAATGATTGGATGACTATGAACTTTGAAATTAAGCGTACTAATTCTTGAGAGTACGTCCAAGAATTCAAATGAGAGATTGGGAGAATTGTCTTTCAGATCCTACATCCAACTCTTAACTCAAGTTCATCCTAGTTCTTCAACTACCCCGAAAACTTCAACAACTTATCTTTCACGGAGAACGTTGGAGGAAAAAACCTTTTGATTTTTCAGAAGTTATCTTCTTGTAAAAGAAGGGCACCAAAGTAACCGGAGTGAATTTGGAATACTTCAAGCAAGCTCGGTGAAAAGGCTAATCATCACGAAGCAAGGATTGCATCACGGGTGACAAGGACATAACACTTGAAGAAGACGTGGAGAGCTTCTTAGGTGCTAGGGATTTAAGCATTGTAACATTTTACAAGAAGCTTGGTGGAACAGTGGACTAAAGGAATGTGTTGTTCCTTGAATCACTATAAAAAAAATATATGGTTTCATTTACTTACTGCTTTTGCTTCTTTCACTAGGATTCTAATTGACTTACTCTAAAGAGCGTGGACTTTGGATTCTAACTGACTTACTCTAAAGAGTGTGAACTTTGGAAGGCTACCCTACCAGAACTACCTATGCCGCTGCAGGCTTATTCTGACCAGAATAGCACCGGTTCTGCGAGATAAACAGTTTCTGTCTCACAAATAAACAAGAAACGTGAAAATTTTGGATAAACATCGTTTTCTACCTAAAATAAGACTTATTTACTCCTAACTGAGAATATGTTTTTTTTTATAAATAAAACATAACTACTATAAGTTCACTTTGTCTATGATATACACCTACTTGGTGCAAAGGCTTCTGGTGGAGGGCATTCAGCTATGGCAGCTTTTGGTCTCCCAAATTTGGGCGTGGATCATTCTTGTGGAGGGCATTCAGCTATTGTAGCTTCAGGTCTCCCAAATTTGAGTTTGGAGCATTGTTTGTAATAAAGATTGTTGATTGGAATGTTATTTGCATTTCTGAAATCTAAAATTCAATGTTATATCTACTACTGATCATATATATAATTACATGTAGGTATTTCACCGAAAGGGAGGATGTGTCGGTCTCGGCTGGGGATGCCACTGTCGAGAGCAGTGCCGGCGGAGGAGGAACCGAAGACTGGTATGAGCGGGAACAGCAGCCTGGAATGCTTTTGCCGAGAAGAACCGACAATGCAATAAAAAATAACTGAAATTCTACCTTGAAATGTCAATACGTCATTATGCCGCACTTGAAAAGTTTAAAGGTGAGTTTATTGATTATGATGAGCCTCTTCCTTTACAATCCATGAAATTGTTGCATTAGCCACATGTAATTGCTGCATTATTTTCCAATTCTACTGCCAGCGGTGCATTGTGTACCTCCCAAATTCCCATGCTATATTATAACATTTTGACATTTCTACTTATACCAAAACAAACTTACTACCCATCTTTGAGTTTTTTACTATCCGATATTTACTTATTTACTTATAATTTATTATGTGTGTTACGTCTATGACAATTTGCATTCATTTCACACGACCAAGTAATATTTACAAATAATTTCGTATCGTTATTACATTTTAATATCTCGTGCATCGCGCAGGTGAAAATCTACTGTTCACAATGATAAGACCGGCAGACACCCCGAGTAGTCACATAACTTGGATAGTATTTTTTTGAATTGAAGAGTAAATTGTGTTGGCGAATTAATTGTGGATAAGTATTTATCGGAATATGAAATCTATATGGATAATTATTTATAAGTTATTTTGGGGGAGTTGATATGTTGGAAGCGAAATTGTTGAGAGTGTTACTTCTCTCTTTGGAAGATGCGAGTAGATAAAGTTTATATTTATTGAGGATGTTGAATCTCAAAGGTTGTTTTGGATGATGAATGTGATTTTAAATTTGAAAATTGTATTTTGAGAACTAAATGGATTTTTTAATCTACACTTGAAATATCAAATCAATTTTCTTCAAACTATATTATTTTACGGGGTTCAGTGGTCTTCCTTAGCAATAAAGCTAATTTTTATTTCTTTTCTCTTGTTTTGTTTTCTACACTTTATTTGGTGCAGGTGATGGAGATTATGCTTGACGGAGAGCTGCGGTAGATCATTTAGTTAAATCATTAGTTATTTATTTTCAGTAGTGGTGATTTGGAAACTTGTATACAACTAGTTAAGTTTCAGTTTGTGGAGACTTAAATACTTATTTTTTGTTTTGAGTTGTGGTTTAGTCTGTGCATTTGGTTATGTGATAACTGATAACTAGATATGGCGGTTACACCAAATGACAATTTTTATTCTCTTGCTTCTTTAAACTCTTTTAAACTCCATTGATTTTTTGGGGGAAATTCTTTCTAGACTTTCAATTCTTAGTATATATCTATTTCGGGTATGAATTTGGGGGTGTTACATCCAGACCGGAACATAGTGTTCCAGACCCAGGCTCGTTAAGTTAATAGAGGACCCGGACTCAACCCGTATACCCGGTAGGTCTGAAATATTGGACCCGGACCCAGACCCAACGGGTCTCGAAACTGGATCGGGTAGACCCACCAAATATGAGATACACAACATTACAAATTTTGGGGAAATGACAAGACCTGTATATAAAACGTGAAGCAAAGTGCGTAAACTAGCTATACTCCTGGAACAAGTTGATTATTTTGATCTCCACTGTAGGTGGCAATTTGAATGAAGGCAGGGACCCTACTTCACCTACAGCGGCACCGCTGCCGGTGTTACTACATCCGATGGGGAATGCTTGGACGAGGAATAAAAAGTCCTTTGTTTCGGTTCTATTGGATACGACTGATGCTACCCTGTCAGCAATGACACAATCACACCACAAAGGAATGCCATCAGTGACGTTTTCGGAGGATGATATTCAAATATTGGTCGATAAACATAAACGATCACTGATAGGTTATTTCTCTAAGGGTCACCCTTCTATGTCTACACTACATAGATCATTTGAAATTATTTGATTTAAAGGACGGTTTCATTTGGGATTGTTGGATAGAGAAACATGTGTTAATTCGTTTTGATTTGGAAGAAGATTATCAACATTGTTGTAATCGACAGACACGGGACATTCATGGCAGTATTATGAGGGTAACCAAATGGTCCCCAGATTTTAGTCCTAAGTGGAATCGCTTGTTGTTCCGGTTCAGTTGGCGTTTGAGGGACTGTCAATACACTTTCATGACAAAAGGGTGATTTTTGAAATTGCTAGCTTGATTGGTAAACTGATAGCCATTATATTTACTTGTGTTTAACATAAGTATTTATAAGTAATTGTTGAAGAAAGAAGATAAATTGGGAAAATATCTTGAGAATGAGAGTTAGAGCATAAAACATTGCGATGAAGAGCTTTTTGAACCAAGAGGATGACATTCTGCCCATAATTCGAGTATAACTTATTGTAGAGAACTCGAAATCACTTGATTCGAAGTTCATTTGAATTCTAACTCAATAAGGTACAATTTTTATGAAGACGTCATGGCCAGAATAGGAAAGGAACAAGACTCGATCAACAAATAAAGTCAGATGTTGTTGGTGAGATTTCAGGATGCGTACCTCTCGGTGTTTTATCTATTACGTTTGATTGGATGATTAAAAAGAATTCATTCAAGCTTTGATGGATAGAAGACTTCATTTTCTACAAATTTGGTGAAGAAAAAATGTCCAAATTCGTAATAGAAAAAAGATATAATGTCCAACGCCAGTCTGTTGATTTTCGCACATATATCACAAATCAGTAGCTTAACCGGCGCCCGGTTTCCGTTATAACCGGCGCCGGTTATGTCTGTCACGCCCCGGACCGCATCCGTGCCACGTAGACAACCACCGCACAACCCAATAAGAACAACAACAGTTCATTCCTATTGAATTATACAAGGCGTCCGATAGATTCTATTGCCAAATCGATTAGTAAACACATACAATCAACATCAATATCATAATCGAACAAATGCGGAAAATATAATATGTTTGATAATTAGCCACACGTGGCAAACACGAGCATGCAGGCTCCAAACCGTTTTTGAAGAAAAACATTGTTCAAATATCCATGAGCAATCACTTAGTTTCAATAAGGATGGAAGCACGAACCACGTCTTCCTTATTTGATGATCACCCTAGGCAAAGGTGCAGGAATTGGAATCTAGCCTTAACCTGAAAATGTGAGGCCCCTGAAGGGGTCAGTACTCTATAGAAAGTACTAGTGACAAGCAAGCTATATGAGGAATAACTAATGTTTCACACACGAGACCCAAAAATAGGGTGATATATATATATATATATATATATATAT
The DNA here is from genome assembly GCA_945859875.1 of Cuscuta europaea. Classification (NCBI taxonomy): domain Eukaryota; kingdom Viridiplantae; phylum Streptophyta; class Magnoliopsida; order Solanales; family Convolvulaceae; genus Cuscuta; species Cuscuta europaea. The sequence continues at coordinate 5,794,201 of CAMAPE010000021.1, forward strand.
ATATATATATATATATATATATATATATATATATATATATATATATATATATGTCTCTCATCCACCCGATGATACATACTGTATATATACTCGTAAAATACTTAACCCGTAGGTCATTTACCTTACAGAGTCTTTTAGAGATAAAGTTCTTACCTGACTTATCTCACTCCCTTCCCGGATACCTAGCTCACAAGCTACGTTCTACATTCATAATATCCTACCGAGTTTCAGGATCATTTACCATCCCGGGGATACTCAACCCCAACCGAGTTTCAGGATCATTTACCGTCCTGGGGATACTCAACCCCAACCGAGTTTCAAGATCATTTACCGTCCCGAGGATACTCAACCCCAACCGAGTTTCAGGATCATTTACCGTACCGGGGATACTCAACCCCAACCTTATTCCTTACCAAACCCTAACTTGGATATGGCTAATCTTTCATTCCTCTAACTGTGGACAACACCTAGCCCTGTAGTCATATAATAATCCTTAGTAATCAACGTGGATGGTTCTCACCCGAACGCCCCACGTTTATACTCATTCAAAACTGACCGTTTGGGTGTAAAACCGAATACCTAGTCGAGTACCAACCTATACCCGGTCGGGTATAGGAGACAACAACCCCTGGGGAAAATTTTCAGCAAATACCCGGTCGGGTATGGGAGGCAGTAGCCCCTCGGGCAAATTCTCAGCAAATACCCGGTCGGGTATAACAGTTGACTTGGCGGTCAACGCCCGTTTGACCGCCCAAACGGAGTCCGATTAACGTGCAATTTTACATGCAAGTACTCCTTGACGTCCTTAATCCAAATATACCTATTTGGGTCCTTGGAACATCATACATATCAATTTATAATAATTTCACTGATCAAACCTATAAATCATGCTTTTCAACTATGTTATATTCCTTAACATGTCATAGCACATACTTTAATATCATTAATCAATTCATAAAGCATATACTTGATTAATTTAGGTAATCTCATGCCTCACGCGAAAGTTATAAATCATATAACCGTCTTCTCACCTTAGTGAAGCCTTTAAGAAGTTATATCCTCTCGATTGAACTCCGGTGAAACTCCGGCGAACTTTGTCTAGCTCCGGCGATCATTTCGGTGACTCTTTCAACTCCGTGACAGCTCTAGGAATACCTTAGGAAAGTTCGTAATAAGGTTTCATCATCATAAATCTCATATTAATACAAATAACCTATAAAAGGTTATTTTCCAGTGAACCAATCACTTTGGCTTCTATGTCCGTTCTTGGACATAGAACTACCTTCCAACCTCTCATTCTACACTTATAAACGTGTAGAACAATACTAGGGTGTCAAATATGATTACATAATCATATGAGAAGATTAAAGGAAAAGAAATGAGATTAATGGAGTCATTACCTTGTTAATCTCAAGTTTTCCTCCATCACCTCCTCTTTTCTCCTCTCTATTTCTTTCCTTCTCCTTCCTTAGCTTCTGTTCTAAAATAGATGAAGAAATGGAGTAATTCCTGAGCTTCTCACTCCCTAGATGATTAATGATTCGAATGGGTGAGAGTTATGGGTGATGAGAGTGGTATTGTGGCTTATTCACAATGATGAGAGGTGAGGGTTCCCCATGGAGTCAATTCTTGTCTCAACAACCCCTTTAGCTCGACTCTCTCCTCCAAAGTCAACATTTTCACACTCCTCTCCTCAATCAAAGCTGGGAAAAACGTGGGGTGGCCCTCTCTTATGTGGGAGGCCATCCCTTTGTGTCCCTTTGTAATTTCATGTTCCATTACATTTCATTGTTGTATTGTGATTAATATGAGCATTAGAGGCTAATTTCATAGCTAAGGCTAGGGATGAACCTCTATGCCACTAGGTGTTTGATAAAAATTCTAAACCAATAAATTGTGATTTATTTTTTATATTTGGGAAAAGGGTCAAATAGGGCCTCAAACTTACAAAAAAATGTCAAATAAGGCCTTATATAGGCGGTTCTGTCCGGTCGACCCCATTTGGGGCGGTTCCAGGTGGAATTTTTCAATTAAACTTTTTGAGCATCTTAGTTATTAAGTCTTGTTTAAGCATACCAATTTTCATCTAAAACTTCAACAGGAAAGGCATTCAAATAAATTCTTGAAGATAAGTGCGCAGTTAAAAACGCAGTTATCTTCAAGAATTTATTTGAATGCCTTTCCGATTGAAGTTTTAGCTGAAATCTGGTAACAGTAAACTAGATTTCATGAATAAGATTCTCACAAAATTCCATCTTAAAACTCCACCGGAAACCACCCCAAATGGTGTCGGACGGACAGAACCTCCTATATAAGGCCTTATTTGATATTTTTTGTAAGTTCGAGACCCTATCTGACCCTTTTTCCTTTATATTTTGATTGTTTATGACTATGGTGTAAAACATAGAAGTATGTTGAATTTAGTTTATGCTTGCAATTAATTTTGAAGTCTAAACTGTGAACATTAAAGGATAAACATATAGTACCGAGAATAGAAATATATTCGGTCTTATATGATATGGGTGTGATGTCTTGATATTCAACGTTGTTTTCGGTAGATGAATGTAAGTCGTAACGGGACTTACACATAACGAAAATCACGCTCTCGCTGCCTTAACCGGAGTTGAGAATATATTAGCAACATCATATTCATAATTATTGGCAAAGAACTATTTTAAATAACTATTAAAGCATTTAGGTGAATCCCCATTGCCTTAGTAATTCTCATTCTTGTTTAAACCAATCTCAAAGAAAAAAGTTATTGAGAAATTATACCATTTATATTCTTTTGCATTCAATACTCGACTTTATAATATCAACCATTTCCCTGTGGATCGACCCATAATTTACCGGTATTTTATTACTATATCAGCACTTTTATACTTGCAAGTTTAGCTCGATCAAGTTTTTGGCGCCGTTGCCGGAGAAATACGGCTTGTTATTATAAAGTCAAAACAAACAAACCACACATCACAAATCATACACACTTTACATTTCACTTGCTCTTGTTGTTTAGCTTTTCAGAAAATTCCTTGTGTTTGAATTCTCTTAAGAAGTCAAGGGTCTAAGAACCTTGAAACTCTTGACCTTGAAATCGAAAGAATGTGCACACACATCTTCAAATATACCCGAAAGGCAAAGATGATGCCAACGCTCAATGAAAGGAAGAGGCCCGTGATTGCCGCCACTCCCTCATGTATTGTCCTGAGCGATAAGGTAAGGGACTATGAAATGAAGAATAGCTACTTCAATGTTATGCCTCAATTTCATGGTCTTTTGGGGGAGAACCCACTTAACTTCATCATCAAGTTCTATGGATTCATCCAAGGAATCCCTAGGCATGGCCTCACCGAGGACGACCTTAAACTCAAAAGCTTTCTTTATACCTTGAAGGGGGCGGCAAGGGGATGGTTATTGGAGCAAGCATCGGCGACCTAAACATAATTGGAAGGTATATATAATGCTTTCATTTCTAAGTATTACACACCCATGATGACTCAAGAGCTAAGGCAGCGGATCTTCAACTTCAAACAACAAGTTGGAGAACTATTCCAAGACGCATGAAAGCGTTTTAAGGCATTGTTGAAGGAATGCTCACATCACCGCATTCCTCTTGATCTTCAAATTGGCACATTCTACAATGGCTTGAACTCTTCATGCCAGGCCATTGTAGATAAACGTGCAGAATGCTATATTGGCAACAAAACCAAAACAGAAGCATTGAGAATCCTCGAATCCAGTGTTCAAATCCCCAATTACAAGGAGGAGAGATCAAAGTGACCGGTGTGAGTGAGGTGTTCATAACTCATGAATTGGACAAACGGTTTGCTGATTTTCAACTAGCCATGCACAAGGATCTTCAGCTTCTATTCACACGGCTCTACAAGTCGTGATTGGAGGAGCCAACCAAGTGGTCAATGTGGAGAGCATAGCACAATCGGAAGGTAATTCATCTCAAACTATTGAAGAGGTGAATTTTATCCTATGTTCCTGAAGCTAGGCCGAAGAGGCAGAAGTTCCCATATCACGTGGATGATGACTCCTGCTTCATCATTGAAACCATCAACACGATGGATTTCCTGACCAGGATCCAGCCTCCCACTGATGACCAGGTGTTGAGGAGGATGAGTACCAGGGGTATCGCCAACGATCTCACTGTCGGTGCCCTTCGGGCGAGTGTTCCAATATCTAAGTCCTTATGTTGTTTGTAATTTTACTGTTTACTTATTTGTTCTCAAGTCTTATTTCTTATTGTTTCTTGCAGATTGCTTTCTTGGGCCATGAATTGGCCTTTAGGGCTGATGCTGCCGAGGTCAGGACTCGAAAGACCGAGAAGATAGAGATGGAGCTTCTCCACGCTAGGCATATGGTTGAGCAGGCCCTGAAGATATCTCAGCGGCATGTGGCGGAGCTCGAGGAAACCGCAGACCGGGCCATCAACCAAACTGGCCAGTGCAGGGAGTTGCTAGATGAGTTCACAGAGAGGGCTCTGGCCGCTGAGCAGCAAGTGATGGTCCCGGAAGCTTCGCTGAAGGAGGCCTAGGCCCGGTTTGGAGCCCTGAAGGTCACTGCTGATGAGGTTGTGAAGGCCTTAGCTGAAGCGATGATAGGGCCTCCGGCTATGAGCAGAGAGCCAAGTATTTTGAGGACATGTTCAAGGATGCCTAAGAGAAGGCTTGAGTCAGCTATGAGGAATGACACAAGATGGTTGAACTTTCCACTAAGCTAGTGAAGGAGCGTGACTTGCTGCGCTCTAATCTCGAAAAAACTGAGCGTCAGGAGACTGCTGCTCTGGCGGAGGTGGCCAGCCTATGGGGGGAGCTGTCTGAGACTAACTGTCGGGTTGAGGCAAGGGAGAGGGAGCACCAGGCGATGGTGAGGCAGGTGGAAGAAACGAATAGCCAACTGGGCCGGATGAATAAAGTAATCCAGCAGCTAACAAACAAGGCCAATTATTCCAAGTCTTGTGCTGCAGAGCTCACTAGTAGAAAACTGTCTTGTAGTGACACTTCATTAGTGATACTTTGTGATAAAGTGTCACTAATAGACGACATATTATCTTGAAAATGCAGAAATGCCATAGTTTTATGACACAATGATATCAGCGTCGTATAGTGACACTAGCAAAAGTGAAACAGGTCATATTTATAATTCTTATAAAAAATCTATCCTGCTCGGGGTCATTATTCTAAATAAGAAACATTAGTTTTTATGTTTGTTCTAAGTTTAACCCTTACCAAATATGAGAGTATCTTGATTTTTTTTGAATCCTGACATCTGAACCTACCGCAAAGAGAAACTCAAGCCAAACAGCTACCCGCCACTCACTCCTCCACCTCCAAGCTCTAGCGTAGCGCCGCGACTCGCAAGTCATCTAATGACCCGCCAACATCCCACCTCACCTCTAGAGTTTTATCGGCCACTCTCCTGACTGCTCGAGCCCAACGGCTAAGATGCCAAACCAACCGCCCTAAACGTTCGCTCCATCTCCGGCGCATCATCACAAGTCACCACCAACCGCCTCACTGTGGTCACGATTCCGACCGCTCGAGCCCGTCCAGCAGCTAAGGTGAAGGACCGGTAACGACAGCATAGTGGGACTGCTTATCTATGATTTCAAAGGCGATGAGTCTTGGCAGGTGTGTGATGATTGTGTGTATAAGAGTTCATAGTTTTCTTTCAATTGACAGATTACATTAGCTTACATTTTGATTAAGACTATCTAAGCTTCTCTATTTTTTTGGTTAAGTTTCATGATGTTCAAGTTCCTAACCCTATTTTTGGGATTAATCGTTTCTTCATTACTTATGCTTAAGGTTTTTTGTATTCACATCAAATTATGTAATTTAGGTCATCCCTCCCAAGCTATCTGTGATTGGTGAGTTTCACCGCACCTTTCACATACTTCTCTATTTCTCATAAACAAACGATAATGTTCACAAAGTACGGAGTAATTATATTATAAGCATTCTTAACTTACTTCTTTCCTATCCTTTCTCACATAACTTCAAGTGAATTTAGTTTTATGAAGTTTTGTTCTTGATTCTTCCTTTTGTTCTCTTGTTATAAGTAGATGTTTTTTCTTTCACCAGTCTCTCCAATCAACTGATGACATCTCATGTTTGTATTTTGTTTGTTGTGTAATTAGGATTTGTACTAAAGTCTTTCCTTTTGCTTATCATGAGGTTTGGTTGTGGTTTATTGGTCAGAGTAAACTAGTAGGTTGTGGCTCTAATTGCATTTAGGTTCTCGTCAGTTCTTAATGGCTTCACAAATAGTCCGAGAATGGGCTGAAATTCAGCAGTTCCCTCCTGCCACTCAGACCAAGTTACATGATTTGTTAGGAAAATTGAAGCAGGAGGTAGTTCTCTCCCTTTTAGCTGATTTGTAATTAGACTGAAATATGTTTTTTGAGTCCTTGCAAATGTAGAGTGTTTTTCTTTCATTTTAATCACCTCACGGGTCAGTTTGTCCTTTCACTGTACTTTTTCTAAAAATGCTTATGATTTTGTGCATAGAGCCCAAAAGGCATCAATTGAAAGTGAGAATAATCAGCTCCGCTTATCCCTACCCCCTATAATTGTCACATATGGATTACAGAAAGCTGATTAGGAATGTCCAGAGTTTTTTAGTCACGTTGGTTGTTTTTTTGTAACAGATGTTGATCGTTGAGAAACGGTTAAAAAGAAAACAACTTAAAATAGAGGCAGAATTACCAAAAAATAATAATTTTAAGAGACAGTGACCTAAAACAAAAATATTATATTTTCTTGGGTGAAAAAGCATTTACATGCCTTGTTATAATGCATCATTTATGGTCTCTTTCCCTCTAATCATGTAATGGCACGTTGAGTTACATTTTTATGTGATTTTTTTTATATTGGTAGAATGTGAGCTCTTTGACTATCGTGGTGATGGGTAAAGGCGGTGTTGGAAAATCTTCAATTGTGAATTCAATCATAGGGGAAAGAGTAGTTACTGCTGGAGCTTTCCAGGTATTTACTTATCATTTTCTTTAAAAAAAATAAGCTGAGAGACTTTATCTGCCTCTGTTTGGCAGTAATGATAGAAACATTATAATTTTCAGATGGAAGCTCCAAGACCTATAATGGTATCACGTGCTAGAAATTAAACTTGGCTTAGCCCAATAATTGGGTCCATTAGATGTTAACTTATTGGGCTAGAAGTTGTATGATAATTAATAAATTAGCTAGCCCATAAGATAGACTTAGAAAGATCTAGAGTAGTTAATGTACCTAAACAATTCTAGATTATTCCTAAGCTAGAATCCTATAGAATATTCTAGAAGGTTAAGGAAGTAGGAGTGCCTAGAAGGATCCTATGAGACCTATAAATAGAGCACTCCTCACTCATTTGTAAAGCAAGCCAAAAGCTCCAAATCAATACAAGTTCCAAATTCTTCTAAAATCACCTCTCTCTAAAATTCTCTCTTCCACACACAATCACCCAAATATAATACTCATCAACTACTTTCTTCCAACAAAGTGGTATCAGAGCCATCAATCCTTTCAAGAAAAATGAATTCCAACGGCTTAGTTCCATTCCAATTTCCTCGTCTCACTAAAGATAACTACTCTAGTTGGTGCATTCGCATGAAAGCCTTGCTTGGATCTCAAGATGCATGGGAGATTGTTGAAAAAGGTTATGAGGAACCTCAAGATGATGCTACTTTAAATCAATCCCAAAGGGATAGTCTCCAAAAGAGTAGGAGGAAGGATCAACAAGCTCTCACTCTCATATATCAATGCTTAGACGAGGCCATGTTCGAGAAGGTTTCAAATGCCACCACTTCTAAAGAAGCATGGGAGATACCACATAACTCTTTCAAGGGAGTTGACAAGGTGAAGAGAATTCGTCTTCAAACTCTTAGAGGTGAGTTCGAACAACTTAAAATGAAATATTCGGAATCAATATCCGACTATTTCTCTAGAGTGTTAGTAATTGTAAATGAGATGAAGAGGAATGGTGAGGAACTAAAGGACATAACGGTGATTGAGAAAATCCTTCGCTCTCTCACCAAAGACTATGATTATATTGTGGTGGCCATAGAAGAGTCCAAGGATTTAGAGTCCATGACCATTGATCAACTTATGGGCTCACTACAAGTCCATGAAGAAAGAGTTGTGAGAAATAAATCTGATGAATCGTTGGAGCATTCTCTTTACTCCAAACTCTCTTTTAAAGAAAGAGGGGAGAATAGAGGTGAAGAAAGAGGCCAACGAGGTCGTGGTTATGATCGAGGACGTGGTGCACGTGGAAGAGGTGGTCGAGGTCGTGGTTATACAAACTTCAACAATGAAGAAAGAATTCAATATACGCAAGCATCTAGAGGCCGTGGGAGAGGAAGCAAACCACAAAGGTACGAGAAGTCTCAACTAAAGTGTCATAATTGCAATAAATATGGCCACTATGCATATGAATGCAAGCGCTCTAATCATGTGAAAGAAGAGGCCCATCTCATGGAGATGAATAATGAGGTAGAACTTACCTTGTTGATGGCAAATCATGAAGAACAAACAAAGAAGAGCACGTGGCATTTAGATACCGGAGCTAGCAACCACATGACGGGAGATAAAAGCATGTTCGTGAAGGTAGAACAAACTCAAGGTCATGTTACTTTTGGAGATGAGTCTAAAGTCGTGGTGAATGGTAAAGGTAACGTTCTAATCCGTCTAAACGATGGAAGTCACAAATTCATTTCCGATGTTTACTATGTGCCCAACTTAAAAACAAATATTCTAAGTATGGGACAACTCTTAGAAAAGGACTATGATATTCACTTAAAGAATCGTAGTCTTTCTCTACGAGACAATAATGGAAGACTAGTTGCTAAAGTGCCGATGACTAGAAACCGAAAGTTCTTGCTTGACATTCAAAGAGATCAAGCCATATGCTTAAAAAGTTGCTTGAAAGACGAGTCATGGATTTGGCACTTAAGATATGGGCACTTAAACTTTGGTGGCTTGAAAATGCTATCATCCAAAGGCATGGTGAAAGGCTTGCCCTTCATCAATCATCCTGATCAGCTATGCGAAGGTTGCCTATTTGGGAAGCAATCAAGGAAACCATTCCCTAAAGAAGTTACCTCAAGAGCTAAGGAACCATTGGAGTTAGTCCATACCGACTTATGTGGTCCTATTACTCCATGTTCACATGGTAAAAGTAAGTACTTTCTCACTTTCATCGATGATTACTCAAGAAAAACATGGGTATATTTCCTTAAACAAAAATCTGAGGCCTTTGAAGCATTCAAGAAATTTAAGGCTCTTATTGAGAAAGAAAGTGGGTACAGTATCAAAGCCATGAGATCAGATCGGGGTGGAGAGTTCACATCAAAGGAGTTTAATCAATTTTGTGAAGATAATGGCATCCGCCGTCCCATGACTGTCCCACGAACACCACAACAAAATGGTGTTGCCGAAAGAAAGAATAGGACGATCCTCAACATGGCTCGAAGCATGCTAAAAACAAAGAGTATGCCTAAAGATTTTTGGGCTGAAGCTGTGGATTGTGCTGTTTATCTTCAAAATCGCTGCCCCACGAAGAGTCTCGATGGAAAAACTCCACAAGAAGCATGGCATGGAGGTAAACCTGGAGTCTCACACTTGAGAGTATTTGGATGCATTGCATATGCGCATGTACCCGATCAGACTAGGTCAAAACTCGACGACAAAAGTGAGAAGTTTATATTCATTGGATATGATAAACACTCAAAAGGGTACAAACTCTACAATCCGGATTTGAAAAAGCTTATAATAAGTCGTGATGTGGAGTTTGATGAAGAAGGCTCATGGGATTGGAGCATTAGTGACAAAGAAGATTATAGTCTCTTGCCTCCCATGGAATATGAAGAAGAAGTTGAAGAAAATCATGAAAATACAACTCCTCCACCATCTCCCACTCAAGCTCAAGCTTCATCACCAAGTTCGGATGAAAGAGAAATACCACGCATGAGAAGCATTGAAGAACTTTACGAGGTAACACAAAATTTGATCTCAAATGATGAACTTACACTCTTTTGTCTATTTGGTGATTGCGAGCCACTAAGTTTTCAAGAAGCCACAAGAAACAAGAAATGTAGAGATGCAATGGATGACGAGATCAAGTCAATCGTGAAGAATAAAACATGGGAGCTTGCCACACTTCCACCAAAACATAAAGCAATTGGAGTGAAATGGGTATTTAAGATCAAGAAAAATGCAAAAGGAGAAGTTGAGAAGTACAAGGCAAGACTAGTGGCCAAAGGCTACGCCCAGAGACATGGCATTGATTATGAAGAAGTATTTGCGCCCGTGGCTAGATTAGAAACAATAAGATTGATAATTGCATTCGCGGCTCACAACAAGTGGAAGATACATCAAATGGATGTCAAGTCTGCATTCTTAAATGGGTTCCTAGAAGAAGAAGTCTACATTGAGCAACCCGAAGGTTACAAAGTCAAAGGGCAAGAAGGTAAAGTGTTGAGGCTAAGTAAGGCTCTTTATGGGCTTAAACAAGCACCAAGAGCTTGGAATAGTAGAATTGATCAATACTTCCAAGCTAATGGATTCGTGAAATGTCCGCAAGAACATGCTCTATATATCAAGAAAAATCATCAAGGAGACATACTGCTCGTGTGCATATATGTGGACGACCTCATCTTTACAGGTAATAACATGACGATGTTTGATGAATTTAAACAAGTCATGACAAAGGAGTTCGAGATGACTGACATTGGGCTTATGAGTTACTATCTTGGCATCGAGGTGAAACAAATGGATGATGGTATATTCATCACTCAAGAAGGATACACGAGAGAAGTACTCAAGAAGTTCAACATGGAAGACTCTAAACCTGTAAGTACACCTGTTGAAAGTGGACTAAAGCTATCAAGGTATGATAAAGGAAAATTGATTGATCCAACTTACTTTAAGAGTCTTGTGGGGAGCTTAAGATACTTAACATGTACAAGACCAGATATTCTCTTCGGTGTTGGACTTGTTAGTCGATTCATGGAGGCCCCCACAACAACTCATTTGAAGGCTGCAAAAAGGATTTTGCGGTATCTTAAAGGCACCACCGAATATGGGTTGTTTTACTCTTCATCTGATGAGTTTAAGCTGGTTGGATATTGTGATAGTGATTGGGGTGGAGATATTGATGACCACAAGAGCACAACTGGGTTCGTATTCTACATGGGAAACACCGCTTTCACATGGGTTTCAAAGAAGCAATCGATCGTCACTCTATCCACTTGTGAAGCCGAGTACGTTGCAGCAACATCAAGTGTGTGTCATGCAATTTGGCTCCGCTACATATTGCAAGCCCTCAGCACGTGTCAAGAAGAAGCAACAACAATATTTGTGGACAACAAGTCAGCTATTGCATTAGCAAAGAATCCAGTGTTTCATGATCGAAGCAAGCACATAGACACTCGATATCATTTCATTCGAGGAAAGATAGCGGAGAAGGAAGTTCAAGTAGAGTATGTGAAGACTCAAGACCAAGTCGCTGATATTCTCACAAAGCCACTCAAGCATGATGTCTTTGCAAAGATTCGAAATCTACTTGGTGTTGCTAAGTCAAGTTTAAGAGGGGATGATAGAAATTAAACTTGGCTTAGCCCAATAATTGGGTCCATTAGATGTTAACTTATTGGGCTAGAAGTTGTATGATAATTAATAAATTAGCTAGCCCATAAGATAGACTTAGAAAGATCTAGAGTAGTTAATGTACCTAAACAATTCTAGATTATTCCTAAGCTAGAATCCTATAGAATATTCTAGAAGGTTAAGGAAGTAGGAGTGCCTAGAAGGATCCTATGAGACCTATAAATAGAGCACTCCTCACTCATTTGTAAAGCAAGCCAAAAGCTCCAAATCAATACAAGTTCCAAATTCTTCTAAAATCACCTCTCTCTAAAATTCTCTCTTCCACACACAATCACCCAAATATAATACTCATCAACTACTTTCTTCCAACATCACGTTCACGGGCAAGATTTACATTAAACATTATTGATGTTGTCTAGAAGCAGGTACTAATCAAATTAATTGGTTATGTAAACGTAAACTTAGATGATATTTTGAGGTTTAATTTTATTTGATTGCAGCATCATGAGCACATCTGAAAGATCCCCGAATGAGCTAAGTTTAAGATTTACTTCAGTTGTTTTTATTACAAGTACTTGTTATAACTGATTAGTGTTTTAAAGTTTGTTTTAAAATTTGTTTTATTTGAGATTTCAAGAGTGGTACTCAAATTTCAGAATACTTTATAAAAATTGAATGTATTTTTTTGAAGTAATTGGTAACTAGGTAATTTAATTACACTTGATTCAATTCAAATATTCCAGAATCATGAGTTGTTCCGTCATAATTTGAGTGCTTATCCATGACTTCAAAGGCGATGAATCTTAGCAGGTGTGTGTGATGATTGTGTATAATACAGTTCATAGTTTTCTTTCAATTGACAGATTACATTAGCTTACATTTTGTAGATTATGATTCGAAATGAGGTTTTCACAGGCTATCTAAGCTTCTCTGTTATTTTGGCTAAGTTTCATGGTGTTCAAATTGCTAAACTTTTCTGTCATAAATGAGGATGAAAGTATTCAATTGAACTTTATAAATGAGGTACAATCACTTACCCTGTTTGATTGATTCCCTCAGTTTGGTTGGTTGATTAACATCTGAAATTCTGGTTTGGAGACTAAGCTCTAATATTATTTTATTCCAAATTCAAATGATGATATGATGGATAATGGTGCTGAATTTTTTTTCCAGACCTTTCAGTTTGGATACTTTTTAAGTGTCACTATAAGCCATTTTTTACTAAGCGCTTGAAGTGGACCTTGCCTCTCGTGACGCAGAGCTGGTCAAGTTGAGGAAGGAGCTTGAGGATACCCGGGTGGCTTCCGGAGTAGATAGAGCTAGGATTGTCCCACTGGAAGCTGATCTGCAGCTTACCCAAGATAAGGCCATGGCTCCAGAATCAAAGCATGGCCAGGTGGGGGTCCAACCCGAGCACGTGCAGAAGTTGGAGCAGGATTGACCCTTGTAAGGAAGAAGCTGGAAGATTATATGGCCGACCATTCCGCAACTATTGATAGAGCTAGGAAAGGGGCTGTCATTCAGTTCCAGGCCTCTTGCTCCAGGGACCCACCCGTGCCTGGACATGTTGCTTGGCTCCATAGTGTGATGGGCAAGCACGTGGACAGCTGGTTGGCTACTCCTGAGGGGATGGACTTCTTGAAGAAGAAGCTGCTGCAGTCCATGGAGTTTGGCCAATATAAGATGCAACAGGAGATCTATGGCCAGCTCTCCCAGGTGCTACCGGACTTCAGCTACAAGAAGTATCAACTTCCCAAACCAATGAAACACCCTGCCCAAGCCCCAGGTCAGGTGATTGAGTACTCTGCAATGACCCAACAACTTGCAACGGTTGAGGGTGGAGAAGAGGTTGAGCAGGACAAGAAGGAAAAGAAGAGGAAGAGAAAAGAACGAGTTCCCCTTTCCACTTACTTTCTTCTTCATATATGGCTGTTGAGCCTTGTATAAACACTTGCAACATTGTAAATGAAATGTCTTTTCCTTTACTGTTCATCCATTGTTCTCTCCTCTTAGTACTTGTTGATATCTATGATTTCTGCTGAATGCAAAGGTTTGCTTTTGTTATGAGGACGGACCCCTAATGGTTTGGTGTCCTCCTTTTGTTTGGACTCAACATGATCTGCCAAGGCTGTGTCCATGCTGAGGTTGTGTGAACAGCCTGTGCTGGGATCTGTTTGTAATGCCCGCAGTGTGGTTATGTTGTTTCTTTGCTTATGTTTTTATCAGCTTAGGTGCTTCCTTCGTTGCTTCTTTTGCAAAATGGACTTCAACAGATCCATTATTGCTTTGATTTGTTGTTGCCTTAGCAGCAGCAAGTGCTAAACACAGATTGTAGTTGCTGAGCTTGTAGATTGAGAAGTAGCCTTGTTCAATATGTGTGCAGATTTTAGAGCTCTGAATCTGTCTTTGTCAGCCAGTAATGTACCCCTGTTACTTAATATAAAGCTATGGGACTTTGTTTTTTCATTTTGAAAAACAGTTTGAAATTTGTCTAAAACTTTGCCAAGTACAACATTCGGTTTGAGCCAGAGTGTAATCCAAGTTGTGTGCATTTTCAAAATCCCGCAGTTTTGGAACTCTTGGGGACTTAGGTTTTAGTCTAAGTCCTCATGTGTGTGGAAAATATTTTTTTGACGTCATGAGGTGGACCTTAATTGTCTCATTTGGTAAAAAATCTGGAATTATTCTAAGTTCTTGCTATTTCCAGCACTTGCTCAGATTTCTTACTTAAACTGTTACATAGTATTAAGCGTTGATAGCTATGCCTGGGACCTGGTGCCAAGTAGGCTCCGATCCCTTGTGTGTTTTTAACCTTTTTAGGATTTCATAAAATGTCGCAGTAGCTTTTACATATAAACAGAACCTGGAAAGTTTGCCCTGCCGAAGTAACTTAGCTTGGGAAGTTGGCTGAGCCTTCATTTGTGTTGCTACAAGGTCTTCTATGAGCTTGGCATGACTTTATATGAATTTTTGTTTTATTCAGTCCGGAATTTAATTCTAGGCGACACCGGTTTGCACCAGTAATTTAGAGATCTGCCTCCTTCTGGACCGCAGGGATTATGTGAGAGCCCGGCTTTGCGGGATTCGTACGAGAGCCCGGCGTTTGGTCGGAAGTGAGAGGTGCTCTCAAGGTCAGGACTGTCAAGTAGTCCAGGCTTGTGGCAAGTATCACTTTTTTAGGTAGGTTCACCCTCATACTTAGTCAGTAAGTGTGAGGACTTACTCCTCAAGGGGTGGGCTGGGAAGTGGCCCAACCCTTCGTCTTAGCCTCTATCTCCCCCCGTTTTAATGCTAAAAGGGGAGACACATATATATAGGGAGCTGTACAGGCTACTGTCCCTGTTTTGAGGGCTTACAAATTTGCCTCGATTTCGTCCCAAGGGATTACATGGTTGCATTGGGTTGAGTATAGGGAGTCGTAAAGACCATTGTCCCTTGTATTTTTGAGGACATAAAAATTCGCCTCGATGTTGATTGTTGGATGATGAGTCTGTTTTGTGCGAGGGCTTACGAAGTCGCCTCGGTTTGTTGGAGCTTGGAGTTTGACGTTGGAGGGCTTATAGTTTCCCATGGGTGGCTTACAGTGCATGGCTAAGGTTGTTAGCAATGACCCCGGATTCCCAATGCACGGAAATATGCAAAGTCTCTGTTGGCAAGGGCTTGTTGTCTCCTCATACAGTTGTCGGGTCACTGATAGTACCTCACCAGGTGTTGCACATTCCACAATCTCAGAATTTCACTGCCTTTAGGGGTGCTAAGTTTGTAAGTTCCGGGGGGACCACTGCGGTGATGATGTATGGGCCCTCAAACTTCTTCACCATCTTGCTGCCCTCTGTGGGCTGGCTTGTCGTGCGTCTTCTGAGCACATAGTTCCCTACTTGGAATTCTCGACCCCGGACCCGAACGTCATAGTAATTCTTTACTTGGCACCATTAATTTTCTGCTCTGATGAAGGCATTTTCTCTTCGCTCGTCAATCAAGTTGAGATCAATCTGCATGTTTTCCTCATTCTGCTCGGGGTCGTAAGCAATGACCCACTGAGTTGGCAGTGTGACATTGGTGGAAGCCTTATAATCAAAGCCATAACAGAATGAGAAGGGAGTTTCACATGTTGCTCTCCGAGGTGTTGTTCTGTAAGCCCACACTATGTTGTGGAGATCCTCAACCCAACCTCCTCCCTCATCAGTTATCTTCTTCTTTAGGCCCCTGAGGATGGTACGGTTGGCGTTTTCCGCCTGTCCGTTGCATTGTAGATATGAGACGGAGGGTATAATGTGTTTGATTTCTAATCTGGTGAGCATATCTGAGAAATTCTTGGCTTCGAACTGAGTGCCATTGTTAGTGACGAGCTGTTGTGGCACACTGAAGCGAGTGAGGATATTCTAGGTGATCAATTTCGTGCACTGTGCCTCGGTTATGCTGGTCAGTGGTTGTGCTTCTACCCATTTGGTGAAGTAGTCTATTCCGACAATTATCCACATGCAGTTACCATTACCCGAAGGTAGCTATCTGACGAGGTCGATACGCCATTGCAAGAATGGAATAGCTGTGCTGATGGGGGCATAGTTCACTGCCGGGCGCGCGCCCTGGGGCCTTTTGAAATTGTTGGCAAGCGTTGTAGGTGCGTGCCATGCGTGCACAATCCTCTTCCATGCTTGGCCAAAAGTACCCCTGCAGCAGGAGTTTTCTGGACATAGTGTGGGGACCCTGGTGAGCGGAGCAGAGCCCAGCATGTACCTCCTCCATGGCTAGCTTAGCCTCATTGTTGGGGAGGCAACGCAGAAGCGTGCCATTGTAAGATCTTTTGTACAGTTTGTCCTCAATGACAACATAACTTGGAGCTCGAAATTTGAAAATCCTAGCCTCAGACTCACCCTCGGGCAGTTTGCCATCAGTTATGTATTCTTTTAAGCCCATGATCCAGTCCATGTGAATGGGCTGGATGTGGTGGATGAGGTTGTGCTATATGCTGAGTGTGGACAATTCCTCCACCTAAGCGATTTGGAGATGTACTCAGGTGTATCCGAGCTCAGTTTTGAGAGGATGTCAGCTTCCTGGTTCTCTGCTCGTGGTATATGCAGGATTTCATGCAGCTGGAATGCTCCTAGGAGTTCTAGCGCAGCTGCTGTGTATTCCTTCATTCTGGCCTCCTTGGTGTCGTAGGAGCCATTGATTTGCCTGACCACTAGCCTCGAATCACATTTGATCCTCAACTTTCCTGCTTGCATATTAGCTGCAAGATGTAGGCCAGATAATAAGGCTTCATACTCAGCCTCGTTATTAGAGACTTTAAAGTTGAAGCGTATTGCATAATAAGCTCGGAAGCCCTCAGGGGTGATGAGTACGACCCCCGCATGCTTTTGCGGCTGATGAGCCATCTGTGAGAAGTGTCCACCAGTTGTCCTCATCGGTTGAGGTGAATTGTGTCAGGTCCCTAGCCGTACATTCCGCCATGAAGTCGGCGAGAGCTTGGCCTTTGATGGTCAGCTTTGGTTTTATTGCGATCTCGTACTGGCTTAGAAAGACAACCCATTTGACCATTCTAGCTAGGCTTGTGGGACTCCTCATGAGTTGTCCCAGTGGCTGGTGGGTGAGGACGTGGACTGCGTGTGCTTGGAAATAGTGTGCCAGCCTCATGAAGACTCGACTATTCCTTCAATTGCAGAAGATCTGGTGATAGCCTCGAAAGGCATCCAGGAAGCTCATGAGTTCGCAGCTGGCTGTCTCATCGACTAATTGATCGATGTTTGGAAGTGGGAACAGATCTATTGTGCAATCTTTCTTGAGATCGGTGTAGTCGACGCACATGCGGAATGTTGGTGGCTTAGGCACTAGAACAACGTTTGCAAGACATTCCAGGTATTCAACTTCGGCGATGTGATTTATGCTGAGGAGCATAGTCACTTCAGCCGTGACGAACTCTCGCATATCAGTGGACAGACAGCATTTGCGCTGTTTGATAGGTATCACATTGGGGTCCACACTCAACCGATGCATGATAATATCACGACTTATCCCCGACATTTCATCGGGGCCTAAAGCAATATCACTTTGAATTTGACAAGAACAGAAATAATTGCTTCCCTTAGTCTTGGCTGTAAGTTGGTGTCGATCTGGACTGCCCTTTCTGGATTGGCCTCGTCGAGGATGACTGTTTCGAGTGCATCCACGGTCTCGGCTCTGGGAGATTCCTCCTCTTTCAGTGCAACTTGGGAGATGGTATTGATGCGCATATCGCTAGCAGCCATCTTCTTTGTCATTTTCATGTAGCAAGACCTTGCTATTTTCTGGCTTCCTCTGCAGTATCTGACCCCAGTATCAGTCTGGAATTTCATGTAGAGGTGCTTGAGGGAGATCACTGCTTCTAGGTCCTCCAAAACTGGCCTTCCGAGTATAACATTGTGTGCACACTCAAGTCACACTACCACAAAATCCATAGGGATCTTAGTGTGATGAGATCCATCCCTGAACAGTACTGTGAGCTCGATAGTGCCCTCGGCGTCTATGGAGTCACAAGTGAATTCAGAGAGGGAAGTTCGAATAGGCCTCATAGAGTTTAGGTGGAGGTCCAGCTCATGGAATGTCTTGATGTACATAATGTTGACAGAGGATCCGATATGAACATATGCGCGGTGGATTATGGCTGCATTCACTTTGCATTTAACCACCAAAGCATCCCTGTGGGGAGAAGGGAAATCTGGTAGGTCACGATCGGTGAATGAGATGCCATCTGGCCTCACTTTCTTTAAAGAACTGGGTGTGGGGTTTGTGATTTCCCCCATGTAAAGCTTGTTGTTCCATTTCTTCCTCAGGTTGGCAGTATCTCCGCAAGTGTTCCCTCCGACGATCATTCGTACCTCATGTCGGTGTCGCTGGCTACGCCTTTCATCCTCGACCGAATCTTCGTCAGAGGGGAGTCCAATATTCTTTTTTCTTGGGGAACGGTCAGGCTCCCGCTCATCGTCCATATTCCTGCGCTCGTAGTTGCTCTTTTGGCCACCTTCCGGTATGGCGATGAACTGGGTCAAGTATCCCCGGTTGATGAGCTTTTCAATTTCGAGTTTCAGGTTTTGGCAGTCAGCGGTTTTGTGACCGTGGAACCTGTGGAATCTGTAGTATGGGCCAATTTTATCCACAACCTGTACATCATTAATTCTCGGATTTCATACCACTAATCCATCCCGATCAGCAATGTCTAGAATGTGGCTAATGGATTGGGTTAGAGGTGTTAGGACCTCAGGCGCCATGAGCTTTGGAGCAGACCAAGGGCACTTTCCTTTGTAGCTGCCCTGCCCCGATTCCGGTCACCATCATCACAGGGTCGCTCCTCTTTCTCAGGCTTTGGCTTTTCCTGTTGCTTTTGCTCTTGCTTTTGAGGCTTGCCAGCAGTTTCCCGAGCCTTTTTTCGATTGTGGACCTCCTCTGCTAGGGCATAATTTCGACCCCAAGGAGTGCCCGCTGGTAGTCCCTTGGGTGATCTATGATTAGGCTCCTCGAAAAGCCCCCAGTCCGTAAGACTTCATGCAGCATGGCCAGACGGGTGTTATCGTCTACACCATAGACCTTTGAGGTCTCTTCATTCCACCGTTGCAAAAACTTGCTAAGAGGCTGGTCTCAGTCTTGCTTAATGGAGAGCAGGGTGGAGAAGTGCTTCTTTGTGTTTGCTCTTGCATCGAAATGGGTAAGGAAGCTTGTGGCTATCTCCCTCCATGAGTCAATGGACTCGTCAAGTAGGTCGTTAAACCAGTCATATGCTTCCCCTCCCGTGTGGAGGGAAACATTCTACAAATGTATTCGTCGCTAGCACCCAACATGTACATGTTGGACTGGTAGCGAGAATAATGCTCTTGCGGTCAGTTTTACCCCCATAGAGTTGAATGTTAGGCCTCTTATACTTTAGGGGTATAGGGGCCTGCATAATTCTGGCGGTGAAGAGGGTAGCAGATCTTACCCTCACCATTGTTGGCTCATTATTGATATGAGCCTGCATCTGTTGTTCTTGCAGTGTTAACACCTCCAGTTGTGCATCACGTGCTGAAGGTGGAGGTGGCACTGTTGTGGCCGCTGCAGCCCGCAATTCATTCATGTGCTGGGTGAGAACACAGATATGTTCCTCCCTGGGGTCCACCAGGCATTGGTATCGCGGTGGAGATTCCTGATGGCGCCTTGATGATGAGAGTCACGATTGGCATAGGGGTTGTTGTTGCTGGCGTGGTGGTGAGATCCACTGATATCTTGGGGGAGAAGGCGGTTGCTGGTGGCGTGGGGGTGGGGGGGGGGATCTAGGGGAATGATTGCCCCCTACCCTCTCCAAAGTGGGGATGCGCTCTGGAGTCCTTCTCTCCTGCTGCCGTGGCCACTGCTGACGGCGTTGAGGAACATATAGAACCAGGGAATTTGCCCTGTCTATTCCCCAGATGTTGAAGATAGGACATCTTCCCACTTCGTTCCAAGGATTGGGGTTGTTATCCTGATGTTGCCCTTGTGGGACATAGGACTGTGAGGAGTCCTCTGTGGTGATGGAGAAGACGCCTTCATCATTGTGGCAACCGTAGTCCATAAGGTGTGCCATGTACTTTGATGGCAGCATGGGGGTGGCGGTGGACCCACAAATTGTTGCGCCATATGGGGGCGAGAAGTCCTCGCTTGTTGTGCTAAAGGCACAACATTGATAGGTGCACCTGTAGACACCTGGCGCAGTGGTGGGGAGTGGCTCCTTGTTGTAGCCCATTGGCGAGAGATACCAAACTGTTGTGTGGTTGGAACTGCAGTAACCGCATGTGCTAGTTGTTGGCGTGGTGGGGATGGAGAAAATTATCTCATCAGGTCTCTCCACCACACATGAGGCCTCTATATCACCCACCATCAGAGATCGCGATCTAGAGGCCACTTGAGAATTTGGCCATGTTGGATTATTCGCCACTCTAGCCGCCACTTGGGATTGAAGGGTTGGTAGTACCTACTGCAATCCAGAGATGAGCGCGGGAACCGCCGCAGAAGGATCCACGATCGGAAAATTTTGGAATTGTAGAATCACTTGAGCGGACGACATTGCCACTGCATCACGATTCTGAGAGAGTTGGTGACAGATATCTGGGGAACCTCGTTGAATTTGACTGCGCATATTTGCAGACGCCGGGGCAGGTTGTTTTCCCTTAGCATCCCTCCGGGCACCAGAGGTGGCCGTGGTCTTGATTGACGGCTCAGGTTGAGCGACGACGGCAGTAGCGCATCTGTTTCGCTTCACTCTCTTTCCCCTTGTCATTTTTGTTGAAGAAAAGCTTGCCTTAGATCTGTTAAAAGGGGAGGATCTTAACCTGATTCACCGTTCTTCTCTCAACAAGAGCGCCAAATGATGGATCGTCGACCCTGGGGGTAGTCGGAATCTGAGAAGTAAGGGAGAAAACCGATGAGAATGCCAAGTAAAATAGAGTATCGAACTCAGCAGAGTAACAATAAGAGAATTCTTTTTCGAATCCCTTTTCACATGTTGAAAGGTGATATTTATACTAATGGAGAAATACTTGGCCAACATGTAAAAAGATGTTATACTATTCTGGTGAAGACATGTGTCCTGCATATCTAATAGAATAAACAAACTAGTCTAATAATATGTTGACACGTGTAAAGGTGATCGGATAGATAATTGAGACAGTTGGTTGATTGAAACTATGCGTAACATATTCGTACCAGCATACACGTGTAGGTTACACGTGTATTATCCAGAATATTCTTTACCTTATCCGCTTGGAGTGACGTGGCGCTTCGTACAATGTTGGTGACATGGCGGTAGTTTGTGTGGCACACTTGATTTCGTGAAATGTTTAAGTCCATACAATGTTGGTGAGACCTCGAGCTCCTGGAGGTCGGAGCTTGTGAAAGGTGAGCTCATATACGGAGGAACTAACTCTGGTCTTCAGTTTGTCCGGTAGTGATGATTTTTCTGCTGGTTCTCGTTGACTTCGAGTGACCTTGCATTGATGCCTTAGGTCAGAACTGGTACCGACCTCGGTGTGCCCGAGGCCGGCCTCATATTTTGCCTTATCTGGGCGATCCCTGAGCTCAATGTTCGTGCCGACCTCAAAGGGCCGAGGTCGACCACGTCTGTATTTCTGGCCTTTGTCGATCCGTCGCCTTGTGTCTTTTCCTGACCTCAGGTGTTGAGGTCGGCCTCAGCTCAAACTTTTGTATTTAAGTGTTTGAGGTGTTTTGGGAGCCTTTCGTTCGCCGATTGTGCTACCCCTGGAGTATATGAGAATATACTCCATCAGATCTAATTAGGGAACATTGGAATAATGGTAGTGGGTTACTCCCATTATTATGGAGAGAGAATTAATTGTGCCCGCACAACTCTAGAGTGAGGAAGTTATAGAGTCTACTCCGTATGTTCTTTGCTTTTCCAATTCAAGGGCTTATGCTAGAGTGGCAAGAGCTTAATGAGATAAAATTATTTCGAGATTACTGAAATCAGAAATCCTCTAGTGGTACTGTCCACACTTGCATTTTTGCAACCAACAGAAGCGAGTTCTAAATGAAAGAGGAGGTTCTTGTTGGTCATGGTTTCTAGCGGACCGAACCAGCAGAGTAATTAGATCGCGTAATTACCAGAATTCTTGAAATTGCACTTTATTCCCAATCATCAATTTAGTCTCACATCGAGGGACAAAAGGTATAATCTTTGTTGGATTCAATCTTATGTCTTCTTAGACTACTTTTTTCTTAGGTCCCAATACGCAAACAACCAAAATCAGTGAGGCAAACGCCGGAGAATATTTGCCAAGTATTATTAAAAATCAAAGAGAAAAGATAGGGGGGGACTAGACCAAAACTTCTCGTAAAACATAAAAATTTAACATGTATATCTGAAAGAAGGAATACCAAAAAAATCTAGCTAATAAGCTTTTCTAATGGTAACAGGTAACATATTCACAGATTTGAAAACTGTAAAATGGGCCGTCACATGAGTAGCAATGTAATGGGCTGTCCAATTTTTTTTCACGTCAAACATGTCCAAAAGACGAGTTTTTTTCGAATTAATGTTAATTAATTAATTAATTACGAAAATAATGCTGGTAAAAAAATATTTACCGATCTACTGCTGGGTTTAACCATGGTTAGGGAAAGTCGACTTATAAGTCGCCCAACCGTTGGGCGACTTTCCCCTTCCATATGAACGGAGACCAACAACTACTGCTAGCCACGCACGATCGTGCCTGGACGGGTAGGCACAATCGTGCCTAATTCCGAAAACAGAATTTCATAAGTTTTTTTGCCCCATTTCAACCCAGACTCATCTTTTTGCTATAAATAAGGTCTCTCTTCTCCTGTTTAAGTGTTACGAGCGAGATGCAACACATTATAAAACATACAACACACATGTTCACAAACACATACATAAACACATACAACTCACCGGTAAAACACAGTACAATCATCAATCATTCATAACAATTAATCATCTGATATTCATACTCGAACACATAAATACAACATACAAGAGAAAATACATAAAATGTTGTAAATTGTTCCTACAACATCTAAAATGTTGTAAATTATCTAAAATGTTGTCCAAGAAAAACTGCAATACAAAAGACAAAGTAGAAGTTGTCATGGTCATCTTGATCACTCGATTTAGGATCCGTTGTCACCTGCATGCCTACAAACAAACAAAATCGTATTAGTTAATTTTTACTATTATACTAATTCTTTTTTTTAATCATCAATTTTATTAATTACTATGTTTTCATGCAACACTGAGATGAACTGTGAATTACTATAATTAACACCTTACACACTGGACCCCCATCGTGTCTTGATGATCTCTTCGCACATGTGGCCCTATTATGGCCGGTTTGGTGGCATTTTCCACATCTAACCGTTCCTCGGGGACCTTCATCCATCTCATTCTTAATACGTGTGGACTTAGGTCTTCCCTTAGCCCGAAGCATAGATGGATCGTGCATGATTTCAGGTCCATTGTATGTAGGCCAATAATCACGATCATGAATGGGTTTGAAGACTCTATGATATGTGGCCGCGTATTGGTCAGATGAGAAAAACTTATCCACAAATGGAGCATAAGACAAGCTACGTTGTCTGCACACGGCTAACACATGGGAGCATGGAATCTTATTTATCTCCATCTTTTTACAAGTGCAAGTTTTCCGTTTCAGATGGACAATTTGTTTTCTCCCACCCTTCCCCAACGTTCGGCCACCACAACCGGTTTCTACTTGAAATAACCCTCGGCCTAAATCAAATGGAGTAACTATGTGATGCTTGGCCTTCTCTCTATTCTTATCAATTAAATCTGTGATGTATGGGGAGTACTCGTGGCCTTCTGTCACTCTCATTTTACTGGTTTCACGCCTATTAACAAAATAAGCATTAACCCGGTAAAAGGAAACCTGGACCAAAGCGGTGATGGGCAAATATCTAACATTTTTCATCACGCTATTGAAAACCTCTGCCAAATTAGAGTTGATGGTACCGTATATGTACCCGCCATCGTGGTGCAATGACCACATTTCCGGGGGAATGTTCCCCAGAAATTGTCGTGCCTCCAAACTCATTTCATCTATCTTCTTGAACCCACCACCAAACTTCTTTTTCTGATGTTGCCGTGCGGTCCAGACAAAAAGATTTTTTAGATGAATGTCTTTGAAATGAGTGTGCACATTCGATGCAAGATGGCAGATACATAACCTATGATGCGCATAAGGCTCCTCCCAAGTACTGCCCACCTCATTCATTGCCCTAACAATACCTCCATGTCGACCAGAAATGACACACAACTCCCGATTAGTGACAAACTGCCTAATACATGCCATAAACCATGGCCAACTATCCCCATTCTCAGATTCAACAACTGCAAAGGGCACTGGAAATATTTGGTTGTTCGCATCACAACCCATGGCCACGAGCAGTGTACCCTTTTACTTTCCATACAAGTGTGTGCCATCAATAGTAAGTACGGGTCGACAATGCTTAAAACCATGTATTGGTGGCTTGAATGCCCAAAAAAATCTTTGAAACTGCATATAACCTGTGGGAGTATTAGGGGGTGGGTACCACTGCACAATAGTTCCAGGATTTGAATGTTGGAGCGCTGTCATGAAACGGGGCAATTCAGAATATGACTTCTCCCAACCGCCAAATATTTCTGCTATGGCCTTTTGCTTCCCCATCCATGTTCTCCAGTATGATACCGTATACACATACTTTTCCTTCAGCATCTCAATTATAGTATGCACTTTAAGGGAAGGATCTGTGCGAACAATGTCAATCACATCTTTACAGATGAAATTTGAAGTCAAAGCCACGTGATTGGTAGTGTCGGTGTTCCCAACACACGTAGCAGAATGAGGTCCAGGATAACGCACAATTGTGAAGGTGTCAAGGTTGCCTTTGTTCTTTGTGGCGCGTATTCTGCAGGGGCAATTACATTCTTTCTTCCTTTTGCATTGTGCCACCCATTTGTGTTTATCGGACTCTATCACCTGAAAAAATTGGTTCCATTTGATAGAATACAAGCTCACCATATTGATGACTTGTTCTTTGTTGTCAAACTGTTGACCGACCTCAAACTCACCTTCGGGGGTAAACCTTTTCTCACCTGATCCACTCAGCCACGCATCAGTAAAGCCTTCAGGGAGATCATACATTCTAGTAAAGTGGGTAGACGGGGCAGTTGCCGTGACCATATCACCATCATCTTCATCATCTTCTGTCATATCTTCACCATTGATGTTGTCGTCAGCATCATCATCACTTCCCTGCCCATTCACAAATGATGCACCGTTGTGCAAATACCTACCATCTTCCTGTATAACCATGTCCATTACAGGAGCATTTGAGGAGTTCCCAGCATTCACACCTGCATTGACATAATGCCTAGATACAACAGCATTTGATGTTGATGGAGTACGATAAGCGTCACATATGGATTCCTCAATGTATATCTCAAGCATTGACATGTCCTCCATCTGAACTATGGCCCACATATTTGTTATAGCTAGCTCATCAGTGAGGGGCATAATCATGTACTTTCCCCCGTTCATGGGAAATTTTATTTTCAAACGCAAAGAACAACTAGGATGAATCATTGTGGTTGTATGTATTTTTTGAAGGATCTCGAGCATGCAAGCACCACGACAAACCATGACAAATGTGGTTGTACCACCTTCATGGCATATTTGACCAACATCCTCATAATAGTTCCCTCCCCAATGACACACGATTGGGAAGCTTGAGAAATCCATATTCTAATAACAATTCAAATATATCCAAAAGTCAAGATTCACAAACAACTCACATTTCAATATGAAAATACCCAAATTTTGATATCTACATTCAAGTCTACATTTCAATACCCAAATTTAGCTACATTCAAATCCACCCAAATGCCCAAATGTCAAAATACACTTTAAAATTTACAATCAATTTCAAATCAAATTTCAACATTTCATAATCTAAAAATTCCAAAATTTTAACATTCAAAACCCTAAGTTAAAAAAGAGATGAAATGGAGTTTGATTTACCTACAAGAAAGAAGAAAGAGTGTTGAAGATGAAGATGGAGGTTTGCCGGAGTGGGGTCGCCGAATATGGAAGTTCGCCGGAGTTGGAAATGGCTCGGTCGTCCTTCGTCCTTCGTCCTTCGTAGCTGCTGCTTGGGGGATTTGGGGATTGGGTTTCGTTCGCAGTGTTCTGTTTTGTGGTTGGACGCTGTTTTTACTTAATGGAAAGTCGCCCAACCGTTGGGCGACTTTCCCCGGACCACGGTTAACCCAGCAGTATATTGTTAAATACTTTTAACCCAACCCTATTTTCGTAATTAATTAATTAATTAACGTTAATTCGAAAAAAAACTCCCAAAAGACACTCTCGTTCGAACAGCTTGGGTCAAGAACCCCTGAATGAACGCAGACCATCCGTCTTCCTTCTTAGCTGCGAAACGTTCAATCACTCCCAAGGCGTCTGATTGCACCTTGAATCCTTCATAGCCCGATTCCATCGCCCAGGTCGTCGCCGTTACCACTGCTCGCAACTCTGCTTCAAAACTAGATGCAGCATGGATCGGAAAGCAGAGAGCAAAAACCATCTCCCCCACTTCATTCCTCATAATAGCCCCGCCAGCAGCTCCTCCAGGTAAATAAGAAGCGTCAACATTTAGTTTTAGTTTACCTTTGGGCTTCATACACTTTGCTATAGCAAACAAAGGACCGTTCTTCTTGAAGGAGTTTGGAGTCAGACCTTCTTCGTACAAAATCTTAGGGACGAATGAACGTTTAGATTTTGTTAAGCTCAGAGCCCAGGTCTGTGTATAAATCATAATTTGAAGGATAAGATTATCAATCTTAGGAAATGAATACTCCGTATAAATTAAAAAAAAAACAATGAATTCTAGGAGATTTTTATTTGTATTATTTCAAGAATGTCATCAGACACTCATATTGTATCTTCATTGCCATCTTCATAGTTTTTTGTGAAAGTTTATTATT
Source organism: Cuscuta europaea (assembly GCA_945859875.1). Taxonomy (NCBI): domain Eukaryota; kingdom Viridiplantae; phylum Streptophyta; class Magnoliopsida; order Solanales; family Convolvulaceae; genus Cuscuta; species Cuscuta europaea. Next base: position 5,821,315 of record CAMAPE010000021.1, read on the forward strand.
CAATTCATTTTACTAACAACTCATTCGCCCAAATATAGTTGAGAACCAATTCATGAAGTTGTTCGATCATAGTTCTCTAATTTCAGAGACAACAGTGACATTTTGGATCCACCCTAAACACAGAGAAGCATGGTTCAGACTCGGACTCTATTTGGTTATCCACCAAATTCTTCAAATAAGTAAGAACTAGAACCAAGTCAAATAACTTATTGTTTAACTAATATATCATGAATTGCATTAATCTGGCACTAAGCATTAATTGTTTAACTTTGGTTTAACTAATTAGTTTGTTCAAGGGGTATAATTACCGTTACACTTGAAAATTCAATTGGTGATGTACGGAGTATAAGTTAAATACCATGTATACATGATGATGATAATTAAGCGAAAAAGAAATTACAATATGTAATTTTATTGTAATATGTAATGTTATTATGGTACAATGTTAAACATTAGAGATTATGAAACACTTCTTGGTAGACAACGTTTATTGTTTCATCCACCGGACAACTATAATTGCTTTGAATGAGGATTTTGGGACCTGCACGATTTGTAACCCTTGACACAGCAACAAACAATTGTCCATGACTGAAAAGAGGCTTTTTCAATAAGAGAGTGTCATGAGCGAGCAATTGACCTTTACTTTTATTGATGGTCATTTCATAAGAAGTCATATTAGGGAAATGCCTCCTTTGAAATCTAAACAGCAGCCTAACATCAGACGATGTCAAAGATAGTCACGATATTAAGATTTTCTGCCTTGCACTCATACATTGAGGACTTTACCCTTTAAGATGTGATCACAGATCTTTGTTACGATGAGTCTTGTCTCGTCACATAAACGATGATTGTTCAGTATTACGCAAAAGCATGACTGGTGTACCCGCTTTTAAAGTTTGAGCAACTCTGCTATTCAAGAGTTCTGTACCATGCAACTCTTTTATGAGATCATGGGTTGAATCAGATTTGCAAATGCTGTCTGTATTGAGGTACATTCAAGCAACTTCCATGTGATTCAAACTTGTCATATTTTTAGGTGCTTCTTATATAATATTATAAGAAATTTCCATTGACATTATCCATATAATTGTGTGGTTTTTCAAATATGTTAAACATTGTTTTCATTTCACCAAGATATCAAAGATTAAACTCCCACTTAATTGATTAAGATCATATCTTGGTTTCTTTTCATAGGTGGTCTGATATGAGGCTTATTGAGTGTCGCAATGGCCACCGGAAGAAATACATTATCATGTCGTTTGTCTGATAATCTTTGCTTATTTTTTACGCTAAAAAATATCAATACACTTGCATGACACCTTTGTGTGGCTAATACAGCTCTCATGCGATGCACAGTTGGTGAATTTATTCAAACCATTTATAATTTGTATTTAATGTTAGTATGTTTTAGTATTGTAAACACATTACATGACAGTGTTAAAAATTAAATTGTAGTAATGAGGCCGCACGATAATGTTACAAAAATAAATCGTAGTAATTAGACCACACATGTAATATATCAAAAACATTTATATGAAAATATAATATACTCCGTATGTTTTTTACATTCAATTAAAAATTAGAGATTATGAAACACTTCTTTTCAAGAGCATTCGTAAATTATCATCAGAATGTCGATCGTCATCGTTTTAAATTAAGATTTTGAAACCTGCATGATTCTTAAACCTTGATACTGCAACATACATAGTACAATTGTTAATGATTAAGACATTTTTTTCAAAAGACATTGAATGCGGACAGATATCTGTTTTCTTTATCATCGGTCAAGCATCGTAAACCATTTTATCCCAATCTTAGTGGAACGGAGGTGGTAGTTGATTAGCAACTCAATTTAAAATTTAGAAACATTTGGGGCCCGTTTGATAACACCTATTTTTAGTTTATCAGTCTTATTGGTCTTATCACCCAGTTTTTAATTTATGGAGTACTAAACATGCACTCCATCCATCCCGCTAAGATTGTCCTATCTTTCCTATTTCCCGTCCTACTAAGATTGCCACATATCAAATTTGGTAAAATTTATGCGTTTCCAAAGGATTCTTACTTTATTCTTATTTTATCAAAATCAATATCAACCACATTAACCCAACTTTCTTAATAAGTGCCCTTCCTCCTCATGTCCCAATGTTAGTGGGACGAATGCAATAGTTTTTACTTAAGTTGAAGTTAGAGTCACTTTTCTGGTTGAATTAACTGAAATTAGTGTAATGACCATTCAATATCCTAAATATAATTTTTCATGTAATTTTTTCATTAAGAATTTTATTAAGTTGAAGTTGGAGTCGCTTTACTTAAGAATTTTTCATGTAATTTTTTATTAATAAATTTTATTATAAATATAATTTTTCTATAAATCAATGAATTCCGCTAATTCAGTAACTTCAGTCAAAATTTCATATATAATATATAGTATAATATTTTATAAAATTACATATGCTATAGCAAATTAAACCGGTTCCACCAATTTTAACTTTACCAAACATGGTCTTAATTTTGAAATTTTTGTTCATAACAAAATTAAATTTTCATTTCATCAAAATTACAAATGTGTAGTGCTCCTTTGAAACGATGGGGGCTGGATATCGGGGCTGATCATTTTGGCCTCATAAACATGACACCTCGCCACCTAGGGTTAGATAGAACACATTTCCCCAAACTCCTCCTCCACACCCTTCGAACATCTGAAAACATCATTTCACAATTCCTCTTTCATCGCAAACTCCTTTGCTTTGATGGTAGCCTCCACAGTATCTGACATCTTACAAACACCGCATCCTCCACCAAAGGTCCTCTCATCCACTTCCAGGTACTCGGCTACCATTCAAGCAAAATCTTAGTCATCATCGACCGACGGTAGCAGGTTGTTTTAGATCCGAGGAAATGTGGCCGATACCTAAAACGATGAAGCTTCTCAAAGACCGGGCATAGGAGAGTCATTAGAGGTATGATTCCTACAGTTTTTAGTTTATTGATTTGAATTTCAAACTGAAAAATTTATTTTGTCAGAGAGATGGACGGAGATTCGGCTGAAATTTTAGACACGTCCTAATCCAGACGCTGCTTAAAGGCAAATGCTCCTCAAAATTATTTCAGGTATTTCGTACATTTGGTAATTCTAGTACTTTACATAAATTGATGGTGGTATGTTGCTGTTCTAATGATTTTCTTTTTACTATTTTGCTGATTCCATTGATGGTCTCTTATACATTGTTTTAACAGTTGCTTGGAAAACGTAATTGGAATGTTGCAATTTGGGTAAACTCCATCCTAATCTGACTATTTAATGTTTAAAAGCTAATGTGTTGACTTGAAATCATTGATATGTCTGAAGTGGCTAAACTCTATCTAACACGTCCAATTCTTATAATCCTGATTACTGTCATATTTATAAATATTTAAAAGCTCTAGTGTGGAATTACAAACAAATAACCCCCATATTTTTTAATCATTATAATATAAACTCATGAATCCAAATAAATAATTTTCTGGAATTGGCTAAACTCTGGCTAATTTGCGTGTTTTTCTCTTGTAACATAATTTCCCAAAAATGAAAACAATGATTACCTAGGGACAGCTAAAATTTGCAAAAGGTGTATACCTTTAAATCTCATAAAATAATCACCTGAAATTTAACCAATGAATTGTTTGGTCTTTGCTAAACTCTATCAACTTGCATATTCTATTCTTTTTATGTACAGAGTACTATATATTAAAAACTCAAAAATTATATTATTGGCGATTTATACTCTAGGAAACATATTGGTTTTCCTAACACTAAGTCAGTGATTATCTTTCTAAAATGAAACCTACATATCATCTTACACATATCTTACTGAAATGGCTAAACTCTGCCTAATCTGCCTAACTTGTATTCAAAATATGAATTGCCGGTCAGTTTTTCGGGATTTTTAATCTCAAATGTAGAATTACAAACAAACCTGCCCATTTTTTGGGGTTGGGTAAACAACAATTTCCTCAGAGATTTTCTGGAAAATGAAAACAATAATTTCATGGGCATTGGTAAAATCTGCCCAAGATGTATACATTTTTAGATCTCATAAAATAATCTCATGAAGTGAAACCAATGAATTGTTGGTTTTGCTAAAAATGAATTGTTGGTCTTTCCTAAGCTCTATCAATTTGCCTATTTTATCTTCTCTATATACTTAAAACTCAAAATTATATTATAGGTGATCAATACTCTAGAAAACATTTTGAATTTTCCAACACTAACTAACTTAGTGATTATCATTCTAAAATGACACCTACAAATAATCTTAAACATATCTTACTGAAATGGCTAAAATCTGCATAATCTGTCTAACTTGTCTTCATAATCTGAATTACTGGTCAATTTTTCAGTTTTTTAATCTCAAAGGTAGAATTACTAACAAACAACCTGCTTATTTTTTGGGGTTGGCTAAACAGAGATTTCTTGAATGATAATTTCTGGAAAATGAAAACAATGATTTAGTGGGCATAGCTAAACTGTGCCTAAGTTGTATATCCTTTATCTTCTAATATAATATTCTGAAATGATATCAATGAATTGTTGGCTTTTCCTTACTCTATCACACGGCCTATTTTATTCCTCTCTGTTACTCTAGTAAACTTTAAGATTAAGCCAAAATGCTTTCCCGCTTAATCTGCTAATATAATATCATAAAATGATCGATGCCTATTATATTCTTCTCTTTATACTCTAGTAAACTTTAAGAACTATGGATTTTTCTTCCTTCGCTTGTGCTTCTTAAATTGGTATTTTCTTTGTGCTTCTTCAAGTCTTTGGCCAACTAAGATGAATGTACCCCTGAGCTGCTGGAATAAAATCTCTCAATAATTGTAAAGATGAAAAACATAGCTTAGCAAAAAAAGCAGCATGTTTGGTTTTGGGTGAGGTGCAATTTTCATTTAGGGATTACCTATCAAGACTCATTGTTGGGTAGGTGCCACTTTGTAGTTCTTTCTATTGGAATAAGAATAGGTGCCAAGAAACTGCAGAAAATTTTGGCTCTTCTTCCTTTCCTTGTGCTTCTTGAAGTTGTATTCTGAGTTGCTCACTCATTGCATTAATATTTGTACCGTGATTTCCATCTCTCATTATCAAAAGAAATACTACGGAGTATATATGAATTATATGCATACATATTTTGATGATATTCCATCTTATTGAAGCCTAAGAATTGATTGAACAAAGAAAGAGGGTGAGTGGATAATGTGGTGTTCAATGGATCGAAGAGTGTCCGTATTTATAGGAAATGCATAATCTTGCTAGAAAGAAAAAAATACACTTGTCCCAAGAAACAAACTGTCAAACTTTGTGTACGCATGCCTCAAGAAACAGGCCGGAGGGATTTGATTGAGGATGTTTTCTTTTTATTTTTCAATTTCAAATATTGAACCGTGAAGAAGATGGCTTTACACTGTCACGCGTGCACAAAATAGTACACTGACATGTGTCAAAGAACTGTTTCAATGAATTGTCAACTGTGTAATTTCTAATCTTCACTGTTCATAATTTCCATCATCAATTCCAGCCGTGTACTTTCACTTTAATCAGGGCTTTTAGTAATTTCCAGCCATGTACTCTCTTACCTTAAGGATTTGGGGGGAACACTGTTCAAAGAATAATGCTAAAAACCTTTTGCTTTTATATAATGATAGATCCTTATACTGAAAGGACTATACTCAAGGCTCTCAAGAATCCTCCACCGAATCTCCATAAGCCTTTCCCCAAGTTATACTCCACATGCTGAGGGGTGTATTCATTTGAGACTTCTGTAGACAATTTTTAAATATGAGATTTTAGGAGACATTTGAGACTTATGTGTATTTGTCTAGATTTGTGTGCATTTGGACATGAGACATATTAGGACATTTTTTGGATTTTGTTTATTTAATTTTTCCCTTAAAATTAAAAAGTGTCATTAAGGATAATAATTTCATGGTAACAAAAATTACAATGCACTTATTACAATGAAGGGAAAACTTTGCATCCACAGTTTGAAATAACGCGAAAGTGATTCTCAATGTTATGAAAGCATAAAAACAAAAATAACTTAACATTAATGCTACTTGGACAATCACATGAGCTATACTAGTTCATAGCATAGCTTTAAAAAAATACTAGTTCATAGCATCATTTCACATATTAGTTGCTATTGTGTCCCTCCATGCATTTGCATTACCCCTTTGTTGTTCTTGACTTTCAAAATATTGGTCATCATCTTCCGCTTCAAAAGATTGATTTTCATCTTAAGGATCAACAATCAATTCATCAGAGTGACATTCCCTAGTACTCGACTTCATTATTTGAAAGGGGAATCAATATCTAAGCGCATAGTATGTCTTGTAGCCCTTTAGGGTGATGAGCACCACCCCACCTCCACAACCATTGGATCCTGATGACGATCCAGTAGTCATTAAGGTCCAACATTTCTCCTCTTCTTGGCATTTCTCTTCGACAAAATCCCGAACAGTACACTCTACTACGAAGTCTACCAAGATCTGCCCTTTTATTGTCATTCACGGTTGGAACTCTACCTTGTATTGGCTAATCGGGAGTGACCATTTTTTTACCCTTTCTGTTTTGGCCGTCCGAAAGAGAGTACCTACCCCAAGGTCTGAGAGAACCCTAATTGGGTGTGCATGGAAATAGTGAGCAAGCTTCTTGGCTGCCAAAGCTGTCGTTTCCGATGCGCGATACTTGAACTCGGCACCGTGGAATACCTTGTTGATATAATACACCAAGCATTGTACTCAATTCTCTTCGCGAACTAATACCGAACTAACCGCACTCTAGGAGATCCCCAGATATAGGATGGGGGTTTCACCCATTTTGGGATTACTAAGCAGAAGATTAGACAGTAAATACTTCTTTAGGTCGTCAAAAGTAGGGCTGACATTTTAAACCGAAAACAGAAAACCGAACCGAAAAAACCAAACCAAGCAATAAAAAAACCGAACCAAAACTGAACTGACTTGAACGGGACCCGAACATGAATCAGTTTAAAGACGTTTTTTTTGCATTTTAAAATCGGTTCAAACTGAACTGAACTGAATTTTATTAATAATTCTTCAGAAGCAATAAGTAATAAAATGTACACAAGTCCTATTATTAACAACTTGTTGATGTGGTTCCGTGGTTTAGCATAAAGCTCTATGCGCACGCGTACTAACGTTTTCACCCATGTTTGGTTCCCTCCTTCTACCTCTGCTTTTCATTTTATTTTTCTGACACTTGAAACAATTCCCACACCGATTCAAGAGGAGGATATACTCCTCATACATGGCTATATATACGCTCCATCGGGATAATGTTGGCCCAGTTGGAATAGGCGCACATGGCCCCGCTTCAACGGTAGTCTTAGTTTAATGTTTCGAAAATCTTTCGGGGTTTTCCTCAAACCGACCCGAAATTTCGGTTTCCGATAACTTGGGTCTCGATAATATTTGGTTCGGTTGCAGTTTATGGAATTTGAGGAACCGAAAAGTCGGGTTGGTTTGAAATTTTCCCATTTCGGTTCTGGAACCGAAACCAAATCCATCCCTAGTCAAAAGCGGTCTTGAAATCTTCAGTCCATGTGAATCCGTTGCTCTTCTTCAAAATTTGGAAGAACGATAATGACTTTTTTGCCAACTTGGAAAAGAATCTTAATAAAGCCTCCGCCTCCACCAACGTTGGCATGGATGGCCCATGATGAGGAGAAAGTTGTCTAGATTTAGCATTGGGAATGATATCCTAGAAGGGTGTGGTAGGGTTTCCACCTCCCTCTGAAAAGTGCATAAACTTGATAATGCGTAGCCGCAGTCCACGCCCAGAACGGGACCTCTGACGACAGGTGTTCAAATTTGGGATGGGCGAGTCGTGGGGTGTCTGGAACTCCCCACACCATGCAAACAAGTTTTCAAGTCGCCCGCAATTAGTACATTATCATCCTGTCATCAGAAATCATTACACCGAGAGTGAGATCCTTTATCCTCATTGATAACCTAATTGACTCTGGCATTTCCATGATTGCTTCCAACACGATTGATGTTATGTGATCCGACTATATTTAATCGTGTAGGTATCATAAATCAAGTCTCAATAAAAGCACCAAATGATGGTGTATAATTCTAACCGCAACAGCTCATTAATGATGGGTTTGGTGTGTGCAAGAGATGTAAATATTTTGGCTGCATAAGACAATCTTATTATTCCAACAGCGGATCCTTTTTAGGGTATTTACAAGAAGTATTTCTAGACATAATGCTACAGTAGCTAGAAGACATAACCAGCACATTTAATAATTTAATCACGAGAGGACTTTAATAATGTCTTCGTCATAACTCTCGTATTCAATGCCCCTTTTATGCCCATGTTTCTTCAGGTTTATTCCCTCCCTGCCCCATGCGCTTGTGGATGACTTTGCCACGTAAATCCTAAGGAGAGTCCGACCTTGTTGGGACTCCAGCCAGGCTCGAGACCTGATGTTCAGGTCGGCCTAAGCGTGGTTGATCCTTCGTGGACCTTGATCCCCATGTTCAGGCCCACACAACTTTATCTACTAATCTTGTGTTTTAGGCTTCTCTTGAGCTGGGTCATAAGTGACTTGTTGGTTATGGCAAAAGCCCATAATACCATCAAAAGATATGCTCTTTCATTCTACATACACCCCTCTCGACATGCTCTTGGAGCACAACATGCACATTACCTCATCCATATTTTTTGATCATATAACATCTTACACCGCCAACATCTTTGGAGTTACGCTTTAGTAAGGAAGAACCAATTGTTGAATTTAAATTCCAGGATTGACATCATACTATTCATAATCATGCACACATAGAATGAAATTTAGGAATATTGAGATCCATGATGGATGAATAAAAATGAATAAATCTATAATCCACTCTAGCCTCTATTCTTATGAGACTTGTTGAATCCAAGGACTCGTAGATGGATGCAAACATATATTGGACATATCAACACACAAGAAATGAGATGAAAACAGAGAAGAGATTGATAAGATAAGTGATATTTCATTGATTGAGTAAATGATCGCTTATCTACACCAGTATTTCTCTCACAAGTCTGTGGCTCTTGTCTCTCAGAAGAATGTAATTCACATATGCTTACTTACCAATTTACCATAATAGGTAATATTTATACTAAGGACAGTGTGCAAAAAATTTAAGGCTAGAATATTTGGGCCCTAACACTTAGGTGGTCCATCCTTTTTGTAGCTAGTGTATCTTTCATGATTAAATACACAGGGGCTAAAGTAATGAATACAAAACAGAGAGTAAAAAAAAAGGTCATAATAAAAATTTCTAACAATCTCCTCCTTTGTAATCAATTGGCGTTATAGCGTGATTATCTCTGTGTTGCAAAGAAGGATCTTTGGATCCCAAGTGACATGCCAAAATGTGTAGTGCGAAATGTTGTAAAAATGTGGATGTAAATGATGTTTTAATTGACTCGTAACGATATAGTATAAAGTAAGTGAGTATCGTTCCGCTAGAGAATGGCTCACAAAGAGAACTAGAATTAATGATTGATTTTTAGCTAATCAGAAATTAATAACATTTTGCAATGGAGCTAAGTGAACCGATTTTTTTTTGTTATCTTGTTTTTATCGATGCGAAATTGCTAGAGAGTAAAATAAATCACAATACTTGGTAATTTAACAATTAATGATATAGAGAAAATTAGGCTTGGGCTAAGAGTAATTTTATTTTGATGTTCATAATAATAAAGATTTAACTAATTAACTTAGTTACTTTTAGGTGTGTGAATGATTTACAAATGGTAATCTTCTAATCGTTCCCCCCGACTTAGTTGATTACACTATCTTAAATTAATTCCGCTCCCGTGATAATTTTATTAAGATAGTAAAAAGTACAAAATCAAATTATCCTAAATTTTTTAACACTTCCGTGTAGCAATTTAGTGGGTGGATTAATAAAAAGTATTTTAATGAAATTTCACTCCCGTGATAATATTCATTTCCCAATATAATGTATTTAGCAGATTAGAATATTCAACCCAGCACTCCTAAAATTAACCAATTAATAGTTTTAACCAATTATTATCATATGAACATTAATAGTAAAAATTACATCTTGCCCAAGCCTAAACTTAATTTAGTTACACATAATTACGGTAAATAAAATAAAAGCAAAATTCATGAAAGACATAATAAATTTAACAGATTAAGGAAATTAAAGTGAGTGTTTAAGTAAGAACCTGAAGGCATAAAATAATGAAGAACATAGATGGACTGGAATAGAAAAGTTGAAATCCTTGTATTAAGCTGGAACTGATTGAACGAACTGATAATCCCAAATTAACTTCAATACCAAATATCACAAGCTAAAATTCTGGAACTGAGAATTATAAACTGAAATCTATACAGAAAGTGTTCTTGGCAGAATCACTTTTATTATATCACTTTTACTAATACTTCGTATAAACTAAAGAAAAGAGAAAAATGATTTCTATCAGAACTTGGTGTCTTTTGCAGCTCCTGGATGGCCCTTTATATAGTAGTAGGAGAAGGGGCTTAAGCATAAAAATCCTGAAATGAAGGTGCTGAAATCAATTTTTGGTTGGCTTTTACTTCAATCTTCCATCCGATTTGATCGCCGCTATCAATTTCCTTATGCAAATAGTACCTCTCCTGTTCAATGTGTATTTTTTTCTTCCTTGCTATCTTGCTCTCTCTGGTTGCCGACTGAAAGTGATGAAGACCACCCTGATTTTAATTGCTTAGCTTGGAGTTTTTAGGTCCCACCAATCAATGAAATCAATTTGGATTACTTGCTTCTTTCCTTCTTGGGAGTTTTATGTGGCTGGAGTCTCCAATCACTCAAAGAGTGAATAGTACTTGCTAGCCAAAGTCTTGGCTCTTATCCGCCACTTACATTATTTGGGCCGGTTAACTTTTTGATCAGTTAATTGGTCAACAGTTAACCGGTACATTTTATTACAGACAGTCTGGCTTATTCTGAAATGTATTTCGGGTCTGTTGATAAATATTTAGAAGTTAAAGTAAGGACCTGCTTCACTTTGATGATTTTTCCGTCTTCACTCGGGAGTAATATTTATTTCTTTTCAGAGATTAATATACGTCCCGAGTTATCCTGAAACTAAAAAATATACCAAAACAAGTGCAATACCTTAAAATGTTCAAGATGATAAAAATTAATCCTTTTTATTTAAAAATGTAAAATAAAACATTAAAAGTGTGACAAAACAATATCGTAAATATGGTAAATTAGGAGTACATCAACCCCCCCATACTTATGATTTTGCTTGTCCTCAAGGCAAAATATTTACATTCACACAAACAAGCAAGCAAAAATGAATTGCCAAACCATATGTATAATCATCAAATCATGCACACTTTTCTTTCAATCCACCTTGTCAATCAAATTCCCTTGACTTGTCACAAAATAAGAGTAGTTAGAATCATAAAAATGTTTTGCATATCATCTGAAAAGTTTTTGTCAAATCTTAACTCCAACAAACGCAAAGTGTGTGATGTGAAAATGCAAAGTGTGTGATGTGAAAATGGAATCTAGCTTCGTTTGTTCAACCATGCAAAATTATGCAAAACAAGATTTTCCTATCAACTTATTTTAGACAAAACACAATTAAGATCAAATAGGACTTTTCACATTGGGTTATAATGGGGTCTGTGGGAAAAGGCTTATGAACAAAGGGAGTTAATGAGGAAACAAAAGAAATGAACTTGACATAAATTTAACAAATTTAAAGAGGTACTATGTCACGCCCCGGACCGCATCCGAGCCACGTAGACAACCGCCGTACAACCCGATAAGAACAACAACAGTTCATCCCTATTGAATTGTACAAGGCGTCCGATTGATTCTATTGCCAAACCGATTAGTAAACACATACAATCAACATCAATATCATAATCAAACAAATGCGGAAATAATAATATGTTTGATACTTAGCCACACGTGGCAAACACGGGCACGCAGGCCCCCAACTGTTTTAATGAAAACATTGTTCAAAAATCCATGAGCAGTTTATAGATTTCAAAAATACGAATGGAAGCACGAACCACGTCTTCCCTCCTCGAAGGATCACCCTAGGCAAAGGTGCAGGTAGTAGGACTCTAGCCTCAACCTGAAAAATGTGAGGCCCCCCGAAGGGGTCGGTACTCCATAGAAGTACTAGTGACAAGCAGGCTATATGAAGAATAACTAATGTTTCAGACACGAGACCCAAAAATAGGGTGATATATACATATAGATGTCCCTCATCCACCCGATGATACATACTGTATATATACTCGTAAAATACTCAATCCGTAGGTCATTTACCTTAAAGAGTCTTTTAGAGATAAAGTTCTTACCTGACTTTTCTCACTCCTTTCCCGGTTACCTAGCTCACAAGCTATAGTCTACCTTCGATTCATACTACCGAGTGTTTTAGGATCATTTACCGTCCAAGGCACTCAACCCATCCTGGAGTATTTAAGATCATTTACCGTCCAAGGGTACTCGGCCCCACCTGGAGTATTCTGGATCATTTACCGTCCAAGGGTACTCGACCCCACCTGGAGTATTCTGGATCATTTACCGTCCAAGGGTACTCGACCCCACCTGGAGTATTCTGGATCATTTACCGTCCAAGGGTACTCGACCCCACCTGGAGTATTCTGGATCATTTACCGTCCAAGGGTACTCGACCCCACCTGGAGTATTCTGGATCATTTACCGTCCAAGGGTACTCGACCCCACCTGGAGTATTCTGGATCATTTATCGTCCAAGGGCACTCAATCCCCAGTCTATTCTCTACCAAATCCTAACCTGGATATGGCTAACCTTTCATTCCTTTAACTATGGACAATGCCTAGCCCTATAGTCATATAACAATCCTTAGGATCCAACGTAAGCGGGTCCCACCCGAACGACCCACGTTAACCTACTCAAAACTACCCGTTTTGAGTATAAACCAATACCCGGTCGGGTATCCAACCTTACCCGGTCGGGTAGGGTGAGGCAGTAGCCCCTGGAGCCAACTTTACTTGAGACCCGGTCGGGTCTATACCCATACCCGGTCGGGTCTAGTGTGGCAGTGGCTCTAATTTTAATCAAAACCCGGTCGGGTATTTACCCATACCCGGTCGGGTCTGACCTTCGTCTTCGCGGTCAACGCTCGTTTGACCGCCCAAACGAAGTCCGATTATCGTGAAATTTTATACACTTATACTTCTTGACGTCCTTGATCCAAAAATACCATTTTGGATCCCTGGAACACCACACATAATAAGTTATCACGTTTTTAATCACCAAACCTACATAACATGCTTTTCTACTATGTTTTATGCAAAATCATGGCATAAGCAAACACTTGATTATTCTTAATCATTCCATAAAACATGTTTTTGATTGCTTTAGGTAATCTCATGCCTCACGCAAAAGTTATAAAGCATAAATCCGTCTTCTCACCTCAATGAAGCTTATGAAGTTCTAGCCTTCCCGATTTAGCTCCGGCGAAACTCCGGCGAACTTCAACGTACTCCGGCGATAGCTCCGGCGAAAATGTGTAGTGTGAAATGTTGTAAAAATGTGGATGAAAATGATGTTTTAATTGGCTCGTAACGATATAGTATAAAGTAAGTGAGTATCGTTCCGCTAGAGAATGGCTCACAAAGAGAACTAGAATTAATGATTGATTTTTAGCTAATCACAAATTAATCATTTTGCAATGGAGCTAAGTGAACAAATTTTTTTTGTTATCTTGTTTTTATCAATGCGAAATTGCTAGAGAGTAAAATAAATCACAATACTTGGTAATTTAACAATTAATGATATAGAGAAAATTAGGCTTGGGCTAAGAGTAATTTTATTTTGATGTTCATAATAATAAAGATTTAACTAATTAACTTAGTTACTTTTAGGTGTGTGAATGATTTACAAATGGTAATCTTCTAATCGTTCCCACGACTTAGTTGATTACACTATCTTAAATTAATTCCGCTCCCGTGGTAATTTTATTAAGATAGTAAAAAGTACAAAATCAAATTATCATAAATTCCTTAACACTTCCGTGTAGCAGTTTAGTGGGTGAATTAATAAAAAGTATTTTAATGAAATTTCACTCCCGTGATAATATTCATTTCCCAATATAATGTATTTAGCAGATTAGAATATTCAACCCATCACTCCTAAAATTAACCAATTAAGAGTTTTAACCAATTATTATCATATGAACATTAATAGTAAAAATTACATCTTGCCCAAGCCTAAACTTAATTTAGTTACACATAATTACGGTAAATAAAATAAAAGCAAAATTCATGAAAGACATAATAAATTTAACAGATTAAGGAAATTAAAGTGAGTGTTTAAGTAAGAACCTGAAGGCATAAAATAATGAAGAACATAGATGGGCTGGAATAGAAAAGTTGAAATCCTTGTATTAAGCTGGAACTGATTGAACGAACTGATAAACCCAAATTAACTTCAATACCAAATATCACAAGCTAAAATTCTGGAACTGAGAATTATAAACTGAAATCTATACAGAAAGTGTTCTTGGCAGAATAACTTTTATTATATGGCTACTAATACTTCGTATAAACTAAAGAAAAGAGAAAAATGATTTCTATCAGAACTTGGTGTCTTTTGCAGCTCCTGGATGACCCTTTATATAGTAGTAGGAGAAGGGGCTTAAGCATAAAAATCCTGAAATGAAGGTGCTGAAATCAATTTTTGGTTGGCTTTTACTTCAATCTTCCATCCGATTTGATCGCCGCTATCAATTTCCTTATGCAAATAGTATCTCTCTTGTTCACTGTGTATTTTTTTCTTCCTTGCTATCTTGCTCTCTCTGGTTGCCGACTGAAAGTGATGAAGACCACCCTGATTTTAATTGCTTAGCTTGGAGTTTGTAGGTCCCACCAATCAATGAAATCAATTTGGATTACTTGCTTCTTTCCTTCTTGAGAGTTTTACGTGGCTGGAGTCTCCAATCACTCAAAGAGTGAATAGTACTTGCTAGCCAAAGTCTTGGCTCTTATCCACCACTTACATTATTTGGGCCGGTTAACTTTTTGATCAGTTAACAGGTCAACAGTTAACCGGTACATTTTATTACAGAGAGTCTGGTTTATTATGAAATGTATTTCGGGTCTCTTGATAAATATTTCGAAGTTAAAGTAAGGACCTGCTTCACTTTGATGATTTTTCCGTCTTCACTCGGGAGTAATATTTATTTCTTTTCAGAGATTAATATACGTCCCGAGTTATCCTGAAACTAAAAAATATACCAAAACAAGTGTGATACCTTAAAATGTTCAAAATGATAAAAATCAATCATTTTTATTTAAAAATGTAAAATAAAACATTAAAAGTGTGACAAAACAATATCGTAAATATGGTAAATTAGGAGTACATCACCAAGTGAGTGATCGAATTGTCAGATGTCTCTGTAGATTTAGCCGCCTCGAGATGACTACAACCATTGGGGTGTTCAAAAGATTTTTTTCACAAAAGTCAAACCTATTTTTTGAGGGCGGTGCGAATAGATGAACTATGGGGGCAGTGCGAATAGATGAGCGCGTGATTGAGCAACATATGGTTGACAGGTTGCTGTCTCCTTCTCGTGTTAGGTAACAATTTTATCCCTTGGTCGTTTCAAATTTCTGCATTGTTCTCTATTTCTCAATTCCTGATTTGGTCTGGGGTTCATCATGTTGAGTGTATTCTACATTCCTTGTGAATGGTGTTTGTTGTGGTGGTTGTTTCTGTGAAGAGAGCGGGCCTTCTTCTCTGATTTGTTGATGTTGTGAAACAAATTTTAAGTATTACTTAAAATTGATCGCAAATAATAATATGTGAGAATATTGGATACAATCTATAAATATGAATCCTCTGATGCTTCACTTGCAATTTGACATAAATATAATTAAAGAAATTAATTCAAAATTAAATCTTTAATTCTTCAAATATTCGAACGTTCGTCAGATCTTCAAATCTTCGAACCTTCGTTCTTCGTATCTTCAAACCTTCAAAGTTTTGTTCTTTGAATCTTCGAATCTTCGTTCTTTGAATCTTCAAATATTCTTGAATTAAGAATTCAGCTTGAAGGACCTCCGGTTTTCAAGTGGCTTGATCTTCAACAAAAGGGCCGTTTTATGGCTTGATCTTCTGTTTAAGGGCCTCCCGGGATATGTGGCTTGATCTTCAATTGAATCTTGCTTCAATCTTAATATGAATATCTTCAAATCTTCAAAGTTTCGTTTTTCATATCTTCAAATCTTCAAAGTCTTGTTTTTCAAATCTTCAAGCTTCGTTCTTCAGATCTTCAAACGTTCTTCAACTTTTGGATTTATTTTATTAAGAATCGACGAAATCACGAAGGATTATTCGTATATTCTTAACAAAAATCGTGGCTTGATCTATTCCTCTTCTTCGGGATCGTTCATAGCCTTACGGGAGTTCTTGAGAGCTTTTCTGCAACGTTTCTTCGTCTGAAAATTCTCCTCCTTTTTCTCTCAACTGAGACCCCTATTTATAGGTGTGGAGGAGGTGAAAATATGCTTTAGGGTTGCAGAATTTCGTCCATACCTCATGGGCCTCAAATAAAATGGGTTTTGGGCTCTATCTGCTTGCATTTAATAGTCAGAAAAATCAGCACTTGTTCGATGTATCTGGACAGCCTTTTTAACAAGGTTCGCAACCATTTTCCATGCATACGGATGAATTTCTTAACCATATTCATTGTTATCTTTATCAATTGGATCGTGTCTCTTATTCATCGGGTTACTATTTAATAATGGGCTCAAAATAGAGAAATTAATAGGACTGGTCCATTCTTTTAAAGATTTAATTTATAATTAAATTAATTGGATATTTAAATGACCCAAATTAATTCAATTATTAAATTTTATCCGAATGGGTCCATATTAATATTTTTATAAAACCCAACAACCATCACGAGTGGCCCAACAGAATCCGACAGTGGCCCACTAGCAAATAATATAGCCCGGTAACTTTTAAGAGCTCGGTAGCTATCATAGTTGGCCCAGTAATTTTTATATGTCCACAAATGCCCCCTCGAGACTTGCTTGAACATATTGAAAGAGTGAAAAGTAAGTCTTAACATAAGTTGACCCAAATCTTATATGGATATAAGATATGCTTTCCCTTTTTTTTTTTTTTTTATTTCATAGGCCCAAAATTTTGATCAAACATACAAACCTATCTGGGAGCTCGTTTAATGCTTATCCTTTTGCAAAATTGATCCAAATGCTCAGGTCTATAAAGGAATGGACTAATAGTACGTATGGTTTATAAAGAAAAATGTGTTTGCTAATTCATTCAATCCAAAGAATAAATTTGGACGAAAATATAACCGCAAACGATATCTCGAAACTCTTGGTCCTCCTCCAATTCAAAATACTCCGGACAGGCCGTTTATGGTTGTCAAATTAGAGTCCTAGTCAAACTCGAGTATGGATGGTGCTGATTCGCGCTTATGTCCGCCGTCGGAGAAGGAGGTGTGGGCGAAGTTCGGTGTAGACTTCTGGCGAGGAAGAGAAATCGATCAATTTCATCGAGGTCCTGCTGCGATTTGGTCCCAGTGCCTGCGAAGGAAGGTGTAGATTCCTGCTGCGAAGGAGATGACGGGAATTGAAGATGACGGAAATTGGGGCTAACTTCTTTATTTTAATAAATTGGGCCTTTGGGCCTATTTTAAGATTTGAGCTCCCATGAATCCAGGCAATTCCAAGATCCAAACGAGGTCCTTGTTTTCCGCTATTTCAAGTGATTTAATCATTGTGCCACTTATTGAAGAGGAGGGGGATTGACTGTTTATCAATCGTCGATGTCGCTTGGGGCCCTTCGTTGGGCTAGTGATACTGATCTAAAGAATTAGGGTGATTTCCGACCGTCGGTGTTGCTTGGGGCCCTTCGTTGGGTTAGTGGCACCGATCTAAAGGAATAGGTCTATTGCCGGTCGTCGGTGCTACTTGGGGCCCTTCGTTGGGTTAGTGGCACCGATCTAAAGAATTGGCCCGATTGCCGCTCATCGGTGTCGCTTGGGGCCCTTCGTTGGGCTAGTGGCACCGATATAAAGAATTAGTCCGATTGCCGGTCATCGGTGTTTGCTTAGGGCCCTTCGTTGGGTTAGTGGCACCGATTTAAAGCATTAGGCTGATTGTACCTGCTGAAGACTGAGATGTTGCCGCTACTTTCGACCTTTGTCCATTCTGAAGGAGCTTGACTAATTATTGGCCAGTAACACTGATTTCTTTTGCTCGTCTAGTCAGAAGATGAAGCCAATTGCTCGGGCTTGAGATTGATTATCATTGCTGAGCGGCCTGTTTTTTTTATTTTATTATTATTATTATTATTACTTTAGTTTTTTTTAGTAATAATAATAATGATGATTTTTTTTTGCAGTCCAAAATGATATCTTTTAAGGACGTAAGGCATGGAGGCAAAAAGTATCTCTCTATATCAACGAGTAAGAAGAATGACGCAGAGATTCTTTTGGAGATGCATAAGCCATTTGCTCGCGAGTTTTGGGGTCCAACGGTTGTGTCCTATCGAGTTACAAACTGGACTCCTGAGTGCGAGTATCAAGCTCAGACAATGCGGACTTTAGTATCTGGCTTTACTCACATGTCCTCTTCTGAGATTCTTCCTTCTTTGGGTAGACGTATCCTTGATGAAAACGCCCCTTTGACAAAGACCTTATCATTTGGTGGTGAGTTTAGATTCATCACAGGTTACTGGGACTGGGCCGAAGATATTTTGAGCATGAGTAAAAGCGTTCTGGAGGAAGGGCTTATTTACGATGATGTTTATGCCTCATTATTCACGTATGACCGATGTACTAATGCTATTCAAGCATTTTGTGAGGCACGATGTCCCACGATGAATACTTTGCTTACGTCAATTGGCGAATTGACGATCACACTTTGGGACTTGCACGTTATCGGAGGATTGCCTATCATAGGAGACGTATATGATGAATCTATTCCGGGCACTTCTTAGTGGTTAAATACGAGCGCTGACCGTTCATTTCATCTCTGCAAATATTTGTTTCACGCATATCATCATCTCTTTCCCAAAGCAGGAGATAAGCGTGTTTTGCGTGTTCATGCGTGGGTCAAATTCTGGTTCAGAAAGGCCTCCAAGTATACTATGCCTCCAGTGAGAACAGAAAAGAAACGAACATCTCGTGCCAAGGCGACCCATAATCCGAGCGGAGCTATTCCAAGATTTGGAGGATGGTCGAATTCTATGAAGGTACCATTCCACATACTCAAGGTTCCTGCTGAATATGAGGAAGAGGTATATTTAGCGGCATTTTTATCATGTTGGCTTTGTGCATTTGTATTGCCGCATGAAGGTCCTAGAGTTATCCGCCCGGAAACATTCAGAGTTGCTTGTATGTTGGCTCGAGGGAAACGTGTATGCCTTGCGGTCCCGGTTCTTGCAAGTGTCTATCATGGGCTTAATCGGATCTCGAATGCTCCAGCTCCTGATCAAGTTAGAACGTGTTTTCCCGTTCACTATGTCTATGGATGGTTGGCATCATACTTTGATACGCATTTTAAGAATGAGATCCAGACCACGACACCCTTAATGATTTCTTATTCAGGAGAGTGGAGCGAGATTGAACTTGCTGATCGGCTCCTAGTGATAGGGCCTTGCATGTTTTGATTCGTGCTTGATGACGCTCGAGAATTCAGAGTGAACACAGGCTTGCTTGATGCCATGGGTTCATTTTTTAAAAGTGAAGAGATGAGAGGTAGAGATGTCCCACTGGGCGTGCCAAAAATTTGTGAAACAAATTTTAAGTATTTACTTAAAATTGATCGCAAATAATAATATGTGAGAATATTGGGTACAATCTCTAAATATGAATCCTCTGATGCTTCACTTGCAATTTGACATAATTAAAGAAATTAATTCAAAATTAAATCTTTAATTCTTCAAATATTCGAACGTTCGTCAGATCTTCAAATCTTCGAACCTTCGTTCTTCGTATCTTCAAACCTTCAAAGTTTTGTTCTTTGAATCTTCGAATCTTCGTTCTTTGAATCTTCAAATATTCTTGAATTAAGAATTCCGCTTGAAGGGCCTCCGGTTTTCAAGTGGCTTGATCTTCAACAAAAGGGCCGTTTTATGGCTTGATCTTCTGTTTAAGGGCCTCCCGGGATATGTGGCTTGATCTTCAATTGAATCTTGCTTCAATCTTAATATGAATATCTTCAAATCTTCAAAGTTTCGTTCTTCATATCTTCAAATCTTCAAAGTCTTGTTCTTCAGATCTTCGAATCTTCAAGCTTCGTTCTTCAGATCTTCGAACGTTCTTCAACTTTTGGATTTATTTTATTAAGAATCGACGAAATCACGAAGGATTATTCGTATATTCTTAACAAAAATCGTGACTTGATCTATTCCTCTTCTTCGGGATCGTTCAGAGCCTTACGGGAGTTCTTGAGAGCTTTTCTGCAACGTTTCTTCGTCTGAAAATTCTCCTCCTTTTTCTCTCAACTGAGACCCCTATTTATAGGTGTGGAGGAGGTGAAAATATGCTTTAGGGTTGCAAAATTTCGTCCATACCTCATGAGCCTCAAATAAAATGGGTTTTGGGCTCTATCTGCTTGCATTTAATAGTCAGAAAAATCAGCACTTGTTTGATGTATCTGGACAGCCTTTTTAACAAGGTTCGCAGCCATTTTCCATGCATACGGATGGATTTCTTAACCATATTCATTGTTATCTTTATCAATTGGATCGTGTCTCTTATTCATCGGGTTACTATTTAATAATGGGCTCAAAATAGAGAAATTAATAGGACCGGTCCATTCTTTTAAAGATTTAATTTATAATTAAATTAATTGGATATTTAAATGACCCAAATTAATTCAATTATTAAATTTTATCCGAATGGGTCCATATTAATATTTTTATAAAACCCAACAATCATCACGAGTGGCCCAACAGAATCCGACAGTGGCCCACTAGCAAATAATATAGCCCGGTAACTTTTAAGAGCTCGGTAGCTATCACAGTTGGCCCAGTAATTTTTATATGTCTACAATGTCATGTGATTGTTTTTGCTGATTTTCTTTCGATCTATGCTAAGCTTTTGGTGTTGTTAATTTATTTGATTTTCCTCTGGATATTCTTGTTGACAACTATAGTAAAGTTACCCTTGAAGAGGAAGCAAAGGGGGCAAAGGGGGCTGGTTCTGGAAGTAGACCCATTAGGGGGTGATGAAGAGGTTAATGAGGGTGTGTGTTTTTTCGGCTACGACAAGGGTAGTAACAGATAAATCTATCCGTTCAATTTCTTTTCGTGAAACCATGGCAATGGTTTGGAGGTCGGTTAGAGGAGTCACCATTGAAGAAATTTGCACTTTGAACAAAACTTTGTGGTCATAAGGACTTAAGGAGGTGAGGGCAAACAGATAGACCACTTGAGGTGTCCTTAGAGTATGCAGACTTCTGGGTTCAGGTTCACAGGTTCACAATCTTCCTATAGGGTACATGACCACTAAAACAACTCAGGGAATTGGAAATGGCATAGGGACTTTTGTCCATATTAATTGATGGTTTGATTCTGCATTTACAGAAATTAATCATGAAAGTTAATGATACATTTATTAGACATAATGTGACTATTAGGACAGTTTGTATGTTTTAGTATGGTCATTAATGTAATAAAGGAGGATGTGAATTAGGTTGACCAATCTTTATGACGAGTCATCAAGTCATCGAATCAAACCGTCTGACAATGACAGAACGAACAAGACGTAACATATACATGTCATTTGGCTATATTAATTCAATGCTGCAAGATAAAGGAATTTCAGGCTGTTTTATGTAGATAGCAATGTAACGAACGGTTATGCTCCCACTTCTCCATTGGACGAGTCGGAAGTGATGAAACAGTCCAGATGCATTAACTTCTACTCTTTTAAATAGCATTAACACCTAATGTAAACACACAAGCATTCTCACTTGTTGGGAATATTTTATGGTGTTCAATCTAGTTAGTTATCTTTGTATTTCTGCAGTTATCAATTAAACGTGTAATACAGGCCACAAATGTATATCAGCCCGGGGGCTTCCTTGTAACCCGTAAGTTAGCCAACTTCTCCTATAAAAGGAGGCTAACTTACGGGAACCCTAACAGACGATAGAGGCGTAGAGATAGAGAGATTAGGGTTGCCGCTGCTCTCCTTC
Organism: Cuscuta europaea; assembly: GCA_945859875.1. Classification (NCBI taxonomy): domain Eukaryota; kingdom Viridiplantae; phylum Streptophyta; class Magnoliopsida; order Solanales; family Convolvulaceae; genus Cuscuta; species Cuscuta europaea. The sequence continues at coordinate 5,843,572 of CAMAPE010000021.1, forward strand.
TCCAGGGAGAGCAGCGGCCAGTTCATACGGTATACCAGATTCAGTTTTAATCTTCTCCATATCTTTCTATCTGCTTATTCTCCTTGTTATGGTTGTTTGATTGTTAAGTTCTGAGTTTATCAATTGGTATCAGAGCCGAGGCGTGAAACAGGTTGAATCTATCTGCGATTTTTGGATCTAAGGAAGAACTGCTCTGCTTTTCTTCTGTTTTTCTTTGGTGTAGAGATTTGCTCCTATAATCTTGTTTGTGAACAAAATTTTGTAAAAATCATACTGTTGGACTCGCCTTTCAAAACCGATCCTGCAACATACCTTATTTTTCGTTTTCTGCATTTTTTATATTTCGAAGATCTCTACATCGAGATCTCGAAATCCTTATTTTTCACTGCTGCAGAAACGTTTTTGACTTGAAACTGATACAGGAGAATCTCGACCTTCAGGGCTTTTCAGAACAGGTTTCAGATTTTCAAAAATCGAAGTTTTCATTTTGCAGGATCTCGAAATTTTGGGTCTCGAATTCCTAAACTCGACAGTTTTAAAATCGAGAGTTTTAAACTCGAGAGTTTGAAAACTCGAGAGTTTTTAAAACTCGAGAGTTTTTTAAACTCGAGAGTTTTAAACTCGAGAGTTTTTAAAACTCGAGAGTTTTTAAAACTCGAGAGTTTAAAACTCGAGAGTTTTAAACTCGAGAGGTTTAAACTCGAGAGTTTTAAACTCGAGAGTTTTAAAACTCGAGTTTTAAAATTGAGAGTTTTGGAATTTAGAGTTTTGGAATTTTGAGTTTTAGGAACTCGATGTTTAGGATTTCGACATTCTGAAAAAATTTAGAATTTTTGGAATTTCTAGGTTATCTTGAATCTTTCAAAGTTTGCAGTTTCTTGGAACTCATAATTCGAATCTTGACATCCTTTGCAGTTCATCGAAGCTTTACATTATAGGATTTCTGAATGATTCCCTGCTTATAAAAGTTTTTCGATGTTCTGATATTTTTCAAACAGCAAGTTTTCGATATTATGAGATTTTCGAAACTCCAAAGTTTTCGATGTTCCAAACATTTTGAAATTCTGAAGATTTCGTTATTCTGAGGTCTGTTTTGCAGGTGGATTTCGCCATTACTCTTCAAGGCAAACTCGAAATTAAAATCTCGAGATTAGTATTTCGAGTTTTTGCCTTAGAATTTTGTTTAATTTCATCTGCTCTCGAAATTCAACATCGAGAACTTCAATCTCGAAGAATTTCCTCAAAAACTCAAAATTAGAGATTTTCTGCGACACCACACTGTTTTGGCCATAACTTTTGACTCGGTGATCCGATTTGAGCAAACTTTTTTTGTTAGAAAGCTAACGAAAAGATCTACATTAATTCTAGGGCTTTGCCCCAGAAGCCTTTCTCACGCGCCCTCACTCGCAGTCTTTGAGGGTCAAAATGTTAGTTTTCCGACAAACATTGTAAATCACCGATGTCTAGGTCAAAACTTAGGCAAATCTGTTCAAATTCTTTCAAAATCAAACCTAAGGTCTAATCTGCACCGTAAAGGTCCGAAAATCGCAGATAATTCAATCAACCTCGCGTCAACGGTCATCTTATAACAATCAACAATCAACCATTGAAGCCTCCTCTGACTCATCAACATTATGTGATCATCAATATGCTGAAATTCTACATGATGAGCTCAGGGAAACCGTCATGTGTGGTACTTGTTCAGATTGCTCCACACACATGGCGGGTATGATGAGCTGTAAGCAATCAAACCTTGCACATTTTGAGGGGGAGTTTCAATTTTCTCCTTCTGGCGCCTTACACTGACAAAGCAAGGAATCTCTCAACGGATGCAACATTCTAGGGGGAGTGTTCAATGTTATCCTCCCCAGTGCCTAACAATGACAAAGCATACCGAGTGCTCCAGTTGAGGGGGAGTACAGAGAGAAAATCAATGTGAGAACATGTTCTTATGGCTTAGTAAACCCAACTAAAGCCTACCCAAGGGACAAAGCCGAGAGGAAGTGAGTGAGTTAGTGAGTGAGAGTAATCATTATGAGAGTTAGGAAGCAGAAGGCTCAAGTGAGAAGAAAAACAACAATCAATGATGAGTCTGCTACCTCAACTGGCTATTATCCATTGAACATTTACTCCTAGCCACTCAAATACTCTGGACAATTCCCAAATAGGTTCAGGACTGATTTAATCAGATCCCGGGTAGAAGTCACTGCATCTTGTCCAACAGTGCACGTTGAACCCTACCCAAGACCACTCACTTGTCTCGCAACAGACAGGTGTTTAATCATACTTCACGGGGAACCGCATCTCTCATTTTTACCTCCTTACGAGGCAAGTAATACTGATTACAGTGGCCTCAGCCCCATGCCACTGAACTTTCATTGATCACGTCGTGTCTAGTTACCTCACTCCCAAATGTTTTGAATTTTCTAGGACACCGACGCACTTTTTGAGTCAGTTGCAGGCCTTCAAAGACCCGCGAGAACTTCCATAGGTCTCATCTATTGCAGATGTAGACTAATGATTGGAAAGAAGTCCTGCTGTTGCAACATAAGAATCACCAACATTTTCAGGCCATTGCTTTAGAGTTTATCTCTATAGTGATGAAAACAGGTGTCTACACGACCCCGGGGGGCTTTTATCATTTACTGTTTCTGTTTGTTTCCTGTTTTATTTCCGCAGAATAAAAGAATAAAAGCATGACGTTCTGATTCATCGGATCGTCATGAGGGGGAGAGTGGTCCACATGCTGTTAACACGGAACAAATCATTCTGGGACACTTCACTCCTCCATCACAAAAATCAAAGGTCAGATAATCAAACTCTGAAGATGAATTCCATGGGCGTCTGAAACTCATCAGAACTATCATTCTAGAGGCGCCACCGGACTTCATCCAAGCTTATCAAGAGCTACTCATCAAAGATCAATTTGCTAAGAAAACATCAAAGGGGAGATTGCGAGGATTTCTTCATGAAGCTTCTCAAGAACTCAAGTTCAAATGAAAAGGAAGCTGAATAACAACAAAGACAAAGATATTTGTGCTGCAATGCTGATTTAACACGATTGATCACCAAGGGGGAGATTGTTGGGAATATTTTATGGTGCTCAATCTAGTTAGTTATCTTTGTATTTGTGTAGTTATCAATTAAACGTGTAATACGGGCCACAAATGTGTATCAGCCCGGGGGCTTCCTTGTAACCCGTAAGTTAGCCAACTTCTCCTATAAAAGGAGGCTAACTTACGGGAACCCTAAGAATCGAAACAATCGATAGAGGCGTAGAGATAGAGAGATTAGGGTTGCCACTGCTCTCCTTCTCCAGGGAGAGCAGCAACCAGTTCATACGGTATACCAGATTCGGTTTTAATCTTCTCGATATCTTTCTATCTGCTTATTCTCCTTCTCCAGGGATTGCTTAGTTGGGTTTAACACGGAACAAATCATTCTGGGACACTTCACTCCTCCATCACAAAAATCAACACCTTCTCTACTATCTTCGCAACTCAAATGATCAGCTACGCTCACAATTCAACCATCATTATGTTCCGCTGTGCCACCGACAAGTTCTCCTCAAAAGCATTCATTTCAAATAGTCAAAAAGACTACATTGTGGAGAAGATAAAGGTCAGATAATCAAACTCTGAAGATGAATTTCATGGGCGTCTGAAACTCATCAGAACTATCATTCTAGAGGCGCTATCGGACTTCATCCAAGCTTATCAAGAGCTACTTCTGGAAGGCAAAGTTTTTCAAGAAAAAGATTCCTCAACCCCCATCATCAAAGACCAATTTGCTAAGAAAACATCAAAGGGGAGAATGCGAGGATTTCTTCATGAAGCCTTCTCAAGAAGTCAAGTTCAAATGAAAAGGAAGCTGAATAACAACAAAGACAAAGATATCTGCGCTGCAATGCTGATTTAACACGATTGATCACCAAGGGGGAGATTGTTGGGAATATTTTATGGTGTTCAATCTAGTTAGTTATCTTTGTATTTGTGCAGTTATCAATTAAACGTGTAATACGGGCCACAAATGTGTATCAGCCGGGGGGCTTCCTTGTAACCCGTAAGTTAGCCAACTTCTCCTATAAAAGGAGGCTAACTTACGGGAACCCTAACAATCGATAGAGGGGTAGAGATAGAGAGATTAGGGTTGCCCTTGCTCTCATTCTCCAGGGAGAGCAGCGGCCAGTTCATACGGTATACCAGATTCGGTTTTAATCTTCTCGATATCTTTCTATCTGCTTATTCTCCTTGTTATGGTTGTTTGATTGTTAAGTTCTGAGTTTATCATCACTCACACACACTCTAGAACACACATGTATCATCGAAAAACTCTCTGAAATACATCTAAACTTATCAAATATATTATAATTTAATTATTCACTATTTCTTTGATCCTTGCACGTTACCCAACTGATTTGTCGTTTTCGAGCATTCATATCGTATTGACGTAGTTTAGCTTACAAAAAATAGCTTAAACAACATATAAGAGTAACGATTAATCTAAATAATGCTTTGACTAAGAGATTGAAGGTTCATCAGGAAGAAGACACCCAGAGATTGGCGGATTTTTGATACGAGAGGATCCTGATTCTTTTTTCCTATGTGGGATTCTGGGATATGTAGATCGATTTTGTCCATATAATACCCACACGGGACCTTGGATAGGAAAGAATCCATACGGGGCCCGGCTACATGCAAATAGGAGAAGAGGCAATGTGCACTCGGGAAACAAGTGATTGATCCCTAGTAGAAGCAGTTAGAGCGGTAAGCTTGGAGTTTCTGACAACTTGAGAAACCTAGAAACCTGATCAAGACTATTACAGCGGGACGAGTAGCTACACAACGGAAGGTTTAATCTCAAAGGGCAAGGAAGTGGTTGATATTTAGGAAAAAGAACCGAGGAGGCGCAAAGTGACTGATGTGGCTAGTGGCGAAGAGCAAAAAAAACTGACGAGAGGCGATGTTGTCTGGCATGCAGATCTTTGCAATAAAGGAGATGGGTGGGGGAATAGAGCTCCTCTCACTACCTTTGGCGGGGGCTAGTTGAACCGCGATTTTATTCCCAATGGCTAGGGACATCGGAGCCAGACTTTAGTAAAAGGAGACCGGAATATGATACAAGTATTAAAATGTAAAGGGAAATTTGCAATTTTGATCCCACAAATTTACTATGTGACCGCTTTAAGTCATGTAACTTCATTTGTTTGCAAATTTGGTCATGTAACTAATAATGTTTTGCAATTTAAGTACTTCCCCACTGGAAAGTACACTTTCTGACAGTCAATTCATCGGAAAATATGCGCCGATGTCGATTTTTTGCAAGAAAGTGTATGTACAAGTGAAAAATTACTTATAATGTTTTTACTTGGACTGTTTTCAATTCCAGACCAAACTTGGATAGTTAAAAAATACACAGAGACCAGACATTTACCAGTTCGGACCAGAAAATTTCAATCCATGTAAAAACATCTTTAAACTGCAAAGACCTATTAGATAGAGGACCTAACCTGCATGCGAGTAAAGTTGCGAGACTAATAACGGGGATAACAAGAAATTACAGGACTACAATTGCAAATCTTCCAAATATAAAATCTAAAAATATCATAACAAAAGAGACATAAGGCTTGTTTGATTGCCTTTAAAATTCTTTTCATTTGGGGGGTGGGGGGAGCAAATAGTTTCTAATAGTAATACTTAAAAAACTATGGGGGGGGGGGGGGGGGGGTGGCAAATAAATTCTAATAGTAATACTTAAAAAACTAGGGGGGGGGGGGGGGGGGCATGGCCCCTTAACCTCCTACGTGCGTCCGCCCCTGCCAATGGCTGAAAAAACTGGGGCTATTTATCTAATTATTTTCCTTTACCTAATGACATAAATTACTTTCATCTCTATTTCTAGTAGCAAGACAACTGTGCTATTGGTAGAGTATCACATTATGAGATTAGCGAGTTAGCTACTAAGCGTTCTTCCAACTCTATCTTTGTCTCATTTATCCTTGTTAATATTAATTGAGTTATCTTCTATCCTTTACTTCTGTTGCGCTACCATTATGAGCAATTCTTGTCAAAATCTCGTATACCCAAAGGCTAAGGCATACAGATTTAATATTGGTGCGTATTCAAATTAGAAATAAAATATTTTCACTAATATGATTATGATATTCAAGAACAAAACAATCAGTAGTTTGCTACATCAGCACTGTCGGATGGATTCACTTTATTATTTACAGGATTTTGACGTAAACGGCTACATAGCATTAGAAAACACAAGGATGTCACATGTATATATATATGTATGACGAGAATGAGATGACTACACGGGAGGTATGTTGGAGAATGAGAAACCACTGTACCCCTTGTATGCATAATACGCGATCCGAGTATAGTAGAACCCGGGCAGGAACAGAATCCCTCCCAGTATTGCGAAAAATAGCCCTATAAACATCTCAAATATAATAAAGACACATTAGTTCACAAGAAATAATGCACATTGCATGCTTTCTTCTTTGAGTGGCCGGAATAAAAAACCCAAGAAATAATAATGCTTTTATTTATTCTCATTCTCTTCTTTTTTCTCTTATCTAAATAATTTTCAGCTATTTTCAACTTACTTACCACAACAAGTCATCGACGCAAGATTCAGGACCCAAGATTTGTGCATGCGAAGATCACTACCCATACAATAGAACTATAAAAGTATATAGTAATTGTCCTAAATAGAATTAAAATTTAACTTAAATGCACAAATAGGACTAAACATTTATAATTCTTTAAATAGGACTCCAAATTACCATTATACCCTTTTATATAATAAAATAAAAAACCCAGGCTTCTATCGATCAATCTGAGCGGTTCTCCTTCTTCACTACTCTTCTCTGCACCTCACCATCAAGTTGCTGACTGCAGTTTGGCGCCGCCACACGTTCTCTGTCGCCATCACCATCTCTATTTACCACCTCTCTACCCCGCATCTTCTTCCAACATCACTGTCGATTTTGTGATTTCCAAGCCTCCTCCTCCGTTTTCCATCTGAAAATTCAGTTTTTTCATTGATTTTGTAATTTTCAGAAGACATTTTCTAATTTCATTAAATTTTTGAGTTTTGGAATCAAATTTCCTTATTTTTGGGCACTGGTTTCGTGGTCCGTATTGTGGTTCTATCAAATTTCCGATTTCAATTATAATTCTAATTTTCTTGATTTTGGGTATTGCCTTCATGTTTTGCCATTTTTTTGGCATTTTGTGCAATATTTACAATTGCATTTTGACAGACTTTTTTCCTGCCATCAATTAAAAAATATTGTCATCTTTATGGAAGATTTGATGATTATATTATGACAGAAAGAACTCTTGTTTTTCGACAAACTGCCAAGTCTAATAAAAATGTTATCAATATTATGCTCATTTTTTCAATTTTTCCGATTTTTGCAAGTTAGCTTAGATTTTTTTCGTTAGTTTTAATTTCATTTAAAAAATGATTTTTTTCTGTATTTTATATTTCAAGCCAATAAATTTTTAGTCCTATGAAACATGAAAATCCTATTTGTGCACGTGTTCAATGTTTTAGTCCTATTTAGTTTTTTTTTTCTTTTTTTAGTCCTATTTAGGTTATTAACTCAAAAGTATAATTTACATCAGCTTAAAAATTGTAAAAAAACACAATTATATATTGAAATATCATTCGTGAAGTACTTATAATTTGAAAATGAAAAATCGTACAGTTTCATTGTACTTTCTCAGAAACAATTTTGGAGGGACACCTCTGAACCTTACGTGAGTCCATCTCTGGCTAGAAGAATGGTATGCAGATGAAAGAATGCCATACATGAAAGCTTTTCTAAATCCTTTTTGTGATGCGGGAACTGTTCAAACCACTATTCACCTTACAGCTTGCCTCAAGATAGTTGCAGCAAATGCAATTACCTAATCGAAAATCGAGTTCACAGTATTGCTTATTATTTGTTTGTTTGTTTAGTCAATAGGCATTGGTGGCTATTTAACTAGAGAAATGTTAATGGACTTAATAGAAAAACACTGACCCCCCAATATAAAAACATTGAAGGTCAATTATATGTGTTCATCACAACTTCCAACTTTGGGTAAGTTTGGCCTTAGTGGTTGGGGTTCTCAAGGTAGTAGAAAAGCAAGTTCTTTCTGCAGATGTTGAAGCCATAGCTCGAGATTCTGTGCTAGAGCGTGAGACCTTTTCTTTCAATGCTTATCTTACTTTATATCCTGCTTTCCTATTCTAACATACTAGAACAAAAACTAGTGATAGGATGATAATTATACGTAGTACCAATTTACTTTGGCCAGAGCCTCCATAATTGAGCAATTCAAGAAAAATCTAGAATATTATATAGATGTCGAACATTCTCTTTAAATATGCACACAAGAATTGAATGTTGGAAAATATTTTACAGTTTTATAGAGGATGTGAGGAATTATCTAAGAGCGTGTGGAAAAATGTAAAACATTCTAAAACAATTTGGAGCTTTCTATAAAAATGTGTAACTCTCCATAATCGTTGTAAGTGTGTCAAAGCCTCTAGAACATTGTTCTTAGTAGTTATTGTGGTAAGGCTGGGATTTCTGGGAAGACTATAGAAATGTAGGCGAATAAAAAGTTCTAGAAAGTTCTAGAGAAGACTAGCTTGTTGCTTTAGAGTTAAGTGTAAATTTGAGTGCGACTCTTCATTCGTGTGTTAACTTTGAGGAGAGCTCTCAAGTGAGTGAGAGTATGAGCTTCCCAGGAGTGAGAGCCTCCTTGAAAAAAAAGAGTGAGAGTCTTCTTGTGAGAGAAGAGAGCTCAAGGATGTTCTTGATGAGTTAAGATGTTCATGATGAGTGTATTGAAAAGCTTCCTTGAGAGACAAAGAAGAAAAACCAAGAAGGCTTCCTTGAGTGAGGTAGAGTGAAGTTGTCTCACATATCTAGAGTGAAGCCAACTACTTGTATACTTGTAAAATATCTCTTGTAAACTCAGTTGTATAATACAGTCATATTATCAACTTGAGTCTTTACAAGAGTATTATGAGATTGTAATCAGATAGAGATTGGACCATACAAAGTCATATTATCAACTTGAGTCTTTACAAGAGTATTATGAGATTGTGATCAGATAGAGATTGGACCATGTTACCCTTGTATTCTTCTACTTCAAAACCAAAACTTGAGACAAAATTCATCATAAAGATTAAAAAACAAAAAGCAACAGTATTAGGGATTAGTGGAATACTATAGTTCACATTGGGAGGAAAATAAGTCCTTTTTAAGAGGATGGAAAAACCTACTCCCTCCGTCCCTTAAAACTTTGCCAACTTTCCTTTTTTGGATGTCCCACTAACTTTGCCACTTTCCTTTTTAAGTAAAAAATTTGTGGTTCTAGCTAATTCTCTCTCCTCCGCACAAACTTCAACCACACAGTTTTTACTTTATTAATCCTCGTGTCGGTCAAACTTGTCAAAGTTTTAAGGGACGGAGGTAGTATTTGGTAACCCTGTTTTCAGCTTATCGGATTTATTAGTCTTATCAATTATCAATTATTTTTTATCGAACACATAACTTTTGATTTCACACGCTAATTGTGTAATAAACAAAATAAGTAAGGTTGAAATAACTTTTTCAGCTGAATTGGTTAAAGTTACAATAGAAGACCATTTTAACCACTTTTCGTATTTGTTTTCTTAATGTATTTTTTTTCTTAATTTAGGTGTTATCAAACGGTTCTATATCTTCCCAACAAGAACAAACAGGGGTGGTGTTAATTTATGTTTCAATTATGTATCTTGTAATTTATAAACAATTGCAAGTATAAAGAAGTTTAAAGGCATACAGCATAGGGAATACGAAAATATGTAGTAGAACTCAACTCATAGTCCGAGTTTTGATTTATTTACATCCTGCGTGCACGGTAAATTGACTAAATTCCTTGGCAGACGGAACCATGGCTCGTTATCACTACATACATGCCCCTCTTTTCAAAAGAAAATCACATTTGATAGAGATTACAGTGGAGAGAAAAACCCAAAGATAGACGAAGAAAAAGAATTTATGAGAAAATAATAGGCAGGATGAAGAAAACATGAAAAGCATGGAAGGGTAAACTAGGGAAATCAGGGCAAAGAGGAGTACCGTGTGCTCGGTCACCGCCTATCTTGTTGACGGCCATGAAAGTACCGAGGATGATTGCGAGGACGCCGAAGACGAGGAGAGAAACGGCTAGAGAGATCTCCTTCACCGGAGGTCGGTTGTTGAGGGTGTAGGGGGGGTCAATCATGATATCTTCATCGGATATGGAAAACGCGTGATCTACATATGCCATGATTTCTTCCTCTAATAATGTACAGATCTAGAATCAAATGAATATCCTAAGACGATAGCTAGTCAGGAAGAGACGGTCACGGTGGCTAGGAGCACGGCGTTGGTCTTGCTGACGATCGGGGTAAGTGGAAGATGAGAAGAGGAAGCAGGTTTTAAGAGTTTTATCAGCTATGAGCCGATGATTCCTAATTAGCTTTCCCTCCTTCCCAATGCACGCAAAGGCTCTAATTTTGGGCAAATTAATAAAGAAAAACTCCAGCCGGGTGGACTTAGCTCAGGTAGACAGGGGCGTCACAAGCAAGTCTCGGGTTCCATATACAACTTATAAATGCATAACACCTCAGCTAACTTATATTCTCCCAACTAACTGTCCGGCTAGAACTCATCTTTAACATAAATTTATCTTCGTCTAATTTTACTTATGACATTTATATGAAAGGGCGATTTAAATAAAACTCATACTCGTATAATACTCCTTATCTCCTTCCCATTAAAACGTTTTTTCTATTAATATTTTTAAATCAATTATGAAATAAATTTATGTTAAAGATGAAATGTCTTATTGGCTTTACAACTTAAGAAAAATACTAAACTGATTATTTTACTCAATTCAGACGGTCTATTAAACACAAAAAGTAAATAACTTCATATACAAATACCATTTAATCCAGACAAACGTCTTAATCCCGACATATATCTTAATCCAAACATGATTTAATAGAAGAAAATAAACAACTTCTTAAAAAGATCGAATGTAAAGATCACTTTGACTATGTGATAGCCTCCCGAAAGGGATATTGTTTTTTTAACCCGGTAGGCAAACCACCAAAATCAGTGGGTAAATGTAGAGAAACATTTACCAGAACTTTATTAAAATAGCACGGAACAGAAAGAGAGGAGGGTATACCAAAACCTCACAAAGGAAGCATACCTCCTAAAAAACACAATTAAAACAATTGGGGGACTAGGTCTGACCCAATTAAAAATACAATTAATGAGAAAATATAAGAGAAGACAACCCGAATAAGTCCATCAAATAGGCATTCTTAGCTTGAGCCGGAAGATACTGAGCCTGAGAATAATCAATCTGATGACCCGTCTGCTGGTTTGCCAGGAAGTGGGCAACCTAATTCGTTTCACGGCATGTATTCGAAATGAAACTCCTCTTCCTTCAGACAAAAAAAACATGGGAGATTTCCCAAAACAGGAGTAAATGGAGTTTGGAATTCCAAAATAGGACTACTATGTTTTTATTCCCGAAATAAGGGTAACATGACAGTGTTTACTGTCATCTTGTAGGCGTGACTGTCAAATAGTTACAGTACATGCATTTAACATGACATTATTATTTATAATTAATGTCAATATTTTTAATTATTACAGTATTTTTTATACATGGAAGTAACGGCTCTTATTTCGGGAAGAAAAACATATTAGTCCTATTTTGGAATTTAAAACCTCATTTACTCCTATTTTTTGTAATTCCCAAACAACATCTTCTTAACCTCACTACACCATCTACCTGAGCCGCCATCCTTGATACTACCTCCGTTCCCATTTTAACTTCCAAATGGGTTTGACACAAAGTTTAAGATAGTGGATATTGTGTGATGGAGAGTTGTGCAGAGGAGAGAGAAATGTGTAAGAAATGTTGTGAACCACAAATTCTTTATCAAAAAGGGAAAATGGAAGTTTTAATTGGAACGAACGAAAAAGAAAAGTTGAAAGTTTATTTAGGAACGGAGGGAGTATATTTCAATGCATCTGTCGAATCCATCTCTACCTCGAAATTAGAAAATCCTTCACTGAGAACCCAGGTTGTAGCTCGAATCACCGCTTTAAGATCGGCTTCCAGAGGAGAAAAAGCATCAAATCGGGAACGATTTAGCCATAATCATCTGGCCCTCTGAGTTCCCGTACAATCGCTCCCCCAATCTCAGATTGAGGTAAGAAACTTGCATCAGTATTCAATTTGTATGGTTTGTCGGTTTCTTCCATCTGATAGCAAAAACATAGGACCTGGCTAATCTAAAATAATTTGGTATGAGCTTTTCCTCGTAAAGCATTTCACCCACTTTGAGTATTTTACCCGTAGGATAAACCGTAACCCATGATTGAGTGTAAGATTTAATCTGAGTAATCAAGTTGTCTGCTTCAAGCCACCATGTAATGAGGATATATCTTATTGAAACATGATGAAATAGAAAGGGAACTCCAAAAGTTCTCATAAAGTAAACTAAACCCATACTGGTTTAACCTTCACACAATTAAGAAAGATGTGGTCCACAGAATTTGCATGTGCTCTACATATAGGACGAATGGATGGGTTTAACACAGTTTGGAATTTGTTTAAATTCTCTGCAATAGGTAGAATGCTGAATGCCCTTTAGTAATTTCCACTAAAATAACTTAATTGTAAGAGGTAACTTGGACTGCCAAGCATGACTAAAAGAAAAGATGGTAGCTAGTTCTTCTCTTACTGCCTCATATATTGATTTGAAAGAAAATCTTCCATCAACTTCAGGATCCCAAAATATACTCTATGTTGTAGGGAGAATTGTGCATATATGTTGGAACATAATGTTTTGTTGATGACAAATAACTAGTGTTACTTCTGGTCTATAAGTGATTGCATGAAAGGAAGTTAAGTCATGCTCTGGAACAAGCCGTAGAACTGAACGCAGAACTATCCTACAGTCCAAAACAGACGTATATGTTTTATTAATGACTAACCATGCAGATAGACCAGCCGATAGACCAGCGGAGTTCTATCAGGAACGGAAATCAGACCTATACTTAGTTCTGTTCTTAGTGAATAATTAACGTGCATAATGATTAAATGGATTAATATGTGATTGCATAATAAGGATGTTTTTACTTGGACTGTAATTTGCTGGTCTGGTCTGGTCTGGTCTGGTTTCTTTGTATTTTTATAACTATCCAAGTCTGGTCTGGTCTTGTCTGGTCTGGTCTGGTCTGGGAGGAATTACAGTCCAAGTAAAAACATCCTAATTCCTTATTTACTTACGTACCTAGATTGATATGCATGAAAGTGGCACAATTTAAATATCTTTTCATAAATCATTGACACCCACTTTAGTAATTGTTCCTTTAACTTTATAGAAAGTAATTATGCCTTTTACTTTATAGAAAGTATCTTTGGCTTGCTAAATCAAGGATTGCATTACTCATGTTTTAGTTAACCGTAGCATGCTTATAATTATTGTCAAATATTCTTTTCCTTTATGGTTTGAAAAGTTATCTTTGATGTAAGATATTAAATCGACTATTTAAAGAATCTTGACTTGCTAGTAATATTTGGATCGTTGCATGCTTATATTTGACAAGCCAATATACTACTTCCTTCTATATAATATTATGCTATCTTGTCATCTTAATTTGATTGTCATTTTAATAAAAGTTGACTGTAGCTTTTCTAATGAGATATTAAAGTAGCTTGACTTGAAAATGATTGCATAAATATTTTATTGCTACACATGTTAAGTAAATCAATATTATTTCCTTATATGATGATTCGTGAATCATGAGTCAATTTACTCATATTTGAGAACGAATATGAGAGAGCTACTAGAAGGAAAGTAATTCAAATCATATCAAGGCAAGTTCCAAGTATGGAAGCTCAATTACTCAAGGAAAGAGACACCAACGCACAAATCAAAGTGGCTTATATATTCGAGAATCAAGAGGAAGAAGTGGGTGCTTGATAGAGTGATCAAAAAGGAGAAAGACTTACGAAGAGATATCAAGTCCAAGGCACCTGAACCTACGCACGAAGTTCTGGATAGAGTTTCTTTTCCCTTCTTTATCTTGTAACTTGGTTTTCGAGGAAAAGCTAAGTGTAGCTTCCTCGGTTTGGGATCGTGTGTGTGAGAGCTTTGCTGTAAAGATGAGAGGCTCTCTACCCACAAGGTAGAGAAACATAACTCTTCCTAGAGAGGATAGAGTTGGGGTGGCTCAAGGGTAGATCAGGAGAATTTACCTTGTAACCACATATTGGCTATTTAGTGAAGTTGTTCAAATTCCTCCGAGGGAGGTCGAGGTTTTTTAATCCCTGTGAGCCAAAGGATTTTTCCTCGTTAAATTCTTGTGTACTTACTATTTTGCATTTCCCTACACCCACATTAGAACTGTGCGAGAAACTGTCACAGTTCCACAGAAACACAATTCACCCCCCTCTTGTGTTACTAACTGTTTCATCAGTATAGTTTCATTATCAAAGGCCCCATAAATAGGGAGGTATTAGGGTTTACAGAGACGGGCCAATGGGCCCATATAATACATAGTTTACATAGAATGTTCCTAATGCATATTCTATATACACGACATCACACTACACATAATTTCCTTCAACACTCCCCCTTGTGTTGAGTTCTAGATAGAATTTGGTATCAGTCTTATTGTCTCGTCAAACTCTGTCAAGTAACAAAAACCATGTGGGAAAAAATAACCTTGACTGGAGAAAAAGGGGTATAACATCAAGATATGCTTCTTTCATTAAGTCTATCTTTATTTGATCTTTGCTTTGATCATTAAAGTTTATATGTATCGTTACCTCATTAAAAACCTTACCAAGTAACAAAACCCAGTGGGAAAAAATAAGACTTGTGTAAAGGAAAAGAGTGTAACGTAATCTAGTCGGGGTACTACTCCTCAAGTCTACATCTACCCTTAATATTTACATTGATCAAGGGTGTTAGTAAAATATGTGCATTTCAATACTTGTCACATCAATTACCTTAGCGTAGGCACACAATAGAGGAATATAATTCTTTTAATTCTCCCCCCTGTGTGTTGAGCGTAGGGAATTTTCCCAAATTAACTTGCGAAAATGTTGCCAATGAACAAAACTCAATGGGAAAAAATTAACATCGATCAAAGTGAAAAGGAAGTATGGTGCACAAGAGCTTGAAGTATGTGTTTACTCAGAAAGAGTTAAACATGAGACAACGATGGTGGATGGAGTTGATAAAGGACTACCACCTAGTGATTGATTACTATCCAGGGAAAGCAAATGTTGTGGTCGATGCCCTTAGTCGGAAGAGTTCATCGGGGGCATTGACAACCAACTTGAGAGCATTGAGAGCTCAATTAGAAGTATCTACTAATGGCGCCTTGGTGGCGAGATTTGATGTGAGATCTACCTTACTTGATGAGATCAAGAAGGGACAGGAACTAGATGATGAGCTCAAGAAGGTCCGAGAACGCATGCTAGCGGGGCCGGTAGAGGATTTCCGTGAGAGAGATGATGGTCTCTTGTTATTCTGTGATCGAGTGTGTGTACCATCGAATGATGAGCTCTGAAAGTCCACTCTAGAGGAGGCTCATTCATCGGCGTATGCTATGCACCCGGGAGGCATGGAGATGTATAGGGATCTGAAAGAAAGTTACTGGTGGTCTGATATGAAGAGGGAAATAACAGAGTACATCAGTCGGTGCCTTACTTATCAGCAAGTTAAGGCAGAACATCATCATCCAACAGGCTTATTGCAGTCACTTTCTATCCCTGAATGGAAGTGGGAACATGTGACTATGGATTTCGAGGTAGGCTTACCACGGATGATCAGGAACTATGACGCAGTTTGGGTTGTTGTTGATAGGCTCACGAAGAGTGCACACTTTTTACCTATCGACACCACCTACCCACTAGAGAGGTTAGCCAAATTATATACAGACGAGATCGGGAGGTTACATGGTGTTCCGGTGACCATCATATCCGATAGAGACCCACGATTCATGTCACGTTTTTGGCCAAAATTTCAAGAGTGTATGGGAACGAGGTTGAAGTTCAGTACTGCTTTCCATCCATAGACGGATGGGCAGTCTGAAAGGGTTATACAGATCTTAGGAGATATGATGAGGGCCTGTGCATCGGAGTTCCATGGAAGTTGGGACAATCACTTAGCATTTGTGGAGTTTGCCTATAACAACAGTTATCAGGCAAGTATCCGCATGCCTCCATACGAAGCATTGTATGGGAGGAGGTGTCGTACACCGTTATGCTGGGATGAGGTTGGCATGGCCAAACTCGAGGACACTGAGTTGGTTGAGATCACCAAGTCAAAGGTGAAATTGATTCGAGAGAGACTCAAAGCGGCTCAGGATAGACAGAAGAGTTGTGCCGATAAGCGACGGGAACCTTAGAGTTTAAAGTTGATGACGAGGTATTCCTGAAAGTTTCTCCGTGGAAAGGAATCATTCGATTCCAAGGCCGAGGGAAGCTTAATCCACATTAAATAGGGCCATTTAGAATTCTAGAGAAAATTGGGGCCGTAGCATATCGTCTACAGTTGACCCCTGAGCTAGAAAAGATACATAATGTATTCCATGTATCTATGCTTAAGAAGTACGTACATGATCCTTCTCACGTGTTGGACAAGCCACCCGTGGAGGTACGCGAGGATTTGAACTACGCCGTACAACCGGTCAAGATCACCGACAGAAAGGTAAAGAAATTGAGGAGTAAAGAAGTTTCAATGGTTAAAGTCAATGATCACAAATAAGTGAATGTGTTGGTTAGAGATGAATACAAACTCCTATGGTCCCACCTTAGGCATTATTGAGCTAAGTAACAGGAATAGGGTTTTCTTCTATAATTATACATCATATAAATTATTGGGATTTTCCTACACACATTAGAGACCAATAATATGATGTAGAGAGTTGACTTGGCCTAAATAAATTAGGATGAGTATAAAAAGACATCTCATGACAAGAGATAAAACAATAGGACTCATCTTTCCATCTGTGGAAGTATTGGTGGATATTTTGGACCCCAAATTGATTGGGGTCATTTGAGAACCACTCAGCATGGCTTGAGAACCTGCAAAACAAGGAGAATAAGTTAGAACACATAAATGGGGCGGACCTATTGAGTGGAGAGCTCAAATAATACAAAAAGAAATAAAACTTGTAGTTGCTTACACCTTGACCGAAGCGTTAACCATTGGATCAAGAAGGAAAGGTTTAAAGCTCAATTAAGGTGAGGATCGACATCTAGTTGCTTACAACTTGTAGGTTAAGCATGAGATTACCTAAATGTCTAAATCATGTTTTTCATGGATTATGATGACTGATTATTGATGAAATATTGATGTATTTGGTAAGGAATGAAATTGGAAATGATTTGGAATCATATTGATAAAAATGGAGTAAAATGAGCTATTAATGAACTATTATGTAAAATAGGCACTTTTACTCATGTGTGAATTGTGTAGATACATAAATGGATATTTATGTATTACATTGGATGTTTAAGTTGCTGCTACATATCTCTAAATATGTAGTGATTTACAAATGGAATATATGATTGATAGGAATAATCTTAATAGTATTGAAATACTAGTTATGATTGTTTGTAATTGTTAAGGAATTGAATCCAAGGATTTGATTGTAAGTGATGTACTTGAATGTGATTCAAGTGACTAAATTGATTTAATATGATGCTAAGATCATGTTATGGGCAGTCCTTAACGATGTCCCAAAATAGATTATTGATATCTCAATTCTAGGCATAAGTTTGCTTAGGAATTAAGTCTATGCCATGGCACGGTGATGTACTTGAGTTGGACTCTAGAAGTGCATGGGTAGACAAGGGGTTGTGATTGATGACATGCATGGTGATGTACTTGAGTTGGACTCTAGAAATGTATGAGGGATTTGAGGCTGTAGCCTATGGTGTGCATGGTGATGTATTTGAGTTGAACTCTAGAAATGCACGGTGGAGTAATTAACTTGTGTCATATGATTTGCATGGTGATGTACTTGATTTGGACTCTAGAAATGCAAACATATGTGTTAGGGTTGGACCCTATGAATTGTCGTGACTGGTAGTCACGGGGTATTGGGTTGATGTTTTGTAAACAAACCTTGGCCCTACGGGTCGACTACTTGACTTCATATATAAAGTAAGTATATTTTGAAAAGGGGTAACTTGGGGTTACGGCCTAGATTATATTATCACCCTATTTGAGGGTCTTGTGTTTGAAATACTTGTTGTATATCTATTAGATGTCATCCACACCAGTACTTTATAGTCGCATAGAGTATTGACCCCCTCTCGAGGGGGCGTCCCACCACCATTTCAGGTTGAGGCTAGAGCTTGCTACCTGTGCTCGTTGCTCGGGTGATCATCTTGGAGAGAAGATTTGGTTCGTGCTTCCTCCGTTCTGTTTTTGAATATTTATAAACATGCTCATGGATATTTTTCACTATAGAACCTGCGTGCTCATGTTTGCCCCGTGTGGCAGTTGTTTTCAAACTATGTTTTCCGCTGCGTATTGAATTGCTTATTATGTATGTTTATGGATGACTTATGTGTGAATGATATTCAAACATTGTATAATATGGATGTGTTAGACTGCGGTTGACTATTCGTATTATACGGCGGGTTGTTGATGTGTCCGGATAGGTCCGGGGCATGACACAACAAGTCATTCTTATATCATGTATTATTGTCATATCATTATGAATATACGGTATTGATTGTTGATGAATTATTCTTCTTCTACTCAATTTCTCCATATTACTATCCTCCGTTCCGTAAAAGTTGCAACAGTTTGACTTTCACGTTTGCCAACACGCAACTTTGACTGTAATTATATTTATTTACGTATTAGTAAACATTAAAAAAAGTTAATATATTGGAAATTTACACTAATACAAATTTATTAATATTTTATACATAATATTTTTATTATATATATTATTTGAAAATCGTAGTTAAAGTAAGGTGTGTGAATAGTGCAGAAATTCCAATGTTGCAACTTTTATGGAACGGAGGAAGTATTATTTATCTATTATTCGACTGTTGATCTGGGATTACACATAATTGGTATCAAAGTCTCGGCTTAATTCTGTTCGTTCGAATCTATGAATTTTTGTGGAATAAATTTGATCAAAATCACAAGTTTTGGTTGAATCAGTTTTGGATTTGTTCTTGGAAAGTTACGTAATTTTAAGTACGGTTGCTGTTGGAGAAGAGAAAAGATCATGGAGGAAACCCTATCTGCTCGATAGTCATGGACTCGGGCCGGGTCGGGCCCGGTCGGGCCGCCGGTTCGTATCATATGGGCCCGGGACCGGCCCGAGGGTTGGACGGGTCCGGTTCGGGCCGGGCCACCCGCCGGGCCGGGCCGGGTCGGTTAAAGATTTTTTTTGTTTTTATAATTTATATTTTATACTTTATAGTTTTATACAAGTATTAAAAACAAACTTCAAATGCATTTATTTGAAATGAAATAGGAACTACATTTGAAAATTAAATAGGAACTACAATTGAGTAGGGATGGATTCGGTTCGGGCCACCCGGCCCGTGACCCGGCCCGGCCCGGTACTGTGCGGGCCCGGGACCGGCCCGGTCGGGCGGTCCGGGACCGGGTCTGGGCCCGAACCGGGGGGAAGGGGCGGGGCGGGCTCGGTTCAGCAATTTTGTGACCCGGCCCGGCCGGGTCGGGCCCGGGCCCGGGTCCGGTTCGATCAATTTTAAAAAAAAAAATTTTTTTGGGTTGGGCTCCTACTAGCTGTTGGGGGTGGGGCTGGGGACAACCCAAACGGCTATATAGCTGTTGGGTGGGTTATGGGGGGGTCCGGGGGGGTTGGGTGGTGGGGGGCGGGTGGGGTGGGGGGTGGGGGGGGTGGGGGTAAAAAAACCTATAAATACTCCTAATCTTAAACATTTTTTCATATCTCTTCTCCAATTCTTCCTAAATCCTATTCTTAACTCTCTACTCTCTAATTCTCTTATTCTCCATTCTCCAATATATTATATTTATTATTTATAGTTTATATTAATTATCTACTTATATAAACTATAAATAGATATAAATAGTATTATATTACTTATATTTGTTATCTAATTATATATTACTTATATATTTATTATATCTATTAATATAGTTGGAATTATATCTAATTAATTTGAAGTCATTCTATTACTCCCATCCGAAAGACCGAAAGTCCGAAAGAGGTACGAAATTATTCTATTATTTACACTTGTTTAATTACTAGTTAATTAGTATAGTTGGAATTACGATTTTTTATTAATATAGTTGGAATTACAATTTTTTATTAATTGCTACATTTGACTCTACTTTATAAAATATGTTGTACACAAAACTAGTTAATTCACTACTTAATTTGCTATAACTCGAATTAATAGTTAGATAAATACTTAATTAGTTTTTTACAATTTTTTATTAATTGCTACATTTGACTCTAGTTTAAAAAATATGTTGTACACAAAACTAGTTAATTCACTACTTAATTTGCTATAACTCGAATTAATAGTTAGATAAATAGTTAATTAGTTTTTTACAATTTTTTATTAAGTGCTACATTTGACTCTAGTTTAAAAAATATGTTGTACACAAAACTAGTTAATTCACTACTTAATTTGCTATAACTCGAATTAATAGTTAGATAAATAGTTAATTAGTTTTTTACAATTTTTTATTAATTGCTACATTTGACCCTAGTTTAAAAAATATGTTGTACACAAAACTAGTTAATTCACTACTTAATTTGCTATAACTCGAATTAATAGTTACATAAATAGTTAATTAGTTTTTTACAATTTTTTATTAATTGCTACATTTGACTCTAGTTTATAAAATATGTTGTACACAAAACTAGTAAATTCACTACTTAATTTGCTATAACTCGAATTAATAGTTAGATAAATACTTAATTAGTTTTTTACAATTTTTTTATTAATTGCTACATTTTTTAGATGGATCGTCCTAGATATTCGGTTGATATGGGTAACCTCGAGCGCAACCGAACGAACGAGCTTGCGAGGAAGAGATCCCGCAAAGGTAAATCACATCTCGGCTCTTCATCTCAAAGTCAAGATGATTTTGATATGGGTTACGTAAGGAGGGATGAGGATGCGATGACCGACGAACAACTAGAACAAGAATTGCACCGACATAATTCCCGCTTTTTTCAAGACCAACCGAGGACCATTGACGAAGAAGAGCTCGAGGACGAGGACGACGATGTGGAGGAAGCAATTCCGGAGAGCCACGACGACGAGGAGGAGGAGGGTGGCGGCAGCCATGACGCCGACCAAGCAGCCTCATCCCAAACAGGTACAAAAAAAAGTAAATCTGAATTAATGGCTAATAATTTTTCTAAGTGGAAGGACCCGAACACCGGGAATTGGACCGCAACTTGCAATTGGTGCAAGAAAAACTATAGCTTGGGGATTTCCGGCGGATACGGATCCGCCACAAGACACCTTAAGTCCAAACACCCGGTGGAGTATGCAAAATTAGGCGGCAGAACGGGGAAACAAACGCAAATATCGAGGTTTGCAAATAACCAACAAGCTTTTGGTAATTTCTCATACAATGATGCACAAAATTTGACAGGTATGGCTAACTTACTTGTTGAAGAAAATTTGCCTTATTTGTTTTCTGAAAGTCTTGCTTTTCGTGATTATGCCCAAACTTGTTTAAATCCGCAATATAGAGGTTATAGTCGCAAAACGGTTAAGAAAGAAATTTCAAGGCTTTATGGTGCGAAAAAGGTAAGGTTACAAAATTATTTTGCAAACTTTGATGGACGTGTTACTGTATGTTCTGACATATGGGAGGATACTTATCATAATTTAAATTATTTGGGTCTGACTGTACATTATATTGATAATGATTGGCATATGCATAAACGTGTTCTTGCTTTCCGTGAATTTAATGATCGTCACACCGCTGAACATATTTATATTTTGATTGAACGTATTTTAATTGAGTATAATTTAATTGATAAGGTGTTTGCTATTGGTTTTGATAATGCTACTAATAATACTGCTGCTATTCCTAGATTGCGTGAATTGTGTGGTTCTACTTCTTTGATGGGTAGATTTTTTCATCAACGATGTGCATGTCATGTTCTAAATTTATGTGTGCAAGATGGTCTAAAAGCGTTGGGAGCATCGTTGGAGGTAGTCAAGGGGGGGATTAGACGTATTTGGGGTAATGGACACCTTAGGAAAAAATGGCATGATTATTTGATAGAAAGAGGTGAGAGATATGTGGCTTTTCCAAAAGATTTGTCTATTCGTTGGAATAGTACCTATAAGTTAATTGGAGTTCTTCTTAGATATAAACAACATTTTCCTGCTTTTATGAAACAATATGATAACTATATTATAAACTCGGCTGAGATCGACACCTGTGAAAAAATTTGTAATGCTTTGATATATTTTAATAATGCAACTGAAACTTTTAGTCATGTTTATAAACCTACCTCAAACCAATTTATTCGTGAAGCTGTTAATCTCGCCGGTGCTTTTTCAAATTTTGAGAATGCTGATTATGTGAATTATTTTGCTGGTTTTATGAAGGAAAAGTTTTTAAAATATCATTCACATATTCCGCATATTTATGGTATTGCATTTGTTCTCGATCCTCGTTTTAGACTTGGTTCTTTAGAAGAATGTTTGAATTATTATTATGCTGCTTTTTTTGGTCCATTGCCAATGTATGAGGACAGCCCAATTGATCCGAAAAAAGAATACAACGAGGTTAGTGATATATTTTATGCATTATTCAATGAGTTTCATGCACAATATGGCAATGTGCCCCCTCCCCCGACACAAGCATCATCTAAAGGAAAATCAATTTTCAAATCTACGTTTGCCAATCTTATTAAAAAAACAAAATCAACTCCCGCTACACAACAAAGCACAATTAATGAGATTTCTTTGTATTTAACTTATGATGTTGATTTTGAAGAAGATGATGATTTTGACGTACTAAACTGGTGGAAGGGAAAAGAAAGAATGTTCCCGATTTTAGCAAAGATGGCTAAGCAAGTGCTATCAATGTCGGTTTCAACGGTTGCCGTGGAACAAGAATTTAGTTCGGCCGGCAATGTTCTAACACAAACCAGAACGAGGTTGAGCGTTGAATCTCTTGAGATGCTTATATGCTACCACGATTGGTTGAAAGCAGCACGTAGAGCTCAAGAAATTGACATCACTCCATCACAACACTTTATGGATGAATCTACAGAGGGTGGCTCTACTTATGCCGGAGATTCCGATTAAAAACAATTAGAGTTCCTATTTAATTTTCAAATGTAGTTCCTATTTCATTTCAAATAAATGCACTTGAAGTTTGTTTTTGAATACTTGTATAAAACTATAAAGTATAAAATAAAAATAAAATAAAAATTACCCGGCCCGGCGGGTGGCCCGACCCGTGACCCGGGCGGGTGGCCCGGCCCGAACCGGACCCGTCCAATCCTCGGGCCGGTCCCGGGCCCACTATTCTAGAACCGGCGGCCCGACCGGGCCTAGGCCCGGCCCGGGCCCGACCCGGCCCGAATCCACCCCTACAATTGAGAATTGAAGGTAAAATTAAAACATGAAATACTAATCAATCATTCAATCGGAATCTCCGACATAGATAGAGCCACCCTCGATTGTAGATTCATCCATAAAGTGTTGGGATGGGGTGATGTCAATTTCTTGAGCTATACGTGTAATACCCGAGATTAATTTAAGAGGATTAATAGTACTACTCATGTCAACAGAGGTGCATCTCCTTTTAAGGGAGCTCATCACCCAAGAACTCCAAAGTTAAGCGTGCTTGCACGGGAGTAGTCTTGGGATGGGTGACCTCCTGGGAAGTTTCTCAGGGCGCGCATGAGTGAGGACAAAGTGCGCGGTAAAGGCTCGTGGTGGTTTGTGGGGACAGTACTAGAGGTCTAGAGTAACTACCTCGGGTCCGTGTAGACAGTACTAGAGGTCCGTCTGGGGTTTTATTGAGATTGGTTTAAGGGCGCAACGAGGACGTTGCGATCCTAAGTGGGGGTGATTGTAATACCCGAGATTAATTTAAGAGGATTAATAGTACTACTCATGCCAACAGAGGTGCATCTCCTTTTAAGGGAGCTCATCACCCAAGAACTCCAAAGTTAAGCGTGCTTGCACGGGAGTAGTCTTGGGATGGGTGACCTCCTGGGAAGTTTTCTGCGCTCAACCTCGTTCTGGTTTGCGTTAGAACATTGCCGGCCGAACTAAATTCTTGTTCCACGGCAACCGTTGAAATCGGCATTGATAGCACTTGCTTAGCCATCTTTGCTAAAACCGGGAACATTCTTTCTTTTCCCTTCCACCAGTTTAGTACGTCAAAATCATCATCTTCTTCAAAATCATCATCTTCTTCAAAATCAACATCATATGTTAAATACAAAGAAATCTCATTAATTGTGCTTTGTTGTGTAGCGGGAGTTGATTTCGTTTTTTAATAAGATTGACAAACGTAGATTTGAAAATTGATTTTCCTTTAGATGATGTTTGTGTCGGGGGAGGGGGCGCATTGCCATATTGTGCATGAAACTCATTGAATAATGCATAAAATATATCACTAACATCGTTGTATTCTGTTTTCGGATCAATTGGGTTGTCCTCATACATTGGTAATGGACCAAAAAAGCAGCATAATAATAATTCAAACATTCTTCTAAAGAACCAAGTCTAAAACGAGGATCGAGAACAAATGCAATACCATAAATATGCGGAATATGTGAATAATATTTTAAAAACTTTTCCTTCATAAAACTAGCAAAATAACTCACATAATCAGCATTCTCAAAATTTGAAAAAGCACCGGCGAGATTAACAGCTTCACGAATAAATTGGTTTGAGGTAGGTTTATAAACATGACTAAAAGTTTTAGTTGCATTATTAAAATATAGAGAGAATTTCCCAAATGGGACTAAAACTTTGTTAAAACTCCAAAGTAGGACATTAAGTTTTTTATTACCTAAATAGGACTTTTAATTACCGATCGGACAAAATTGCCCTTAATGAATTAAGCGCATGAATAGACTTCCGGCACCGATAACTTCATATTGCTGGCACCACCACCCTCTGCGCAAGGCTTCAGTGCACAGACTTGAACGCCGTAGCTGCCTGGCATGAGTTGCAAGATAAGATCGCCATTGTATATCTCTTGTAAGATGGATTCAGATTCGAACATACTCCCCTTCTGTTCTCTGCCTCTCTTTCCTTTTCTCTCTTCCTCTTCACATTCGAATATTATCTCCCAGATTCCTCTTCCTCATATGATTTCTTGTTCTTCTTACTCTGTTTTGTAAAAAAATGCCACCTTTGTTCCCAAAATGTCATGGAGATGACATTTCCATATATAAAAATTTGGCAGTCGTGGAGAATGTCAAGTTGGTGTCATTTTTACTCTTTATAAATGTCAAATAAAAACTGTCATCTTGGTAAATGTAATGTCAAAAAAGTGACATTTTTTCCAAATGAGTGTTCAATAAAATAATGTTAAAATAATGTTGGCATTTTGGAATAGAAAGATGACATTTACAAAAGGAGAAGAAGAAGAGCAAGAAGAAGAAGAACAAGAAGGAGAAGGAGATGGATGAGAAGAAGAAAAAAGAAGAAGAAGAAGAAGAAGAAGAAGAAGGAGAAGGAGAAGAATACCTGATTTTGATGGAGATGGCGTCCGGCGTCGAGCAGGCAGCTGCGATGATAGGCCAGCGTCGAGTTGCGAACTTGCGATCGATGGAGGTTGAGCTGCGATCGAGTTGCGAACAGTTGAGCTGCGAACGGTTGAGCTGCGATCGAGCGATGCAGAGGGATTTGGGGAAAATGTGATTTAGGGATTAGGGGCAAAAAGGTAATGTGGAGTCCCATTTAGGAAATTTAAAACTTGAAGTCCTATTGTGGAGTTTTAACCATGTTTTAGTCCCATTTAATATAATTTCTTTAAAATATATCAAAGCATTACAAATTTTTTCACAGGTGTCGATCTCAGCCGAGTTTATAATATAGTTATCATATTGTTTCATAAAAGCAGGAAAATGTTGTTTATATCTAAGAAGAACTCCAATTAACTTATAGGTACTATTCCAACGAATAGACAAATCTTTAGGAAAAGCCACATATCTCTCACCTCTTTCTATCAAATAATCATGCCATTTTTTCCTAAGTTGTCCATTACCCCAAATACGCCTAATCCCCCCCCCTTGACTACCTCCAACGATGCTCCCAACGCTTTTAGACCATCTTGCACACATAAATTTAGAACATGACATGCACATCGTTGATGAAAAATCTACACATCAAAGAAGTAGAACCACACAATTCACGCAATCTAGGAATAGCAGCAGTATTATTAGTAGCATTATCAAAACCAATAGCAAACACCTTATCAATTAAATTATACTCAATTAAAATACGCTCAATCAAAATATAAATATGTTCAGCGGTGTGACGATCATTAAATTCACGGAAAGCAAGAACACGTTTATGCATATGCCAATCATTATCAATATAATGTACAGTCAGACCCAAATAATGTAAATTATGATAAGTATCCTCCCATATGTCAGAACATACAGTAACACGTCCATCAAAGTTTGCAAAATAATTTTGTAACCTTACATTTTCCACACCATAAAGCCTTGAAATTTCTTTCTTAACCGTTTTGCGACTATAACCTCTATATTGCGGATTTAAACAAGTTTATGCATAATCACGAAAAGCAAGACTTTCAGAAAACAAATAAGGCAGATTTTTTTCAACAAGTAAGTTAGTCATACCTATCAAATTTTATGCATCATTGTATGAGAAATTACCAAAAGCTTGTTGGTTATTTGCAAACCTCGATATTTGAGTTTGCTTCCCCGTTCCGCCGCCTAATTTTGCATACTCCACCGGGTGTTTGGACTTAAGGTGTCTTGTGGCGGATCCGTATCCGCCGGAAATGCCCAAGCTATAGTTTTTCTTGCACCAATTGCAAGTTGCGGTCCAATTCCCGGTGTTCGGGTCCTTCCACTTAGAAAAATTATTAGCCATTAGTTCAGATTTATTTTTTTTGTACCTGTTTGGGATGAGGCAGGTTGGTCGGCGACATAGCTGCTGCCACCCTCCTCCTCCTCGTTGTCGTGGCTCTCCGGAATTACTTCCTCCACATCGTCATCCTCGTCCTCGAGCTCTTCTTCGTCAATGGTCCTCGGTTGGTCTTAAAAAAAGCGGGAATTATGTCGGTGCAATTCTTGTTCTAGTTGTTCGCCGGTCATCGCATCCTCATCCCTCCTTGCGTAACCCGTATCAAAATCATCTCGACTTTGAGATGAAGAGCCGATATGTGATTTACCTTTGCGGGATCTCTTCCTCGCAAGCTCTTTCGTTCGGTTGCGCTCGAGGTTACCCATATCAACCGAATATCTAGGACGATCCATCTAAAAAATGTAGCAATTAATAAAAAATTGTAAAAAAGTAATTAACTATTTATCTAACTATTAATTCGAGTTATAGCAAATTAACCAGTGAATTAACTAGTTTTGTGTACAACCTATTTTTTTAAACTAGAGTCAAATGTA
Organism: Cuscuta europaea; assembly: GCA_945859875.1. Taxonomy (NCBI): domain Eukaryota; kingdom Viridiplantae; phylum Streptophyta; class Magnoliopsida; order Solanales; family Convolvulaceae; genus Cuscuta; species Cuscuta europaea. The sequence continues at coordinate 5,871,272 of CAMAPE010000021.1, forward strand.
GCAATTAATAAAAAATTGTAAAAAAGTAATTAACTATTAATCTAACTATTAATTCGAGTTATAGCAAATTAACTAGTGAATTAACTAGTTTTGTGTACAACCTATGTTTTTTACTAACAATGAAATTAATACACTTTAACTTTAACTATAATTAGAATTACAACAAGTTTTTTAAACTAGAGTCAAATGTAGCAATTAATAAAAAATTGTAATAAAAAAATTAACTATTAATCTAACTATTAATTCGAGTTATAGAAAATTGTACAACCTAATTAACTAGTTTTTTTTTCAAGTAACGTTAATACAAAATTAAACAAGTGTAAATAATAGAATAATTTCGTACCTCTTTCGGACTTTCGGTCTTTCGGATGGGAGTAATAGAATGACTTCAAATTAATTAGATATAATTCCAACTATATTAATAGATATAATAAATATATAAGTAATATATAATTAGATAACAAATATAAGTAATATAATACTATAATGTATGTATTTATAAATTATAAGTAGATAATTAATATAAACTATAAATAATAAATATAATATATTGGAGAATAAGAGAATTAGAGAGTAGAGAGTTAAGAATAGAATTTAGGAAGAATTGGAGAAGAGATATGAAAAAATGTTTAAGATTAGGAGTATTTATAGGTTTTTTTACCCCCCCCCCCCCCACCACCCAACCCCCCCGGACCCCCCTGCACCCCACCCAACGGCTATATAGCTGTTTGGGTTGTCCCCAACCCACCCCCAAGGCCATAACGGCTAGTAACTATTTAACATTTTTTAAAAAAAATAGGACCGTTGGACCCGGACCCGGGCCCGGGCCAGACCCGGCCGGGCCGGTTCACATTTTTCCGGAACCGTGCCCGCCCCGCCCATTCCCACCAGTTCGGGTCTACACCCGGTCCCGGACCGCCAGACCGGGACGGTCCCGGGCCCGCACAGTAGCGAGCCGGGCCGGGTCACGGGCCGAGTGGCCCGAACCGAATCCACCTCTACTGCTCGAGATATACTTTTCGCTCACCCGAAAAGTAATCTACACAAGATTAGGTAAGTACTGATACAATTCTCCATCTGTTGAGAATGAGTTAAGTAATCTAAACTCTTTAATTACCAAGCAATGCACTAAAATTAATGAGCATATTTCTTCTTTGAAACAAGAAATAAATAAAATAAAGGAACTTGAAGATATACTTGCTAATAATCAAAGTTATCTGGAAAGAAATATAGAACAGGAAGCACGTCCTGGTGTACGCTTAAAGAATTCACAAGATAAAGTCACTAGCTTAGAATCTGAGGTAGCTTAACTTAAGAAAACTGTCTGTGACTTAAATAATGATCGAGATGAAAACAAGCGCAAATGTTCTGAAGCTATTAACTGTTTTGAAGAACGTGGTAGGGAACATGCTTGTCTTTACTCTAAAATAAAGGAGTTAAAAGATATTATTGCTAAGAAAGACCAATCATAACAAACTTTTTTATGTTAATTAATAAACCAAAGGACACATAATTTTATAATCCTAAATAGGGTTGTAAACGAACCGAATTGAATCGAATAATGAGATTTTGTATTTGTATTTGTTTAATTTTTTCGAATACGCATTCGAATTCAAATATGAAACGAATATTAATTTCGATTTGTATTTGTATTTGTTTAACAATACGAATAGTTAACGAATCATATACGAATATCGATTCAATTTGAGCATAGGTTAAATATTAGTCAAATATCACTCTAGAATAACTTTTCTTATACTCCGTATTTTTTATGTTGTAAATGCATGCTATGACTTAATATGTGTTTTTAGAATTTAAATTTAATGGATCAATGCATTTTTAGATGGTTCACAATATACTAAAGTGAATTAATTTTATGATTAATAAATATAAATCTATTTCAAACCTTTTGAAATAAACACTAACACACACATATTAGAAATTATACTTATAATGTGTGAAATAAGTTGATGATTGTATATATCAAAGTCAAACAACTCTAATTTTATTCTTCAAATCGAATACATAATTATTTGTATCGTATTTAAAAGACATTTGAACCAAAAAATTGATTTGTATTCATATTTATATTCTGATTTATTACAAATGGGTTTGGAATCTTTTTGCAAAAGTGTATATATGAGGTACACTTTCAAGGTATTGCTATCTTTTAAAAGTTACTAGTATTTCACCCGTGTGTTGCACGGGATGTAATATGTTTATATTATATAAATACAATTATATAGGAGATTTTTTTTAATTGCATGAATGAAAGACATCGTAAATAAATAATAACAAACATTAAAATTTAATAAACACTACACATTACAAATTGTTGAAGCATTTCTAGCTGATCCAACCCTATCCTGCCATTTTAGTCAATTATTCAACCCAAAAAATAATCACTTCTTAATTCTTACAAAGTCTGCACTCACATAAATATATAATAGGTAGAATTATGAAAGTTGGAATATGTATTTTTATTCTTAGTTCCTCTTAACGCCCCTCCCTACGTTTTAGCATTTAAATGGAATTTTATACATCTTCTAAAATTCTTATAACCTTGAAATGCAAAAAAAAAAAACGGTGTCGGTCTTCAAAAATACTAAACATGACTTGTGCCAGTAGGGACGGGTCTGAAACCTGTCTTCGATCTGAACCAAAAATAAAGGATTGGATCCCGTTCCAGGGACTGGGGATTGGCCGTTTCTGGCATGACTGCTCCGGGACCGTGGAGTGGGTCCACCCCTACTCATAGCTATCTTATTTTTCAATTGTGCATGTTCGTATAGCCTCAACATTGCTATGGCAGTAACAGATCAAATGTCCTAATATTGATAAAATACAGTCTTCATTCATAAATTATTATAATAAAAAACACGTCAAAAGCAAGTACTTATATTACATTTGTGAAGAAATATCTAAACATTTAGGAAAACTACATCCCATGAGGAAATGTAATTTGAATGCCCTCATATCACCACCATAAAATCTAAAAGACCATCGGCATGGTTACCTCTCCAACCAACTAATGACTTGTTATTATAAAAATAAAAAAGATGTGTACAATAACTTCCTGCAGAGAGTGAAAGAGGTCTTCTTCTGAGTCTTCACTACTCACTATAGATCATAGTAAAATCCTCGTGCCTGGACCACTCCTTTTACTTGCCAGAATCTCAATTCACTGGCCCCTGCTCGAATAGCCAATTAGCTTTGCCGCACAACCTTTCAACCATTTAGTTGAGTAAGATGAAATTTCTTACTTAGCACCTAACATGAAACTATGAAAGCATAATGAAGTGTTAGTAATTAAAACATGATGGTTTTGATTTGTCTCTTCATCATCGATGTCTTGATAAGGTTACATAACTAATGTCTGATATGGTTAAACTATGAAAGTGTAATGAAGTGTTAGTAATTAAGGACTGATTTTTCAAATAGGGAATATTGCAACGATCATTGCAGTAAGGTTTATATCCCTTTAGCAAACAAATAGATTTACAAAAAGTAAAACTATGACTACCAAAATATTAATTCAGTTTATATACTATTAGTTAGAACTTAAATGATATTCACTCCAATTAGGAGTCTGATTCCATTACGCACAAAAATACATATATTGATTTTGGCAATTTGGCCCTCTAGCTATCTCCCTGCACTTTCTAATTGCCATACAACAAAGATATGGGTCAAGCGTATTACCACTATAGTGTTTTCCTGTGAGCAACGGATATTGGAGCTTACTAAAGTTCGTCTTCCATTTATCCCATGGTAGGCCATTCATTACATTGGCATTCCGTATGGTGATCAATCAAACGCAGATTCAATTTCATGGATGCTGGTAATAAAACCAATATATGCTGGTATCGATTAGTTAAGAGGAGGCTGGTATCTAGCTATCAAGGTTTATTAGTTAGGGGAATTTGAATGTATTTTAAAATCATTCTATCATGATTTAGTTTGCATCCTTTAAAAAGATTTGAATGCTTTGCTTATTGAATAAAACTATGAGTTTGTACAGATTATACAATTATACACCTTATTGTATATTTGAGTTTCCTGTTACTATTTCATTAGTATCGTTTCGTTATTGAACATCAAATGCATTGGTTGTGTTATGTCCAGTGAGTCCAGAATCCAGATCACCTAACTTTAAAGATGTCTCAGGTGCAAACCAATTGGATGATATAAATAAAATGGCACAATTAGATATAAGATGAAACTGCTGATATGTGTGTGACAATTATATTCACTCTAGAATTGATTAGTAGTAGAAATCACATAAGGCTTAGGTTTTTAGGTTTTATATAATCCCATTAGGCTTTTAGTTCTTACAAGTTTTTAATACCAAAGCTAGATTTGTTAGAACTGCAGAATTAGAATATCTATTCAACTAACCTAATAACCATATATATGCTATATCAAACATAAGGACACAACACAAAACACCTATCAATATATGCTTTATGAACATTTGATTGTGGGCATATAAGAAAGGTAATAAATCAAACAAAGCCAATTCCAAGGTACCACCACTTGAAGTTTAAATAGTAGACAATAGTACAGTAGGCAGTTTAGAGATGATTCATGATTGAGTTCAACCCTAATGCATTTAAATCTTAGAAATGAAGATACTTAGTAAATCCTTTTAGAAATTGGAAATGAATCTATTGATATGAATATAGTTGAACCTAATAAAACAAATACACTCAATTATACTGCAACTACCACTTTATTATAACTTTCACTTGGATAAGACCTTATTTCACGTGAATGTTAGTTTGAGTGCTAAGAGGAATGGCATAAACCAATATCCTAATATTTCTTTTTTTAGATTTGACAATGTATACTTGGACATATTCCATAATTTTTATATTTATCAAACATAATCTCAAATGCCATTCTAAAAGTGAAAGTTACTCCAAACACCAAAATATACTAAAACCAATAGCAGACATGTGTGAAATTTTAGCAAGAGATGTTTGATTGAAGAATTTTAACAAACATGTTCCAAACAAAGTATTTATTTAAATTCAGACTAATTTTTTAGAAGTAAGTGCATAAATTAAATAATTCTAAAAAAAATCAAGAAAGAAATACAAAGGGACTGAACTTGGAGATGTTCAAGTATACAATATGGGTGTGAAGTTACAATCATTTATGCAAAATGTTAAGTAAAAACATAACGCTGACCTAAGGGGAATTGTTTGAAGTCTTGGGATGAGATGTTTCTCCATAGAATTGCTGTGAATGGCTATGTAAGGAAGGCACCAAGTGACCTCCTTGCTTGTTTGACCTCCTTTCTTTAAATTTAGCATAGAAATTGCAACAGAAAATGGCCAAAAGATCTGCCCTAATGGGGAATATGAGGAAATAAAAGACAAACTCAGGAGGTGAAACCAACTAATTGATTAACAAAATCATCAATGTCATATAAACAATTTTATACAGAGTATATGTGTGCCAAAGTTATCCGAAAATATAGAATGAAGAAGCAATCAATTTTTTTAAAAGATCAAACTGAAGAAGAAGACATTAGTTTTTTAAACAGGTTCATCATAGCGAAAAAATGATAGGTGTGACATCATATAACAAAAACCGAACTGGTTTAGATTTAGGCATTTGAGAAGTACATGTTCAAAATGACTAAAAGTAATCAGAATCCAATTAATAATATAATGATCAATATAATAGTCATTTATTGTGTCCCAAACAATTGAAATGAATAAAAAAAATACTATTGATCAAAGTGTAATCAAACCTTATTTTGGGGCGGGAGTCCCAGGAGGTGTTCCTCAGTGGCAGTTGAATTGGAGTGGACATCCGGGTGAAGAAGAGAAGATAAGGCAAAGACATTGAGACGGTCCATTTCCCTAAATTGGACGAATAACACGGAATTGAAGTGGACTTCGGAAGAAGCAATCTTCCATGCAAAGTGCATGAGGTGTTTCCGGTGCCGGTTGAATTGGAGCGGACTTTTGGGTGAAGAAGAGAGAAGAAGAGGAGATGGTGTGGATGGATGAGCGGAAAAGAAGAACAAAGGAATTAGATGAGAACGGGGAAGAGAATGAGTGGTTGAGTCATAAAGCTCCGTTCATGTCTCCTCAGAATCACCAGAGCTCTAACATCACATTTCAGAAGAAACTGAAGAAACGAATGATTAAGAGAAAGAGCAAAATCAGGGAGCAAAATCACGAGTATTATATGACGCAAATAATGGAGAAGCAAATTTAATCGGATGAGGCCATGGATGTTGCGAAACAAATTTTAAGTATTCACTTAAAATTGATTGCAAATAATTATATGTGAGAATATTGGGTACAATCTCTAAATATGAATCCTCTGATTCTTCACTTGCAATTTGCATTAAATATAATTAAAGAAATTAATTCAAAATTAAATCTTTAATTCTTCAAATATTCGAACGTTCGTCAGATCTTCAAATCTTCGAACCTTCGATCTTCGTATCTTCAAACCTTCAAAGTTTTGTTCTTTCAATCTTCGAATCTTCGTTCTTTGAATCTTCAAATATTCTTGAATTAAGAATTCAGCTTGAAGGGCCCCCGGTTTTCTAATGACTTGATCTTCAACAAAAGGGCCGTTTTGTGGCTTGATCTTCTGTTTAAGAGCCTCCCGGGATATGCGGCTTTATCTTCAATTGAATCTTGATTCAATCTTAATATGAATATCTTCAAATCTTCAAAGTTTCGTTCTTCATATCTTCAAATCTTCAAAGTCTTGTTCTTCAGATCTTCGAATCTTCAAGCTTCGTTCTTCAGATCTTCGAACGTTCTTCAACTTTTGGATTTATTTTATTAAGAATCGACGAAATCATGAAGGATTATTCGTATATTCTTAACAAAAATCGTGGCTTGATCTATTCCTCTTCTTCGGAATCGTTCAGAGCCTTACGGGAGTTCTTGAGAGCTTTTCTGCAACGTTTCTTCGTCTGAAAATTCTCCTCCTTCTTTCTCTCAACTGAGACCCCTATTTATAGGTGTGGAGGGGGTAAAATATGCTTTTAGGGTTGTGAAATTCGTTCATATGCTTAGGGCCCTGATTAAAATGGGCTTTGGGCTCTATTTGCTTGCATTTAGTAGCTAGAAAAATCAGCACTTATTCGATGTATCTGGAGAGCCTTTTTAACAAGGTTCGCAGCCATTTCTCATGCACATAGACTGATTTCTTGACTAGATTCGTTCTCCTCTTCATAAATTGGATCATGTCTCTTATATATTGAGCCAATATTTGATAGTGGGCTCAAAATTAATAGGATCGATCCATTCTTTACAAGATTTAATTTATAAGTAAATCAATTGGGTATTTTTTTTAATGATCCAAATTAATTCAATTATTAAATTTTATTCGAATGGGTTCATATTAATATTTTTTATAAAACCCAACAACCATCACGAGCGACCCAACATAATCCGACAGTGGCCCACTAGCAAATAATATAGCCCGGTAGCTTTTTAGAGCTCAATAGCTATCATAGTTGGCCCAGTAATTTTTATATGTTCACAAATGTCCCCTCGAGACTTGCTTGTGTATGTATTTGAAGGAAGAGTAAGTCTCGACCCTACATGATCAGCCCAATATTCATTTGTTGCTTAAAGAAAAGTTTAATCAATCAGACGCATGAATTGAATTTTGGATGGCCAACATATACGAACTATCAGTATATAACCACTCAAATTCTGATCAATAGCCAACTTATAATTTGCCATCATGATCTAATCAATTTACGGGGTATTAGAATTAGAATTCCTAATTTCCGTCATCCTTCAAATCCTATTAGGACTTTGATCTTGCACTTTGTATCCTCTTCAAACACTATTACTATTTTAATTATAAAACATCAACTCTTCTCTTCTCCGTATTCAAAGTATTCAAACATTACAAGAAACATTAGAATCTGATTGGAGCTTTCGGAAGAGGAGACAAAAAAAATCAGCAGGTAACTCTTCTCTTCTTTCTCTTTACTGTTGCTTTTTCTTTCTTTCTTTTGGTGTTCTGCAGGGAAATTTGTTGGGAGCAATCACACCAAAATTACTTCAGTTGGTGATGAAGATCCATATCCGCTCTCAATTGGCGAGAGAAGAATCTGGAAATTACCATCGTCTGCTCCATCAAGTTGAATTTCTGCCGAGGTGAGGTCTGCGGTGAGCTTCTTCCGATGGTGCGCAGCAGACCATTGGCGAGCTTGGGCGTTGAGATCACTGGTTTATTCTGTTTGTTGCCGGGCCGATGGTAGCATTCCGCCGGAGGTGGTGAGAAGCCTCCGTTTGCTGGAGAAGAAGGTCTCGCCGTCGGGGAAGAAGGATTCGCCATCGGAGAAGAAGGTTTCGCTGCTGCTCTTTTTTTTCGCTCGTTGGAGAGAGGCGCTGGGTTGCTGCAGATTCTAATTTCTCCTGCGCTTAAAGAAGATGATGGGCTTGAGGGAGAATATCCACTCTAATTGTTGGGCTTGTTGGATTCCTCCTCTTTTAGACTTGGGCTGCACAAAATTTTCCAAGCCCCCCCCCCCCCCCCCCCCCATTTTTTTTTGCTATCTTAATGATTTGATCGTGGCGCCATTTGTTGAAGAGGGAGGAGATTGACTGATTATCAATCGTCGGTGTCGCTTGGGATCCTTCGTTGGGCTAGTGATACTGATCTAAAGAATTAGACTGATTGCCGGTCGTCGGTGTCGCTTGGGGCCCTTCGTTGGGCTAGTGGCACCGATCTAAAGAATTAGGCTGATCGCCAGTCATCGATGTCGCTTGGGGCCCTTCGTTGGGTTAGTTGCACCGATTTAAAGCATTAGGCTGATTACCGATCATCGGTGTCACTTGGGGCCCTTCGTTAGGTTAGTGGCACCGATCTAAAGAATTAATCTAATTACCGATCATCGGTGTCACTTGGGGCCCTTCGTTGGGCTAGTGGCACCAATCTAGAGAATTCGGCTAATTGCACCTGTTGAAGACTGAGATGTTGCCGCTATTTTCGACCTTTGTCCATTATGAAGGAGCTTGACTAATTATTGGCCAGTGTTACTGATTTCTTTGCTCGTCTAGGCGGAAGATGAAATTGCTCGGGCTTGAGATTGATTATCATTGCTGAGCGGCCTCTATTTTTTTTTTATTTATTTATTTATCATTATTATTATTAGTACTTTATTTTTTTTAGTAATAATAATAAGAATAATGATGATTTTTTTTTGCAGTCCAAAATGATATATTTTAAGGACGTAAGGCGTGGAGGCAAAAAGTATCTCTCTATATCAAGAGCAAGAAGAATGACGAAGAGATTCTTTTGGAGATGCACAAGCCATTTGCTCGCGAGTTTTAGAGTCCAACGGTTGTGTCCTATCGAGTTACGAACTGGACTCCTGAGTGCGAGTATCAAGCTCAGACAATGCGGACTTTAGTATCTGGCTTTACTCACATGTCCTCTTCTGAGATTCTTCCTTCTTTGGGTAGACGTATCCTTGATGAAAACGCCCCTTTGACAAAGACCTTATCATTTGGTGGTGAATTTAAATTCATCACAGGTTATTGGGACTGGGCCGAAGATATTTTGGGCATGAGTAAAAGCGTTCTGGAGGAAGGGCTTATTTACGATGCTGTTTATGCCTCATTATTCACGTATGACCGATGTACTAATGCTATTCAAGCATTTTGTGAGGCATGGTGTCCCACGACGAATACTTTGCTTACGTCAATTGGCGAATTGACGATCACACTTTGGGACTTGCACGTTATCGGAGGATTGCCTATCATCGGAGACTCATATGATGAATCTATTCTGGGCACTTCTGAGTTGTTAAATACGAGCGCTGACCGTTTATTTCATCTCTGCAAATATTTGTTTCACGCATATCATCATCTCTTTCCCAAAGCCGGAGATAAGCGTGTTTTGCGTGTTCATGCGTGGGTCAAATTCTGGTTCAGAAAGGCCTCCAAGTATACTATGCCTCCAGTGAGAACAGAAAAGAAACGAACATCTCGTGCCAAGGCGACCCATAATCCGAGCGGAGCTATTCCAAAATTTGGAGGATGGTCGAATTCTATGAGGGTACCATTCCACGTACTCAAGGTTCCTGCTGAATATGAGGAAGAGGTATATTTAGCGGCATTTTTATCGTGTTGGCTTTGCGCATTTGTATTGCTGCATGAAGGTCCTAGAGTTATCCGCCCGGAAACATTCAGAGTTGCGTGTATGTTGGCTCGAGGGAAACGTGTATGCCTTGTGGTCCCGGTTCTTGCAAGTGTCTATCATGGGCTTAATCGGATCTCGAATGCTCCAGCTCCTGATCAAGTTAGAACGTGTTTTCCCGTTCACTACGTTTATGGATGGTTGGCATCATACTTTGATACGCATTTTAAGAATGAGATCCAGTCCACGACGCCATTAATGATTTCTTATTCAGGAGAAGGTGGAGCGAGATCCCTCGAGAAGAGAAGTGCGCGCAAACGAATTTTCCAGGGAGATGTATCAGCATGGGTGTGTTCTACACATCGGAGAATCAAAGAATATTCATTCTTCGATGGTAAAAATCCTCCAGAGGCTGAGTTGGCGCTTTTTAGGAGTCTTCGGTCGAATTATCTTGTATTACTCTACCGGGATCATTGCATTGCTGAGCCTTACACTCCTCGCCACTTTAGTCGCCAATTTGGGTATTTTCAGGCTTATGCTTCTGGCTTTCTTGAGATGCGTAATCGGAGTGTCACACTTGCTGCTGGCTTTCAGCTTTGGCTACAGTTTGAGCACGGCATGTCACAAGCTGAAACGGTATTTCCGACTCCTCCTACTATTCCAGCGAAGTATTTCTCCTTGGAGTATAAAGAGTGGTGGAGCCAAGTTCATGGTAACTACCTCGAGAATCATGTGGGTGACTTGATTAGGATTTGTGATCTTGCAGTTGATGATGTGATCACCCCTTCAGATCCCGTGACTCTGGTCTCCAAGAAGAAACGGGCACCTGATACTGAGGCTAAGTCTTTGCCCCAGAAAAAGGCTATGCTTGCAGCACCTGGGGCTGAAGTTTTGATCGAGGATGCTGAGAAAGAAATGTCTCCTGCCAAGGTGAGTGAGAATCAAGTTCTTGAAAAGCAGAGTAGTGATGAGAAGAATTGGAAACATCTTAGAAAACCTCGTCTTGGACCACTGAAGGTTAGTTTCATCATTTTATAGTTTTGTTTCAAGCTTGTACTTATATTTTCTTCCTTCTTTTGCAGATTCATGCAGTCCTTGATGATGCTAGTTCTTCGAATCATGTTTCTTCATCTAGCTCAAGTGAAGGAGAAAGCGCAGATCAAGACACCGTCGCTGGATTGATAGCAGAAATAGGCCACAGTCATTGTAAAGAAGTTCTGATCCATGAAATACCCGAGTCTTCTCATGCGAAACCGGCTGCATATGTATTCCATGCAGAAGACTACTTCTTTACTTTGTATAAGCAGTTCATCATTAATACTTGGAGTGGCCTTCAACAAAAGTTAGGACGGGCTACAGCAGAGAACGTCTCATCTCTTCGGGAGAGTGTTGAGAATTGTGTTATCTTGATGGAGAAGGAGGGCATTGACCTTTCCATGTTGAAGACGAGAGTGAAGCATTTCTTTGACAGGGCACAATCATTTGATCGGACGTGTTCGACTGTTGCTGATAGGGTTCCTTCTGAGAAACAATCTCAGGAATTGGCTATGTCGCGGGCTTTTTGTGAAGATATTGAAGCTAAGAGATCTCAAAACCAAGTGGCATTACTTTATGATGAGAAGTCCCTTAATGAAATCAAGAAGAAGATAGCCTTGTTGGAAGCTGAAGCTAAGGAAGTAGAAATTTCGATCTCCAAGCGTTGTGTAGAGGCTAGTGACTTAGACGCAGCTCTTACGAAGGCTAAGGAGGAATCTTCACGGATTTTGAAGACTATCAAAGCATCAGATGAAGATCAATTTGCTTTAAGTACTCAGAAGAAGGAGCTAGAGGCCTTGAAGGATGACTTAGTTAGCTTTAAATTGTTTTTAGGCTGATACTTAGCTTTTAGATTAGCTTTTAGTCAGCAAACAACTCTTTTTCTTACTTCTTACCAAACTATATATGGATATTTGCTTCCTTTGTTGCTTCTCATGAGTTGATATTGCCTTGCTTCTTCTTCTGTTTTCTCTTTCTTTCTTCTTTTTTTTTCAAAGTGACTGAGATCAAACTTTATTGAGGGTTTGTGTTGTTATAACTGAACTCAAAAATGAAACTTTTGAGCTGCCTACGTACTCCTATGAAGGAGATCAAGTCAAACGTAGTTCATAAGTACCATTTGAATTGGTAATCTAAAGGAGGGGACCGTACACAGTTTTAACTCATGCGGGCCAGGAGCTTGTCGTACACATTTTAAACTCTCGTGGGCCAAGAGCTCGCCGTACACATTTTAAACTCTCGTGGGCCAAGAGTATCTATGATTATGCTCACCCATAGACAAAGTGAGATGCTTTAGCAGTTTAGCCACTTACAACATCATTGGTGGTTTAATCCATTCAACATTTCTTATGGCCATATCTATACCCCAAATATCAAGGGTAGTAGAGCTTTAAAAATCTTCCATTGATCGGGCCAATCTTTGAGCCATCTCCATCGACCAACTTGTAGGCACCGCCTGAATATACTTCCTGAATAACATAAGGACCATCCCATTTAGGTGAGAATTTGTGCCCCGTTGTTCGTAGATGATATGAACTCGTATGAAATCAGCAACATTTTCCTTCTTCACCTCTTTCAATGCAACTGCTTCGGCCCATTTTGAGAAGTAATCAGTAGCGGCTAGTATGTATGAATGCCCTCCTGATGAGCTAGGCGTGATTGGCCCAACTACGTCAAGTCCCCAAGCGTCGAATGGCCATGATGCTACTGTCGGATGCAAAGACTCCGGTGCTTGATGGATGAAATTTGCGTGATATTGGCATGCTTGACATCTTCTAGCATAGTCCATGCAATCCTTTACCATGGTCGGCCAATAATATCCCATCCTTTTGATATGAAAGTGCAGCTTAGGACCGGACTGATGAGCTCCACATACTCCTGAATGTGCTTCTTCCATTTCTTGTAAGACTTCATCTCCACCCAAACACCTAAGGAATACACCATCGAATGATCTTCGATAAAGCGTATCTTTATAGTAAATGAAACGTGGTGAACGCCTCTTCAAGTCTACTTTCTTGCGGGGATTTTCAGGTAATTTCCCATCAGTGAGATAATCAATGAGTGGCTGCCTCCAATCTTCATTTTCAATATCATAAACCGAGGTAGTTGGCATCTCGACTATCTCTTCGGCTACACCATCGTCTCCAATGAATGGAGGAACTACCCATTTTTGACATACCCGTACTTGAGTTCCATCGTCAAGGTGTGCCATGTTCGATGCTAACCCTGTCAGTGCATCGGCTTGCTTGTTTTCCTTTCTTGGCACGTGTTCAATTGTAACTTCACCCAGCCATCCTATGAGTGCCCTTGCATATTTGTTGTAAGGATGCAGTTCAGGTTTCCTTACTTCATAAATTCCAAGCACTTGATTGATGATTAGTTTTGAATCACCATAGATATTAACTCGTGTTTGCTTCATGTCTACAGCTATTTCAAGTCCGAGAATGAGGGCCTGGTATTCAACGACGTTATTGGAGCATTGTTCCGTAAGCGTGAAAGCATACGATAGAACTTGACCTTCGGGTGTAACAAAGACCACACCAGCTCCAGCACCTTATCTATGTGCAGCTCCATCAAAATACATCTTCCATGGAGGCAAAACTTCAATTATGAGCACATCTTCATCAGGTAGATCATCAGAAAGTTCCCACTAAGCAGGGATAGAGTGATCGGCTAGGAAATCTGCCAAAGCTTGTCCTTTTACAGATTTCTGTGAGACATAAACAATCTCAAACTGTTGAAATATCAAGTACCACCTAGCAAGACGATCAGATAGAACCACTTTGGACATCACATACTTCAGTGGATTTGCTCTGGAGACAAGATTTATCATGTGAGCTTCAAAGTAGTGTTTAAGCTTCTTGATTGCAAATATAAGGGCCAAACACAATTTCTCAATGGGCAAGTACTTCAACTCGTGTGGGGTCATCATTCTGCTTAAATAATAAAGGGCATTCTCCTTCCCTTTATCATTTTCTTGAGCTAATAGAGCTCCCACAGACCTTTCTTGAGCAGCAATGTAAAGTATCAAGGGGCGGCCAAAGATAGGTGCATTTAGGACCGGTGGTTTCATTAAATAAGCCTTGATATTTTCAAACGCATTCTTACACGTTTGGTCCCATATGAAAGGCACACCCTTCTTCATAATTCGACTAAATGGTTGACATCTTCCAGATAAGTTCGAGATGAACCTCCGTATGTAAGCCAATTTTCCTTGCAAACTCTTCAACTCATGAATATTTCGAGGCTCCGGAATATTCACAATAGCGTCGATCTTGGCTTGTTCTATCTCAATGCCTTTTTGACGGACAATAAACCCCAAGAATTTCCCGGCCGAAACTCCGAAAGTACACTTCAGAGGGTTCATTTTGAGACCAAACTTCCTCAAGCGATCAAATACTACTCTTAAGTGTGATAGATGATCGCCTCGAGCTTTTGACTTCACCACGAGGTCGTCAACATAGCACTCCACGATTTGGTGAAGGATATCATCAAATATTGCCTGCATAGCTCGTTGATAAGTAGCTCCTGCATTCCTAAGTCCAAATGGCATGACCGTGTAGCAATAGATCCCCTTAGAAGTTCGGAAGGCAGTCAATTCTTCATCTGCGGGAGCCATCCGGATCTGATTATAACCTGAGAAACCATCCATAAAAGACATAATTTCATGCCCAGTCACAGCATCTATCATTAATTCAATGATTGGAAGTGGAAAATCATCTTTTGGACATGCAAGGTTAAGATCCCGAATATCAACACATATTCGGATTTGTCCATTTTTCTTTCTGACCGGGACAATGTTGGATATCCAAGTAGGATATTTTACTTCTCGAATGAATCCGGCCTCAATAAGTTTATCAACCTCTGCTTCAATTAATGGAATTAAATCTGGGCGGAAGCGCCTTTGAGCTTGCTTTACTGGTCGGCATCCTTTCTTTATCGCTAAGTGATGAACATCGATTTTTGGATCCAACCCCGGCATTTCTTTGTATGTCCATGCCGATAGAAGAGCACTAATATAAATAGGACGAGGGTCCTCTACGGTGCCGAGATTTACCTCCTTTAGTTCATCCAAAGCTGTTCGCACTCCTTCTTCGAATTCCGGAGGAGCTTCATCAGCATCTTCACCTTCGACCGGGATTTCATCACCAAAGGTAATATGGTAAGATGAGGCAATGTATTCCTTGTCATCAATCAGTTCATCATATTTGAACTCATTGTCTGCCGGCATTCGAGTATGAATAATTGTTTTCAACTGTACTTTG
Organism: Cuscuta europaea; assembly: GCA_945859875.1. Classification (NCBI taxonomy): domain Eukaryota; kingdom Viridiplantae; phylum Streptophyta; class Magnoliopsida; order Solanales; family Convolvulaceae; genus Cuscuta; species Cuscuta europaea. The sequence continues at coordinate 5,886,709 of CAMAPE010000021.1, forward strand.
AGAGTTTCTCCACATGAGACTTGCACATCAGTTTCTCGCCTCATTCGGGATGGAATCAAGCTTCTACATTCATTCAAAACTTGTGTTTTTGTATATTTGTTGAGAGACTTCTTGCGTGAGCGAACTTTTCCCAACCTTTCATGTACCGGCTTTCTCTCAAAGTTTTGCCCACTACATGGGTCTTCCATGTGCTTTACTATGAAGGGGATCATTTCAAGCCTTTCTTGTAAAGTTTTCTTCATGATCTTCTTTGGCTTTGGCCCCATTCTATCAAAAATGGCGGGTTTTGATTTTGCCCCCCCCCCCCCCAATTCGATCAAAAACGGAATACTTCGGTTTAGAAGTCACCTCATCTTCTTCATCCGCACTGATATGATGCGTTGTGGCTCTATTTATGAGGATTCTTATGGGTTTCGGCTGAACGTAACCCAACCCTGTATGTCCTCGAAGATTGATCTGCTTCGATGGTCCTTCTCCACCAGCTTCTGGAATGAGTTTTCCTAACTTCTGTTCATTAGGATTATACCCAGCCTTGGCCATAAGTTTGTATGCATTTGGGTCAAATCCTTCATTAGTGCGTGCCTTGGGGATTTGAAACTCCTTAACATCATCCTTGTGCTTTATTTCTTCCTGAGACATGTCTTGAGGAGGCCTTGATATCTCGATCTTTGCAAGAGGGAACGTAAGCCCTTCTATGCCTTCAACAACTTTCCTTTTCAGCTTTGGTTGAGTCAAGAGGCGATATACTTCTTCCTGTCTAATATCGTCTTCTTTAGAAATTTTGGGCTTCTGGTAAAACTTTGCATCTGCAAAGTATGTCTCGGCTTCTGTGAATGGAGTTTCATCGGCCACTACCTTCTTTACAACACCGTTCTCCTCATACATGAAGCATTGGTGCCACGTTGAAGGAATCACACCGTTCTCATGTATCCATGGACGACCTAGAAGGAGATTATATGAAGCCTTTGCATCAATGACGTGACATAAAGTACTTGCTTTCAACCCGCCAATGACCAAATCAAGACGGATCATTCCAATCGCTCTTTGCCCCCCTTGATTAAAGCCTTGAATCATTAAGCGACTTTGGGAGAGTTCATCCATTGATATATCAAGATCTTTCATAGCTCGAACCGTTAAGATGTTAACGGCAGACTCTTGATCTATCATAATTCTTCTGAATCTTCGTCCACGAGTGTATCCTTCAACAAAAAGCGGACGGTTATGGGGAGTAGCACCCAACATAAGATCTTCATCTTTAAAGACAATGTCAGTGGCGTATGAAGTAGATCTTTGTGCTCCAGCCACCTCCTCTTTATTCGAAACTGGAGATGAACCCCTATTTGAACTCTCAACGTCTTTTTCATGGGTGCTCAGGCAAGAACTCGATATTTGAGTTTTCTTGCTCTTGAAGTCCTTTGGCATATAATCGTTGAGAGTAATTACTTTTCGTGCAACCTTGGGACGAACATGATCCTTCCTTTGCTTCTTTTTCTTCAATTCATTTATCGGTTGTCGCCTAATCCATTTCTTTATCACCTTCTTCGGTTGTGGTTTAGGTTCATGATTCTTCCTTTGCTTCTTTCGAGTTATCAAGATCCATGGTCTCCCTTTGTCATCGACATCCTCGAGTGCCATTCTTTTGGTGAGAGGATGACATCCTTTCATTTCCTTGATAGTAAAAGGGAGCTTATGCTTGTGAGAATTTAGGTCATCGTCGACCATGAGCGGAGCAAACTTACCAAATGTAATGGTAATTTGATATGTGCTTGCTGCAGAATCAGCAAGTTCAATCTTTCCTTCACGGGCTAAAGCCATAATCTTTTCTTTGAACACCCAACACTTCTCTATTGGGTGACTCAGCACTCTATGATATTTGCAGTAGTTAGGATCGTTGACCTTTGTAGCTTCCTCGGGTCGTTTTGACTGAGGTAAATCAACAAGTTTCAACCTCGTCAGTTCATCAAACATTGGAGAAACATGTGATTCCAAGAAAGGATATTGCTTCTCCATCATCTCTCCCGAAGTCGGTTTGACACGCCCAGAGGTTTCAGGTTCAACTCTAGCAACCTGCTTTGCCTTCTCGGTAGTTTGAGTGAAGACTTTGACTGGTGAAGTTTTCACAACCATCGCTTTCTCAAATTTAGAGAAGGGCTTGCCCCCTTTCTTGGTATCTTGCTTTTCAGCGGCATTGTTCATGGGATATATGCCCATGGTTTGTCTTCCACTGCTTGCAATGCTCAACTCCATGTTTCGAGCTTTGCTTGCTAATTCATCGAAAGTAGTTGGATTCACTCCTTTCAGAATATAACATAACTCCCAATGCATGCCTTCAATGCACATATCAATTGCAGAGTTTGTAGAGATCCGATCTTTCCAGTTGAGGGCAAGTTCCCTCCAACGTTCAATGTAGGTTATCACGGGCTCATCTTTCCACTGTCGAGTAGTTGTCAATTCAAGCAAACTCACTACCCTCCTTGTGCTATAGAAACGGTTTAGGAACTCACGTTCCATATCTTGCCAGCTGTCAATGGAACCGGGCTCCAAGTCAGTATACCAATCAAATGCATTTACTTTCAAAGAGCGCACAAATTTTTTGACCAGGTGATCCCCGCCCGTTCCCGCATTATTGCAAGTTTCTACGAAATGGGCAACATGTTGTCTCGGATTTCCCTTCCCATCAAATTGTATGAATTTTGGCGGCTGGTAGCCGACGGGCATCTTCAAATCCTCGATCCTTTGAGTGTATGGCTTAACATAGGAGTAAGTAGACTGCTTTCCTTCTATCTTCCCCTTTATGGTTCCCATGATGAAGTCTTTGAGTTGATCAATCGGGATCATGCCCCCAGAGGTTGAGATGTTCTTTCCCGAATCCTCTTGGTGAGAATCATTATCTTCATGCACTTCGGGATCCTTCTCATGGGCATGACTTGATTCGCCTTTCAAGCTTTCCACTTTGCTGTTAAGATCATTCAACTTCTGATCTTGAGCTTGCATGAACATGCTCATCCCCTCAATGACCTTAGTTAGTTGGGCAATTTGTTCTTCCATAGATGTGGTGCTTGTCGTCATAGTGGGCATCACAGTGTAAACATTTGACCACTGTGGGGTAGTTCTTCGTGGAGAAGTTGATGGAGAAGTAGAGTCTGAACCAGATGATGAGCTTTCACCACCGTTTGTCCACTTCGGGGAAGTAACTTCACGTATGGATGAAGAAAGCTTCCGGGCCATTTCTTGTTCAGTTTGAAATCCATCCACCGCACCGGGAGTAGCTCCCGAAGATGACTGCGCAGACATCATTCTTGATCGGCTCCTAGTGATAGGGCCTTGCATGTTTTGATTCGAGCTTGATGATGCTCGAGAATTTAGAGTGAACACGGGCTTGCTTGATGCCATGGGTTCGTTTTCAAAAGTGAAGAGATGAGAGGTAGAGATGTCCCACCAGGCGTGCCAAAAATTTGTGAAACAAATTTTAAGTATTCACTTAAAATTGATCGCAAATAATAATATGTGAGAATATTGGGTACAATCTCTAAATATGAATCCTCTGATTCTTCACTTGCAATTTGCACTAAATATAATTAAAGAAATTAATTCAAAATTAAATCTTTAATTCTTCAAATATTCCAATGTTCGTCAGATCTTCAAATCTTCGATCCTTCGTTCTTCGTATCTTCAAACCTTCAAAGTTTTGTTCTTTGAATCTTCGAATCTTCATTCTTTGAATCTTCAAATATTCTTGAATTAAGAATTCAGCTTGAAGGGCCTCCGGTTTTCAAATGGCTTGATCTTCAACAAAAGGGCCGTTTTGTGGCTTGATCTTCTGTTTAAGGGCCTCCCGGGATATGCGGCTTGATCTTCAATTGAATCTTGATTCAATCTTAATATGAATATCTTCAAATCTTCAAAGTTTCGTTCTTCATATCTTCAAATCTTCAAAGTCTTGTTCTTCAGATCTTCGAATCTTCAAGCTTCGTTCTTCAGATCTTCGAACGTTCTTCAACTTTTGGATTTATTTTATTAAGAATTGACGAAATCATGAAGGATTATTCGTATATTCTTAACAAAAATCGTGGCTTGATCTATTCCTCTTCTTCGGAATCGTTCAGAGCCTTACGGGAGTTCTTGAGAGCTTTTCTGCAACGTTTCTTCGTCTGAAAATTCTCCTCCTTCTTTCTCTCAACTGAGACCCCTATTTATAGGTGTGGAGGGGGTAAAATATGCTTTTAGGGTTGTGAAATTCGTTCATATGCTTAGGGCCCTGATTAAAATGGGCTTTGGGCTCTATTTGCTTGCATTTAGTAGCTAGAAAAATCAGCATTTATTCGATGTATCTGGAGAGCCTTTTTAACAAGGTTCGCAGCCATTTCTCATGCACATAGACTGATTTCTTGACTAGATTCGATCTCCTCTTCATAAATTGGATCATGTCTCTTATATATTGAGCCAATATTTGATAGTGGGCTCAAAATTAATAGGATCGGTCCATTCTTTACAAGATTTAATTTATAAGTAAATCAATTGGGTATTTTTTTTAATGACCCAAATTAATTCAATTATTAAATTTTATTCGAATGGGTCCATATTAATATTTTTTATAAAACCCAACAACCATCCCGAGCGACCCAACATAATCTGACAGTGGCCCACTAGCAAATAATATAGCTCGGTAGCTTTTTAGAGCTCAATAGCTATCATAGTTGGCCTAGTAATTTTTATATGTTCACAGATGTATTGCAAATGAAAATCAATGCGGACAGAGTCTAAAATTACCAGAAGTCGCTAGTCTAAGAAACAAGAAATTGATTGATTCAATCCACCTGATGAAGGCGGCATTTGATTTGAAATGGAAGAAGAGACGCTGAAATTTGTGGGATCTGAGCAGTGCTGCGAGGTGCTGCGATACGGTGCAGCAATGGGGTGTGGCGAAGTGTTGGGAGGTGCTGTGATGCGGCGCTGGGGCGAGGTGCCATGATGCTGAAAGTCGTAAATGAATTTTCTGGTAAATGAGAAAGGTTGAAACGTAAGTAACCGTCCAAAGGTCGTAAATGAGGGAGAGAAGCGGCAAAAGGTTTGGGGAGAGGTATTTGGCCTTTAGGTATATAGGATAGGATTATAGTGTTATTACTACTACTATTATTACTATTATTAATATTGATAATAATATTACCATTATTATTAATCGAATATATTTGATTAATATTCGAATCGAATGCACTGATATTCTTATTTGTATTTGATAAAAACTCGAATCAAATTTAATATTCTTATTTGTATTTGTATTTGAATTTTCCGAATGCGAATCATCTTATACGAATTCGAATCGCGAATCGAGCACAAATTATTTGATTCATTTACAACCCTATTCCTAAATAAGGACTAGGCTTTCAAAACATAGGTAACCTAACAAAAAGTTAACTGCAAACAATTTTATGACATTAGGTACATGAAGTTAGCATTAGCCAATTTAATGTTCTTCACTAAATCTTCTGAAATTAATGAGGAAGAATAAGACAAAAGGAAAAATAGAGCTAAAGCTAAAATTAGATTTGATTAAGCTTCTCTCAATAACATCTATATTATTAGACAAATTCCTTTATCTGATGACTATTTTACCCTCTTCCCTTCTGAAAATAAAACTGTATCTAATGAGGAGGAAGCCTCGACTTCAAAGGTTTCTGAATCATATTTTCCTGCAATAATCAAGAAAATGGCTGATCTCCATTATTGTTTTGAAGAAGAACGAGAAAAGTTCAAAACTAAAAAGGAAAATCTTTTAAAGAAAACTTCAGAATTAACTAATCAATCCTCTCAAGGCTGGAAAACTCCTGATAATTCTCTTTCTGAAAAGAGAAGAAAAATCATTTTAATAAGAAAAGGGACTTATCTTCTTCTCCACCTCTCCATACAGGAAAATCTTTTTCTAATCACCATGTAGGAAGGATGACCTGGATTCCGAAGAATGCTGCTAGCAAGGAGACAAGACTTGAGCAACCCAAGAAGATTTCTAAAATCTTTATTTTTGTTGAAAAATCTTGTAATAGTTTTAGAAATTGTTTTTGTTCTAGTTCTTTAGCTAGTTCCTCTAGTTATATTTTTGACAGTTCACCAAAGTTTTCTCCTTCTCATTCTAGATCTGTTGACTCTTGTTCTGATGATGATTTTAAGTTTGATAATTTAGATTCTCCTTTTTCTAAATGTGATGTGAGTGATGTGAATGCTGATAATAATTGTGTTACTTTCTCTACTTGTAAAGGTGTTTGTTTAAATTATCCCTTGAAAGTTTATTCAATCAAACATCTTAAGAGATTAGGAAGAGAGAAAATATTCACAAATGTTAAAAATGCGCACTCATCTTTCCAGAACAAATCTGAACATGTTCCAAAAGTCAAGCAAGTTTGGGTTCCTAAAAATGAAATTAATAAAACTGCATTAATTATTTCTTCAAAGAAACAGGATGGACCCATCCTTAAATGGGTACCTAAGGTTCCTTAATTTTTGCAGGCCAGTCATGTGTGATATCTTGATTCAGGTTGCTCCACGCACATGACTGGGAAGAAAGAGCTGTTGAGCAACTACATCGACATGTTCAGTGGAAAAGGTAGATTTGGAAATAGCGAGTCTGCTCCTATCCTCGGATACAGTGATATAAGGAACATGAAGGTTACAATCAAAGATGTGTCATACGTTGCTGGATTAACGCACAACCTGTTTAACATCGGTTAATATTGTGACAAATGAATGAAAGTTATTTTCCGAGCTAATCAGTGTTGCGTGAAAGATGAACAGGGGAAGACCATTCTGAGGTGTAGACGCAAATCAAGTCTGTAGACCATTGTACAACCTCTACAGATATTTGTCTACTGTCTAGAGCCTTTTCCGAACAAAATCAACTGTGGCATAAGAGGATGTATCATCTGAACTACTGGGATCTGCTTAGTGCTTACGTTGTCATCAAACAAGCTTGTCATTGGTCTGCTAGCACTTCAAACGCAGAATGATCATATGTGCGACTCTTGCGCACTTGGAAAAATGAAAAGAGCTTCTCATGAGGCGAAAATGACAGCATCTACTACACGACCTCTAGAACTTCTTCACATGGATCTTTGTTGGCCCATGCTTACACAAAGTATCAATGGGAAGAAATACATTCTGGTGATAGTAGATAACTATTCACGGTACACCTGGATCTGCTTCTTACGTCCGAAAGACGAGATAACTGACATCATCATCACCTTCACTCGAACTACATAGAACCTGCTTCAGGCAACCATTCTATTCATTCGTTCTGACAATGGCACTGAGCTTAAGAATCAGAAGCTCAGTGAGTCCTACGAGCTACATGGAATAATACAGCAATTCTCTGCAGCAAAGACCCCACAAAGGAATGGGGTACTTGAACGAAAGAACAGAACTCTTGTTGAAGCTGTTAGAACCATGCTTATCCATTCCAAACTTCCACATTATCTCTGGGTTGAAGCTATCAACATTGCATGCTTCACTCAAAACATGACTTCAATTCACAAAAGATTTGAAAAGGCACCATATGAGCTGATCAACCGCCTAACTCCCAGCGTTTCATTTCTAAGAGAATTTGGGTGCAAGTGCTTCGTTGCTAATGACAGGGAAGATCGAAGCAAGCTTGACCCGAAAGAATTTGAAGGTGTGTTTATTGGCTACTCTTCTTCTTCTAAAGCTTACAAAGTTTACATCAGAGACAGAAGAAAGGTCATCGAAAGTGTCAATGTGACTTTTGACGAGAAGGAAGAACAGGCTTCTGGACATATCACTTTAGAACCCGATATCACTAGCGTTCTAGCATAGCTCCCCACGTCATCTCCCTCACCTAACTTCAACAATATGGATCTTCATCATCTATTTGATCAAATCTATGGGAATCCACATCCGTATGATCCATCTCCTCCACCACCTACTACATCTACAGCTGAATCATCTACTCCCTCAACGACCTCATCCACAGCTACAACTGAGATTGAAACATCTACAGTGACTACACCGCCTCCATCTACTGATCCCATCTCTTCATCTACTCTTTAAGTTGATACTCATTATGTTGATCAGCAACCCAACAATAACGCTCAACCACTCCCTCATGTCAGAAAATCGACCCGTGCTCATCCACCTGATCTCATACTTTGAAATCCTTCTAGTGGAGTATGCACCCGATCTGTGACAGAAAATGAATGTCTATTTTCTTATTTTCTAAGTCAATCTACCCTACGCAGGATTTTGAAGCGTTACCTGATCCTGGTTGGATAATTGCCATGCAAGAGGAGATCAATCAGTTCGAAAGACTGAAAGTTTGGTAACTTGTGTTGGGAAATTGATGTAACGTACCTCAAAAGTATAGCAGCGTAACTTTAAAATTTTCCCAAACAGATCTTCCCTGATTATGACAAAACAACGAATATGACAATAATAGTAGATCTGAGTTAGAACTTACAGATCTTCCAGCCTAGCGGTGATAATCCTTGACCTTTGGTATCCACGTGATTTCTCCTTCCCGAAAGAACGGTTAGATCTCCCTAAGAGAAAGGCTATGAAATCTCTTCGCAGGGAAATAAACTGGTAATACAGAATCTGAAAACTTGTCTGTGAATTATGAAGGAGAATGGTGTATTTATACTAGTTCTAAACTAGTTTTACAATCACATTGAAAGTCTTCCTAATCAATGAGTTCTAGTCCTAATAGGACCAATACTCCTTATTAATTATATAAGTAGATTAAACAAAATAATATAATAATAACAATAACATTAGAGAGGTGGCTGCACGCCACTCTCTACTTGTTATAAGTATTATTATTTATTTCATTTTCTTTTCTTTTAATTCCAAATCATAAAAGAAAATACCAACTTTATTTAATAATAAATACACCTTAATTAGGTATAATAAATCTAATTTATCATATTTAATTAATTCTATCGGATAGAACTCTCCTTCAACTTCATGAATTAAATATGTTTAATCTAATTAATATTTAATTCATTCTCAGTATTACTAATTAAATATTATTTAATCTAATTAATAATATTTAATTCCTTCTAACAGTTCAATCGGAAGGTATAATCATTTGTTGTGTGACCCATAGGGCCTTATATATTGAGCACTAATCAAATTAAGGTCTTAGTAGAATCCCTAGACGATTTACCAGACAAACTTAATATATAAGGACGTTTGCGAGGACTTATTCAAACTCCCTGTAATATAGAGTTCATAGTGATACGGTCCTTTCATTCAACGAACATTCAACTAAGTCTAGAACATGATATTGTGTCTATCCCGATAACTCAGTCTCTGTCTCTCAATCTTTCTAGATGATCCATAATGATCATATTCGATATCCAAAGCGAATATATCTTTGCATTGGCCAATGACTTTATGATCCATCTAGATATGAGAAGTAGAATGTTCTCTCTTAATCTATTATTAGGAATGAATCCTTTCTTGGCTCAACTACTACTCCATGTGCTTCGTGATGCACCCAACACATGCCGTATCTACCCCGATTGGAGTGCAAGCGTTGGTCATGGTCAAAGTACATCACTCCGCACATGTAGTACGTATTGACCTCAAGTCGGAGGACTATTACACTACTCTATACGCCGATAATCCCATAGACACGTGAATAGAACTTATCAAATGGTTTCTCGGTGGGTATGCCAATATTCTCTAAAATATCTATGTGACCATCATGAATTACAGGAACTCATAGTCGTGAGATCAACTATACTTTCTAAAAGTATGATGCAGTCCACATACCAATCTTATCGCATATCATCAATATCCCATTCTTGATGATCATTGATTGGGGCCTTTTTAGGACCTTATGTTTTATCATATAAGCTCCCACTTACTTATTGACAACATAAGTCCAAGGGAACACAATTATGAATAAGACATTGACAATCGAAATGCTTAATCATCAATGTGTAATACCGTATATATCAAATATATAAAACTGAATGTGATCAAGTACATATATCTCTAAAAAGTGATTGTCGCTAGGACATATATACTAACAATCTCCCACTTGGCCTAGTGCCAATCACCGATGCATCTAACACCTAGACTCTCAAAAGTTTAGTGTGTTTCTCGAATCTTAAAGGTTTGGTGAAAGGGCCAGCCAAATTGTCCTCTACGGGAAGGCATTCTATTGCAACTTCTCATCTTGCTATTTGTTATAAAAACATGATAGCATACTGGTAATTTTTAGTTCCTTACTTTGCATCTTAGTTCCTTAGCTTGTGCAAATGCACCGGTACAGTCACAATAACAATTATTGGATAACTGTCGCTAGGAACTACCCTTATTTCTTTAAGGAACTAACGTATCTAAACGCTTACCTGTGTTGCATCAAATGCAACAATTTACTAGGCTCTAGTTGTCGAATTTACTAGCATTACTATTACATTGAGACTAAAAACATATACTGACTGTGACTCGTAGTCTTTCATATCATACATGAAACTAGTGCTAGAATAGTTAAATTCTACTAGTTCTTTCTGTCTACCATAGACAAAAGATATTCATGAAGATTTTGGATGACCATTCTTTCGCGGACTTCAATGAGGGGATATCATTCTCTATGATCAACATATATGATTATAAAGATCATGATATCCTTGTTGCGCACTCTAAACACGCAAGCACCCTCATTTCATTTGATGAGGTCAAACGGTTTGACTTTTTCATCAAAATCAATATTTCAACTCCTAGATGCTTGTTCTAGTCCATAAATAGATTTCTCTAATTAACATATTGAATTAGAATTTGATATGGATATAAAACCTTCAGGTTGTACCTTGTACACCTCCTCCTTGAGGTTTCCATTAAGGAAAGGGGTTTTGACATCCATTTGTCAAATCTCATAATCATATTGAGCAGCTATAACAAGCAAAATCCAAATGGACTCGAGTTTTGCAACTGGCGAATAGGTATCACTATAGTCAATTCCTTTTCTTTGACTATAACCTTTAGCCACTAGCCTAGCTTTGTATGTTTTCACCTTGCCTTCAGCATTAATTTTCTCCCTGAAAATCATTTTGCATCCAATGGGTCTAACCCAACAGGCAAGTCAACCAAGTTCCATACTTGATTGATACACATCGAGTCCATTTTAGATTTTATGGATTCTTGCCACCTCTATGAATCAACATCTAATATTGCTTCTATGTAGGTTTCAGGTTCATCCGTATCAGGAATCTTAACATCATCATGATCCTCCATGAGGAAGCCTAACCTAGTTAGTTCATGACGAATCCTAGTAGACCCGCAGAGTTGAATGTTTTGCGTTTTGTTCAGGTTGTTCATTCTGATCGTGAAGAGGTTCTCTTTCATTGGACTATCCAATGCTTAGAGAGTTTTCTGGTGCTATACTCAGAGAGGGAGAGTTAGGTGCATAAGGAAAGACAATCATGCCATTACTTTCTTCATAAGAATCACTTGTTGGTGTGAAGCGCTTCCTATATTACTCCCACTAGCTGAAGGATATCCTCCTAGAGACATTCTTCAACTTAATTCTCCCACTGAATCCTTCGTTAGACAATCTAACAAATCTTCATTCTCTATGTTACTTTAGCTTTCAATTTGATCAGTGCACATTTCTGTACATATGTAGGGCAACCCATATTTAATATGTGAAGAAAATGTCTTTTATTATACTATAACTCATATAGTATGTTTTGCACTAATCAAACTATTCAGAATGCATATTGAGATTTATAGCGTGTACCCTCAAAAGAATGTTTGGAAGAGAAAATGAATTCATCATAGATCTAGCCATGTCTAACAGAGCCCTATTTCTCCTTGCAGAAACGCCAGACTTCTAAGGTGTTCTAGAAGAGTTCATTATGACCGAATTCTTTGACCTTTTAAATAAATCAGAAATTTTACTTAAGTACTCTTTGGCTTGTTGTCCTTTTTCCTAGAAAAGGTTTATTAGTCAAGTTACTTGAAAGACAAGATTCACAATTTCCATATGACTCAAAAGCAAATGGTGTTAAATAATCTAATTTATTTAACGTTGCTATTCTTGTTTCATTAATTTGACCAAGTTTGCCATGTCATAGATAGGTAGTAATTTTTCTGATTACTTAATCGAGATCCTTTTATTTTATTCATTTAATATCTAATATGTCGATTGATAATTAACCATTCATAAGAAAACCATTTCCACAACAACACCATTTTACGAAAATAACAATTATTATCAAAATGGAAACAGAAATCTTTTAATGTCTAACATTTGAATGGAAATAATCTTCTTGGTAATAGAAGGAATAAAATAACAATTATTTAATTCTAATCTAAAACCACTGGGCAAATCTAAACTATAAGATCCTATCACGTTCAGCAGCAACTTTTGCTCCAGCCTTCACGCGTAGGTCAATTTTACCCAGTCCAACTGCTACACTGCTTCTCAGGCTTCTGCACATTTTTACAAATGTGTAAGCCATAAGTTTTATCTAATACTTTAACAATGAGAGTTAGTTATAGACATATTTATTTAATGATAAAAATACCTGAGCTTGAAGCACCCGGTGCTTTGGCTAGATTAGCCTTATACAGCTCACAATCTCTCTTCCAATGCCCCTTCTCTTTGCAGTAGAGGCAAACATCCTTTGCAACCTTTGGCTTCATATGACCTCCACCTTTAGGCTTCAGAGATGTAGGAGTAGGTCCAACCTTACCTTTCTTCTTTTGCTTATTCTTGTTCTTAGAACGAGACTTAGCATTAGAGCTTACCATAAGAACAGTCTTTCCTTTAGAGGTTGAGGCTTCATAAGACTTGAGCATGTTATGGAGTTCAGGCATGGTCGCTTTCGTTTTGTTCAAATTATAATTCACAATGAAGTTAGTAAATGAACTCGGAAGCGAATATAGGATGATAGCAGCTGAGACACGATCCTCAAACTTAATTCCGGTGGTAGCAACTCTTTCAATTAAACCAATCATTTTGAGGACGTGCTCAGACACGTTGCCACCCTCTTGAAGCCTACACTTGAAAATGTATGTCAGAAGTTCATACTCTAGAGTCTGACTTTCTGAATCAAACAGTCTTTTCAAGTGTTCAAGCATCTCGAAGGCGCTCATCCTATCGTGTTGCCTTTGCAACTCCATAGACATTGCAGCCAACATAACACATTGCACAATTTTAGCATCAGTGACGTGTTTCTCTCGAGCAGTCAGGTCAAACGTGGCAAACTCAGGAGAGTTGGCATCAGGAATCTTGGGTACCGGTGTGTCTAACACATACTCAATATTTTCTTGTCTAAGAACTAAATGCACATTTCTTTCCCAGTCCAGAAAGTTTGGTCCAGTGAGCTTGCATGTATCCAAGATACTTCTCAATGATAAATTCGACATTCCTAAAAGCCTAAAGAAGTTCAAATAGAACGGAATTAAAGTCATATATTAATTCCTATGATCACATCTAGTTAACTAAATAATATGGACTTTTAATTATTTAGCTCCCACTATTTTACCTGCTCTTTGACCCCAATAAAAGGAACATGGAATGTTTTACAATCATAGTGGCCAAAATCCTCATTCATACTATTACAGTCCCAGCTTGGGATGATCACTGCAATAATATAATGGGTAGGTCCCCAGACCAATTGCGTCCAAGCAACTTTTGGTTGATCAATTTTTTTTTTTAAATTGATCGACATCCCTAAATTAACACTGACGCTTGGGCGACTCAAGCTAATTTAAGTAAGTCAAAACCATCACACGATCACAAACAATTGTACCTATAAATTAGTTCTATATTTTGTCGAATGGAATAAACACTTGGGTGAAATATTCTTCAACGAAAAAATATTTCTACTAATTTAATTATGATGGGTGATGTCATTATCCCGGATAAGACTTAAATTTTAATTTATGGGGAACATTTAGCGGGATATTAAATTACTTAATCAAGATGCTAAAACATATTATCAAATAATATGTTAATGAGATCTAACTCAAACAGATAAATTAAAGCATGCAATATAAATCTAATTTATAAACAAATACAATTATCAAATAACTAATTAAGCATGCTTAAAAATAATAATAATACAACAATCGGTTAAAGTCAAATTTATTAAATTAAACTTGTTTAATCTCTAAGATCATTAATCCAATTAATACAAACTTAGTTAAATTTAATTATTACAATAAAACCATATGTTTTATTATTATAAAGTTATACGTATACCTTATTAATACGGATTCCCTAAAAACTCTTATCATAAAGGAACTCTACCACATTAGGATTTCTAATATTATCAATAAGGCCCTTAGTTTAATCTAATTTGTAAAGTTAGCCCAAAATCCAAAAATTCAAGGGCATAGAAAAACGCAGATGCAGGGCTTCATAGCGGGATCCCAGTCAACTCGCAGCGCCCTTGTCGCTGGTCTCCATGCACGTCCGACATAGGTTTTCTCTGTCGTAGTTCGTCGCAATCCGGCATCGCTGGTCCGCCATCGACTTCTCCCGTTTCAGAGTTTCGCAGCTCAATTCGCCACTAATGGCGGCCAAAAATATCTTCTTGTACCAAGCTCGGTGGTCAGATTGTTTTGATGTCGATGATATAATTCGACGATTGAATATTATCAAAGATGAAGCTTCCTTAGCTCTTCCAACTTATATTAAAAAAAACGAAACAAGAGAAGATTGCTCCTCTAGAACAACCGTAGCACCCAAATATTCAAAATACATATCTAAATAAATCTAATTTCCAATATGACTAAATTTGATTTCAAAATCAAATCCGTAAACATCTTTCGGATTCCAGATTCAACAGATCTAGAAAAACAAATTAGGCCAAAAAATCGTATAATGTCATTAGAATCAGTTTGGCTCTGATACCACTGTTGGGTAATTGATGTAACGTACCTCAAAAGTATAGCAGCGGAAGTTTAAAATTTTCCCAAACAGATCTTCCCTGATTATGACAAAACAACGAATATGACAATAATAGTAGATCTGAGTTAGAACTTACAGATCTTCCAGCCTAGCGGTGATAATCCTTGACCTTTGGTATCCACGTGATTTCTCCTTCCCGAAAGAACGGTTAGATCTCCCTAAGAGAAAGGCTAGGAAATCTCTTCGCAGGGAAATAAACTGGTAATACAGAATCTGAAAACTTGTCTGTGAATTATGAAGGAGAATGGTGTATTTATACTAGTTCTAAACTAGTTTTTCAATCACATTGAAAGTCTTCCTAATTAATGAGTTCTAGTCCTAATAGGACCAATACTCCTTATTAATTATATAAGTAGATTAAACAAAATAATATAATAATAACAATAACATTAGAGAGGTGGCTGCACACCACTCTCTACTTGTTATAAGTATTATTATTTATTTCATTTTCTTTTCTTTTAATTCCAAATCATAAAAGAAAATATCAACTTTATTTAATAATAAATACACCTTAATTAGGTATAATAAATCTAATTTATCATATTTAATTAATTCTATCGGATAGAACTCTCCTTCAACTTCATGAATTAAATATGTTTAATCTAATTAATATTTAATTCATTCTCAGTATTACTAATTAAATATTATTTAATCTAATTAATAATATTTAATTCCTTCTAACAGTTCAATCGGAAGGTATAATCACTTGTTGTGTGACCCATAGGGCCTTATATATTGAGCACTAATCAAATTAAGGTCTTAGTAGAATCCCTAGACGATTTACCAGACAAACTTAATATATAAGGACGTTTGCGAGGACTTATTCAAACTCCCTATAATATAGAGCTCATAGTGATACGGTCCTTTCATTCAACGAACATTCAACTAAGTCTAGAACATGATATTGTGTCTATCCCAATAACTCAGTCTGTGTCTCTCAATCTTTCTAGATGATCCATAACGATCATATTCGATATCCAAAACGAATATATCTTTGCATTGGCCAATGACTTTATGATCCATCTAGATATGAGAAGTAGAATGTTCTCTCTTAATCTATTATTAGGAATGAATCCTTTCTTGGCTCAACTACTACTCCATGTGCTTCGTGATGCACCCAACACATGCCGTATCTACCCCGATTGGAGTGCAAGCGTTGGTCATGGTCAAAGTACATCACTCCGCACATGTAGTACGTATTGACCTCAAGTCGGAGGACTATTACACTACTCTATACGCCGATAATCCCATAGACACATGAATAGAACTTATCAAATGGTTTCTCGGTGGGTATGCCAATATTCTCTAAAATATCTATGTGACCATCATGAATTACAGGAACTCATAGTCGTGAGATCAACTATACTTTCTAAAAGTATGATGCAGTCCACATACCAATCTTATCGCATATCATCAATATCCCATTCTTGATGATCATTGATTGGGGCCTTTTTAGGACCTTATGTTTTATCATATAAGCTCCCACTTACTTATTGACAACATAAGTCCAAGGGAACACAATTATGAATAAGACATTGACAATCGAAATGCTTAATCATCAATGTGTAATACCGTATATATCAAATATATAAAACTGAATGTGATCAAGTACATATATCTCTAAAAAGTGATTGTCGCTAGGACATATATACTAACAACTTGTGCCCCGACCATCTGATAAATCTATTTTAGGCACGAAGTGGATCTTCAAGAACAAAAGAGATGAACATGGAACTATGATTTGCAATAAGGCCCATTTAGTTGCTAAAGGGTACAATAATCAAGAAGGCATAGACTATAATAGACAATTGCTCCAGTTGTAAGAATTGAAGTCATTCGACTGTTCATAGTTTATGCTGCACACAAGAACTTCATCATCTATCAAATCGACGTCATGACTACTTTTCTGAGCAGAATCTGGAAAGAGGAATTATATGTTGATCAACAAGAAGGATTTGTTAGCGAAAAGTATCCAGATCATGTCTACCGTTTGGATAAAGCTTTATATGGACTCAAACAAGCACCAAGAGCTTGGTATGAGGAATTATCTAATTTCCTGATTGAATCTTGCTTCTCAAAAGGAATGATTGATGCTACACTCTTCATCCAGCGTCATGAGTCTGGCATCATTCTGATTCAGATATACATTGACGATATCATTTTTGGTTCCACAGATCCTGCTCTCCGCATTGCATTTAGAAGTCTGATGCAATCGAAGTTTGAAATGAGCATGATGGGTGAAATGAATTTCCTTCGGAGACTGCAAGTTAAATAAATGCCTGACAGAATTTTCATTCATCAGTCCAAGTACATTCACGATTTGTTAAAGTACGGTCTAGAAAATAGCACCCCTGTGAAAACCCCAATGACTCTGGCATGCAAGCTTGATTCTGATCCTTCGGGAAAACCAGTTAATGTTACTACTTATAAGAGAGTGATTGGTTATTTGCTATATCTAACGTCTAGCCGACCTGGCATCATGTTCTCTACATGTCTTTGTGCCCGATTTCAAGCGAACTCGAAGGAATCTCATGTACTGGATGTGAAAAGGATTCTTAGATATCTAAGGGGAACACCTAATTTGGGACTACGGTATCCTAAAGAATCTGGATGTGATTTAATTGCATGTACTGATGTGGATTTCGCAGGCTGCAAAATTGATAGGAAGAGTACGTCTGGAAGTGCTCAATTTCTCTGAGAGAAACTGGTCGGTTGGTCCTCTAAATAGAAAAATTGTGTGTCTACATATACAACAGAGGATGAACATGTTGTTGCTGCTAGTTGTTGTTCACAAGTGTTATGGATGAGGACTCAACTACATGACTTTGAATTTTATTTTGACCACATACCAATTTACGATGACTCAAATAGTGCGAATGCTATCTCATGCAACCCGGTTCATCATTCTCGCATTAAGCACATTGACCTGAGATTTCACTTCATCAAAGATCATGTTGAGAAAGGTCATGTGGATTTATACTTTGTGTGCACTAAGCTTCAATTGGCTGATCTATTCACTAAAGCTCTAGATGAGAAAAGATTTCAGTTCCTGATTTCTAAATTGGGAATGTTGAATTATGATTTTTAATTATGCGCATACAAGTGTAGGGAGGAATAATTTATTTTATATGTCGTGTTAGTTAATTTAGTTTATTTTATTTTATTGAGTCAGTTTTTGGTCGTTTAATTTGTTTCCCTGAAGTGTGCATACATTTAGGGGGACCAAAGTTTAGTCTGATCTGAGTGTTACAACTGAGGGGGAGTATTTTATTTCGGTCAGTATCCACATTTTTGTCTCATTTAGAAAAGCTCAAAAATATTTTACACTTTTATTTTGAGTCCGTTTAGTGTTTCCTATTTTATTTGTGTGAGTCAGTTTCCTAATCAGGAAAAGCCAAAAGAATTTTCAGTTTTTCTTTTTGCGAGTACTTAAGGATAGAGCAATTTTTTTACGTACATCCCCTCTTTAATTTTCAATTTTTGACAAAAGCACTCAGAGCACTTCTCTCTTTCAAGAGATCTTCTATTCTTCTTTGTCGCTTCACCTCATTCATCTTTCTTAGGGTTGTGATTTTCTTCTTTTTGTTTGCTTGCATGCGTTTGTGTGTGTGTGTGTTGTTGCAGATACATTCTCAAGGACAACGACCGGACCGCCTCCTCGCCGTCATCAACCCCTTCACCGACAATCACAGTCTAATCATCATCCTCATACACCATCACCAAGCAAAGACGTATCCAAAATCCTTTGTCTGAAACTTTAACCCAAGAACAACTCAACTGAATTCTTAAACTTCGAATTCTAAGATTTCGTGACCCTAGAAGTTCTAAGATTTGAAATCTCTACCCAACCTCGAGATTGGAACCGCTGAAATCCCCTTTCCTAAATTCCCTGACCCGATTTCCTAAACCTTACCCAAAATCCCTAGCCCCGAAATTCGACCACCCAAAAACCTCCTACCCGAAATCCTCCACACTCCAAAACTCGGCTACCCGAAATCTAACACCCGACATCCCTCATACCCGAAGTCATCTACCTAAGTACCTCTACCCAACTTCTCTCTCACCTGAGTTCTTATCCTACGAGATCTTAACTAAAATTCTATTCCCCGAATTCTCAAATAACCGGCCACCCGAGATCTCTAGCCTAATAACTCTTGACCCGAAATCCCTATCGAGATCTCAATCGAATTCATACTAAAACCAATCCGGTCATTTAGCCCAATTAACCTTAAGCCCAAATCATGCCCAAGCACATTTACCCTTAACCTAAACTTATCTTTAAACCAATTGACCTAAAAAGAGACTCTCACCTTGTGCTGTAGAAGTGGAGCTAATAGTACCCAAATTGACTACTTTTTAGTATGGAAGACTTGGAGAACTAGCTAAATTGATTGTAAAGTTATCCCAAGAGTGTTATCACTCATCGTAAGATGTTTGTCCTTGATTTTCAAGGTAAGAAGAGAAAGTGGGTTAAGGTACATGTGGAGCCAAAGATAAAGCGGTGGAGACTTGAGGGGGATCTCCAACAAAGTTTTGCATACAAAATGTTCATGAGGCGATTTTGACACATTGGCGGTTGGCCTTGCTTCTGTTCCTTAGTGCAAATGTGCAATTGTCGCGGTTGTTAGGAGATTTGTGGAGGGGGTCACGAGGTGAACACGATGACTCCTACTAAGGGAGCTTTAAGAATTAACGGGGTGTTTGAATCTGTTTATTAAACCTGCTTTCATTCCTTCAAAGAGCAAAAGCAATTGAGTGTTTTGGTGAAAGTGCAAAAGCACTTCTGGGTGCTCCAAATTCCCCATAGAAACTAAGAAACAGTTTTTAAAGTTAGGGGTCAGATTATCTACTCGGTGAGTACTCGATGAATATTCGCAACCGGGTGGTGGCCTTGCCGATTAGCTACTTGACTCGGTCCGTATATTAGTTCCGAGCTTCTCAACTCGGCAAGTTACTCGGTCAGACATAAAAATTCTTTTTTTTTTGTTAAATTTGAAAAGTTTTAATTAAAGAGGGATACAATGGAATTTATAAAAAATGAGTAGGTAATATAAATATTGGATATAAACCTTAAAAAGTCTAGCTTTAAAAGTATTTCATATAATCTGTTCATTCCAGTAGTCAGTAGTGGTTCCTCCTAGGGATGGATTCGGGTCGGGTCGGGCCCAGGCCGGGCCTAGGCCCGGTCGGGCCGCCGGTTCAAGAAAAGTGGGCCCGGGACCGGCCCGCGGGTTGGACGGGTCCGGTTCGGGCCGGGCCACCCGCCCGGGTCACGGGTCAGGTCCGGTTCGGGCCGGGCCGGTTAATTTTTTTTTATATAATTTATATTTTATAGTTTATAGTTTTATACGAGTATTAAAAACAAACTTCAATTGCATTTATTTGAAATGAAATAGGAACTACATTTGAAAATTAAAACAAACTTTAAGAGATAAACATTTTGAAAATTGTAATCAATCGGAACTTCCTGCACCTCCCGATCCTTTGGCTTTGTCACATGACTTCATATGCTTGATTGCCATCCCGAATCCGCCTGAAGCCCCCATGATACATTTTTTTTCGCATCATTTGCAAATCGCGTACCACATCCCGGTCTTCGGGTCCTTCTGCTTATCAAAATTATACCGTATAATGGCATTTTGATTTTCCATCTTAACTTCTCGGAGAAGAGAATATGAGAGTAGATATATAATATATTGGAGAATAAGAGAATTAGAGAGTAGAGAGATAAGAATAGGATTTAGGAAGAATTCGAGAAGAGATATGAAAAAATGTTTAAGATTAGGAGTATTTATAGGTTTTTTTTACCCCCCCCCCCCCCACCACCCCCCACCACCCAACCCCCCCGAACCCCCCCTTTACCCCACCCAACGGCTATATAGCCGTTTGGGTTGTCCCCAGCCCCACCCCCAACGGCTAGTAGGAGCCCAAACCAAATTTTTTTTTTTAAATTGAACCGGACCCGGGCCCGACCCGGGAGGGCCGGGTTACAATAATGCTGAACCGAGCCCGCCCCGCCCCTTCCCACCGGTTCAGGCCCATACCCGGTCCCGGACCGCCCGACCGGGCCGGTCCCGGGCCCGCACAGTACCGGGCCGGGTCACGGGCCGGGTGGCCCGAACCGAATCCATCCCTAGTTCCTCCTCATCTCTAGGTAAGTTATTCTCCTCCATGGCTCTATCTTCTTTCTTGTGTCTTTTCCATTAGTTTTTTACTTTTTTCATATCTAAGAATTATAAGAATATTATATTACTATAATTTAGGATATTTATATTTTTAAAATATTATATCTTCTCAAACTTGAAAAAAAATGTCAAATAAAGCCATATTTAGGATGCTCTGTCCGGCCAACGCCATTTGGGGCGGTTCCCGGTGGAATTTTTTGATGATTTTTTTTTGAGAATCTTATTCATTAAGTCTACTTTACTCATATCAAATTTGAACTAAAACTTCAATCGGGAAGACATAGAAATGAATTCTTGAAGATAACTGCGCAATTAAAAGAACAGTTATCTTCAAAATTCATTTGAATGTCTTCCCGATTGAAGTTTAAGTTCAAATTTGATATGAGTAAACTAGACTTAATGAATAAGATTCTAAAAAAAATCATCAAAAAATTCCACCGGGAAGTCGGGAACCACCCCAAATGGCATCGACCGGACATAGCATCCTAAATATGGCTTTATTTGACATTTTTTTCCAAGTTCGAGACCCTATCTGACCCTTATCCCAATATATTACTATATTTTTGTATTGTTGACCGAGTTGCTACCCGAGTAGCGATTTAACTGCTTAGGCTAGTGTCACCAGCTTCTAAAAAAAGCTGAGTTCTTGAATTGTTTTGCCAATTCATAAATCAATGAATTGTTAGTCAACAAATACAGAAGACCAATGCAAACCGTTAATTTCTGAACACGGACTACAATTTCACACCATAGTTGGTTACTCGAGTAGTCGAGTGGTGGATGTAGAGTACCCAAGCCAAGCCCAACTCACTCTCGGCCATACATTATATTTACCACAAGTCATTAGTTAATTCGTGTAATATACCACCCTTGGCTTGTTCTCACTTTCTGTTTATTTACTACAGAAAACTTAAATGCAGGACACCCCCCCCCCCCCCCCCCTCCGAAGTAGTTGACTATGCTATCAAATATCCCAAATAAAAAATGCTGCAAATACAAGTAAAAATACATGACATCACAACTCAATAGAACTCAGTACATTGTATGTCTAAGAAGAAGAAGACAAGACAGATTTATACTTGTTAACTAATAATCAAGGGCCCTGTTTGTGTTGTGAAGTTGCAATAATCTGGTGTCTTGGGTCTGTCATTGTCGAACTGCCTGCTTTGACACCTAAGCTGGCAATTTATGGGAAACTGGCTGTTTACAGAGTATAATGCTGCTGGATAGTTTCGATGTCCAAACCTTTGAGCTTCACCACAGACTCAACATGACCTTTGAGTGTATGCAGTTCTCGGAGCCTGAACAAGACCACAACAACAGCGTCATTTTTTTCATTGGTCTAGGCGGGTTTTTGTGCTATAGAGGCACAGATAGACATGGTTCTGGCTTAGTTCGAGACCCGAACTGGTTAATTCAAGTTCTTGACAAATTAGATCCTTAAACCGGAACCATGAGTCCATGAGTAAGGCAGCCCCAATTTGGGTTCTTTGGAGTGGCAGTTTCAATCCCAAAGAAACCATGATTTACTCTATTTTATTGAGAAAAGAAATTAAAAGCCATGTTTCAT
Organism: Cuscuta europaea; assembly: GCA_945859875.1. NCBI lineage: Eukaryota > Viridiplantae > Streptophyta > Magnoliopsida > Solanales > Convolvulaceae > Cuscuta > Cuscuta europaea. The sequence goes on from CAMAPE010000021.1 coordinate 5,909,399, forward strand.
CCCACTTTGAACCTCGTTTTTTAAAAAGGTCTAATTGAAATGTTCTGCTTTGATTTATGCTCTAACTAATAAAACTTGTAATGTAAACTCAAACAAATGGACATCACAGTGAATATGTGCTAAGTGGTCAGCACAATACCTGGCCATATCGGCTCTACGTTTGGCCTGTTCTGCTATTTCAGATAGCTCCCTATAGCTGCTCTTCTCATTGAAGAGATTAGAAGATTCAGGGGGGTGAAGTCCGTGGAGAGTCCTCTGAGCATGAGCCCATTGTGCTTCCCTCTCCTCTTTTCCGTAGTCCTTCTTTGTGGTAAAGGCAGTCTATTGTAATCCACAACAAAAGACAGAAGTAACATATTAAGAGTTGAGGGATCACTCAACTGGCATTTCTCTCAAATTTAAATCTTGAAGGATTTATTTTACCTTGTTCTCCAACAAATTAAGCCATGCCTTTCCGCTTAAGACGTAACGAGTGGCAAACTTCAGCACGTCAAGTGGGATATAGAAAACAATGCTGTAAAGCCACACCACACCCGCCCATCCCCATCCACATCCTTTGATCCTCGCGAATCCCCAGTTCGCGTACACAGCTATCAAGGTTGCAACCTGCAGTTTAATTTGTATGCAATATGTTTTTAGGGCCCGTTTGTAGCCAGGAAATACTAGGAAAGAAAATAAGTAGAGGATAAGAATATAATTGGAAAAGAACATGCAACAATAATAGAGAGAGTAAAAAATCTAAATATATGTTATTTCAAAGCATTTTTCCATTCACTAGCATCTTCCAAATCCAAACACACCTTTGTTTTTAAGTATATTCATCAAGTATGACTAGATTTGTTGAACTGCCCGTGTTCTAAAAAGTGTTACGCACAAGGCGGACACTGAACTAGAAGCCTAGCGACTTGTGGGGGGGGGACAAAGTGGAAACTCTTATAACAAGGTAGAAGCAAAAATACATGGTTGATTGTATACCAGCTGGTCAATAAACTGTTAAAACACTCACCAGTTGGGCGATAAAAAAAGCAGTAAGTAACAGAAGTCCTGGGCGTTCAATAAAAGACCAGCTTCGGGATCTGGTGACAAAGATGAGAGCCTGGCTCACTATACTGACTTGTAGGTATAGCGCTGCCATCATTTCCTCATCACTATTCCTCAGAGACCTCACTCCAAATTTATCCTGCCAATTGGAAATTGGGAATATTATAAAACCAAGCAACAGAAAAAAAAATAACTTAGGCTCCATGTGCTGCTAGGAAAAACATTTCCTGGAAAATGTTGTTTTCTTCCCTGTGTGAACAGCTGTTTCTCTATTTTTGAAGGTAAAATATTATACTCTCTATTATGCATAGAACAACTTAACTACTAGGAAAACATGTCCCGCATTAAGTTATTTTTCTTGAAATAAATGGAGCCTTATGTAGATCAAGAAACCCAAATTAGTTCCTACAGAGAAAAAGTCGGTATCATGCATAATCCAGAAGAAGACCACTGTCATCAACGCCAAATAACTTCCAAGAACAACACCAGTGGCAAAAATCTCCTTCAATTTCCAACTATCTGGCAATGGTGACGGTTTTACTCTATCCTTTGAGATTGTCATGATGGTTCCTGTAGAGCAAATGATAACACGACTTCATATGTGAAAGAGCCCGAAATAAAAGGTGAAGGAGAGCTAAAAGTGTATTTACCATCGTTTAGAATGGCTATGATAAGAACCATAAAAGCAGAGAAGTCATACTTCCATATCAAAGCAATAAACATGAAACCGAACTGCAAAACAACAGGAAGTTAAGAACAAAACACATCATTAAAATGGGCGGGAAATAAAAGGTAATATTCTGGAAATGCAGCATTCTGCTTACCACAATACGTATTGTGATGGAAACCGCATAAATCTGTAGAAAGCAACCAATAATGTTTGAAATCAGTTGAGTACTAAATGTTAATGACAATAAATCATCCTGCTGAAAGTAAATAAAAAGTCCCTGACCTATGCATGGCAGCGGGGCAGGCTATTGCAGTTAGGGCTGAGCAAAAGCCGACCCCACCCGAAATTTAATTCGGACTTTACAGATAATATCTGACGGGATTGGGTCACCCGATCCGATAAACCCATCCGAATGCTAGTGGGTAACCGGATGCGGGTTAAATGGACCGGGTAGGGCTAGGATTATACCCACACCCATACGAAAATCCAAAACTCCATATTTATGTATACCCTCATACATTCGACACCATATGTGTAGAAAATATGTATTCCTTATGAAACCCTAAATCTATTTCGGGGAATTTTGAGTTTGCACCCCACTTTGTAGGTGATATTGGACTTTGCACCCCATTTTCAAAACTTTTAGACTTTACACCCTATCTACAGCATTTTGTGAAGAAAAAATCTTGAATAAGGTGCAAAGGCAAAGACATTTTAGGGAAAATAGGGTGCAAAGTCTAAGAGTTTTGAAAACGGGGTGCAAAGTCCAATATCAAACAAAAAACGGGGTGCAAAATCAAAATATCTCATCTATTTCCGCCTCCTTCTCTAACTCTCTATTCTCTGACTCTGGTCAGTTCATGAGGTTCATCCGACCTCTTCACCTCTCTGGCTCTCCCCTGTCCCTCAGTCTGTTTCTCTCTAGTAGGTAGTGTCTCACGGTCTCACCTTCTCTACTTCTCATCTAATTTCATCTCACTCTCACTCTCTCACCCTCTCACACGCTTCTCGGTTGGAAGTTCAAACCCTAAAGTCGTCGAACATGGAAGCATTGCCCGTTTTCCAGTACACTTGACATCTGGACGGCTTGACCATCTGGTAAAGCCAAGCTCGACTTCAGTCTCCCAACCTCTCATCTCAGTCACACTTAAGCAGTTAAGCGTGAGGTATAATTTGTATTCTGTGCTTTATGAAGAGTGTGTAAATTGTTTTTTGAGTTGTGGTTTATTTTTGAGAGCAGAACTACAATTTTGAGGAAGTAAAAATGATGTTTGTGTGATAGTGAATGTTTAACTATGCTGGCAATACTATAAACATGAAAATTCAGCGACTTTGTCATTGTTAGGTGATAATCGTCCATGACTATATGTGATTATGAAAATATGAGTTGCTATTTGTTGGAGGCCTCAAAGAAGAATGATGATGAAAAAATGACTTGTTCTTTTTTCTGAATTCTGAACTAGAAACTGTGCAAGGTATATTGGTTGGGTGTATTCATATTGCCTATTATTCATTGCTCATTGTTGTTATAAAAGTTACCTGATGGACTGATAGAGAGCGGGAAGAGCATGGGGCGGGACTGGGCTTGGGCCCACTTCCGTGGGCCGGGTTAGGGCTGTCTTTATAGTTAATTATTATTATTATTATTAAGTTAATGTTATGTTTTAGTTTGGGCCTATTATTAGTAGAGTAGTTAGTTGAGTTAATTTGGGCTTAATTAGGGTTTAATTAATTTGGGTTTGATTAGGGTTTCTTGTAGAAGGCTATTTATACCCCTCGCCAGGGTTCATTCTCATTATCTTGGAAGTTGGAATAAAATTGAAGTTTAGCCTTTTGGCTCTGGACAACCGTATTTTTATCGTTGATTATCTAGGCAACAGTTTACCCCGTTGATTTTATTTTTTCTGCTACACAACAATTGGTCCGACCTGCCGGATCCCGTCCCGCCAGGATGACAAGATCTCAAAATGATCGATTGACCGAGTTAGAGGCCAAGCAACACCAACTGGGAGAGGAGCAAGCCCGATTAGGGGTTGAGCAGGCACGGATGAATAGCACCCTGGAAGAGCATGGCATGAGGCTGGCTGAAATCATCGCATCACTGGCGACGCTCATGCAGGCCTTGGTGCCGCCGATATCGCAGGCAGCTTCCTCAGCTGCGGTCGGGAGTGCGACCGTAACAGCCGCCAGCGATGGCAGGCTGCCCAGCGCAGCCACCGCTCTCCTTCCCTCGTTCGACGGTGAAGACCCAATTGGGTGGTTGGCGAGAGTGGAGCAGCAGTTTGAGCTCAACAGGACCCCACCGGACAAACAAGTTGCAGCGGCTAGGGTTTCTATGGAAGGGGCTGCCCTCTATTGGGTAACATGGCTGAGAGCGCGCAAGCCAGACATGACCTGGGAAGAATTCAAGCAAGCCCTGGTGGCTAGATTCGATTCCCGATTCCAAGGGAACAGATTTGAAAGGCTTTCCGGCGTCAAATAGATTGGATCAATAGAGGAATACAATACCTTGTTTGTTCAATTGGCTAGCCAAGTTCCTGGATTGACCGATGCTCATTATTTGGGCTACTACATGAGTGGACTTGAGGAAGCAATTCGAAGCTCGTTGCGCTTATTTCGACCGAATAATTTGGAAGAGGCCATGGAATTAGCTCGCGATGTGGAGTACAATCTGTTCATCCAGAGTGGAGGAAGTGGCAGCCCGAATTATAAGCCTTCAGGGGTACGTTCCAGCAGCTTTTCAATGCCAAACACGGGTCCTCCATTGACTGCCGGTGGTGACAGCCTACAGGGATCAAGTGGCAGCTTCCCGAAGGATAGTGGGCAGCCTCCGGGGACGAAGTCAAGGCTGTCCGGGCAGCCTACGACACGCTCTCAGTTCACTCGTCTTCCGTCAAAGGAGTTCGCAGAATTGAGGGCGAAAAGATTATGATTTAGATGTAAGAAACCATTTACACCGGGGCATGATTGTCCCTTTAAGCAGCTGCGGGTAATGATAACCGAGGAGGATGAAAAGTTGGACCTCCGACAACATGAGTACTGTGAAATAACCGGCCAGGAAAGGGTTTAGGAAAGAGATGAAGGATATTTTCAAGTCTATTCTATGTCTGGGAATTTCAGCTCTCCGTCTGTGAGATTTCAACCTTGAGGACAAGGTTATTTTGAAGGAGGATGGATTGATAGAGAGCGGGAAGAGCATGGGGCGGGACTGGGCTTGGGCCCACTTCCGTGGGCCGGGTTAGGGCTATCTTTATAGTTAATTATTATTATTATTAAGTTAATGTTATGTTTTAGTTTGGGCCTATTATTAGTAGAGTAGTTAGTTGAGTTAATTTGGGCTTAATTAGGGTTTAATTAATTTGGGCTTGATTAGGGTTTCTTGTAGAAGGCTATTTATACCCCTCGCCAAGGTTCGTTCTCATTATCTTGGAATAAAATTGAAGTTTAGCCTTTTGGCTCTGGGCAACGGTATTTTTATCGTTGATTATCTAGGCAACGGTTTACCCCGTTAATTTTATTTGTTCTGCTACACAACATGGACTCAAAACTCAAGCGATTGGAGGATTCCAGGTGAAGTTAGGAAATGGGGAGAAAATATTGAACAATGGAAGGTGTGAAAACCTGTCAATCAAGGTGCAAGACTTATTGATCAATCAAGACTATAATTTCTTGGAATTGGGTGGGACTAACATTATCTTGCGAAAGGAGGGTTTGCCAGCCTTGGTAATGTGGAAGCAAATTTCAGAAAACTATACATCCAATGGGTAGAAGGTGGGCAAAAGAAAAGTTTGAGGGGGAGAATTGTTACATGAGCTGAGGAATGGTGGTGAAGAGTCCAGCTCACCTTCCGAAGAGGCTTGGTTTGAAGAGCAACTATCAAAGCAAGGGGTGGATCAGGTGAACTTCAGAGACATTAGAGAGAATGAGGATTCAATCACTTGGGAGGAGATCAGATATTGCTGTGGTGAATGCGGGGCCTGTTGATTTTGTATTTCCGACTGCGTCCAATCCCATAATGGTTCAACCACAAACTGTTAAAGTAGGGACAAAAATTGGTGCATTCCTACTTGGTTTTGTACAGGGTGCTGAAATTTATGGCAGACCCACAGGACCTGCCTCCATCCCTAGAAGGTGTGATCCTATATGCCGTATAAAAAAGGTGGTTGGTATATGAAGAACTTTGCATTGGGTCTTTTTTGCAGTAAAGGACATCGAGAAGGGTGAAGAGTTAAACATTGGATCACAACTTTGTTCATTTTCTTGGTGCTGCTGCAAAAACAGGTGTATTTGGTACACCTCAGTGTCAAGGTTATCTAGGTGATGATTTAAAAAAGGCTCAGGAAATCAAAGAAGAATGGAAGGCTGCTGAAGAGAATGGAAGGTCACTAGATACACCTTCTGCAGCAGAGCAGAAACAACTGTGATTGAAGGTTCAAGTACTGAAGCTAAAGGTGCAGAAAGCAGTGATGTACTGGGGAGGGAGGCACCAGGATGAAGCTGATTTCCAGGGTTGTTTCCTATCACCCACCTTGAGGACAAGGTGATTGTCTAAGGGGAGAGATATGGCAGGAACATGGGCAGCAGATTATATTATAATACTCCCTCCATCCCGGGAAGGTTTGCCAAATTGACTTTTCTTGGTTAACGACAATCAACTTTGACTAATGATATTTTTTAATACAAAATTATTTTGAATATGAAAACTATATCAAAATGTTTCTTGTTCAAAATATTTTCATAAAAGTATAAATTTAAGAGATTATATATAAATATAATCATTAAAATCATTATCCAAAGTTTCACATCATTGACCAAGAAAATTTGATATGACAAACCTTTTCGGGACGGAGGTAGTAATATAATTATATTAAATAATTGTGGTAGTGTAAAAATAAGGGTTCTGGTCCATGTAAGTCACGGGTTTGGGCCGGCCCTTAAGAATAGAATTAGTATAAGAGTGGGAGGAAGGAAAGAAGGGAGGTTAGGCAGAAATTAGTCGCAACTGAGAATTGGGAGAGCGAGACCTCTCGAAGAGTCTCACGTATTTTCCATTTCTTCTCTTTGTTCTCTTTCCGCCATTGTAAGCCTAAGATTACCATCAATATACTACGATTTCTGCGGCTTTTACCGTGTCTCTATCACTCCCCTCTATTTCTTCTCTCTATCCACTCTCTACCCATTTCGTTTTTCGGGCCTCCCCTCTTCTCTTCTTCATCCTCATCTTCTCTTCTCCATCCCCCTTTTCTCTACTTTTTTATCTCTAGTTTTTTTCTATAATTGCACAAACTCCTCTATTTGTAGTTCTTTGTGTGACTAATTTACATGCATTTTGAAAAGAAAAATTGAAGCATATTAAAAAAGGTGGAAAGAGAGAATTGATCACACATGCAACTAAAGTTGACCACACAGACAAATAAAATTGATTACACACACAACTATTGTTTTTGAGCAGCATAACTATTGTCGGTGTGATAAAAACTTTCTGAAAAAAACCCATATTTTGGTCAAGGTAACGATTGTCTAAGCACAGACAATTGTTGTCAACATTGACTTGTGCACTTGTGAGGCGGGTGTGAGACGTTGTACTTTGGCGCGAAAAGTAAATGTGTGTGAGCATAGACTACTCTTGTTTTATTTGTGCCCACAAACACATTCATATGTCAGCATATCAATCACCTGTGACCGACAAACATGTCAACAAAGTTTAAGGCTAAATTGACCGGTACCTGACCCTGTTGTGTTTTCTATTTGGGCATTTAATAATCTGTAATACAAACAGGATGTCATGTTAAACAGAGCAGTGGAAATTAATGCTTACAGTGTAGTTCTTCATCCTCTGAAAAATGGCTCTACTAGTTAAGACAGCACTGATAATAACACTTAGCCCCGGCTCAGTAAGCACAATATCAGATGCGCCCCTTGCAGCATCAGTAGCATCAGCAACCGCGATTCCAATATCAGCCTTCTTTAGAGCTGGAGCATCATTCACACCATCTCCTGTCATTCCAACAATGTGCTTCCTCTCTTGCAATTTCTTCACGATTTCATATTTGTGTTCTGTGGTTCACACCATTATTTGCATTTATTGAGCCAGAAATTGAAAAAATACGGGAAATCTGAATATTGTTTACTGTATGTTTGTATGCCGGAAAATGCTAGGAAAAGGGGAAAATGAAAAGGACGGTATTCTCTTTTGCTTGGTTTTACCTTTAATTTTGTTTTAAGTGTAATTAGATATCAACTCAAGTTTTTATTAATATATCATTTTGTATCTAATTCTACTATGTGAGATTCAAACACATCCCCTTCCCTATATTCTTTCCCTAGAACTTTGCAGGCCTTAGATAAAATGCAGAGACCTGGAAACACTCCAGCAAAACCATCAGCTTTTTCAATAAGTTCCTCCACCGGAAGAGCAGCAATAGATGCATCTTTATGTTGGCCAAGTAAAGAAGCAGATGGGTACATGTTTGTTCCCATTCCAAGTCTACGACCTGTCTCCTTGCCGATTGCAAGTTGATCACCTTCACATAATCAATAAGAAATTCATTAAAGTTAAAGGAAGAAAGGATATCAAGAGTCAAGACACTAAGGACTCGTTCTGTAAGCGGTTTTTAGCTTAAATTTTCTGCTTCGTCTAGTTAATTTGCAGATAGGCTAAAAAATCTAGGACTTTCTACCAAACAGGGCCTTAGGATTGCACTTGGAGTAATAAAAACAAATACAAATGTTTTAGTCTACCAGTGATCATTTTAACATTAACGCCAAGATTCAAGGCCCTGCGAATGGTTTCAGCGCTATCATGACGGGGAGGATCAAAGAGGGGCAACAATCCAACAAATTGCCAAGGGGTTCCCGGACTGTCTTTTGTTTTCTCGGGCACTTCCTGAGAACATAAGAGTTTGTTATTGCAAAAAGCGACACGCCTTAGAATGTTGTAAAATGCATTTTCAGCATTAGTACTCCAAACCTGTCTAGCCACAGCCAACGACCTAAGCCCACGTTCAGCATACTTATCAATCACGGAATGAACCTTTTTCTTGAGGTCCTCGCGAGCATTGCAGAGTTCCAAAATCTAAGAGAGACAAAAAAAAGAATTTATTTTTTAACTAAAACTGGTTCTAGCTTCTAAGGTCTTTCTTTGTCTTGTTAGCCAAGAGGAGAAGCAGACCTGTTCTGGGGCACCTTTACTCACACGGTGCCAATTGCCATTAGAATCAATGTATGTTAGGGCAGTCCTCTTCTCCACTGGATTGAAGGGCAGGAAATGGATCTCACGAATACCAGCTCGTGCCTAACAAGGAAATAATGTTGAAATTGTACTGTGTTAAACAATGTTGTAAAAACCGCCTATTCAGGGACTAATCAAGGTTAGCGGAATAGAAGAGTGCGTTGGGTGATTGGGCATGCACAATTTTTAAAAGAACAAGTGGTACGGAAATGAAACATGTTTTTATTCTAAAAAAGCATGTTTGTGTGCTTGTTTAAGAAAGCACCTAAACAAAGTTTTTGTTTAAGAAAAAGAATGAGGGAGTGTCAAAAGGGTTAGGTCTCGTGTTTGAATTCCGACAACCGCAATAACTGCAATGAGAAGATACTATGCTAGAAAATGCATAAAGTCTCTGCAAATATTTCCCGTACTTGCAATGTGGAAATACTTCTTAGGATAAAAGTACAATACTTGTAGCATAAGTAATCTAAAAGGGGTTTAAGTAACATTAAATATGCATCGCACGGGATTTAATTTTCTCAACCATATTAGATAATTCAATTTGAGATGGGCATATACTCCTTCCGTCTCATTGGAAGATTCACGTGAATAAGTGACACGATTTTTTAGGTAAGTGGTTAAATAAAGTAATTTGGTAAAAAAGAGGAAAGAGAAAATTTAAAAAAAGTAAGGGAAAGTTCCCGAAATAGGACTAAAATAGTTTCAAAATTCTAAAATAGGACTATCATGTTTTTTATTCCCAAAATAAGACTATTTACTGTCATGTTTAGAACACTGGACTTGACATGTAATGAGTAGGAAATAGAAATTTGAATAAAGGTATAATTAAAGAAAACAATTGATTTCTTAAAATGGAATGAGAACCTTTAAATGAGACACTGAAAAGGGAAAGTGAGAACTTTTAGAACGTTTTAATATTGCAGAAACTGAATATTACTCCGAATTTTGTTTTAAAAGGGAAAGTGAGAACCATTGAAGGTGGGCTCATGGTTTGAAGCAAAATAAGGGTATTAGTCCGAATTTTGCTTTGTTCACGTACAAATTAAAGAGTCAAACTTTGAAGTGTATATGTATGTATGGTATAAACAGAAATTGAGAAGATAAGAAGGAAATATGGATGGGGGAGTAGGTACCTCCTTAGGATCAGCAAGCATGCCGACCATGGCAGCATCAATAGCATCCTGATTTTCAGTTCTTGAAGCCCTTGCAGCGAAAAGGAGCACGTGCTCTTTATCCACATCTTTTGCAAAGACCTCAATGAGGTTTTTATCAACGCTAAGCTTGTTTAGAGTTAAGGTCCCTGTCTTATCACTGCACAACACATCCATCCCCGCCATCTCCTCAATCGCAGTCATTCTCTTGGTGATGGCGCCCTGCTGTGACAGCCTGTGCGATCCGATGGCCATTGTGACTGACAGGACGGTGGGCATGGCAATGGGAATGCCGCCAATCAAGAGAACAAGCAGATTGTCTATTCCATCCCTGTACTTCCTGTGCTGAATCGGGTACATGACAATGATTTCTGCTAGCATCCCCACAGCGATGGAGCAGATGCAGAAGTTCCCAATGGCGGTGAGCACTTTCTGGAAGTGGCCAACCTGGTTTGTGCTGTCAACCAGATGAGCTGCCTTTCCAAAGAAAGTATGAACCCCCGTCGCGATAACAACAGCTTCAATCTCTCCTTGTTTGCAGGTCGACCCGGAGAACACTTCATCTCCTGGAGACTTGGTCACTGGGAGAGATTCCCCAGTAAGTGCAGACTGATCAACCTTTAATGGATCACCTTCTAGAAGACGAGCATCAGCGGGGATGATGTCTCCCAATTTTATGCTCACAATATCTCCTGGCACCAGAATCGCAGCCTCCTGTTCGCTCCAACGCCCATCTCTCAGAACCTGCAGTACGTATATATATATATATATATATATATATATATATATATATATATATATATATATATATATTTTTACACACCTCTCATCTTTTTAAACATTTATTATATAAAAAAAACTTACACAGAAATGTATAAAAAGTGTGTACCCCAAGTCCAACTCTTATAACTAAAAGGTGACAACTCCGATACCATTTAAAAAATGGGGTATCATACCTAGCACTCACTTTATTGGTTCAAATCATTACATCATTTTTAATTTAGATTTAAATAATTCAACTACATCATTCTGATTGGTCTGTGGACAAAGGTATGGTACCATAGAATTACTTCTGAGATGTATGGTAATATTGGTGGCAAAACCCTAAACAAAAGCCTCAATTTATACTCCCTACATATAAACTACGAATTAATTACATGTTTCATATGTTTCCGGACATTGACATTTTTTTCAAGACCTGATTTGTTTTCTAGCTGCCCTCCACCGGTTGAACTATTTCTCAAAAATATGAAATGGTTAAGGTTGAACAATTTCTTTATTTTTTTTTATTAATAAAATATTGTCTTTATATATACATAATGATGTTATGGGTGAAAAATCAAATAAACATTTAATTTCCCTCCTAAATAAAAGAAAATTTGTTGACACTTATGTAATGGTTACTTATATATTATTCAATACAGTAAACTAACATCTTTTGGCGAGTAACTTTTTTTCAACTAATCGGTCGTTTTATCAAGCACGTGACTTTTGATTTTATATGTTGAATTATATAATAATTACCATAAGTTAGGATGAAATTACTTTTCTGCCTTAATAAAATAATTAGAGGAACACTTTAGCTATTTTTCATCAAACTTTACTTTATTTGATTAATAAAGTATATCTTTATCTTTATATATATAAAGAGTATGGTGGAAAACTAAATATAAATCTATTTGAAAAATGTTGTCTTAATTAATGAATCATTTAATAACTCCATAATTAATACGGAGTATTAATTAAAGATTATGTAAATATGTAGTTAATAGTTACAAATTATAAATGACACATTAAAAAAATGCAATAAATATAAATTTAATAATTGAAAACTAGAAACATAAAATATCAGAAATATAAATTTATTTCTATCTTTATTTACTTTTCCGTACTATTTTTACTTAATTTTTCGCATGATTGCAACGTGATTTAGTTGTACGAATAAATACTATGGAGTAATCATTTGTAACAATTATCAATTGACATCTTCAAAATAATATAAAATGATTGCACTCATTTGGTTCTATCAAGCCTTTGACTCCTCACAAAATTTGATTACATGGAATAATAAAGTCAAAATTGTATGGTTAAAATTATCTTTAATCATGTATTATTACTTTAAATAGAAATTATAAAGCTTGTTAAGGCGTCTAAATAATGGAAGTTGGGAAAGTTGGGAAATTAATCATGTATGTTTTATACTCCCTACATATAAACTACGAACAAAATATACTTTAAATATGACTTTGCATTATTAATTAAATTTTAGTCAATTCAGTTGCTTCCTTCATGATTTCACAAATTTTAGTAATTCAGCTAGTTCAACCAATTTGTGTACTACCAAACGGGCTATTAATATATTATTACTATTGTGGGAAAAGGTATAAATATAGCCTTTATGTTTACCTTAGCTAGCTTGAGTCTCAAATATGTCCCTACGGTTTAGAAATGTGCAAAATATCCTTAAAAATTATATATGTTTAACAAGAAAGATACGTAATATATTGGGGTTCGAAAATAAAAAATGAAAAACATGAAAACTCAACTTTGTGTTTGGTGCTTTCTGATGCAAGATTTATATAAAATGTAATATTAAGTTAGAAGGAAGCAAAATGATTTGAAAATATTATAAATTTGAACACAGTACACATTTGCATGAATACTTAGCTTCCGGCCATATGAAAGATGATGTGTACGTACCTTGGTCTTGGGAGCAAGTCCAGCCATAAGAGCAGCAGCAGCATTTCCAGCATTGTTTTCTTCAATAAAACTGATGGTTGAGTTGATGACGAGCAGACAAACGATACCCACAAAGTCCTGCCAATCCGGGGGCCTCCCATCTCCATTGGCCAGTGCAATTGCCATTATGGCAGCAGCTTCCATGACCCATGACAGTGGGTTCCACATAAACCCGAGGAACTTCAGTACCTTGCTTTCCTTCTTCTCTTCTAACTTGTTTGGCCCGAATAGTTGAAGCCTGTTAGCTCCCTCCTCTGAGGTCAGCCCCTCGTGGCTACATTTCAGCTGCTGAAACACTTCCTGAATTGGGATCTTCTCCTATCATTTCATCCCAACAAGAATTAGAATCGACCTTTTAAGATGTAATTTTAAGTCTTAAGTCAGACGAAATGTTTCGTCATGAGGGGATATTAAACTCACACACCGGTAAAATTTAGAGTCATAAAGTGTTATATCAAGATTTTGACTATTTCTCCTATTAGATTAACCTTTTAGTATCAATGAAATCTCAAATCTTATCAACTTTCCTTTTGAGAATCTAAGGTGTCTGTGCCCACTAACGAAGCCATCAAAGTAGTGTTAGGGGCTCGGGGCTCAAATTTTTATCTTCCAAGTGCCAACATTTTAACATATATTGTAGATTATAAATATCTATGCATACTTTTGTACACAAATATTTACTCTTGAGGATGACCCTCTCCATCCTCTCCGTGTATCCACCCTCATTGTATCTGTTACTCACTTGCATATCATGCAATGTATCCAAACCAAAATCATTGAAAATGCTTCCTTGACAAAATCATTTTTGCTAAATACTACCTCCGTTCTTAAATAAATGCAACACTTTGACTTTTACACTATTCACATGTTCTACTTTGATTACGTTTTATTTATTAATGTAATAATATTATTTTATAAAAAAATATTGTTAAACTTGTCTCATTGTAAATTTTCATAATCTAATTTTTTAAATTTTTTTACTAATACAAAATCATTTATATTAATGGTCAAAGTTGTGTCTCGGCAAGTGTGAAATGTTGACCGTTGCATTTATTTAAGAACGGAGGAAGTATGTATTATCCTCTGTTTTTTAATCGCAACATATTGACTTTTTGCAATGTTCACATGATCGACTTTGAATACATTTTGCACTATTATTTTTGTGGATTTTTTTAAAAAAAATAATTTTCAATTCATCTCCTTACCAATTTTCAAAATCTAATTTTTAATATTTTTTATTAATAGAGATTAAGATATACTTACGGTCAAATGTGTGTGTTGGCAAATGTCAAAGGGTGATGGTGCAACTAAAAAAGAACGAAGGAAGTATGTGATTATAGTTACATGACTTATAATGGGTATATGACAAAATTCAGGACCACTAATTGGTACTACACTATTAGAATTAATCCACTGCCTCAGAATTTGCTCCCTTTTAATACATGACCATTATTCCTCAATAATTGTCTGTGTACGCAAAAAGTGTACACTGTCTGTGTATACAGGCAATTGAGAGACAAATGATGTCTCTTTCTTAATAAATTACCTACGCAGGCAACTAGGGTGTGTACACATTTTGTGTATCTTAAACATTTTTTATAAGTTTGTTATTCCTTGCCCCCATGTGGTTCTTTGGACCTAATTTTTTTTACCTTCCATTGGTGAATTCACGCACAAGAAATATGGACGTAAGGATCACAAGTAGAAGAAAGAATATTTGAGCTCCATAATACTACCTCCTTAACCCTAGAATCTTCCCATTGTGACTCTTTTGGGTCAAATTTTATAAACGTTGACCATTAATTATTCAAAGCTCACATTATGTTACGATTAAAAAATTATTTCATATACCTCATTGTAAAACATATTATTTGAATGTTATTTATTATGAATTTTATAAATATAGATACGTAGATATTTAGAGTCAAAGTTCAACTTAGAAGATCGTGAAAAGTAGAGTCAAAGTTCAACTTAGAAGATCGTGAAAAGCAGAAAGATGTTTGTGTTAGGGAGGTGTAGTATCCTTTTACGAGTTGTGCCGTTCGAAAAAGTCAAAACCAAAGAAAATATGTCTCCGTGAAAGAACTTTCCCAACTTCTCTTGTTTTTATTATCACCTCAAACAAATTTGTCAGTTTCGACAAGGAAAGAAATGGTTGGATGTAATAATAGATAATTCGGAGTATTATTTTTCAGTTCTTTAAAAATTGCCATTGAAACAATTTTTCGTTTTATTAAGAACAATATAATACTAGTGTTAGAAGAAGCGAGGGAATTTTGGTGATCGTGATCAATCGTTTTCAACGCAAACTTTGAAGTTTTGAGATGTGGGCCCAATAGCTCTTAAAGTCAACAGTCAACTAAAACAATTGGCAAACGAATCCTAAAACGCCTCATCAGCGGGCTACTCCTATCCTAACCCACTTTTCCCGGCGTTGACCCAAACTGCTAAAACGACACATGCTCTGGAAAATTATTATCCTTCCCTCTTTGTATTTTATCGGAATAAAATAAAAAAACACATAGATTAATTAAAAGTATAATTGTAGCAGAATTGCTAAAAGGCGTGAAGCACGATTACATGTCCAAACGTGCAAAAATGTTTTCAGTATTTATTACTCCGTAATAATAATTACTCTATTACTCCATAATTGTAATGATATACGAAGTATATAGAGAAAAAGAATAAATATCAAAACAAATCTATACTAGTTTGTGCATTGCTTTAATTTTACTTATACAATATATAAATATTAATAACCAACACAAATAATACAGTATGTTATACCTTTTCTAGTAATCAGTACTAGAGCACATATGTAATTATGAATGGTCGCACAAAAGGCGCTTCTAAGCAACGATCTAAACAAAGTTTAACCGTTTGTTATTTGGTATCCCCATTTTAAGCTTTGATTTGTACGTACACGATAATTCTAGATATTTTATGAGAAAATTTCCTAAAATAGGATTAAAATATGAATAAGGTTCATAACTAGGACTATCAATGTTTTATTTCAAACGAAATTTTATCAATTCAGGACCCGAAAGATAGACGAATTATCAATTCGGGACCTGAAAGATAAAATGCATCAATATAGGACCTGAATGATGAAAAACTATCAATTTAGGACCTGAATGATTGAAAACTATTAATTTAGGACCTGAGTTGTCATAAATTTTATTTTATTTTTTATTTTAAGAATTTTTTATATTATTTAGTCTTATTAAACTAATAAACTTTTGTGAAGAAAAGTTTATCAAAAATTAGTAATGGAATTAATAAAAAATTAAATAAATCAAAACCTATGGAACATTAGGTCCTAAATTGATAGTTTTCCATCATTCGGGTCTTATACCGATATGTTTCATCTTTCGGGTCCTGGTCCTGAATTGATAATTAATCTATCTTTCGGGTCCTGAATTGATAAAATCCCTTTCAAAAATAGGACACATTCACTCCTAATTTAGGAAATTTTAATTAAATTATTCTTTTAATAAAACAAATAAGTCTTATTTAGGGAATGAAATATAATTAGTCCTATTTTTGAATTTTATGTATGCTTCAGTTCTATATTGAGCAATTTCTAATATTTTATCTATCCGTTTGATTAAAAAGGTATTAATATTTTGGTAAAGTTTGATAAATGAATTTAATGACTTGACCCAATACTTTAGAACAAATCAAACAACATTAGATTGAAAGTGAATTACTTTAGACAATAATTTTAAAGATTTTTCCAATCAATTAAAATACAAATTAAGAATCGCTAAAAGCTTTTATTATACTCCCTTCCCTTCGTTCCTTAAAAGTTCCCCAACTTTGATCAACACGATAATTAATAAAGTAAAAACGGTGTGATTGATTATTGTGCAAAGGAGAAAAATTTGACTAGAACCACAAATATTTTACTTAAAATAGAAAGTAGCAAAGTTAGGACAATCAAAAGTGTAAAATTGTCAAAGTTTTAAGGGAACAAATAAAACAATCACAGAGGAAATCCGTTAACATACTTTATCGGCAAATTATATCGTGCAACCGGCGCACCATGAGGAAGGTGCGCCCGGTTGCAAAACGACGGAGTATTGTGCCTGGTTTCTTTATTTTTTTATTGCTTTTGTTGTTAAAAACTGGTAATAACTTATTTATTTTTTATCCGATTTTTATAAAATTTATATCAACATTTTTTATTTTTCATGATCTTTCAAATGAGACCAATATTGCTTATGTAATTTTAAGAAATTATCGAACTATTATATTAATGAGTATTATAAGGAAAATCGAACTAAATTTAATACAGAAAAATAATTGTGTAAATCACAATTTATCTTAAAATTGTGTATATAAAAAATTTATTGTATTATGTATTTATACATGTGAGTTACATATTTTATACGTGAAGTTACATATTTTTACACGTTAAGTTACATATTTCTACACGCGAGTTACATATATATACACACGAGTTGCATTTGACCTGTCTGAACGCGAATTACATATATTTACATGTAAAGTTACATATTTTTACACGTAAAGTTACATATTTATATACGCGAGTTACATATTTATACACACGAGTTGCATTTGACCTGTCTGAACGCAAGTTACATATTTTTTTTTACGTAAAGTTACATATTTTTACACGTAGAGTTACATATTTATACACACGAGTTGCATTTGGCCTAACTGAACGTGAGTTACATATTTTAACACGTAAAGTTACATATTTTTACACGCAAATGTTAATATGTTAAAATTACATAGACAATATTGGTCTCATTTGAAAGATCATGAAAAATAAAAAAAATTGATATAAATTTTATAAAAATCGGATCAAAAATAAAAAAATTATTAACATTTTTAAGAAAAGAAAAAATAAAAATAACAAAACCAAGATATACGAATTGCTTCTTCACTCTCTCAGGTATACCATGCACACCGTGGGACGGTTGCATGGTATATTCGTATACGAACGGTACTTTATGTGTTAGGGCATTTGAGTCGTCGTTGGATAAAATCAGAGTTTCCTAGATTGCGATTCGAGAGTAGAGAACTGTCGAGGGCTAAAAAAGAGAGGGATAAATATAGGGATGGCAATTTAACCCGACCCGATGGATACCCGCACCGAATCGAATCGGTCAAAATGGGGAAAACTGCTTTGACTGGGTAACGGGTACGGGGCGGGGAATACTCGATTTATGTAAACGGGTAATGGGGCGGTTATGGGTTTATACCTACCCGCCCCGTTACCCGCCCCGTTACCCGCCCCGTTTAATTTGGATACGGTTACCCGCATCATTACCCGACCTACACAATTAACTTACATATTTTAATAGTTTATATATTTATTTAATATATTAAGTATATATGAATAGTAGTACATTAGTATATGACACTTATTCACTCTAATTTTTTGAAAAATATTCAACTAATTGGCTATCCTTTGCAATTCTGAGGAGTTGGTGCTCAAAATTCACTATTTTAGATTTTTAATTTTCAATATCATTCATCATCCTTCCTTTGTTAACTTCTACAAGATCTATTTTCTTCACATATTGATTATTTGATTTTCGTGATTTTCTGTACACAATTTTCACACTGTGACTCTCTTAAGTTTTCACCCAATAATTTTCATAAAGCTCACATATGAGTTTAATGTCCAAATATTAGGAAACATTACTCTAGATTGCTTTAATTTATGTAATTGCTAATAATTTTGTAGAGGTGTATTGGATGATTAGATTAATTTTGATTGGTTGTTCTAATTTATATCAAGTTTTAAATTTAAATTATGAGGTTTCTAAAACAGTAACTTCAAGAATACCTAAATCATAGTATTAATTAGAAGTATATTTTTTAGAAATAATTCAAATTCTATAATCAAAATAAAAGTTGTGGACAAAGATGCGACTCTAGTAACTTTAGTGTTTATAATTTTATTCAAATGTTATATCGTAGTGACTATAAAACTTACTAATGGTAACTTATAGTCACATTTATGTCCATATATTTTTTATTAGTAATATTTTAGGGAAAAAACTTCTCATTTTCATTATGTTACTTGTATACATTACTGTTCTTAAATTTAAATGTTGAATGTTGGTGGGGTATGATTATTGCATTTTTGGAAGTTAAATGTTTTTGTGATTCATATTTAGATTTTACTATCGAAACAAGACTTAATCTTTTGATGTTGATGTGGTAAGAGATTCATAATTTTGAATCTAGACATATATAATTTGTGAATATTAGGTTCAAACGATTGTAATTTTTTGTGATGTTTTAAAAAACTTTATCTGTGGTGCTATTTAATTTTGATTTTTTTAATTTAGGTGGTCAATTATAAGTAGTCAATCATCATTTTAGGATTTATACTAATTTTGAAGAAAAAAATTATCTTTTAACAAAATGGTTACCCGCGGGGAAACCGTTACCCGCGGGAAAAACCGTTACCCGCGGATAAAAAATACCCGACGGGTAACGGGGCGGTTTCGGGGAAAAATATTATCAAACGGGGCGGGTATGGGTAATGGTATACCCGACCCCGAACCGCCCCATTGCCATTCCTAGATAAATATCATGACCTTTAATTTCGCTTTATCGCATTTTGTTTAGTGAAATAAGGATTAGACCATTAATTCAATGCAATAAAGAATAATCGCAATCATATACTATCTATATATATTCAGTTACTCCCTTCCGTCCCCCTATAATTGTTCCATTTTTTCATTTTTGGATGTCCCTTTATTATTGTTCCATACTATATTTGGTAACATTTGTGTAACCCTAATTCATTGTTACTTTATTTCCACTTTATCAACTCATTACGTACCAATATTAGGGGTGGAGGGAGTATAATAAATCTCCTCATTAAACAGGAAGCAGAAGGTAATTAATGGTATACTCCGTATAAAAAAATCGAATATTAACCACGTGAATGGATGTCAAAGAATATAATGCTTTTCTGTGAAGGCATTTGATGAATGTGGAAAAGAAAGGTTTGACAGATATATACATCTCCTTTATTTTTCTTTTGAAAGGAATACAACTAATTTGTCACATGCATGTGTGACTCATACATGTAGTGGACCATGAAGAAACTGTTTTTTACGGTATATTTTAAGTTATTATTTAACGATATAATCGGGGTCTTTGGTTAGGAGCTTATCAGACATTTTTGACTAATATGAATATATTTGGTTTTTTGACCAAATCAATCGGTCAAAGAAAATGTTTGATTAAATAACATTTTCAATTGACCTTTTCTCCTAAATAGCCAAAATCCTAAAAGCTAATAAACCTAACGTTTACTATTGGATTTTGCATGCCTTCCCTGTACTACCCACGCTCTTTCCGTATCTCCCTTCAATATAAAAATTATTTAAACATAAATTTTTATATTAAAAATACGTTCAATTTTCAAATTTGGAGTGAATCGAGGCCCGTTTGTCCCCCACATCTGCCCCTGCTTCGACAGTCTATTTTAACACTTTTACTATTGCAGAATTGAGTAATTAGAATTGAGTAAAAATACGGAGTACATTTTTACTATTGAGTAATTAGAATTTTTCACTAGCAATAATACTACTCCGAAACCAGGTACGCCATGGTAGTGGCCAGTGGGACAACTGCCCCTAAGTCCCTCAACTCTAACCCAACTTCTGTATATACAATCTAAAGTTTTATAAGAAACTGTTCAAAATAGAAATAACACATAAAAAAGTTTTAAAATAAGACTAAGAAATTTATGAAGTTCTGGCTTAAGTGGTTGTATTGGCGGATTCTTATGAGAAAATTATATTTAGAATATATTTTATTAATAAATAAAGAAATAATTATATGAGAAATAACTAAAATAGTGTTTGGTTAAAAAGTTCGCTGATAAGCCGAAAAACAATTACCCGTTTGGTTAAAAAGTTATTACGATTATACAATTCAGCGTGCACAATCAAAAATTACGTGTTTGATTAAAAAGATGGTTGATAAGCTGAAAAACAGAGTTACTAAATGGGCTCTAAGTGTATTTTCTTTCCTAGAGTGTCTCACTAGAAGAAGAAAAATGACACTTCTATGCATCTTTGTGCAAAATGTAATAAATATTGTTCTTTTTTTAATCATGATTGTTCAACTTAAACTATGTCTAACTACAGGATATAAATAATGTGATTTGCTATTTCTGAAATATTTGACTAATTTGTGGGGCAAATTTGCCTCCTTTGGAAAAAAAATTCGAAGTAACTTGCCATGTATACATACAAATATTCATAAACACGTACACACTTTAAGAGATTAAAGATCCTGTTTATTAACAACGAGATTAAATAATTTTGTGACAAATAATAATGTGAAATATCATCAAATTAGAGTCAAATTGTATATCATCATTTGGTATTTTGGTTTGTCGCCTTGTAGTATGCCAGCCGTGACGTACAAAGTTGTTCCGACATAAAGTTATTATTACTATGGAATATATGCTAAACCATTTAGGCCGGTGCTTAAGCACTAATGATGAATATAATAATATTCCATGAAAAGCATTCAAATTTTCAATGATTGATGAGTCATTTATAAATTGTTTTTTGTTGGAGGTATAAACATTAAACATATATTTAATTTAATGGTTATAAAGTATATTTCCTCTCATCAATGCTTAACTAGAATCACTTACGGAGTATAATTTATAAATAAACTTAACAAAAACGACGGGAAAAGGGGGAAAACTGTTAAGATCGTGGAAGCGAGACATGAAAAAAGTGAGTTCTATTGTAATCCGTCCTCTATTATTATTGTTGTTTTAGTCCCACTAACATTAACACATCATCACGATTATTAAGAAAGGTAGATGTGTATGATTAATACTGAATTAAGAAAATAAGAATAAATAAAAAATGATTTAGAACTATATAAATTTATAAAATTTTGCTGGTATGAGACAATTTTAATAATATTTTTCTTCGCCCCATTGTACTTTGACAATTTTTTCTTTTTTGTTGTCCTAAAAAACTTTATCATTTTCCCATTAAAGTAACTATTTTATGATTCTGCTCATTTCTCTCTTTTCTGCACACTCTTGCTACACAGTTTTTATTATTCTTATTTCACATTTAATTTAATTCAAAGAGTACAAGGTTAGTTCAGATATATAAAATGGACGGAACAGAGGAAGGAGTATATATACTCCGTATAAATTGATGTTTCAAAGGAATAATAATTGAATTTAAGATGGAGGTAAAGTTTGACAAAATTAAAAGAGATTTGAAACTAACGCACGCGCTGTGCTTAAGGGTGTGTTTGGTGGGAGCGGTGGAGAGAGTAATAATAAAAACAAGCATAGGATTGGGTCAAACAAGGACGCCTAGCTTCGATCAAGAAAAGAAGCCTGCCTGGTTCACCTTCCCAGAAGATGTATAATCCCGATGGACAGGAGTGGTAACGACAGGAGGGAAGCAAACCCCAAAGACATAATTATATATATATATATATATATATATATATATATATATATATATATATATATATATATATATATATATATATATATATATATATATATATATATATATATATATATATATATATATATATAATCTTCCTCTTCATAGGCATGGGTGAGACTAATAAACGAAATTCAATCGCTACTACTACTGTATGTCTGTATATAGTATATTGGTAGGCAAAAAATTAAAAAGAAGAAAATTAATGAATCGATGATTATTTATTTAAAAGACATACCAGATCAACAGTTTCATTCTTGATGTCATCAAGAGTGATGGATTTTTCTCCACCCATAAATGGGCCTTTTCGTTTAGTTCGCTGAAGCAACGCAACTTTGATGAAGAAGATTGTAGTGGACGAAGATCATGAGCCTTATAAGCCGCGCTCAATCACCCAACCTATTCAAGACTATATATATATATATAGACAGACAAAGAGAGGAAAGGTTAGGAAGGGGTGGGGAGCTACTGATTCAATTTTTTTTTTAATAGATAAATATTGCAACCCCCTACGGGTAAATATATACACATACACATATTAGTAATAATAATAATAATAAAAAAAGAAAAATTGATCGTAATAATCCCAACTATTGGCGATCCGTTTTTAATAATCCCAACTATCGATTATCTCAGAATAATCCCAACTTATGTCACATTACGCTAATAATGATCCATGATCAGATATGACCTGCTATAATAAGTGAATTTTAAATAGAAATATAGTGTAAAAATTAAAAGTTGAATTATTTATAGGGATTACTTGTTATATTTTTTCTCATCCACTTTAGAAACTATAGGAATTTATTTATAACTGGTCATGTCGAATCATTATTGGTGGAAGGTCACTAAAGTTGGGATTATTCTGAGATAATCGATAGTTGAGATTATTAAAAGCGGACCACAAATAGTTGGGATTATTACGATCAATTTTTCCTAAAAAAAAACAATACGGAGCAATAATAATATAATAATAATAAAGGGCAGAAAATGTAAATGTTGCAAGTAGACAAGATGAAGGAGAATATGAGCCGCATTTACGCTTGTCCTTTTATACACCTCCAAGGCACCGCTGCCGCTATTTATTTTAATAAAGAAAATACCCCAATTTAAACTCATCTCCTCCTCACCCCAACTCTCCTTCCCACCGGGCACCTATCACAAAGTCTAACCCCCATTTTTAGAAATAATAGCCCATTGTAAATTTATTGCAGGTCCCGGGATACACTTAAATTAGTCAAATCCATTTATTTTGATTAAATTTGTGAACTCAAGTGACTAATTAAGTAGATTGATCGATTCTATTCAATTATGGAAAAATTATTTTAAAATATATTTTATTAAAAAATAAAGAAAGAATTATACGAAAAATTGATGAAATAATCCTTTACACTAACTTCAGTCAATTCAGTCAGAAAATTATTGAAAAAATTGTATTAAAATTACATTAAATGGCCATTTCGGACAGAATTTTGAGTAGGCTCCACCTTTGATTCGGGTCACGTCAAAGTGGATTCAGGATTCACTTAGTAAGGATTTCAATTCGATATATGATAAACTCAAAACGGATAACGGATGAATCAGCCATTAATCCTCGAAATTCACTCATTGAAATGGAGAAATTGAGAAGAGTGATGAAAGGCTAATAGACCGGCGCATTTAATGTCCAAGAGTCTTTTGATGTCGATTTACAGATTTCTTGTATGTTTGGTATGACAATTTTTAAGAGCTTTTCAAAAAATAAAAGATTTTTTTTGAGATGCTACATGGAGTAGCATCTGAGAAAAGTTTGTGGCTTTTAGCAGTAATTAGTCCCAACAGCTTGTATACCAAATAGAACTAAACCAAACAGTCAGCTTTTTACCAAACAGCTACCACCTTTTACTTTTAAGATCTTTTCAGTCACTAAAAGCTGACAGTTACTAAAACGACTGTAAAAGTATCTTTTCAGCTAGTTGTGCCAAACATACCCTTCTTATCATAATTATCAGCTTCCTGTTATTGCCCGTAGAGCAGTTATAGCTAATAAGCTTAGTATATCCTATTTTAGATTTTATCTATGATTTTTAAAATTTTGGGTCAAGTCGACCCCCCATTTTTGGTTTGTTTTGTCTTGCATGCGTTGTTTTTCTGAAGAGGGATGCCACTTTTAGAGAGGTTTTGGTTTGGTCCCCTCTCGTGATGTATTTTAATTATTGTTTTTTATAAAATCTGGAAAATGTTTTCTGACATTTGCCCCACCAATGAGTGGTTTGCCTACCACGTTAAAAGAAATGGGAAAAGTGATGAATTTCAAGTGTGATTTGTCCCACACCGAAAACTCTAAAAGATTTACAGCACTTTATACATGAGACCTTCTTTCAAAGTGTTAAAATTGTATATCGGAAAGACTCTCCACACCCAGGGGATGCAAATAAAATCCTGAAACGGAAAAGAAAAAAGCGACTTACGTGTCCGGGCGTCTTGTAGACAATAAATGTCGTCCGAAAATCCATCTTACACAGATAAGATACATTTTTATTTATATTTTCGAACTGAATCATACATTTTATTTCTCCATTGAATTACCGTTGTTTTGAACATTGGTTAACGTTTTGAAACTTTAGCTTGCTATACTGAACCGTTCAAAGAACAAACTCTCTTAACCATTCAAAGAACAAACTTTAGCTTCCTATTGTTGTTTAATACTATGGCTCCTGTAGCTCCTCGTCTCCTATGTATTCCTGACCAATTTTTTGAAACTACACTGCACAGACTGACATCGATACACTGAATTAAGCACAACGAGCTACACACTGCTGCTATACTGAACCGTTCAAAGAATAAACTCTCTTAAGCTTCCGGAAAACTCCTCCTGTTCTACCATTTGTTTAAGTTCACCAGAGCAACATATTAAATGCTTAATAGAGTCATTTGTTTGTCATTGCATCCGTGGAAATTAAAGCAACAACACTCCTGGCACTGCTCGTAACACTGTGGGAGGCAACAAATTGGTATTAAGGACTTTGTGCGTTGCACAAACTTTGGTTGTTTCTTTGTTCGTCAACTTTCTGTTTGATGGTAACATGGATCACAACTATGGCCCAAGATCGAATTAAAACAAAGCCCATCAACGGGATCAACTCATCAATCGGGATGAATAATAAATAATAGCCATTGGGCCTAATTAGGAATCCATCCCGTGAAAGGAACCCAGAGCCATGTCGGGCTGGACAGCAGACCTCGAGCATGGGCAAAGTTCTAGCGAGGTAGGACTCTTCCTAGGGCTTATGTGGCAGGCTATCATTCATGCATAGCTATCTGGCAACGACATGACATAATGGAAGAAATGTGGACCTAGAGTGACGTTGATTGTACAACGTTCGAGGCGTTACATGACTTATTATAATTAAATACATTAAATGTATCAGTTTTCTCCTAGAATACTAGAACCTAAGGTCTATAAATACTTCTTGTACACATCCTACTAAAGATTTGAATTCCGGAATAATAATACTGCATTACGCTGCCTAAATTTTATCCGCTCTCATGGATTAGCTCTTGTAGTTGGATTAGACTCCATCATTTGGTGCTCTCATTGAGAGAACGATTTACTATGACGATGGTTGGATCACACAGTCACAACCGTGTTGGCAGTAATCAAGGCGGTGCTTGAATGGATCAAGTTGTGATTGAAGACGAAGGGTCACACTCACGGCGAAGCGATTTTCCGGAGGAGAAATGACAATGTGACAACTCAAGGCAACTTGAGGAATCATCTGCAAGGTGCTGGAAGTTCCAGGCATCCTACGACACGCCCACCATAGTTCCAGACACCGGCCACCAGGAATCTCGTCCCAAGTTTGGATCTTGCGTAGGCCTTGGCAAGTTTGGCAACGTTCCAGAGGGTTGTGGAGACCTTGACCACTGCCTTCCAAGGAATTATTCCCAACACCAACGAAAGACCTCCTTCCCCATGCCGGGCTCCATATGTGCCTCGACGGGAGGAGGAAGTGTCTTTGCAGCGACAAAGGAACTCACCTCCGACAAGGTCTCAATGGTCTCATAATTTCAGATAGACCCCGAGGGCTTTGGTGATGGACCAGATTGGAGGATGGGGGTCTTTGTGAATGATAGGCTCTCCTCCAGGGTGGAACGAAGTGATGAAGCATAATCCACAGTCGTTTCCTCCCACCGTCATAGTGTGCATGGGGGAGATCTCAGGGACGAGATCAACGAACATCGGCGAGCCCGCGTAGATCGCACTTCCTCACCTCGCGTCCAATCCAACCAGGATAATGATGAACTCAGAAGGTGACTTGACGAGCTCAGAAGGGCGTTGGATGGCAGGATCAAACTCAATCATGTTGTGAGGATTCCTGATCCATTCATCCATCAGATCATGTGTTGGTCCCGGTTATACTGGATACAGTCTAGAGGGGGGGTGAATAGACTGTATTGGTTTTTAGCTTTTTAGACTAAGTACCAGATTTTCAGAATAGCCTGTTCTGTTGAAAGAACAGACTGGCAGCGGATGGGGTTCTGGCAGGGAGTTCTGTTAGCCTCAGAGAAGCAAAGGCAGAAGGCCTTCTGTTAACTCGTAGAACCAGTTCTGCTGAACACAGATACCAAGTCCAAGGAGTTATGCAGTTCTATCTAAGTGCAAGTATTAAAAGCAGTAAGTAAACGACACCAGGGATTTTTATAGTGGTTCAAGGAACAACTCGTTCCTCTAATCCACTGTTCCACTAAGTTGTAAAAACTGCCGTTTACAAAGCCTTAGTCCTAGCACTTAAGAAGCACTCCACGTCTTCTTCTAGTCTAGATGTGTCCTGGGATGCACTGCCTGGCTTCCTTTAACACTGGTCCTTTCACTGAGTCTCCTTGAAGTATCACCACTTCACTACTCCAGTTATTTGGACGTCCTTCTTGTAGCAAGAAGAGTTTCTGTTGAAACTGAGGTTCCTCCAACTAGCTTCGTTACAAAATATGTGTAAGTGAGGAGCTTGAAGAGTTGAAGAACACTTGGAACTTTGCTTGAGTTGGAAAGAGTATTTTTCCAACTTCTGCCTTCTCTTGTAGAGGATAATAAGTTTGAATCTCAAGGAGGCTTTTGCTTTTCAGAGTTTGAATATCTTGCTTGGTTAGCAATGTGGTTGCAGAATTATGGCAAAGTTATTCGGTTGTTCTTCGTAGTGTATCTTTTATACTGAGGTTGTCTTCCCGTTGGAGGAGTAGAAGGACAACTGCATTAAATGAGCGATCAGTTGACTTGACTAGTAGAGCCCGGTAAGGTTGGCGGGTTACTATTTTGGGATAAAGTATTCCTGACATTCCGGCCAATCATCTGCAATTACTCTACGTAGCATGGGGTGCATTAAATGAGCATTTAATGCATGCACTGTAGCTTTTCCGTTTAATACTCCTAGCCGTTGAAGGAATCTTTAAGTTGACTTCCTGGTTCTTTGAAAATCTTCTAAGTGTCAGACCTTCTGGTGTCTTTATCATAGAGTATAACAGAGGAGGTCTGGAGCACTTCTGTTGGGAGTAGCCAACAGAGACCCAGAAGGGTTTCTGTCAGAGTCAATACTAACAGAGGTCCTGAGGACTTCTGTTCTGGAGCAGAGAACCAAGGGTCCTCTGTTCCAACAAAGCCTTAAGAGGCACTTCTGCTCTGGGAGCCCTTCTGTTCTTGAAGCACTTCTGCTCTTGAAGCACTTCTGTCAAGTCGAATACATCTAAGAATTTTTACAAGGGAAAATTCTAATACATCATTTCTAAAGGGGTACTTCTAAAGTCCTAATGGATATAGCATCATCAAAATCTAAATACAATTATTCCTTACAATTTCCCCCTTTTTGATGATGCCAAAACCCTTTAACTATTTCCAGAGAAGTGCCTTCACCATAAAAATATTAAGTTTAAAAACTTCTATTAAAATCTTGGTGGGCAACTTGGCATAGGAAAATAGTAAGAGTAAGATACATTCAGATAGCAGAGTATAACAGAAATAAACAAACACAAACAGAAGGCAAAAAGACAAGAATTTGAGGAAAAGCACTTCAAAGTAAGAAGGCAGAGATGTGATTTTATTAGATAGATATTACAGAGTTTAAGCCTTACACATTCTCCAGATTAGCTGCCTGTAGAGCTTCTTCCTCTAGTCTTTGAAGCCTGAGCAGTTCTTCATTTATTTCAGCTCTAATTTTGAACAGATTGCCCGACCTTTGATAAGATGCCCATATTGGAGAGAGTTTGCAGTCCAAGTAGTTGAGGACACCTTCATGTACAGTCTTTCCAGGGACAATGTTCTTCTTGTACCATTCTTCTGCTTCTTCAAGAGATCCTCCATACGTAACTCTGACAATACCATCTTTGTCTAGATAAAGGTGCTGTTGTTGGGTAGGAGTCATTTTGGCTTTCATTTCCTCAAATTGGGCTCTGTCAATGTTTTGAGAGCCACCCAATCTCCATTCAGTAAAGTTGAAACTTTTCTTCTTCTTGGTGCTCTTCTTGACTGGAGATGGGGGTCTGGGTATGCCTGCTGCCCTTTTCTTTTGTAAGGCAGCCTCAAAGTAGGGAGCCGGATCTACTGCAGGCTCACCAGAGGAGGGTGCTCTGATAGGAGTTCTGTGAGACCTAGGCCTGGTCTGTTGAGGATCCTCTTCCCCCTTTTTGGCATCATGCAAGTCTTCTATCATAAGACTGATCTTCTGGAATTCTGATGCTTGGGTTGAGGCTATCTGCTCCAGGGCCTCTGGTAATGTCTGAGTGACAGATGTAAGGCCTTCAATCAGTCCTTGCTGCTTCTGGATGGCACAGAAGATGTCCTTGTTGTTGGCTTCAAGAAGCACCATCTTCTGATACCGGTCTCTGTCAGTAGATAGGAGGGCTTGAGCCTGTTCTTGATGAGTTCTGCACATCTGCTCAATAGAGGTCAAGTGCCTCTCTGTTCTGGCATCAGATTTCTTCAGAGCCTCAAGATGCTCTGAGATATGGTGGATTGCCTGTCCTTGACTCAGGAGAGTCTGTTGAAAGATTGACAAAGTGTTGTGGATGCCTACCACTTCTGTTGACAGGACATCTGTTCTGGCAGTAGAGGAGGTAATGAAATTGTTGAGGGTCCCAGTGATGTTCTCAAAGCGGTCAGAGATGAACTGCATCCCTGAATTCAGATTGTCATTCACATGAGCAAGATGCCCATAGTGTTTATCATTTATCTCTATCAGCTTGTCCAAGCCTTGGAGGATCTGTCCTCCAAATTCTTCTGCAGATTCAACAAATCTGTTGAAGGGAATATCATTCTTTTGTCCATCTGTTTGAGGCATCTCTAGACCTCTACCCCTTGGTAGTGGGTGATGTTCTTGGACAGATGACAGAGAATGAACAAGTTGTTCATGTTCCAGTTGAGTCAGAGGAGGGGTCTTCTGTCTCTTGGAAGTGGCTTTGTGAGATTTGCTGATCATGAATCCATCCATGTCAGATGAATCTTCATAAGACGAATAGATAGGGATTCTGTTGCGTACTATCTTCTTTTTCTTCCTCAGAGAGGGATTGGGAGCAACTGAGTCCCTAGAATACCCGTTGGGTGCAGAGATGGGGGAGATAGTTGTAGGATCTGAGTCTCTTAGGAACCATACAGGTTTTAGGTTTCCTGCAGGTTGTTGTGGAGGAGGTGATTCTGGTGGAGGAGATTGATGATCTGCTTCTGATGAGGATGAGGAGGAGGAGATCTGTTGAGGTGAGGGGTTCTGGTGTTGGGGTGAGGAGTGAATAGATGAGGCATTCTGGTGAGGGGGAGATGGGGGAGGTGAAGGTGAGCGGTTTCTGTAGGGAACAATTGCTCTGCAAGGAGATGCAATGTTCATTTTGGGTGATGGAGGAGGGGTGGGGGTGTTCTGTTCAGGAGATTTATGTGGAGGGAGTTCTGGTGGAGGGGTTTCTGTGCTGGTGGGAGGTGAGGGTATATGAGGTTCTGTTGGAATTGAAACAGAAGGGGTTGGAGAGTTTACCTTAATGACGTTGTCCACGAGCAAGGAAGTCCTCCATTCCTTGATGTGCTCCATCATTGCTTGTCCTTCTGTCTTGAGAACAGAGGACTCTCCTGGGTTGAAGTTGGGCTGAACAGAGTCAGTCGCCATCTTGGTGAACAACCATTCTTCAAAGGCTTCAATTTCCCCATCTTCAAGAGATTTGACAGTTTCCTCTGAGGGTGAAGAAATGAGAATGGCCTTACCCTTGTAGCTGGCCTTCTTCTTCTCAAGGACAGAGTGAAGGAAGTTGAGGGCAAAACACTTTGAGACATCATCAGTCCCAACCCAATTCAGGATTGCTTCCTCTTCTGCCTCACAATGATCAAAGAATTGGATTATCTTGTGGAGGGGTCCCATTCTCCATCTTCTCCATTCAAGGACCCGGGTAAACTGTCTGTCAAGCAAGGACAGATACCCATCTTTCACAGGGCTGGGGTGCTCTGGTGGAGTTGGCACCCTGTTCTGTTCAGGAGATGCAGCAGAGGTGGGGATCTCTGGTTCCCCCTGAGTGTCTGCCACTCCTTCAGATTCTGAAACCAGAGGTTGAGCAACCTTCTTCTTGGGTTTGGAGGTCCTCTTCCTCTTATGTCCGGCCTTAGGGGGGGCAAGAGGTGCTTCCCCTTCAGTCTTCTTCTTCTTCTTCTTCTTTTCTGCCTTCTTAGCAGAAGTGGCTACAGAGAGAGGTTTCTGTACCTTTTCTCCTTGTTTCCTCTTAGCTTCAAGTTGAAGCTGCCTCTTCAGTTCTGCCTTTATGGCTTTTTCCCTATTGGGAGAGGCAGTCAAGAAAATTACCTTGGTATGATCCAAGGCTGAGGCCTTCCTCAAGTTTACCCCTTGTTTGAGGAGTACTTCAGAAATGAGCAGTCCATGCCCTAGCTTCCCAGAGTAGAGGCTAGTCTTGGGATTCTTCTTCTTGATTACTTCAATCAGGGACTTCACCATGATTTGTCCCCAATTGACATTTATCCCATGATGCACTGCATACAGGGCTTTAGAATTGGCCGTGGTAACATCATCTGTGGATGTGTACTTGCACCATAAACATTTGTGGAAAATGTTTATAAGTAGCTCAAATTCCCTCTTGAGCAGGTTCTTCTTTATGTTGACCTTCTCAACTTCTTCCCCTTTCCTGCAGAACATTTTCTTGAATTCTGACAGAGGGATGTCAATTTCTTCTAGGTCAAGTAGAGAGTCCCTTCCTCCCTTTTGCTGAATATGGAAGATGTTGATGATGACGTCAGCATCAACCACCACCTTTTCTCCTTGGACAACTGAGGAGATGACTTCATCCTTGAAGGATGCGTTGAGATAGAACTCAACTGTGTCCATGTTGCTGTATGCCTCATAAGCATGAGAGATGACCTTGCTCAGTTGGCATTGTGACAGTCCGTCAACAATGGAGGTCATCCTCTCCTTTTTCTCTGTGATCCTGGGGAGTACGTCTAGTTCGCATCTTAGGCCAGTCAAGACACTTTTGAGAAGTGTTGCCTTTTGTTCCTTTGAAAGATCGGAGAAGCTCAAGATGGCCATGGAGTTTACTGCGGTTAGAAAGTTCTGAGAGATAAAGATTCAAAAGCTTGAGAGTTATGAGAGCAGTAACGGTTTAGGTTTGCGAAAGGGGGTTTTATGGATATGAGTTAGTGGACGTTTGAGATAATTTACGGTTCCAAGAAACCAATAAATGTAAAAAGAGGCGCAGTAAATAAACGGGGGCGCAGTAAATTTTGTACGGCTGGATACCGTTTTAAGGGTAAAAGGGTAAAAGACCTTTAAGAAGTTACTAGGTCACCCGGTTTTACAAAATTTTCTTTTCCAAGTCCACCACCTTCTGTTTGATAAGATAGGGTCCTCTGTAGAAGGGGTTGCTGTTGTATAGGTGTTCTGTCAGGGTAGAGAACAGAAGAGGTTGACAGAGGAGGGTTAACAGAGGGAGTTCTGCTACAGGAATTCTGTCAACAGCAAATGAGCAACAGAGGGCCTTTCTTTTCAACTTTCTCTTGGAATCTCATCCATCATTCCCAATTCTTCTCTCAGCTTATTGAACCTAGCCTCAGGGAGAGGCTTTGTCAGGATATCTGCAAGTTGGTCTTCTGTTGGCACATGTTCCATGCAGATATGCTTCTTCTCCACATGATCTCTGATGAAGTGATGTCTGATCTCAATATGCTTTGTTCTGGAATGAAGAACTGGATTCTGAGTGATAGCAATGGCACTGGTGTTGTCACACAACAGCTTGATCTCCTTTGCTTGAATTCCATAGTCCTTCAGTTGTTGCTTCATCCAGAGTAGCTGAGCACAGCAACTCCCAGCTGCAATGTACTCTGCCTCAGCTGTACTTGTTGAGATGGAGTTCTGCTTCTTGCTAAACCAGGAAACAACCCTTCCTCCTAGCAATTGGCAGTGACCAGAGGTGCTCTTTCTGTCTAGTCTGCAACCTGCAAAATCTGAGTCAGAATAACCAATTAGTTCAAAGTTACCTCCCTTGGGATACCATAGGCCTGCATTGGGGTTTCCTTTGATATATCTGATGATTCTCTTTGCAGCACTTAGATGGCTTTCCTTGGGCTTTGATTGGTATCTGGCACATATTCCAACAGAGAATGAGATGTCTGGTCTGCTTGCAGTCAAATACAACAGAGATCCTATGATTCCTCTGTATGTTGTTGCATCTACATCCTTTCCTTCATCATCTGGACCAATTCCTTGTGAGGTGTTCATGGGAATCTTCACTGATGACTTGCCTTCCACTCCAAACTTCTTGATTAGATCTCTGGTGTACTTCCCTTGATTGATAAAGATCTCTTCTGGAACTTGTTTGACTTGAAGTCCTAGGAAGTAACTGAGTTCTCCCATCATACTCATTTCAAATTGACTCTGCATTACTTGAGAAAATTTCTTGCACAGTTCTGGATTAGTACTTCCAAATATAATGTCATCAACATATATTTGTACTAACAGAATATGATTAGCAACAGAGATTTGAAATAGAGTTTTGTCAACCTTTCCTTTAGTAAACCCATGGTTCACTAGGAAAAGGGACAATGTGTCATACCAGGCTCTGGGAGCTTGCTTAAGACCATAGAGGGCCTTTTTAAGCTTGTAGACACAAGAAGATTGAGTAGGAATGACAAAACCTGGTGGTTGTTCCACATAAACTTCTTCTTCAAGATCTCCATTCAGAAATGCACTCTTGACATCCATCTGGTAGACCTTGATGTTGTTGTAGGCAGCATAGGCTAGAAAAATTCTGATGGCTTCAAGTCTGGCAACTGGTGCAAAGGTCTCATCAAAATCTATTCCTTCTTCTTGACAATATCCTTTAGCTACTAGCCTTGCTTTGTTCCTTACAATGTTGCCGTCTTCATCTGCTTTGTTCTTGAATACCCATTTGGTTCCAATGACATTCTGGTGCTTCGGCCTAGGAACAAGTTCCCACACTTTGTTCCTTTCAAACTGAGTGAGCTCTTCTTGCATAGCATTGATCCAATCTGAGTCTGCAAGAGCTTCTTCAACTGTCATAGGTTCCATCTGAGATATATAGCAGGCAAGCATTGCTTCTCTCCTTGATGTGGATCTGGTTTGAACTCCACTTCTGATTTGACCAATCACTTGGTTAGGAGGATGATCTCTTAACCATGTTAGGTCTGGTTCTGTCAGCTGCTGTCTTGGTCTCTCTGGTTCCTCATCTTCAGAGTCTTCATCTTTATTCAACAGAAGGGGGTTTGGTGCAGGAGCTGGAAATGCAGGGTTGTCTGCCACCTCTTCTGTTGGTCCTGGAGTTCTGTCTTCCATGCTGACTTCCTTGAGAGTCTCTGTTATTTCTTCAACAGAGGTGCTTTCATCAAACTTCACATGTATGGATTCTTCAACATGTAGGGTTCTTCTGTTGAGTACTCTATAGGCTTTACTGGTGTTTGAATAGCCTATAAAGACTCCTTCATCAGCCTTTTCTTGAAATACCTTCAGATGCTCCTTTCCGTTGTTGAGAATGTAGCATTTGCATCCAAATATATGAAAGTAGTTGATGTTTGGTTTTCTTCCCTTCCAGAGTTCATAGGGGGTCTTCTGGTGATTCTTGTTGATCATGCTTCTGTTCTGAGTATAGCATGCAGTGTTGATTGCTTCAGCCCAATATCTCATAGGCAATCCAGATTCTGCAATCATTGTTCTTGCAGCTTCTTTTAGAGTTCTGTTCCTTCTTTCTGCTACGCCATTCTGTTGAGGAGTTCTGGCGGCAGAAAGTTGATGAAAAGTTCCATTCTGATCACAGAAGTCCTTTATGACTTGGTTGACAAATTCAGTTCCTCTGTCTGATCTGATTGTCTTCACTTTCAAGTTCTTCTCAGTCTGAAGTTGCTTTAACAGAGATGGCAACTTCTGAAGAGTTTCATTTTTCTTTGTCAGAAAAACAGTCCATGTGTATCTGGAGTAGTCATCAACCATGACTAGGGTGTATTTCTTGCCACCAACGCTTGGAGTCTCAACAGGTCCAAATAAATCCATGTGAATCAGATTTAGAGGACTTGTAGAAAGATCTCCAGCAATGGGTTTGAAGGAATTCTTCACTTGTTTGCCTTTCTGACATGCACTGCAGAGGGTCTCTCTCTTGTACACGATGTCTGGTAGCCCTTCTACAATGTGTTCTCTTGCTAGTTTGTTGATTGTTTTGAAATTCAAATGGTTGAGCTTTTTGTGCCAGTCCCAGCTCAGTTTTGAATCTCCCTTGGCTATCAGGCAAACTCCATCTTTTGCAGTGTTCCAATCAACTACATAGATGTTCTTTTTCCTTGATGCTGTAAGAACCACTTCCTTTGTTGTCTCATGCTTCACATAGCAGAAGTCCTTTGTGAATTCAACAGTGTAGCCTTTGTCACAGAACTGGCTAGCACTCAGCAAGTTGAACTTCAGTCCTTTGACATATGAGATATCATCAATGGTGATCTGGTTCTTGATCAGCTTTCCTCTTCCTTTTGTTTGACCTTCTTTGTCATTACCTCCAAAGGTAACTCTGGGTCCTTTGCATTTCTGGAACTCTGTTAGGCAACTTTTGTCACCTGTCATGTGCCTGGAGCATCCACTATCAATAAACCATTCTTGTTCAGAGATAGCTCCAGCACACAGTTCCTCATCATCAGAATGAGCCATGAGGCAAAGGTCTTCTGTCTCAGTATCCAGGCAACAGAAGGCCTCATCAGAATCTGAGTCAGAACTGGATTCTGTTTCTGACAGAGGGTCTTTCTCCACCTGTTCTGTCACAAATGCCTTTCTCCTTCTGGGGTTGTCCTCGTACTTCTTCTTTTCTCCATCCTGTCCTTTCTTCTTGGACACTCTAGGATGGGGACAATCAGCCTTGAAGTGACCAGGTTGTCTGCAGTTGTAACAGAGAAGCTCTCCACTGCTTTCTGTTGATTTGACCTTCTGGTATGGCTTTCTGTTGAAAGATGGACTCCTTCCATCTTTGGGATTCTTCATAAACTTTTTGAATCTCCTGGCAAAGGCAGCCATATATTCATCAGATAAAAGTAGTGAAGGGTCAAAATCATTTACCTTAGATGTGCTGGCAGTGAGGGCTGTAGTGGTCCTCTCTTCTGGTACATCTTCCTTTTCTTCAATCATTTCAAACTCATGAGCTTTGAGATCTGAAATGAGCTTATCAGTGGGATAAGTCTTCACATCTTTGCTGGCTTGGACAGCAACTACCTTCATCTTCCATGCTGAGGGCAGTCCCCTCAACACCTTCAGGTTGATTTCCTTGGTTGTGAGATCCTTGCCAAGCTCAGAGATCTCTCCAGTGAGAGTGAGGAGCCTGTCATACATCTTGGAGATGCTTTCACCAGGGAGAAGTTTGAAGTCATCAAACTTCTTGTTGGCTATGGTAAGTTTGTTGTCCTTCTCTTGCTCATCACCAGCTCCAATGAGTTCAAGAGTGTCCCAGATCTCCTTAGCAGTCTTGCACTTCTTGATTCTGTTGAAGTACCTATCATCAATGGACTTGTAGAGGATGTCCTTGGCAATATTGTCTAGGTTGTACTTTCTCCTCTCTTCAGTGGTCCATTCTGACTTGGCTTTGCTGATCATCTGGGGTCTGGTGTTGTCTATGGCATGTTCAGGATTGACCTTCTGGAAGCTAGTGAAGGGGCCAATGTCCAGAACCTCCCACATCTCATCATGCAGGGCACAGAGATGTGCTTTCATCCGGATCCTCCAGTCATCAAATTTAAGATCTGAAAACATAAGATTCTTGGACAAGGAGTGATCCATTATATCAGATAGAAATGAGGTAAAACAGAAAAACAAGTGGATCTTTGTTCAACAAATAACCTAAGAGATTATTAGAACAAGGAGGCTCTGATACCACTTGTTGGTCCCGGTTATACTGGATACAGTCTAGAGGGGGGGGGGGGTGAATAGACTGTATTGGTTTTTAGCTTTTTAGACTAAGTACCAGATTTTCAGAATAGCCTGTTCTGTTGAAAGAACAGACTGGCAGCGGATGGGGTTCTGGCAGGGAGTTCTGTTAGCCTCAGAGAAGCAAAGGCAGAAGGCCTTCTGTTAACTCGTAGAACCAGTTCTGCTGAACACAGATACCAAGTCCAAGGAGTTATGCAGTTCTATCTAAGTGCAAGTATTAAAAGCAGTAAGTAAACGACACCAGGGATTTTTATAGTGGTTCAAGGAACAACTCGTTCCTCTAATCCACTGTTCCACTAAGTTGTAAAAACTGCCGTTTACAAAGCCTTAGTCCTAGCACTTAAGAAGCACTCCACGTCTTCTTCTAGTCTAGATGTGTCCTGGGATGCACTGCCTGGCTTCCTTTAACACTGGTCCTTTCACTGAGTCTCCTTGAAGTATCACCACTTCACTACTCCAGTTATTTGGACGTCCTTCTTGTAGCAAGAAGAGTTTCTGTTGAAACTGAGGTTCCTCCAACTAGCTTCGTTACAAAATATGTGTAAGTGAGGAGCTTGAAGAGTTGAAGAACACTTGGAACTTTGCTTGAGTTGGAAAGAGTATTTTTCCAACTTCTGCCTTCTCTTGTAGAGGATAATAAGTTTGAATCTCAAGGAGGCTTTTGCTTTTCAGAGTTTGAATATCTTGCTTGGTTAGCAATGTGGTTGCAGAATTATGGCAAAGTTATTCGGTTGTTCTTCGTAGTGTATCTTTTATACTGAGGTTGTCTTCCCGTTGGAGGAGTAGAAGGACAACTGCATTAAATGAGCGATCAGTTGACTTGACTAGTAGAGCCCGGTAAGGTTGGCGGGTTACTATTTTGGGATAAAGTATTCCTGACATTCCGGCCAATCATCTGCAATTACTCTACGTAGCATGGGGTGCATTAAATGAGCATTTAATGCATGCACTGTAGCTTTTCCGTTTTATACTCCTAGCCGTTGAAGGAATCTTTAAGTTGACTTCCTGGTTCTTTGAAAATCTTCTAAGTGTCAGACCTTCTGGTGTCTTTATCATAGAGTATAACAGAGGAGGTCTGGAGCACTTCTGTTGGGAGTAGCCAACAGAGACCCAGAAGGGTTTCTGTCAGAGTCAATACTAACAGAGGTCCTGAGGACTTCTGTTCTGGAGCAGAGAACCAAGGGTCCTCTGTTCCAACAAAGCCTTAAGAGGCACTTCTGCTCTGGGAGCCCTTCTGTTCTTGAAGCACTTCTGCTCTTGAAGCACTTCTGTCAAGTCGAATACATCTAAGAATTTTTACAAGGGAAAATTCTAATACATCATTTCTAAAGGGGTACTTCTAAAGTCCTAATGGATATAGCATCATCAAAATCTAAATACAATTATTCCTTACATCATGGATACCCCACTGCCACAGGGGTATAAGCCTTGCAATATCGAGGCCTACCGGGGAAAGAACGACCCCTAGCACCATGTCTCTAGGTACATGGCCTACATGGTGATGATGGGGTACACCGATGCAATCAGGTGTAGAGGATTCTCAGTAACGTTGGACGGGCGAGCCCGGCAATGGTATTGCTCCCAAGCGTTCATTGCACGATTTGTCAGCTCTAAGGACTGAAAGAAGAATTTCTCTCATCTCCTGGGGGTCAAACAAGGATGCTATGAGACCTTGAATGTTTTCCTGGCTCGTTGGAGGGAGGAATCCGTGAAGGTTGATGGTTTGGATGACAGATCCGTTGTCGCGATCTTCACCAATGCCTTAAGGTCGGGAGAGCTCCATAAAGAATTCGTGCGAGAACCTCCGACCTGACATGAGGAGGCCCTGCGGCGTGCCGAACGGTAGGCGGAAGTCGAGGAGGCCGAAAAGCGGAATAGAGAAGAGGAGGATTGTAACGCCCGTACTTTTTATCTACTTCTTATGTGCTAATCGTTTTCATTATGATCATGTTTTAGCTTATGTTTGAGTTCTATATGTGTGAAGTGTAGGGATAGCATGATTATGAACTTTATGAAAATGATATTTGAACTCACATGCTTGTATTATGTTTGATTGTGACAGGCGACAGTATCTGATGAGCAACGAAATTACACTGTAATAATCATTCGTATTTTTGAATGTAATGGTATATCAAGTTATTTGTCATGTTAGATAGTATTTGGGTGTTTAAAATATATTTTAAAAGGTCATAGGGGGTCTAGGATGGGATCGGCAACAATTGGGGTCGGTTTAGGGCGAAAAAGAGCGTTTTCGGCAACCGGGGGGTGCCGGACCGACGCCGGTTGGGGCCAAACCGGTGCCGGTTCAAAACAGAAACTTTGGCAGCTCGATTGGCAGGCCAACCGGCGCCGGTCAGGGGCAAACCGGCGTCGGTTCGGGCGGTTTTCTGAGTCGGTCAAAAATCTATTTTATCGGAAAAAGCCCCTCTCAGCCCCAAATTCGATCCCTGCTCACCTCTCTCTCTACAAATCAATTCCAGACCTTTTCCAAAGTGATTGAATCTCAAATTTAACATAATCCTTCATCAAAGATCATCACTTGGTAAGATTTTGCATTTTAATTGAAGAATTCTTCTATATTTCTATTTATAGTTCTTGGTTGAGGATTTTACTGGGGTTGGTTGATTTAGGGTTGATTCTAGGGAAATTAACTTATTTTCTTAATATTAAAGTTGTTATGGAGTTATTATTCATCCTTGATTAAAAGACTCTTGTGAAGCTTTGAGTATTTAACTACCCCAAATGTTTTGCAAAATTCAATAAAAGAACTTAGATGATTTCTTGATGTTAGGTGCTGATTCTAAATAGATACATGAAGTCCTGAATATTATGATAGTTAGTTAAGGTTGTTGATTTTTTATTATGAATTTAATTCAGTTTTGGTTACTTAGCTAATAGTTAGTTAATCCTGTTTAGTTAGATATGGGAAATTCATGATTTTTATCATGATTAAGGACTGATTGTGTAGAATTTCCCTCATCCCTAAATCTTAGGATTTTGTTAAAAGCATGAAAGTATGTTGATCAAATGTATATATATATATATATATATATATATATATATATATATATATATATATATATATATATATATATATATATATATATATATATATAGTTCCTCATCGAAGAACGGTTGCCCGTGGAGGCTTTATACGCACGATCAAGGGTAAAAACTCCACGTGAATCAGGTAAGTCACCACCACCTATAGATGATAGTTCTAAATAAAGTATGGAAGTCTGTGACACCGCTCCCAGTTTGAACTGGGATTAATTAATCCATTAATATTAAAATTTAATAGCAATTACAAATACCAATGTCGATGAGGATGACTAGTCGAGTTCGTAAATATTTATTCATTTTGAAAACTAGTTACAAAAATATTAATCATATGAGAAATGATTAATTGATTAAATTAATACCGATTAATTATATTGTGTGTCGGACCCTAAAGAAAATGGGGAGGGACTAACTAGTATATTCTTGGACCACGTTAAATTAGTTAAAAGCCCAAGGATAAGGAAATAAGTTATATATGAATGTTTGGGCCGGATAAAAGGTAAAGGAATAAAATAAAGGGACTTTTTGAGCCATTTTCTAATAATAGAAAGGTAAAGGGGTTTAAGCCCGGAACATTGGAGAGGAATATCCAATACATTTTAGGATCGATCTATTGAGGTCTACTAGCCTAAAATAATATAAGTAAACGAATAAAAGTCATTTGGGTCGGAGTAAATTAAAAGGAGCAGCCCGCGAACCCAACCCAACAAAATTGGCCCAACCTTCTAAAAATAGAAGATAAGGGAGGAGAGTCTCCTTATCCTCTCATTTTGAGAAGCCTCCTACGCCACTTAGAGAGGGAAGAGAGATCACAAGGAACTTCACACGTTCTTGGAGCAAGGAAGGAGAAAGAAAGGGATTCCGGGAAGAAGAGAGCTCGTTTCTAGGTAACCGAATGCTATTCCCGTCCAACTAGTTATTTAATATATTTAGTGAATATGATTTTGAAGAAATCATATGTTGGATTAATTGGGATGTTCTACACGTTTAAAAGTGTAGAAATATGTTATAAAGTGTTGGTATTTAACTTAGAAGAGTTGTGGAATCGATATGAGTCGAAACCGCCGGAAACCGCCACTCCAAATGAGTTGTTCGTAGTTGCAGACTACGAACGTCGCCCGGATTTCGTGAAAGCCGCTCAGCTTTTGCCCAACAGTCCAGTCTTCCACTTTCAATCGGCCTAGAACGGGGATTGATCGAGGGGCTTAACAAAGGCAACTATTGTAGCACATCACGAGGTGAGGAATGAGGATGGCTGACTATATTGCTTATAATTAGTGAGTTAATTTCATAAGATTACTGATACGTTTGTAATTTCCATATGTATGTTTGTGTTTTTAATTAGTTTTGCTTGATCTTTACTTTGGAAATTACACACTTTTGGTGTAATAGTTTAGTTTGTTAAATTCTTGTAAATAGTTTAGATTAGGTATATTCTGAGCTCAAACAGGTCTTGATCACTCAAAGGACAATTGGTGTACCCCGAAAGTGGAAGGAAGGTGCAAAAATAAAAAAGAAAGAAGGATCCTGAAATTTTGGTCTATACTCGGTCGAGTATTACCTATACTCGATCGGGTATTAGGTTGAAACTTCAAATCGGATCAGATCCGAAGACAAGGGAACATGCCGGGAAGATTTCAGCCACGATTAAATGTCTATACCCGATCGGGTAGACCGACATACCCGATCGGGTATGCCTTTGAGATTTAAACGAAAATCGGTCGAGTATGGCTCGAATATCACTTTCTAAGCATACTCGACCGGGTATAAACATATACCCGATCGGGTATACTGATAAGTCCATTTTTGTACTTATTTTTGTTATCAAATTTAAGTGATTTTGGACTGAAAAACAGAAAAACAAGGCATGTTTTATATATTTTGGTTCATGTTTCGTGAAATCGGGTAAAAATCACATCCATGATATGTTTGATGAAATTTCGGGTCAATTTATCACAACATGCGTCAATTTGAGTAACAAATGATATCATACCGAAAAAAGGAAGCAGAATTTCAAAGTGGTCCAGAAGGGAAAGTTGAAGAGCACAAAATTCAGAACAAGACGGACAAAAAACCTCACAGGCGCCCAAATAGGCGCCCAGATTGGCCGCCTACCAGGCCGCCTACCAACTTTTGAAAAAAGTCAATTTTGATCAAGTTTGACCGGACCGGAGAAAAACGGAAGGCGGCCGACGCTGGACGGAAGGCGGCCGCCTTCGATGGCCGCCTGCGGCACAAGGCGACGAACCAACCACCGGCCGATGGGATTTGACGGCAGGCGGCCAGACAGGAACGGCAGGTGGCCGCCTGCTGGACCGCCTGCGGCGGACGAGTTGACCGGCGTCACGTCCTGCCGGTGACGTGACGGAAGGCGGCCGAGCCAGGACCAGAGGCGGCCGCCTATTTGGCCGCCTACCAGATTTTTTGTGCTATAAATACTCCGATTTTTGCTGAACTCAAGGACACCTCTTCCAACCCTAATTCAGTTCAAAAAGTTCATCTTCTTTGGCTATTTCCGCAGCTCCAAGGATTTTTGGGAGAGAGAAACTTCAAATCTTCATATCTTCTTCATTTTAGCTTCAAATTGTAAGTTCTTTATATGTATTTTCATCTTCTCAACGAGTAGAATCTGAATCTGTGCTTTGTTTTCTCGATCTGTTCTTCGAATTTTTCCAGAATAATTATCTAGTATTTCGCATTTTCTTCCATAAATTAAATAAAATAGTTGTTGATGTTGAATTCATTCCAATTAAGTATATAGTTGTTCACTAGCCTCAAGGTTGTTATTTATCTGAATAAAGTTAATTTTCACGAAGTGAAAGTATTTTTTAATTAATTTCGGTAATTAGGTGTTATTATTGCATAAATTAAATTAATTACACAAAAATAGAAAAAAATAGTCTCGGCCCTAATTCCAGTTTATTTCACTGTAATATCACCCCTAGTAGTCAACAAAAAATTTAGAACGAATTTAGCCTATTTTTAATTGCCTTTTGTATTTTATAGTTAAAAGTGGGAAAATTTTCAATTAGGGTTAAAATTGGATTTTAGATTTAAAAATTCGTGAAAAATTCCAAAAAGTCATATTGTAGTTCCAGAAAGTTTATTTTGACAATATCTTATTTTTGTTTAATTTGTTCTATTATACATGTTTAATTCCTTGTTAATGTTTAATTTATTTACCATATTGTTGAATGCAAAAATAATGTTTGGTAGCTAAATTTGTTTTGGGCATGAATTGAGTAAAGGAATATGGATTGACTTGTTAGCCGAAAATTAGGGGTTAAAATTAATTAATTGAGCTAGTTATTCAATTTGATGAATTAGTAATTAATAATTTTTAGTCAATTTCATTAATTAAATTTTGAAAAATTATTTCTAACTTGTCTATAAGATTAGAAAGTAATTTGAGCCAATCTTATTCAAGCACATTAATAAGGCCTAGAAATAGGATAATTTTAATGAAATGGATTTACATCTTGTCTATGAGAATTAAATTCAAATTGCTTAAATAATGAATTTAATTAGTTAATGAATTTGGCTATTTTTATTAATTAAAATTTTGGAGAATTATTTTTGCCTTGTCTATGAGATTAGAATTTAATTCAAGCCAACCATTTTTGAATACATTAATGAAACCTAGAAATAGGATAAATTAATGAAAGTAATTTCTATTCTTGTCTATGAGAAAAGAAATTATTAGTCCAATTGTTGTTTTAATTCCCCTAATTACTAGGTCCAAGAATATATCCATTTCCAATTACTCAATTCATTGCCCTTCTTTGATCAATCCATTTAGAGTTTAATATTTTTCATTTACTTTATTTTTGAACCATCATTAGATTTGCATAATTTAATTACTTTATTTTTCAAAAACTAGTTTAGAAAATCAATCAAAAATTTTAATTCGGAAAGCTTCCAATAATTTGCAATAACCTGTGACTGAATTTAAAATCAAGAAACTCCTCCGCCATTCCTCAAGAGACACGATACTCGGGGGAAAACCGAAAGGTTAGACTCCGTTTTACTACAACGCCGCGAAAGCGGTTATCAAATGGCGCCGTTAGCATGGGCGAATTCAAGTTAGGGAGACTTTCTATTTCTTTTTTTGTTTTGTTCTCACGTGTTTGCTTGAGATTTTCTCATGGATTACTCAAGCGAACACTTTCATTCTCATCCACCATATCACTATCCATATCATGAATAACAAGTTTTTCAAACTAATCAAAATGAAGGATATTATGAGCAAGGTTATGAGGATAACAATCAATGGTGCGAAAATCCACCTTTGGGGTATGGAGATTACCAATTTCAAGATAACTATTTCTATCAAGGTAATTATCATGATAATTTTAATTATTATGAAAATTACCACGAAGGGCTA
Organism: Cuscuta europaea; assembly: GCA_945859875.1. Classification (NCBI taxonomy): domain Eukaryota; kingdom Viridiplantae; phylum Streptophyta; class Magnoliopsida; order Solanales; family Convolvulaceae; genus Cuscuta; species Cuscuta europaea. The sequence continues at coordinate 5,953,589 of CAMAPE010000021.1, forward strand.
GAAAATCATTACCCCGGCACAAACGAGTACTCCTACGAGGTTGACTCTGGAATTTCACCTTATCCTGAACACGAGCTCGAAAAATTAAAATCATCCTTGCTCGAGTTTAGGGAAGAATTAAAAAGGGCAAGATTTGAACTAGCATCTCGTGACGAGAGTATCAAGAAATTGTGTGAACAAATCATTTATGATAATGAACACAAATTTCAAGAGGAGATATACGAGGAAGGTGCTACATCTGAGGAGGAGACTGCTGTGACACTTCAAAAATTTAAATAAAAATAAAAATAATTTTTAATCAGATAAAATATTACGAAAATAACAATTTTAGAATTAATTGAGTCAGACAAAAATTCAACAGATGTGACATTTTAATCAGATAAAATTTTCAAAATTTATGACGTTTTAGTCAGATAAAAATACTTCAGTAATAAGAACAACATTTTGGTAAACAAGTGAACCAGACAGAAAATTTACATTTACGACATTTTTAGTCTGATAAAAATGGTCCGATAAATAAACTAAGTACGTATAATATATATATACTCCTATGATATATAAACTAAATACGTATATAATATAAAAACCTACGTAAGTATAATACTCCTAACTAACTACTTACTTATACTCCTAATAGATATATAAATACGTAATATTAATTATACTTATGCTACATAAGAATTACCTCCTAATTTTGTAAGTATAACCTTATACAAACTCTAAAATACACCCTAACTACCTGCTATGCGAATACTACGTACATCGTATATCTAACATATGAACCTGGCCATATCCATACTTAAGATACAACATGCGAAAAAAAAAACGAAAAAAAAAAAAAAATAAATACGTAGACTACATGAATAAGGAGACCTGTAGCTCATTCGGATAAAACTTCATATAATATATTAATATTATTATCTACACTTGCGAACCAATCGGATAATATTTCTCCAGCATAGGATCTTCCCCTTATCAGTATAAATACACACCCTTACCTGTGTTTCGTCCCGTTCAAAATAACAGCAGTGATATATACGTGTATATATATATATACACATATATACGAAGGCTATATATATACCAGATTTCGTCCCATCGTTATAATAAAATATGAGCCTTAAAAACACTTCACAAATCTTCCCCTTTGAGCGGGGAATCCAACGAATCAAGAAACGTTGAAAACGGTGGTCGGAAGAGGGAGATATCATTCACCGGAGTCTCGCCGGACTGGTTTTCACGGAGCAAAAATACAGAGAAGGACCAAACGTTAGGAAGCCACCGTTTTGTCTGGAGGAGAGGAAGTTGTGTCGCTACTTCCAAATCAGTCCGTTGCTTCTGAACGCCGCGGTTGCGCCTTGCTTGGTTCGCCGGTGCTGAGCTACGAAGAAGACACCGATTATGTACGCATACAGTTTCTTTTGTTCTCTCCCTTTGTTCTTTTCTAATTTGGGTCGGCTGGTTAGTTTTTTTTAACAAAAAAAAAAAGAAAAATGAGGAATGACTTTTTGGGATGTACGAAATTAATTGGGATGATTTTATAATATGAAGTAATGTAAAATAGAGTAAATGGAATTTATCTGATTGATTATTTGACCCGAATAATTGGAGTTAACGTGGATTAATTGAAATAAGTGGAGATGATTGGGTAATGAATTCTTAAAATTAAGTAAGGGAACTGGGTAAGGGCTAATTAAGAATTAGGATAATTATTAATTTAGAATTTTATATTCTTAGTTTTGGTGAAGATGTGGTAGAAGCGACCATTTGAGACTCTTGAGACTGAGGTAAGTTTCTCTGCCAATCCAAAATTGTTTCCTCGTATTATATGCTTATTATGCATTATGTGATTAAGTGTGAATTGTGAATTTTGTGTATGTGATTTTGAGAAGATATTATATATATGGTAGTTAAGAAGTATAAATCAAGTACTTTTGGGGTATTAAATATTTTTAAATACCTTTGAGACTTTTTAGAGAAATTAAGAAGTATTTTTGAAGTATTGTTAAGCAAAGATAAAATTTACATTTTCATAAGAAGATAGCATCTCGGGAGTAATCCGAGGTGTCGGTTTTTCCACATCCGGATAAATGTGGAGGGTGATTAGAGCTACTACTACTAAGAAGCACAGTTTGGATCTATGATCCCTTTTAAGTAAGATTTGGATATATGATCCCTTTTAAGTAAGATTTGGATCTATGATCCCTTTTAAGTAAGATTTGGATCTATGATCCCTTTTAAGTGAGATTTGGATCTATGATCCCTTTTAAGAAGAAGTTATAGTAGTAGTCCCTAATCATTCAAGAATTTTAGAATTGGGGTGGTTGGGTTCCGACCACTCGGGATGACTTACTACTCGGAGGGCTTGGAATCCCTTTTAGGGGGTGTGCACACTTAAGGTAGTCGTTTCGTTTCCAACAGAGCAGTCGTGGTACCGGCACTTGTTCGGGGTGGCCGTCCGTAACCACGGTCCACCGGGCTCTATCGAAAGGTTGAGCACCGCCCTTCTAAATTACTAGGAAGTTAGAGAAGAAGTGTTTTTTTTAGAAGTTTAAAAAGAAGAGTTACTAAGAGATTTTCCAAGAGAAGTTTCAGATTTTAGCAAAGAAGTGATTTTAAGAAAAATCAAAGAGAAAAGTATTTTGGAAGAGTGCGTCATTTTTATATGATATTATATAAAAATCTATTTTTAGTCAAACCTGATTATTTTACGGGGTTGGGTAGTACTTACTTAGCTCTAAAGCTAATTTTTGTTATTTTTCTTGTCTCTCTCTTCTCCCTTAAATTTTATCAGGTGATGAGTTGGATACCTATGTGGATTGACGGATTGCTCGAGCTTGAGTGCGAATTAGAAGATGCCTTAGTTAAATCTAGTCATAAAACAAACCTTTACTTATTATTACATTAGTTTTTATTGTTTTACTTTGAGTTGCCTGTGCATTCGGTTAAGAGATGACCGAATGTGGCGGTAACACTCATTTCCCTTTTAGACTTCCACTGTATTTCTTCAACTCTTTGATGAATGAATAAAGTATTTCTTTTAAATATATCAATGTTTTGGGCGGGAAATTTAGGGGTGTTACAACTGCGGTAACTATGAGCGAGACGGTTGAAACTCTTTGCACCCCTATTTCTTTTGAGTCTCTCATTGCTACTGACCTAGATCCTGTCCTCATAGAAATTAGTCCTGAAGAACTCAATCTAGAAGTGCCCACGGGAGTTTATGAAGAGACCATAGATGAGGAGATACTTTGTGACACCGGCCTTACCCTACCATCTATGGATGATTTCTCACCTAAAGAGTCCTTGAAAGATAACCTTGACGAAGCTGGTGATCCTACACGAGCCCAAGTGCCTGATCAAGTAGTTGATGAAACATGTGATATTGAGGAAACATTCTCCGATGACGCCTTCTTTGACTCTCTACTCAATGATGACGAACATAGTTGTTCTAGGCAAGGATCTGTTTGCCTAGATGATATATGTGGGGTTAGTGAGTTAGGAAGTTGGGATGCATTCTTAGAAAGTGACACAGAGTCTAAACTTTGTGATTTTCATGTTGAGTGCATAGATGAGGAGTATGAAATCTCTAGTCAGGCTACTTTTACCTTGATGACTCCATTTGAGCGGTTAGAGAAACCAGAGACACCTGATCTTGAAATACTTGTTGATTCTACTAATGAGGGTGATACGAGATATGTGCTAATCCCTAGTTCGAACGACTTGTTCTTTGAAGATTATATCACATTTCGGTGGTCACGAGAGTTCGAAGGTCTACGCCATCTGACAGCATACCTGGAGGACAAGGTGGAGGCACTAATGATGAGTGCTCCACGACTGATTAGCATTACAAAGAGTTCTCTCTCAATTGTCAAGCTAGTGACGTTAAAGAAGCGCTCATTGGAAGGCAACCCAAAAAAAAAACTAACCTTAAAAAAATGTTATTTTGATTTTTGCAGATGTCTGGAGGAGGAAGCGATGATCCGATCTTTCAGGAGCCACCACTGGCTAGGCATGACCCATTGCACATACCAGATATCCCATTCGCTACTGATGCTGACCGCACACGCTTCCAGACGTGGGGGCAGTACCGCACTCTTCTAGCTCCCATGATCCTGGATCAGAGGATGCTCGAGGAATGGGGATACTGGGCCGACATTGATGCTCTACTAGGAGATTCCTTGTGGCGTGGGATTCTATCCATACAGGAGAGAGCCAGCTTCCCATTGACGATGGAGTTCCTATGCTCTCTACGCTTCACTCACTACGGCCACACTATGCACACAGGATCTGTCATTAGGCCGGCGACTCAGATGAGATTCACTATCATGGGCATCGAGCACTCCATCACTGTGGCTGAGCTCGGATGGAGGATTGGGCTCTATGCTCCTGCATATACACAGACAGACGAGTTCTGTGCTCTCCCGACACGTTTACCTGAGGCATTTGATATTGATGAGTTCTGGCACAGGCACTCCACAGACACCAGACCGTTCCTCCGCATGCACCCCCAGTCGAGCCGGTGGAGGCAGACTCACTGGTATATACTCTCCTTTGTACTCTCTTGTGGTTTTTTTGGACGACCTAACAACACGAACAGGTTGTCCAAAAAGGACATCCTATTCTTTTGAAGTCTGGTTCACCGCACCCCGGTGAATATGACAGTCCTCTTGGCTCGTTTCTTCCGGAGTCAGGGGAAGAGTGTTCGCCGCACGATCCAGGCAGGGCCCTTCGTCACTACTCTCGTCCGGTCTTTCTATCCTGAGCTAGACATTCCAGATCTACTCCCAGTACAAGATAGCATTCGCATTCTTAGATCCTCATCCCTTGGGAACATGAGGATCAAGAAGAAGCGAAATACTCAGGAGCTGCCGGGCATTGAGCAGTCGACACAGCAGAGTAGCTCTTCTCGAGCCCCACCACACAGGAGACCCGGTGAGCCAGCCTCGGACATGCCTAGTGCCTCAGATTGGAGTGCGATGATGGACGCGATGAGGGGTCTTCAGACCTCATTCGTAGATTTTCAGGGTGCACAGGAGAGAGCATTTCGGGAGATGCGAGAGGCACATGCGTCGGCCCTGGGAGAGTTCAGAGATTATAGACTGGCACAGGAGGGAGCCAACAGGGATATTCTGGAGCAGCTAGAGACCCAGCGACTGGATAATGAGGAGATACGAGAGTGGCTGCGGCCTAGTCATGGATCACGAGATGACACAGGCGATGCCTAGATTTGCTTCTTCCTTGACATTTATTTTTGTTTGTTTGTTTATTCAGGATTGGACATTGCACTGCTCTTTTGACTTGAATGCTCTCACAAACTAGCTATGGATGGTGTAAGAATTTTTAAAACATTTTTATTCCTGTTTTCATTATTCCTCTTCACAAAATCTTTTCAAAACTCAAGTGTGAGGAAAGAACAAAAAAAAAGTGCCTTTATTTCTAAACTTTGTGCAGACCTCGAAGGCGAGGCCCAGCTCAAGTGTGAGGAGGTTGCGTTTTACACTCAAAAAGTTAAAACCTTGTTTTAGATCAATCTTTTTACTATTTTTGATATGAAACATTCACCTCTCAATTGTTATCAATCACATAATATCTTAGAGGATCACCCTTATTATAAGAATTTACTTTTATTATTATTTTTAGAAAACTTGAAATTGTTATGGGTTTTGGTTGCGAATGTAAATGGCTAATTTTGTTTTAATAGGACATTCATTTTATTCATAAAAAAAATACTAGTATTAATAAATCTCTTCAAAACTCATTGTTAAAGGACAATTCCATCTCCGAAAAGGGGCTCTGTTTCATTCGTTAATCATAGTCTGTGAGAATGAAATATGCATCTACCGTGGGATAACACCGCCAACAAGAGTGGACAAGAGGCAAAAAAAAAATTGTGAATAAGATAAATGTCCAAATTAGAATAATGAAAACCTTGGGATAAGGAATTGATTGGTGGTTTAACATAATCAATAGTTTCTTTAGTAATAATAATTTTAAATTCTTGTATTTTGGGTGATTTTTCTAAAATGTTTAAAAATTGACAATAAAAAAGGGAGATTTTTGTTTCTATTTCTTTAATAGCAATTCGATTGTGATTCAGTCAGGTTTACCCTTTTTGAGTGTGTGTGCAACTAATTTGTCGCTTGAGGACAAGCAACGCTTAAGTGTGAGGAGATTGATAAGTCCATTTTTGTACTTATTTTTCTTATCAAATTTAAGTGATCTTGGACTGAAAAACAGAAAAACAAGGCATGTTTTATATATTTTGGTTCAAGTTTCGTGAAATCGGGTAAAAATCACATACATGATATGTTTGATGAAATTTCGGGTCAATTTAGCACAACATGCGTCAATTTGAGTAACAAATGATATCATACCGAAAAAAGAAAGCAGAATTTCAAAGTGGTCCAGAAGGGAAAATTGAAGAGCACAAAATTCAGAACAAGACGGACAAAACACTTCACAGGCGCCCAAATAGGCGCCCAGATTGGCCGCCTACCAGGCCGCCTACCAACTTTTGAAAAAAGTCAATTTTGATCAAGTTTGACCGGACCGGAGAAAAACGGAAGGCGGCCGACGCTGGACGGAAGGCGGCCGCCTTCGATGGCCGCCTACGGCACAAGGCGACGAACCAACCACCGGCCGGTGGGATTTGACGACAGGCGGCCAGACAGGAACGGCAGGCGGCCGCCTGCTGGACCGCCTGCGGCGGACGAGTTGACCGGCGTCACGTCCTGCCGGTGACGTGACGAAAGGCGGCCGGGCCAGGACCAGTGGCGGCCGCCTATTTGGCCGCCTACCAGATTTTTTGTGCTATAAATACCCCGATTTTTGCGGAACTCAAGGACACCTCTTCCAACCCTAATTCAGTTCAAAAAGTTCCTGTTCTTTGGCTATTTCCGCAGTTCCAAGGATTTTTGGGAGAGAGAAACTTCAAATCTTCATATCTTCTTCATTTTAGCTTCAAATTGTAAGTTCTTTATATGTATTTTCATCTTCTCAACGATTAGAATCTGAATCTGTGCTTTGTTTTCTCGATCTGTTCTTCGAATATTTCCAGAATAATTATCTAGTACTTCGCATTTTCTTCCATAAATTAAATAAAATAGTTGTTGATGTTGAATTCATTCCAATTAATTATATAGTTGTTCACTAGCCTCAAGGTTGTTATTTATCTGAATAAAGTTAATTTTCACGAAGTGCAAGTATTTTTTAATTAATTTCGGTAATTAGGTGTTATTATTGCATAAATTAAATTAATTACACAAAAATAGAAAAAAAAATAGTCTCGTCCCTAATTCCAGTTTATTTCACTGTAATATCACCCCTAGTAGTCAAAAAAAAATTTAGAACGAATTTAGCCTATTTTTAATTGCCTTTTGTATTTTATAGTTAAAAGTGGGAAAATTTTCAATTAGGGTTAAAATTAGATTTTAGGTTTAAAAATTCGTGAAAAATTCCAAAAAGTCATATTGTAGTTCCAGAAAGTTTTGTTTGACAATATCTTATTTTTGTTTAATTTTTGCTATTATACATGTTTAATTCCTTGTTAATGTTTAATTTATTTACCATATTGTTGAATGCAAAAATAATGTTTAGTAGCTAAATTTGTTTTGGGCATGAATTGAGTAAAGGAATATGGATTGACTTGTTAGCCGAAAATTAGGGGTTAAAATTAATTAATTGAGCTAGTTATTCAATTTGATGAATTAGTAATTAATAATTTTTAGCCAATTTCATTAATTAAATTTTGGAAAATTATATCTAAATTGTCTATAAGATTAGAAAGTAATTTGAGTCAACCTTATTCAAGCACATTAATAAGGCCTAGAAATAGGATAATTTTAATGAAATGGATTTACATCTTGTCTATGAGAATTAAATTCAAATTGTTTAAATAATGAATTTAATTAGTTAATGAATTTGGCTATTTTTTTAATTAAAATTTTGGAGAATTATTTCTGCCTTGTCTATGAGATTAGAATTTAGTTCAAGCCAACCATTTTTGAATACATTAATGAAACCTAGAAATAGGATAAATTAATGAAAGTAATTTCTATTCTTGTCTATGAGAAAAGAAATTATTAGTCCAATTGTTGTTTTAATTCCCCTAATTACTAGGTCCAAGAATATATCCATTTCCAATTACTCAATTCATTACCCTTCTTTGATCAATCCATTTAGAGTTTAATATTTTTCATTTAGTTTATTTTTGAGCCATCATTAGATTTGCATAATTTAATTACTTTATTTTTCAAAAACTAGTTTAGAAAATCAATCAAAAGTTTTAATTCGGAAAGCTTCCAATAATTTGCGATAACCTGTGACTGAATTTAAAATCAAGAAACTCCTCCGCCATTCCTCAAGAGACACGATACTCGGGGAAAAACCGAAAGATTAGACTCCGTTTTACTACAACGCCGCGAAAGCGGTTATCATATACCTTTGGAAAATAGCCTGAAACCGATCGAGTATACCTCGAATCGGGTATTACACACATACTCGATCGGGTACCATGTATATACCCGATCGAGTACCCGAATCCCATCCCAAAAGCCTATAAATACACTCCCTTTCCATCACAAATGATCATCCAATTCTTTTGTACATCCAAGCTCAGTATAAAATAGTTCTTTCTTTATATTTTTCATCATGTTTAGTCTCCAAATGAGGAGCTAAACTCTTCCATCTTGGTTTTGCTACTTTGAAGCTTAATGAATTTGTAAGTTGTGAGTTATTTTCTTTAATCTTCTTCCTTGAGTATTAATTAATTCCTATTCATATTTCATGTCAATATTTTAAACATTACTTAAAGTATCAACTAGTTTTGTTTCTCATATTAATTATTACTAGAATCAATCGGTTAATACGCTTGTTATTAATCCGGTTCTTTCAACGGTAGTAAACTTGGATTATTAATGCATGCATCTCATGGTTAATATGCCAAGGGGAATTAATTATATTGATTAAACCAATAAACCGCTTGTGTTGAGGTTATCAATCTCAATCATTTTCATCTTAAGTTTATTGCTACTATCAAGTTAATATAAGGCGCTTGTTCTATATTGACTCGATAGTAAGTTTTATTAATGAACGCATCTCGTTATTAATAACTACCCTCGATGAACTGGATATACTCCTCGATTGAGTATTCGAGAGGAAGATAGTCAAAAATATAACCGGGATCGACGAACATTTTATTAAGCGGATAAAAGCAAAACCAAGCCACTACATCTATTAATCAAACTCATATAGGTTGTTTATCTTAGTGTTAATTGAATTAAATCAAATCAAACTTAAAACCCCCCTTGTTACTATTTATATAGAAGAAAAGTATTCCTTTCCCCGTGGATACGAACCTTACTTCACTATACTACGTATTAGTGTTGTATTGATAAATTATTTTGAGTGCACCTCACGACAAGGGCACGTCAAATTTGGCGCCGTTGCCGGGGAAAGGCAATTAATTTTTCTTTTATTTCATTTCAAGAAAAAATCAAAAAAATATTAAACAAAAATATAAAGAGTGTTTATTTTTCTATTTCTGAGCTTTGAGTATATGGTTAAACACCGATCTATAAACCAAATCACCTACCAAACAAAGCCCGAAACAGAACAAGCCTTCGAAAGGTTTAGGAATTTATTTCCGAATACTTCTTCGGAGGAATCATCAAGTGCTAGTTCTCATTCTAGCGACACCGAAGAGCCAATCACTATGACTCTTGAAACAAGAACGCTGAGGGAGCTCACAGCTCCAAACTTGAATCAACAACCACTGTGTATTACCTTCCCTACACTTGATGAGGGTAATACGTTTGAGCTAAAATCTGGGCTCATTCATCTGCTTCCATCCTTCCATGGCCTGAGAGGAGAGGATCCGAACAAACACCTCTTAGAGTTCCACGTCGTTTGCACAAGCATGTGTCCAAACGATGTGACAGAAGAACAGATCAAAGTGCGGGCGTTTCCATTTTCTCTAAAGGATACCGCAAAGGATTGGCTATTCTATCTTCCTTCAGGAAGTATAGGTACATGGGCGGCCATGAAGAAAGCTTTCCTAGAAAGGTATTACCCTGCCTCTGTCTCCTCCTCTCTTAAAAAGCAAATTAGCAACGTGGAGCAAAAGGATGATGAATCGTTCTACGAATATTGGGAACGATTCAAGAAACTGTGTGCAAGATGTCCATATCACGGCTATTCGGAGCAAGACCTCATCTTATACTTCTATGATGGTCTTTGCAATGAAGATAGGCGGATGATAAACGCCGCATGTGGAGGGGGAATTGTCAACAAGACTCCTTCTCAAGCTATAAACCTTATCTCGGAATTGGCCGAGAATTGTAGACACTATGATCGGCGGTCATCAAAACGAGTTATGGCGGCAGAATCCAAAAACTCGTTGGAAAGTCAAGTAGCCGGCTTGACTTCTTTGGTTAAAGATTTTCTCTTAAATCCAAAAACTCAAGAAGTCAAGGTCTGCGGCATATGCTCGACACAAGGGAACCCCACCGACTCTTGCCCAACACTACAAGAGGAGAACTCCGAACAAGTCAATGCTTTGGGGTTTCAAAATCAAAAGAGGTATAACCCTCAAAGCAACACCTATAATCCGGTATGGAGGGATCGTCCTAATTTAAGGTACGAAAACTCTCAATCTCCTCAACCATCAAATCTTCCCCCTCAACAATATAAACAACAAAGCCAAACTTCGAACTCGAACATGTCCACCGAAGACATGATTCGATCACTTGCCATGAATATGGCAACGATGCAACAAAGTGTGGTCCAATTTCAAGAAACAACAAAATCCAGCATCCACAACTTGGAAAGCCAAATCAGCCAAATCTCAAATGCCGTGAGTAGGCTTGAAGCTAAGGATTCGGCAAGGCTACCATCTCAAACGGAGCCGAATCCTAGACAACAAGCCCATGCAGTCACATTAAGGAGTGGCAAGGAGTTGGTTATTGCCAAGGAGAAGGCAAGGAGCCACATTGGCGAAGAGGAGGAAGAAGAGGAGCTGGTGGAAGTAACTCAACCGGAGGTGGAAGTTCAAATCTCAACCCCACCACTGGTCATCCCCGAGATTGAAGCACCCTTCCCCGAGGCTTTAAGGGAAACACGAAAGCTTGAGAAGGACAAGGACATCTATGAGACATTCTCCAAATGTGAGGTAAATATTCCTCTCCTTAACTTGATAAAGGGTGTACCTAGATTTGAAAAAATTTTCAAAGAACTATGTACAATAAAAAGGAAACATAGACTCAATGGAAAACAAAAAGTCCAAGTTAGTGAACGTGTTTCGGCAGTTTTTCAAAAGAAACTCCCAAAGAAATACAATGATCCGGGCATGTTCACTATACCTTGTAAGTTGGGAGGAACTACGTTTTCAAAAGCCATGCTCGATTTAGGAGCATCAATTAATGTCATTCCATACTCATTATACAAATCGCTTGAGCTTGGCCCTCTAAATGAAACCGGAGTAGTCATTCAACTTGCGGATAGATCAAATGCTTACCCTAAAGGTATTGTCGAAGATGTACTAGTTATGGTTGACAATTTGATTTTCCCTGCTGACTTTTATGTTTTGGAAATGGAGAATGATAAGAATGCGGTTCCTATCCTCTTAGGAAGGCCATTTTTAAAAACCGCTAGAGCAAAGATTGACGTATTTAACGGCTCTTTAACAATGGAATTTGATGGAGATAAAGTTGAATTCAACATTTATGACTCCATGAAATATCCAAATGAAAATCATTCTTTATTTGCCATTGATATTGTTGACCCTCTTGTACAAAATACTTTTGAATTTAATGGAGAGGACGAATTGTTGAGTATACTTGAGAATGACTTCGGGGAAAACTCTTTAGAACTTGCCTTGACTCCCAACACACAAGCTATGATAGTGGAATTGGATACTCACTTCCAACTCCCACTTATGCCACCGGGGTCGAGGGCATTTCCACTAACCATCCCCGAAGAAAAGTCTTTGCCTTCAGTTTTGCAGGCATCCGAAGTTGAGATGAAACCACTCCCAAAACACTTGAAATATGTGTTCTTGGGGGAAAACGAGACACTACCGGTCATTATCTCAAACAAATTGACCGTGGAGCAAGAAGGCAAATTGATAGCGGTGCTCAAGGAGCATAAACTAGCAATTGGATGGAGTATAGCCGACATCAAAGGCATTAGTCCATCTACATGCATGCATCGCATCTTGATGGAGGATGAAGCCAAGCCGGTGCGACAGCCGCAACGAAGACTAAACCCACCTATGATGGAGGTGGTCAAAAAGGAGGTGATCAAGTTACTCCAAATGGGGATAATCTTCCCCATTTCCGACAGCAAGTGGGTTAGTCCAACCCAAGTGGTTCCGAAGAAGACCGGAGTCACGGTGGTGGAGAACAAACATGGAGAACTTATGCCCACCCGAATTCAAAATGGATGGAGGGTATGTATAGACTACCGTAGACTCAATGCGGTAACTAGAAAGGATTTCTTTCCTTTACCCTTCATTGACCAAATGCTTAAGAGACTTGCCAGGCATAAGTTCTATTGTTTTCTTGATGGCTACTCCGGGTACTTTCAAGTACCTATAGCCCCTGAAGATCAAGAGAAGACCACTTTCACTTGTCCATTTGGCACCTTTGCATACCGACACATGCCATTCGGACTTTGCAATGCCCCAACCACATTCCAACGATGCATGATGAGCATATTCTCTGAATATGTTGAGCTATTTATGGAAGTCTTTATGGATGATTTTACAATCCATGGAGACTCATTTGATTCATGCCTACTCCATCTATCTCTTGTTTTGAAAAGTTGTTTAGAATCAAATCTTGTTCTAAACTCTGAAAAATATCACTTTATGATGGAGGAAGGAATTGTCCTAGGCCATGTGATCTCGTCCAAAGGAATCGAGGTGGACAAAGCAAAAGTGGAAGTCATCCAATCACTACCTTATCCTACCACCGTTAAGGAGATAAGATCATTTCTTGGACATGCAGGTTTCTATCGGAGGTTTATCAAAGATTTCTCAAAGATTGCATCTCCTTTATGCACACTTTTGCAAAAGGAGGTGGAGTTCATTTTTTCCGAGGACTGCAAGAAGGCCTTCAATACTTTGAAGGAGAAGCTAGTAACCGCACCTATCATCCAAGCCCCGGATTGGTCTCTTCCCTTTGAGATCATGTGTGATGCTAGTGACTATGCGGTCGGGGCCGTTTTGGGCCAAAAGGTGGGAAGAGCATCTCATGTGATCTATTATGCATCCACCACACTCAATGATGCCCAACGCAACTATGCCACCACCGAAAAAGAAATGTTGGCCGTCATTTATGCGCTTAAAAAATTTAGGTCATATTTACTTGGTACCAAGGTGATCATTTACACCGATCATGCGGCTATTAGGTTCTTGATGACAAAGAAGGAGGCCAAACCGCGACTGATTAGATGGATACTACTCCTGAGCGAGTTTGATGTTGAGATCAAGGACAAGAAAGGCATGGAGAACTTGGTGACCGATCACTTGAGCCGTTTGGTCCTTGATGAAGGAAACAATCATGCCAAAGACGATATCCGAGGGGAATTTCCCGATGAGACCCTCTTCTCTCTTAAGGAAATTCGTCCTTGGTACGCTCATATTGTTAATTTCCTTGTTCTAAACAGGTTTCCACCAAGCTTCTCTAAAGCTCAAAGAGAGAAACTCTAGCATGATGCAAAGCAATACGTATGGGATGAACCATACTTATGGAAACATTGCAAAGATAGAGTCATTCGAAGGTGCATTCCCGAAACAGAAATTGCATCCATTCTTGCTTTTTGTCACTCACATGCATGTGGTGGCCACTTTGGAGGGAAATGAACATCCATGAAGGTACTTGAATGTGGTTTTTGGTGGCCAAGCTTATTTCGAGATGCCCATGTCTATTGTCAATCTTGTGATAATTGCCAACGCATGGGCAACATCTCTCGAAAACATGAGATGCCACAAGTTCCTATGCTCTACGTGGAGATCTTTGATGTGTGGGGAATAGATTTTATGGGACCTTTTCCTAATTCCCATGGAAATCTATATATTCTCTTGGCGGTAGACTACGTATCCAAGTGGGTGGAAGCAAAAGCCACAAAGAGCGATGATGCCAAAGTGGTGACTGAATTCCTCAAAACCTGCATCTTCTCAAGGTTTGGAGTCCCACGCATCTTGATAAGCGATAGAGGCACTCACTTCTACAACAAAACTGTGAGTGCCTTGTTGAAGAAATATGGCATCACACATAAACTCTCCACCGCCTACCACCCACAGACAAACGGTCAAGCCGAGGTATCAAACAGAGAGCTGAAGTCTATACTTCAAAAGACAGTAAATCCAAACCATAAGGATTGGAGCCTACGCATGGATGATGCCTTATGGGCATACAGAACCGCTTTCAAGACCCCAATTGGAATGTCACCCTATAGACTCGTGTTCGGTAAGGCCTATCACCTTCCAGTCGAATTAGAACACAAGTCTTATTGGGCGGTAAAACCCTTCAATCTTGACATGGAAAAAGCGGGAGAGCAAAGGAGGCTGCAACTCCAAGAACTAGAGGAGCTTCGATTAGAGTCCTATGAGAATGCCGCCATCTACAAGAAGAAGGCGAAGGTATGGCATGATAAAATGATAATAAGAAAGGATTTCCAAGTTGGAGACAAAGTCCTTCTTTTTCTCTCACGCCTTCGCCTTTTCCCTGGGAAATTGAGATCACGATGGGAAGGACCATTCGAGGTGGTCAAAGTCTACGCCCATGGAGCAGTTGAAATAAAAAGCCTCGACACCGGAAAAATCCTCAAGGTTAACGGACATCAACTCAAACCGTTCCTTGAAGGTTTCCCAAAAGAAAACGTTGAATGCATGGATCTCATCGATCCAATCTTTGAAGAATGAACACAACCATGGCGTCGTGCCGCGACGTTAACTAAGGCGCTTCTTGGGAGGCAACCCAAGCAAGGTACGTTTTTTATTTTGTTGTTAATTCCCCTGTCAAAAATTTCAGTTTCTATTTTTGCGAGGTTGAGAGAGAGGGCACTAATCACAGGTTTTGGAAAAGAAAAAAAATGCAGGGTTTGAAGCATCTGGGGACATACCCGATCGAGTACCACCTTATACTCGGTCGGGTATGGCCAAAAGAAGGGGAACCGGGCATTACTCGATCGAAAAAGTATTCAATTTTTGAAAGAAAAAATGCATACTCGATCGGGTATCACTATATACCCGGTCGAGTATGCACAGAAAGTCGAAGTTCAAGGGAAACTGATGCCCACATTCGATCGAGTACAGGGCTCGAAAATTGAAAAACAAGGGATACCTGATCGGGTATCACTATACACCCGGTTGGGTATGTACAGAAAGGCTAAAGTTGAAGAAAGCTGATTCCCACACTCGATCGAGTACAGGCCTCAAAACGTGGAAAAGGACACATACCCGATCGAGTATTGTATTATACCCGATCGGGTACCGGAGGGAGACTACTCAAAAAAACCCAGTTTCCAGCCATACCCGACCGAGTAACAACACATACTCGATCGGGTATACGGGCGTTTTAACCCCAAAACCACCCCAAACACTTCATCTTCCCCAAATTCCAAAACCCAATTTCAAACCCCTCTCCTCAACCTCCATTTTTAACACTTCTCTCTATCATATCTTCTCCATGTCTTCAGCAAATCACCCCATTCCAACACCAAAATACTCCCCTCATCTTCCTCTACACACCCATACCCACCAATCCAACTTTCCCCCAGTTTCAAGAGGTCCGAAAAACCCTACCCCAACTTTCAATTTTTCGGATTTCAAGCTCAAAATCATCCAAAAATGGCACCAAGGAAGGAAAAAGGGCAGAGCTCCAACACTATGGCATCCATCTCAGGCTACGATCACATCATCTTCGCCAACAACGAACACCGAACCCGCTTCATCTCCACCATTGCAAGGCAAGTAAAACCCTCTCGTTTTTTATGCCATGATGCTCTCAATGAGTTAGGAGTGTATAAGAGCATTAGAAAATTTTTTCATGAGTTGAGCATGGATCGTGTATTCAAAATGCAATATCACTCTAATGAAAAAATAATCTATGAATTCATGAGTTCGGTGCAATTTGAGACCGATGAAGCTGATTTTAGGGATGATAAACTCAAGTTTCGTCTTTTTAACCGCAACCACTCCATAATGAAACTTGAGTTCGCCGAACATTTTGGTATTCCAGTCCCCTACCAAAAATCTATATCCGATAATACCGCTTTCGGCCATACCATGTGGACAAAGATGACCGGGGAGACTAAATTTAGCTCCTCCCAACTGTATATTAGTCATGTCCAACATCCCGTCCTCCGCTTATTCTTGAAATTCCTTGCCAATTGCTTGCTTGGACGTCCCAACAACCATCACACTAGGATGGGGGATGTATGCCTGATGTCTGTGACCCTATTCCGTGTTCATGTGGATTTCAATATGTGCAATCTTATGCGGGCACATCTGAAAAAGGAAAGCATAGCCAAGGGTGCTATTGTTGTGGGTGGGGTGATAATGCACTTAGCCACCAAGTTCGGGTATACAGATAACTCTCCTATACCCGACTATTGTTCGATGAACATATCTTGGTTGGGCCATTCGGGATGTACAGCCTTTTCCCACACTGTTTACGGTGGAGAGAGACCAAAAAATATGTACAACTGGCTCATACACCCCAAGCCTCTCAAATACTTCCTCCTACTCAACCAAGAAATCCCCAAACTGCGCTACAGAGAAACAGTAGAGGAGCCCCATTACCTCTTCACACACGCCCTTCCACCACATCTCCAAGAACCGGAGCAAGAGCCTCCCCAATACCAACCCGATTACAAACCCTGTGTTCATCCCCATGGCCATGAAGACATGAACAACGACATCCCCGAACAAAATCAAAACCCTCCACCACCCGACTTCTTTCAACAACTTTTGGAGGGTCAACAACAGTTTCTTACGGGGTACACTCAAATGAACGAGAACTACATGGCTATGGACAACCGGCTCAACCAAATACAGGAGGAGCAAAGGACCGGTTTTCAGCGATTGGAGGAGCTCCGGGAAGCCGATAGGCATTGGTATGAAGAAGACCAATGTAGGTTCTACGGACCTATGTACTCTTACATGGCACAACAGGGATCTTTTCATACCATGGCGAACCCCCCTCCACCACCCTCGTGGTATGACCCCACTCATTGGGGTAACTTTGGAGGATCTGACTCCGGGGTGGAGGGTACGACGGCGGAGATGGCGAGGACACATATATGGGAGATGGCGGGCAGGGGAGCGGCTTCGGAGGCAGCTACTACGGCGGAGAAGGCGGGCACTAGGGACAGTGCTTGATCCAAGTGCGGGGGAGAGACTCATCATGGTATGTAATTTTAATTTCCACCTAGCACTATGCATGTAATTCTTTTTGAACTTTTTACAACCACAAAAAAAGAGAATAAATAAAAGAAAAGAAATGCTAGTTAGGTTGAAAACCCAACAAAATGGGCAATCTAAGCAAAAAAGGCTTATAAAAAAATGAGTGAGTTGGGGAGAATGGAAAATGAAAAGAGATGCTAGGATGAAAACCTGAAAAGGCTCCTAGGCAAAATGAGAGATATGAGAGAAATGTTTGTTTTTGCAGGCACTCGTTGTATCTCTTTGAAGAATAAGAAGATTCAGAAAACAAAGAAGAAGAAGAAGAAGAGAGGAGGAGAAGAGAAGATGAACACTAGAAGGCCGTAAAACCCAAGATGTTCTTTGTAATTTGAGTTTAAAACTCATTTTTGTTATCCTTGGTGGTCTTTGTGTTTGTATGTTTTGTTTAAACTGTGGAAACTTTGGAAAAACTTGACACTTCTGAACATTTGATCTTACTCGAGGACGAGTAAAGAAACTAAGTGTGGGGGAGTTGATACGTTTGTAATTTCCATATGTATGTTTGTGTTTTTAATTAGTTTTGCTTGATCTTTACTTTGGAAATTACACACTTTTGGTGTAATAGTTTAGTTTGTTGAATTCTTATAAATAGTTTAGATTAGGTATATTCTGAGCTCAAACAGGTCTTGATCACTCAAAGGAGAATTGGTGTACCCCAAAAGTGGAAGGAAGGTGCAAAAATAAAAAAGAAAGAAGGATCCTGAAATTTTGGTCTATACTCGGTCGAGTATTACCTATACTCGATCGGGTATTAGGTTGAAACTTCAAATCGGATCAGATCCGAAGACAAGGGAACATGCCGGGAAGATTTCAGCCACAATTAAATGTCTATACCCGATCGGGTAGACCGACATACCCGATCGGGTATGCCTTTGAGTTTTAAACGAAAATCGGCCGAGTATGGCTCGAATATCACTTTCTAAGCATACTCGACCGGGTATAAACATATACCCGATCGGGTATACCTTTGGAAAATAGCCTGAAACCGATCGAGTATACCTCGAATCGGGTATTACACACATACTCGATCGGGTACCATGTATATACCCGATCGAGTACCCGAATCCCATCCCAAAAGCCTATAAATACACCCCCTTTCCTTCACAAATGATCATCCAATTCTTTTGTACATCCAAGCTCAGTATAGAATAGTTCTTTCTTTATATTTTTCATCATGTTTAGTCTCCAAATGAGGAGCTAAACTCTTCCATCTTGGTTTTGCTACTTTGAAGCTTAATGAATTTGTAAGTTGTGAGTTATTTTCTTTAATCTTCTTCCTTGAGTATTAATTAATTCCTATTCATATTTCATGTCATTATTTTAAACATTACTTAAAGTATCAACTAGTTTTGTTTCTCATATTAATTATTACTAGAATCAATCGGTTAATACGCTTGTTATTAATCCGGTTCTTTCAACGGTAGTAAACTTGGATTATTAATGCATGCATCTCATGGTTAATATGCCAAGGGGAATTAATTATATTGATTAAACCAATAAACCGTTTGTGTTGAGGTTATCAATCTCAATCGTTTTCATCTTAAGTTTATTGCTACTATCAAGTTAATATACGGCGCTTGTTCTATATTGACTCGATAGTAAGTTTTATTAATGAACGCATCTCGTTATTAATAACTACCCTCGATGAACTGGATATACTCCTCGATTGAGTATTCGAGAGGAAGATACTCCTCGATTAATAACTACGTATTAGTGTTGTATTGATAAATTATTTTGAGTGCACCTCACGACAAGGGCACGTCAATTACCTAAAGTAATAAAATGTGATTTTCATGGATTATTAATGATTAATAATGCCTAATGAAAATGCTATTGTTATGAGGAAATGGAGCATGATATACAAATTTGGAAGAAATTGTGTATGATTATGTGATATGAAATTGATGACATGATAATGGAATTAGCTATAAAAATATTGTGATAAAATATATTTTTACTTCATGTATAGAATTCATGAATGGATAAAGGTGATATTTTTGATATTAAGATTTAATTGTATTTGGATTGGAAAATCAATTGAAATGAAATGTTGATTATGAATTAAGAACTTGGTTGTTCTAAGATTATCCGACTAGTATTGAAATACTAGTCGGGAGATTAAAATAAATAAATGATGGATATAATCCTAAGAGATAGGATTGTGAATAGAGATGCCTTAAGTAGTCTTAAGAGATACTTGAAGGTCGAAATGTATGAGCTCTAAGATATGTTAGGAGTGGGCCTTAAAGGCTACTCAAGGTAAATTGATTCTAGGCATAGAATTGGCTTAGGAATCAAATAGATTGATTAAGAGTGGGGCTCTAGCCTAATGTGGATGACTAAGAGCGAGGCTCTAACATAAATGTGGATTGACTAAGAGCGAGGCTCTAGCCAAATGTAGTTGACTAAGAGCGAGGCTCTAGCACACATGTAGATTGACTAAGAGCGAGGCTCTAGCACACATGTAGATTGACTAAGAGCGAGCCTCTAGCACAAATGTAGATTGACTAGGAGCGAGGTTCTAGCCTAGTGTAGATTGACTAAGAGCGAGGCTCTAGCATGACGTAGAATGACTAAGAGCGAGACTCTAGCATAACGTAGAATTACTAAGAGCAAGGCTATAGCAAAACGTAGAGCGACTAAGAGCGAGGCTCTAGCACGACGTAGGATGACTAAGAGCGAGGCTCTAGCACGGTATAATAATAAGATTGAGCGAGGCTCCAAGATGACAAATTAATGAAATTGAGAAATGACCCTTGACGGTAAAAGTAACTTACTGAAAGTTATGACAATCGTGACTAATAGTCACGGGGAAACAGGGGTGGACGTTTCAAAATGAATACGGTCCACGGGCTGACTACTTGACTTTATACACAAAGTAAGTACATTTTCAAACAGGGTAACCGAGGGTTATGGCCAATAATATCATTGTACTAGATTGAGGGTTATGATATAATATCATCCTAGATTGAGGGTCTTAGAAATTGAAACGTTGATTATACTTAGTATAGTTGTCATTGTACTTGTCAAATGCTTCCAAGTACTGACCTCCCCTTCACGGGGGAGGCCACCTCAAAGTTTCAGGTAGAAGTTGAGCTTGCTACCAGTGCTCGTTGCTTCGGGAAGATCTAGGAGAGAAGACATGGTTCGTGCTTCCTCCGTTTCTGTTTCAAAAACAATTATAATAATGCTCATGGATATTATTTTCAGAATAATTATTTTTGGGGGCTTGTATGCCTAATTATGCAAAGTGTGGCTTGAACACTTGTATTAACTATTTCCGCTGCTTTAAATGAATGGTATTCAAGACGCCTTGTATAGTATGGATGAGTTGGACTGCGGTTGACTATTTGTATTGTACGGCGGGTTGTTGATGTGTCCGGGTAGGTCTGGGGCGTGACAAAGTCTAGCTAATAATGAATTCATATACTTACTTGAATACTTGAAATTGTATGACATGAGATTATGTGAACTCCAAAGTTGTATGTGTCTATGGACAAATGGTCTTAATTGTGGAGCCATTTATTTATGTGAAGGAAAGTGTTTAGAATATACGTTTAAGATTGTGCTCATGTGGAATGGAAATGAAAAGAAAGTTATGATGGTAATGAAAACTATTGAATGATTACATGTAAGATATTCATGTTCTATGTTTGATTTTGGTTTGGGTTCATATAGAACTAACGATGAAATGAAGATATGAGGATAATGATATACAAGGAATGATAAGTAATGTTTTAAGGTAGTCGTGCCCCCAAGTAACTACCTCAGCTGAGCGTAGCGGGAGAGCCTTCCGCGGGGAGTCTCGAGGTCATCGGTGAGGGGCCATGATACGAGCTACGGGCCCATAAAGTCAAGGAACAAGATGAGAAGAAAGAATGATGAACAAGGAAACCTCTTGGGGTTTGATATGTGAACGCTTATGTGTGTTATGGCGCATTTCATTTGTGATTATGATATATGTGTGGTGTATTAAGCATGGGTATCTATTTATGACTAGCTGAGATTCCTTAAATGTTTTTAGTGGATGAAATGGTGACTTATTAAGCATTATTGCTTACGAGAATTCTATTCTCTTATGTTCTCATGTATAGGTAATAAACGAAGTATGGAAGTCTGAGAGAATGTATGGAGCCGGTGACAAGGTTTTGGATGGGTTAACGGAGAAGATCTGGCTATGTACTATGTTTTACTTTTAGTACTTTGGTATTTCTACGAATTGTTAAATGCTTTTGAAATCCTGATCACGTGTAATAGTTTTAAAGATGTTTTTTATTTTGGATACCTTTTATTATGGTTATAACGTTGGATTATGAGTATAAGTTATAAAGTTTCATGAAGAGACTTTGTATCTTTATTTCCGCTTGGTTTATCGAGTCTCTTTTATGTTTGAGTATGGTCCGATAGGGGGGAGAAATTCCATCCAGTTCTTGATCATTCCATCTAGTTCCGCTTGGTTTATTTCCGCTTGATTTCTACTTTTCCAAAATTGCTCTTCCATTAACAACCTTGACCCGCAAAGGGAAGAAGTTCGAATGGACCGATAGATGTGAGGAAAGCTTTCAGAAGATTAAGGAGTGTTTGACTTCTGCACTCATTCTTGCATTACCTGAAGGAACACAAGAGTTTGTGATCTACTGTGATGCTTCCAAGATGGGGTTGGGAGTAGTTCTTAGGCAGAATGACAGAGTCATAGCATTTGCTTCTCGACAGCTAAAGGATTATGAGCAGAATTACCCAACTCATGACCTGGAATTGGCGGCAGTTACTCATGCTTTGAAAATTTGGAGACACTACCTCTATGGAGGGCAATTCAAGATCTATATTGATCATCAGAGCCTGAAGTATATTTTCACACAAAAAGAACTAAACATGAGGCAACGGAGGTGGATGGAACTGGTTAAGGACTATGACTGTGAAATCCTTTATCATCCAGGGAAAGCCAACAAAGTTGCTGATGCTTTGAGTATAAAGACTCATGCATCGATAGCCCTAATGAAGACCATACATCCTGAGCTATGATGTACTTGTATTTTACACACTTTTTAGGCTTAGTTTGTTGTTAATTTTAGTTATTAAAATTCTACTTTTGTACATATTTTTATAATTTGTCGTTAGTTTGTACTTGTGCAGTCCTACACGGGTATTTTGTATTTTCAGGTACTTTTGATGCTATTTGGATACATTAGAGTGAACAAAAGAAGAAAATAAAAGTTCAATTTTCTTCAAAACAAATAAGGAGTAAATTGAAGAAAAGAAGCAAAAATAAAAATGGTGGAGCTGGGATTCGATCCCTGGAGAAAGGGTACAAGAATGCCTACTACAACCAATGTGCTAAGTGATCAATGTTGTACATATTCAGCTGGCAATTGTTATATTCCTTCTGAACGCGGCAAAGAAAAGAAGAAAATGTTGAAGCCGAGAATCGATCCCACGATCTCCGAGTTTTCCACTAAAATGCTTGTCCAATGAGCTACCTACCACTGTTGAAACTTTACTGCGCTTTATTGTACATAAACTCATCTGTTCCGTAAATTCCAGCAATTAATGATTAATCACCTTATCATTATATTGCCTTAATCCATCTTCCTCCACACATAAGCTCGGACCAACCTCTCTCTAAACATCCCAGAAACATTTCCTCCTCCTTCTCTCTTCATTTCTCAACCCCAAATCATCAACCCATCTTCAACCATAACTAATCACTTTCTCATCCAAGATTAAGTCAAGATTAGCATCAAAGCTCCAAGGATTGTCATCTATCACAAGTTTGATCTTCCTTATCTCATTAAATCTTGTACTTTAATCATGGATTCATCTATTTCTATGTTTCCCAACATGTATAGCTAAATAAATTTGGGGCTAGAAATTGGTTAATTAATTGTTCTTATAATGTTTTAATTTGTATTGATTTTAATTGTTAAGTTTGTTCTATTTAGATTGTTGTGTCCAGAAAATTAATTATGTTATGTTTATGATATATATTATGAGTACTCAATCATAAACATATTGTTTGTTAAATACACAAATGAACACTTTCTGAACACACCGTTAAACTTCTTTTACCTTGTCCCGGATTGAAGTTTTACGGGAGAATTTAATTATTTAATTATATTATTTACACCACGGGGTTGGGTAAATAATATAGTTAATAATTAAGGTTGTCGTTGCACTTAAAAAACTAGTCTCGTTTTGGCCATCACTGGGAAATGTTGACTAGTTACTTATTTTAGGTGACTTGTGTTGGGTCCTAAAATATTTATCTACAACTTCTCACAATCTATCTAAGAATAAAATTAGCAATTATGTCTTACAAATGAGCATTGAACAATTAGTTGCTGTTGGTCCCGTTTGTAATGGGAACAGTCTAGAGGGGGGGGGGGGGGGTGAATAGACTGTTCAGGAATTTAAACTTTTCTCTAAGTCAAGTCTGACTTATCAGAGATGGTCGAAATCTGGTGACAGAGATGGTCAAGTTCTGATGGCAGAACTAGACCAGGCAGCGGATAAGTTTCTGTCCGGGTAGCCTCTAGAAGAAAGCTAAGGCAAAATGCCTTTCTGATAACTCTGAAGGAAGATCTGCTGGACACAGAGTCCAACCTGAAGAGTTAGTCAGTAGAATCTTAAGTGCAGGAATTAAAAGCTTAAAGTAAATGACACCGGGGTTTTTATAGTGGTTCAAGGAACAACTTGTTCCTCTAGTCCACTGTTCCACTAAGCTTGCAAAAACAACAGTTTACAACGCCTTAGTCCCTAGAACTTAAGAAGCACTCCTCGTCTTCTTCAAGTCTAGTTGCCACCCGGGATGCAGTCCTGCTTCCTGATGGCTGGTCTCGTTTCACTGAGTCTCTTGAAGTATCCACACTTCACTTACCCCAGCTAGTTTGAGACGTCCCTTCTTTTTCCAGAAGTGTTTGATATAAAATCAGTTTTCTCCAACGTTACTTCTTCACAAAGGATGAGTATATGAAGCTTTCGAAGTGTTGAAAAACTGAGTAACTTTGCAGTTTGCTAGTTGGATGAAGGATAGGAAAGTATATCTTCCAACTGGAGCCTTTTCTTGTTTAAGGATGAAGTTTGAATCTCAAGAAGGTTGTTTTTTACGCAAAGTTATCCTCTTAGTTCTTCAGAGTGTATCTTATATACTGGGAGCAGTCTTCCCGTTGGAGTGTAGAAGACCGCTTCATTAATTGCATGTACTGTTGACTTGACCGGTTGGACCTTCGACTTGCTATTTTGGGGGCGTAAAGATACTCGCATGGTCAATCATCAGCTTTAAATATCTCTTCGTACGTACATCATTAAATGTGCATTTAATGCGTGTACAGTACCATGTTTCCGTTGAAAGGTTCGTAACCGTTAGGGGATTTCCCGTTAGTTTAACGACCGTTGGAAAGGCTTCCGGAATCTGGTGGGTTTAGCAGAGTCTTAAGAGGCTCTCTGGTCCAATCTCTGAAGTCCGTCTCTGTTGCCAACTCTGGTACCTTTCTGATGACCAGTTTCTGATGGCTTCTCTGGTGAGCAACTCTGGGAGCAACTCTGGTAGAAGCAAGATGGAACTCTGGCAGACAGACTAAGCTAAAACTTACAAAAGAAATTCTAATACAAAAATTCTAATGGGGTACTTTTAAATTCTAATTAACCTAGCATCATCAAAATCTAAATACATTTATTCCTTACAATTTCCCCCTTTTTGATGATGCCAAAACCCTTTAACTATTTCCAGAGAAGTGCCTTTCACCATAAAAAAAATAAAGTTTAAAACTTTTCATTAGAGTCTTGGTGGGCAACTTAGCATAGGAGAATAGTAAGAGTACGATACAATCAGATAGCAATAAAAACAAATAAGATAACAGAATACACACAAGAAAGTAAATAAGAAAAGATATTTGAATAAGCCAAGCAAAAAGAGAGGCAGAGCTGGTATCTTATTAATCTGATAGAGAAAGTAAAGCATTACAGAGTCAGAGATTAGAAAGTTAGAGGTCTTCTTCATCTACCTGTGGTCCTGCTCTGTCAATCCTTTCTAGTTCTGCATTTACCTTCGCTCTGATTGAGGCTAGATCCCTCGGATTCTGATAGTCAGCCCAATGGGGTGCAAGTTTGCAGTCCAAATAGTTTCTGACAGCTTCTGCAGAATTCTTTCCATTGAGAATCTTCATTCCATACCACATCTCAGCTTCTTGGATTGAACCACCATGGTTGATCTGGACAAGTCCATCACTGTCCATGAACAGATTCTCTCTTTGAAGAGGAGTCATCAGTTTCCTCATCTGTTCAAATTGAACTCTGTCTGGCCTTGAAAGACCACTCTTCATCCAATCATTGAATGAAAAAGATGGAGTCTTTTTCTTTGAGCTTCTAGGAGGAGGAGGTGGGGGTCTGGTACCTGCAACAGCTAGCCTTTTCTTTCTAGTTGCATCAAAATATGGAGTAGGATCAACAGAGGAGGGATCTCTGATAGATAGGGCTATGGTGCTGGGTCCTTCCTCTTCTCTGGTATCTTCCCCATTTTTGGCATCACAAAGATCACCAAGTAGGAACTCAATCTTTGAGAACTCAGAGGCTTGTGCATCTCTGATTTCATCAAGGGTCTCTGGCAGAGTTTGAGTGACAGAGGCAAGTCCTTCAATCAGGCTCTGTTGCTTGTCTACTGCAGATTGAAGGTCCCTAGTGCTGACTTCTAGGAGAACCATCTTCTGATATCTTTCCTTGTCAGACTTGAGGAGAGCTAGGCCTTGCTCTTGATGTTCCTTGCAGAGGGAGTGTAAGATATTGAGCTTCTGGGAGGAACTATCAACAGATTTTTGAAGATTGTGAACAGAATCTGAGATCTTGTTGATTGTCTGGTTCTGGGCAAGCAGAGCTTGAGAGTGAGAGTGGAGAACAGAATTGAGACCACTAACATCTCTGGAGACAGAATCGATCCTCAAAGTAGAAGAGTGCATGAAGGAATGCAGATTTTCTGACAGTTCAGCAACTTTATCTGTCAAATGATGAAATCCTATAGTGATTTGCAGGTTGGTATGGGTGAGATCTTCATGTTTCTTGTCATTTAGCTCAATGATCTTGCTCAGATCATGAACCAACAGACCACCAAAAGCTTCAGCAGATTTCACAAACTGGTTGAAGGGGATCTGGGGTTCTTCAGATGTAAATCCAGGCATTTCTAATCCTCTGCCTTTGGGTAATGGAGGAGCTCTGTTGGATGGTGGAGGGGAAGGAACTCTGGGGGGTGTCCTTCTCCTTTTGGAGGTTTCATCAGCAGCAATGGAGGAGGTGAGGAATCCATCATTGTCACTAGATGAAGAGGGGACCCTGAAGATTGATTTCTTCTTTGGTGTAGAGGCTGCGGAGTGATGTGAAGATCTCTGTGGTGAGGCAGATTTGGAAGGTGGTAAGGAGTTCTGAGGAGGTGAATTCTGGGGAAAAGGGATTATTGGTTGAGGAGTAGTTTGGTGTGAGGGGGATGGTGGGGGTGAAGGCGATCTATTTCTGGTATTAGAAGGTTGTTTGCAGGGTGATGAGGGTCTGGAGTTGAGTTTCTGGTGAGATGGAGTTCTGGTGGAGGTTGAGGTTTTCTGGTCTGGTGAAGGGGTTTTCTGTGGGGGGGGGGGGGGGGGGGGGGGAGATGAAGGTTTAGAGGGAGATTTGGAGGGTGAGGGTTGAGTAATAGGAGATTTGGGAGGGGAAGGAGGGGGTGTAGGAATTACCTCAAGGACAATTTCTGAGAACATGGATTCTCTCCATTCTTTGATCAGCTTCTCCATAGTTAGAGCAATGTCATTTGCTGTGGAGGGTTCTCCTTCCTCAAGAGCACTATGACGGAATTTGATCATAGATTCTTTTCTTTTCTTCTCCATCAGCCAAGCATCAAACTCTTCCACTTCTTCTTCTTCCAAGGCTTTGACATGCCTTTCAGGAGATAGGTCAGATGTTGGAACTTTACCTTGATATCTGTCTTTCTTCTTTTGTAGGACAGAGATCAGAAAGGCAAGGTTGAAACACTTAGACACATCATCTGTGCCTACCCAGTGAAGAACAGCAGCTTCTTCTTCTTCATAGGCATCAAAGTACCGAATGATTTGTTGGAGAGGTCCCATTCTCCATCTTCTCCATGCTAGGACTCTGTCAAACTGCTTCTGCAGAATGATTCTGTAGTCAGTCTCTTGTTCCATCTCTGGTGAGGCTTCACGTTCTGGTGAGAGAGCAGAACTTGGCAGCTCTGGTGCAGAATCATGTTCAGCCTCTGGTAGAGTTCCAGATTCTGGTGCAAGTTCCCCCTGAACTTCTGATCCCTTGGCAGGTGAAATTACTTTTGTCTTCCTCTTCTTCTGTCTTGGTTGAGTGCTTGAGTTGTCAGAGTCACCACTCTGTACAACCATCTTTCTTCTTCTCTTCTGCTTCAGTTTTCTGGCAGGAGATTTCCTGGTTGCCTTTGGGGAGGACAACTTTGGTGCAACCTCTTCTGTTGCTTCCTTCTCTGGTAGTGACAGATTGTCACTTTTCTTCTTCTTCCTGACTTCCCTTACAACGTGTGACTGCTCAGGTTGCTTAGAAGTCTCACTGGGCTTCTTGGGAGCTTTCTTTGGAGCAGGTTTAGCCTTAGCAGCCTGTTCTTCCCTTTTCTTCTCTAGCCTTTCCTCTCTCCTAAGCTCAGAGGAGATGGCTATGTTGAACTTTGGAGAGGCTGTGAGGAAGATTGTCTTGGAGTGATCAACTGGGATGGTATCCCTGAGTTGAACTCCTTTGGCAGCAAGAATGGCAGAGATGAGAAGCCCATGTCCCATCTTGGTTGAAAAAAGACCTGTTTCAGAGTCTTTCTTCTTGATGAATTCAGTTAGGGAGCCAAAGATTACCTCGCCCCAATTGATGTTCATGCCATGGTGAACTGCAAAGATTGCCTTGGCATTGTTCTTGTTCATCTCGTCTGTTGAAGCAGTTTTGCACCACAGGCACCGGTGCAGAATGCTGACTAGTTTCTCATAGTCCTTCTTCAGCAGGAATTTCTTCATGTACAGTTTGTCCAGTCCGGCAGCCTCCGGACGACAGTATGTCTGAACAAATCCTTCAGTGGAGACTTCCACTGAGTCAAGAGCAAGAAGATTGTTGGCTTCCGGGTTTTGGGAGTCAAGTTGTACTCCAAAGAACTCATTTAGTGCGTCTGCATTCAGAAAAATGCGTTGACCCTGCACTGAGGAGTGAACTCCGGTCTTGGAGATGGTGGCGTTGAGGTAGAACTCAGCCACGTCTTTGATGCTGAAATGCTCGTAGGGGTGAGCAACTACCTTTGAAAGTTGTGAGTCAGTCATCCCTTGGATGATCTTGGTCATCCTCTTCTGGTTTTCTGCCAGCAGTGGTAGAGACGACATGTCAACCTTCATGCCGGAGACAACTTTGGCGATGAGGGTCTTAGCTTCTTCCTTAGAAAGATCGTTGATGCTAAGGAAGTTCATTCTGAGTGACGGTTAAGAAAAGTTCTGGGGATTGAAAAGTTTAGGATCTGAAAGCTTTGAATGCTAGAGCAGTTTAAGAGAGATGAAGTTGCAGTAGGGATTTAGGTTGAAGACGGTGGATATAAAAGAGTTAAGAATAGTGGACGTTTGGTATATTGGCAGTTTCGAGGTAGCATTTAATGAAATGCGGGCGGAAAACGTTTCTGTTAGAAGAGTAACGATCATGGGTATTTTGGTAAAAGACCGTTTCAATTAATTAGGTCTTACCCGTACCTTGAAATATTGCTAAGTCCACATCCGTATCTGGTGTCTCTCTGATAGGGATCTCTGGTCAAAGAAGGGGGGTTCTCTGATGTGAGATTCTGATGAACAGAGATAGGGTATCTCTGATTTGAGTTTCTGATGCAGAAGCAAGCAGTTCTGGTTCAGTGAGTTTCTGGTTCAGGCATCTCTGGGAAGATCATCCATCATTCCCAGTTCTTCCCTTAGCTTGTTAAACCTTGCCTCAGGTAAAGGCTTTGTTAGGATATCTGCAAGCTGGTCTTCTGTAGGTACATGCTCCATACAGATATGCTTCTTCTCAACATGATCTCTGATGAAGTGATGTCTGATTTCAATATGCTTTGTCCTGGAGTGAAGAACTGGATTCTGAGAGATAGCTATGGCACTGGTGTTGTCACACAACAACTTGATCTCCTTTGCTTGAATTCCATAGTCCTTCGACTGTTGCTTCATCCAGAGTAACTGAGCACAGCAACTCCCAGCTGCAATGTACTCAGCCTCAGCTGTGCTTGTTGAGATTGAGTTCTGCTTCTTGCTAAACCAGGAAACAAGCCTTCCTCCTAGCAATTGGCAGTGACCAGAGGTGCTCTTTCTGTCTAGTCTGCAACCTGCAAAATCTGAGTCAGAGTAACCAATTAGTTCAAAGTTACCTCCCTTGGGATACCATAGGCCTGCATTTGGATTTCCTTTGATGTATCTGATGATTCTCTTTGCACCACTTAGATGGCTTTCCTTGGGCTTTGATTGGTATCTGGCACAGATTCCAACAGAGAATGAGATATCTGGTCTGCTTGCAGTCAGGTACAGCAGGGATCCTATGATCCCTCTGTATGTTGTTGCATCCACATCTTTTCCTTCATCATCCGGACCAATTCCTTGTGATGTGTTCATGGGAATCTTTACAGAAGATTTGCCTTCCACTCCAAACTTCTTGATTAGATCTCTGGTGTACTTTCCTTGGTTGATGAAGATTCCTTCTAGAATTTGTTTCACTTGAAGACCTACGAAGTAGCTTAGTTCTCCCATCATGCTCATTTCAAATTGACTCTGCATCACTTGAGAAAATTTCTTGCACAGTTCTGGATTAGTACTACCAAATATAATATCATCAACATATATTTGTACTAACAGAATATGATTGGCAACAGAGATTTGAAATAGAGTTTTGTCAACCTTTCCTTTAGTAAACCCATGGTTCACTAGGAAAAGGGACAATGTGTCATACCAGGCTCTGGGAGCTCGCTTAAGACCATAAAGGGCCTTTTAAGCTTGTAGACACAAGAAGATTGAGTAGGAATGACAAAACCTGGTGGTTGTTCCACATAAACTTCCTCTTCAAGATCTCCATTCAGAAATGCACTCTTGACATCCATCTGGTAGACCTTGATGTTGTTGTAGGCAGCATAGGCTAGAAAGATTCTGATGGCTTCAAGTCTGGCAACTGGTGCAAAGGTCTCATCAAAATCAATTCCTTCTTCGTGGCAGTATCCCTTGGCTACCAGCCTAGCTTTATTCCTTACAATGTTGCCATCTTCATCTGCTTTGTTTTTGAATACCCATTTGGTTCCAATGACATTCTGGTGCTTTGGCCTAGGAACAAGTTCCCATACTTTGTTCCTTTCAAACTGAGTGAGCTCTTCTTGCATTGCATTGATCCAGTCTGAGTCTGCAAGAGCTTCCTCCACGGTCATAGGTTCCATTTGAGATATGTAGCAGGTAAGCATTGCTTCTCTCCTTGATGTAGCAGATCTGGTCTGGACTCCACTTCTGATTTGTCCAATTACTTGATTAGGAGGATGATCTCTTAACCAAGTCAAATCAGGTTCAGATAAGGATTGTCTTGGATTCTCTTGTTCTCCTTCGTATTCTTCATCACTATCTTTGCCTTGTAGGATGGGATTCTGATGGTTTATTGGTATGGCAGAGTTAGTTAGCAACTCTGGTATATCCGTCTCTGGTGGATCCAGTTCTGGTGATTCTTCTAGATTCGCTTTCTCCAAGTTTTCAGTTATGCTTTCAACAGAGTTGAGATCATCAAACTTGACATGAATAGATTCTTCAACAAGTAGAGTTCTTTTGTTGAGTATTCTGTAGGCTTTGCTGGTGCTAGAGTAGCCTAAGAATGTTCCTTCATCAGCTTTTTCTTGGAACACCTTGAGGTGATCCTTCCCATTGTTGAGTATATAGCATTTGCATCCAAATGCATGAAAGTAGCTGATGTTGGGTTTTCGTCCTTTCCATAATTCATAGGGGGTTTTCTGATGAGTTTTGTGAATCATGCTCCGGTTCTGGGTGTAGCATGCAGTATTGATTGCTTCAGCCCGGTATCTGTAAGGTAGACCTGATTCAGCAATCATGGTCCTTGCAGCTTCCTTCAAGGTTCTATTTCTTCTTTCTGCAACTCCATTCTGTTGAGGAGTTCTGGCTGCAGATAGTTGATGCATTGTACCATTCTGGTCACAGAATTCCTGTATGACCTTGTTGACGAACTCTGTTCCTCTGTCTGATCTGATGGCTTTGACTTTCTGATTCTGCTCATTCTGTAGTAGCTTTAGCAGAGATGGTAGTTTCTGCAGAGTTTCATTTTTCTTGGTCAGAAAGATAGTCCATGTGAATCTGGAGTAGTCATATACCATGACTAAGGTGTATCTCTTGCCACCAACACTTGGAGTTTCCACTGGTCCAAATAAATCCATGTGAATTAGATTCAAAGGACAAGTAGAGAGGTTTCCAGCAATGGGTTTGAAGGAGTTCTTCACTTGTTTTCCTTTCTGGCATGCACTGCATAAGTTCTCCTTCTTGTATACAAGGTTGGGTAGACCTTCAACAATGTGATTCCTTGCTAGTTTGTTGATTGTTTTGAAATTCAAGTGACTCAGTTTCTTGTGCCATTCCCAACTGAGTTTTGAATCTCCTTTAGCTATCAGGCAAATTCCATCTTTTGCAGTTGACCAATCAACCACATAGATGTTTTTCTTCCTTGTTGCTGTTAGAACCACTTCCTTAGTTGTCTCATGCTTGACAGAACATCCTTCCTTGGAGAATTCAACTGTGTAGCCTTTGTCACAGAATTGGCTAGCACTCAGCAAGTTGAATTTCAATCCTTTGACATAAGAGACATCATCAATGATTATCTGGTTCTTTATCAGCTTCCCTCTTCCTTTTGTCTGGACATCTTTATCATTACCTCCAAAGGTAACTCTGGGCCCTTTGACTTTCTGGAACTCTGTTAGGCAACTCTTGTCACCTGTCATGTGCCTGGAGCATCCACTATCAATGTACCAATCTTGCTCAGAGATGGCTCCAGCACACAGTTCCTACAAAATTAAAAGGAAGATTTAGGTACCCAAGCAATGTTGGGTCCTAGGGGGTCATGCAGTCTTGGCAGCCGGTACCACTTTGGTCTCATCAAGTGAAACCTTGGTGGGTGGTACCCATTGTCCACCTGGTAGTCATAGTAAACGGAAGTGTGATTCACTTTGGGATAATGCTTGTGAGGATCATGCTTCCGATTTACATACTTCTGCATAGCCTTTTTAGTTGGGTAGAAGTCCCATATACTATCAAGATCAGAGGGACGATTAACTTTGGGCTTCTTAAGTTGACCAGCCAACCTTTTCTGCCTAAAGTTAACTTTCTCTTGATATCTGCCTTTCTGGTGATCATCTCTGACACGGTTATCATGAGTTTGTCTGTTATGAGTTTGTCTTTGATTTTTGGTGTTCTGAAAACCTTTTCTGTTGTTAGGTTTTCTGCCAGGTTCATTAATTTTTAAAATGGGTTTCTGTTGACCCTTTATCTTTTCCTTTTCTGGTCTGACTTTCTCATGAATAACCTTGGTGCCAGATACACCAGCCTGACAAATGGGGCTAGAAATCAGTGGCACTATGACCTTGTCTGCCTTAGCAACTCTGGTGCTAGGCATTACAGAAGGCTCACCTGATTCTGTTGAGCCATAACCAAGACCAAAACCAGTGCCAATTTGTTGAACAAGTACAATCTTTTCCATGGAAGACTGGGCCTTCTGGTAAGCTTTGTACTTAATTTCAAGAGGCTCTATCTCTTTTATTCTCTTTAGAAGAGAAACATTTTCAGCTTCCAGCTGATCTCTTTCCTTAATTAGAAGATTGATTTTGATCTCAACCTCCTTTCTTAAGTCAAGAATTTAAACCTTAAGCTTACTGTTTTCTTCTTTAACAGAAGAATAAGTGGTTTGAATGGCTTGAAACTCTTCCCAAAATTCTGACATTGAATCAGAATCAAAGGCTCTGCCTACCGAAGAAAAACTAGAGTTGGAAGTAGAAGATACCTCATCATCAGATTGACCCATAAGGCATAGGTCTTCAGTCTCTGTATCCAGGCAACAGAATGCCTCATCGGATTCTGATTCTGAGCTGGACTCTGTCTCAGAGAGGGGGTCCTTCTCTGGTTGTTCAGTGATGAGTGCCTTCCTTCTTCTGTGCTCATATTTCTTTTCTCCTTCCTGGCCTTGCCTTTTGGAGACTATGGGGTGTGGGCAGTTGACTTTGAAGTGCCCTGGTTGTCTGCAGTTGTAGCAGAGAAGCTCTCCACTACTTTCTGATGGTTTGGACTTCTGGTGTGGCTTTCTGCTAGAGAGTGGACTTCTGCTATCCTTCGGCTTCAAGAATTTCCTGAACTTCCTAGCAAAATCCGCCATATACTCGTCAGTTAAAAGAATAGAAGGGTCAAAGTTATTTACCTGAGAGGTGCTGGCAGTGAGGGCAGTAGTTGTCCTGTCCTCAACTTCTTCTTTCTCTTCTTCATTCATCTCAAACTCATAAGACTTGAGATCAGAGATGAGTTTCTCAGTGCTGTAGGTTCTGAGATCCTTGCTATCTCTCATGGCAGTGACCTCCATCTTCCATGGTGAAGGTAAACCTCTGAGAACCTTCAAGTTGATCTCCTTGGGAGTAAGTTCCTTCCCAAGTTCTGATATCTCAGCAGTGAGGGTGAGCAAGCGTGCATACATCTCAGCTATGCATTCTTTGGGTAGAAGTTTGAAATCTTCAAACTTCTTCATGGCAATGGTAAGTTTATTGTCCTTTTCTTGCTCATCTCCAGCTCCTATCAGGGTAAGAGTATCCCAGATTTTCTTGGCAGATTTGCACTTCTTGATCCTTGTGAAGTACTTGTCATCAATGACTTTGTAGAGGATATCCTTGGCAATGTTGTCAAGGTTGTACTTCCTCCTCTCTTCATTGGACCATTCATGGCGCAGTTTGGTGATCATCTGGGGTTGACCACTACCTGTGATGTATTCAGGGTTGACTTTGGTGAACTCTGTGAAAGGACCTGCATCAAGAACTTCCCACATTTCATCATGGAGTGCGCAGAGGTGAGCTTTCATGCGGATCCTCCAGTCATCAAACTTTGTTACTGAGAACATAAGATTCTTTGAAAGAGTGTTATCCATAATATGAGATTAAAGAGGCTAAAACAAGTGGATCTCTTGTTTAGTAAGTAACCTAAAAGATTACAAGAACAAGGAGGCTCTGATACCACTTGTTGGTCCCGTTTGTAATGGGAACAGTCTAGAGGGGGGGGGGGGGGGTGAATAGACTGTTCAGGAATTTAAACTTTTCTCTAAGTCAAGTCTGACTTATCAGAGATGGTCGAAATCTGGTGACAGAGATGGTCAAGTTCTGATGGCAGAACTAGACCAGGCAGCGGATAAGTTTCTGTCCGGGTAGCCTCTAGAAGAAAGCTAAGGCAAAATGCCTTTCTGATAACTCTGAAGGAAGATCTGCTGGACACAGAGTCCAACCTGAAGAGTTAGTCAGTAGAATCTTAAGTGCAGGAATTAAAAGCTTAAAGTAAATGACACCGGGGTTTTTATAGTGGCTCAAGGAACAACTTGTTCCTCTAGTCCACTGTTCCACTAAGCTTGCAAAAACAACAGTTTACAACGCCTTAGTCCCTAGAACTTAAGAAGCACTCCTCGTCTTCTTCAAGTCTAGTTGCCACCCGGGATGCAGTCCTGCTTCCTGATGGCTAGTCTCGTTTCACTGAGTCTCTTGAAGTATCCCCACTTCACTTACTCCAGCTAGTTTGAGACGTCCCTTCTTTTTCAAGAAGTGTTTGATATAAAATCAGTTTTCTCCAACGTTACTTCTTCACAAAGGATGAGTATATGAAGCTTTCGAAGTATTGAAGAACTGAGTAACTTTGCAGTTTGCTAGTTGGATGAAGGATAGGAAAGTATATCTTCCAACTGGAGCCTTTTCTTGTTTAAGGATGAAGTTTGAATCTCAAGAAGGTTGTTTTTTACGCAAAGTTATCCTCTTAGTTCTTCAGAGTGTATCTTATATACTGGGAGCAGTCTTCCCGTTGGAGTGTAGAAGACCGCTTCATTAATTGCATGTACTGTTGACTTGACCGGTTGGACCTTCGACTTGCTATTTTGGGGGCGTAAAGATACTCGCATGGTCAATCATCAGCTTTAATATATCTCTTCGTACGTACAGCATTAAATGTGCATTTAATGCGTGTACAGTACCATGTTTCCGTTGAAAGGTTCATAACCGTTAGGGGATTTCCCGTTAGTTTAACGACCGTTGGAAAGGCTTCCGGAATCTGGTGGGTTTAGCAGAGTCTTAAGAGGCTCTCTGGTCCAATCTCTGAAGTCCGTCTCTGTTGCCAACTCTGGTACCTTTCTGATGACCAGTTTCTGATGGCTTCTCTGGTGAGCAACTCTGGGAGCAACTCTGGTAAAAGCAAGATGGAACTCTGGCAGACAGACTAAGCTAAAACTTACAAAAGAAATTCTAATACAAAAATTCTAATGGGGTACTTTTAAATTCTAATTAACCTAGCATCATCAAAATCTAAATACATTTATTCCTTACAGTTGCCAATTTCTACCCCTACTTGCTATTGGTTGAACTTTGTGTTGATAAAAATATCCTCTCAATCACTTTTATGTAATTACTTTTCCAAGCAAACAAAAATCAAAAGAAACACACTCCCAACTTTAATCCTTAGTTTGTGCTTAATTATTTTATTTCCCGCTTCTCTGTGGTTCGACACC
Organism: Cuscuta europaea; assembly: GCA_945859875.1. Taxonomy (NCBI): domain Eukaryota; kingdom Viridiplantae; phylum Streptophyta; class Magnoliopsida; order Solanales; family Convolvulaceae; genus Cuscuta; species Cuscuta europaea. The sequence goes on from CAMAPE010000021.1 coordinate 5,989,845, forward strand.
CTACTTCCTTGGGTAAAAAATAATAGTTGTGTGCCCATTATATGCTACACGCCAACTTGGCGCCGTTGCCGGGGAAGCGGTTTTGAAAAAAAAAATTGAGAGCATAAACTTTCAATTTTAGTTATTGTAAATTGTGTGTATATTATTTTGTTGTTATCTTTTTACCTTTGCAGGTTAAAAAAAAGTGATTAATTAAAGTTCAAAAAAAAAAAATCAAAAAAAAAAATCAAAAAAAAAAAAAATGGACTGTGATTAATCATCTTACCTGAGCATTGGAGTTGGACTTGTTGACTGAACATATCTGGACATTCAGACCATTGAACATATTTTTACATTTTAATTAGAAGGATACTCCGCCTATATGGTCGGACCGCTTACTTGTACATTATAATTCAAAGGATACTCCGCCTATATGGTCGGACCGTTTATTTTTCTTTTTATGGTGGTTCAAAACCCAACTTTTTAATTTCTGCACTTTAATTATCGCAATTTAGTTTGTGCACTTATATTATCGCAATTTAATTTCCGCACTTTAATTTCAGCATTTTTTTTAAATTTTGCATCCCCAAGCTTGTCGGCCGTGTCCACTTGTTGGTGGAGTGCACTTTTTATTTTTATTTTTTTTCTTAATAATCCCCTCAAATCACCATATCTGTAGCTATTTTTTTCTTAATATCGGCATAGCTGCATCTTGGTGGAGACTGTATTTATTACTGTAGCTATTTTTTTTCCTTCCCTCAAATCACCATATCTGTCGGCCCAGCCGCATCCTGGTGAATTACTGTATATATTCATACTGCTTTAAGGGCTCACTAGTCTTATTCGGTTTATACCAATTGACTACGTGCGAACCTTAATTAATTAATTAATTCCGCATTTATTTTTTCTTTTCATCTCTCTCTCTTTCTCTCTCCTATCCCAATTCCCTTCTGCTTATGCTCACACATTCACGTGGTGCGAATTGTGAATTGTTATTCTTCTCTGACATTGAAAAGCACATACGTAAACAGAAAAAAATAAAAAAAAATGTCAAACGATATTGTTGTTAATGAGCAGGTACCCAATCAACAAATTGTGGATCAGGTTACGAGGACCAGGAAACCACTGTATGATTATGTTACGCCTCCCGTGGATGAGCATGACGGTGTTATTCCACCAGAGGTTAACATGAATCACTTTGAAATCAAGCCTGCTATCATTCATATGGTTTCAAATACTCAATTTGGCGGAGCGCCAACGGAGGATCCAAATAATCACATCACAAAATTCCTTCGAGCATGCAACACCTTCAAAATCAATGGTGTGCCAACTGATGCTGTCAGACTACGCCTGTTCCCATTCTCTCTACGGGATCGAGCTCAGAGTTGGCTTGACTCTTTTCCGGATAATCACTTCTCCACTTGGGATCAACTTCATGGTGAATTTCTCAAAAGATTTTTCCCGCCATCTAAAACGGCGAAAATCCGAAGAATGATTCAAAATTTCAAACAAAATCCCAATGAGCCCCTCTACAAGGCTTGGGAAAGATTCAAAGATCTTCAGCGACAGTGTCCACATCATAACATCCAAAACTGGCACTTGATGACGGCTTTCTATGAAGGCTTACATGAAAGTTCTCGGATACTCGTGGACGCGTCAGCAAATGGATCATTCATGTGCCTGGAACTTGAAGAGGCAGAAGAATTGATGGAGCGTATTTCATCAAATGGATCAACATGGTATTCTGAGCGATCATCTGCTCCACCAAAAATCGGAGGCATGTATGAAGTTGATCAAATGTCGGCCATAACCACAAAGGTCGATAGCATGATGAATCTTATCCAAAAGATGGCACAAGTCTCTCTTGTGCAAAACTCAACATCAACTCCAACTCCCATTCCCGTTCTTATGTGTGAATCTTGCGGTGGACAACACAATCAGTCTACTTGTCCATGGGAAGCAATGGAACAAGTTGACTATGTCAACTACAACAGGCAGCCCCAACAAAATCAATTTGGTAATTTCAATCCTCAAGGAAGAAACCATCCCGGTTTTTCCTGGAGCAATCAAAATGGAGCTGCTAATCCACAACCATCTTACCGGAGTGCACCACCCGGTTTCCAAAACCAACAACAACAATTCAGAGGTGGCCAAGGTATTGTGAACCAGCAACACTATAAACTCACTCAAAATCTTCCATACCCTTCAAATCAACAGCAAAAACCACTTCTCCCCACTCCTGAAACAACCCAAACTCCTGTTCTAGAAAACATTGTTGACCAACTTCTCAAGTCCCAATTATCTCAAGCTGAAACCCTGAAACAAATCACCGAAGAACTTGGTCAACTTCGAGCTCACAACAAGATGCTTGAGAATCAAATTGCTAATCAAGCATCCACATCACCAACTAAGGTGACAGGTAAGCTTCCTGCTTGTCCTGAAAACCCTAGGGAGCAAATCAATGTCGTCACTACTCGGAGTGGGAAACAACATCAATCCTTGCCCCTTTCTAGTGATGAAAAAGAACATGAAGTGTTGGAGGAAAGGGCCGAGCAACAACAGAAAAGTGGAAACAACAACAATGAACTTGATGTCGGTACCATGCCGAAATCATCTGATGATCGTGAAGGGTCGAAGAAAGAAAGAGGCAGTTCGGTAAGGAAATATATTCCCCCAGTTCCTTATCCGAACAGGTTGAAGAAAGCTAATATGGAGGAGCGGAGAACTAAATTTTTGAATGTTATCAAACAATTGGATATCTTAATTCCTTTGCTTGATGCCATTACAGAAATTCCTTCATATGCTAAATTTCTCAAAGATATTCTCACAAAGAAGAAGGAGAATCCAACCACTGTTGCAATGAGTCAAGAATGCAGTGCCATCATCCAAAATAAGATCACACCCAAGTTACGTGATCCTGGAAGCTTCTCAATTCCATGTGTCATTGGTGGATCTAAAGTTAACAAAGCTCTTTGTGATCTTGGTGCAAGTGTTAGCTTAATTCCCTATTCACTATGTCAAAAGCTACACTTGGGGGATCCCAAACCAACAACAATGGCGTTATAATTGGCTGATCGATCTGTCAAATATCCTATCGGCACTCTTGAAGATGTTTCTGTCAAAATTGACAAGTATTATATCCCGGGAGACTTTGTTGTCTTGGATATGGAGGAAGATGCTCGAGTTCCTGTTATTATCGGGAGACCTTTTCTAGCCACGGCAGGAGCAATTATCAATGTAAAAAAGGGTACCCTTATCCTTGAGATTGGGGATGATAAGATCGAATTCAATGTACAAGAGCTGAGTAAGGATACACCTTGTATCCTTGATGGTTACTATGCTGATGTTATATACTCTTGTATCATAAAGACATTTGATAAGTCTTATTGGCTTTCTAAAGATCCCATGGAGTACACTATACGAGAATCTATTGCAGATGAGCAAGCCAATGAAATGATGAATTTATGTCTCGAAATGTTGCAAAGCATATCTTTACCGATGCCTAAAGCACTTAAATTTGAAGTGCTTAATCTTGAAGATCAATCCTTGAATGTCAAAGGAAAAGCACCTGAAGTAGAACTCAAACCACTTCCATCTACTTTAAAATATGCTTTTCTTGGCCCGAATTCCACTTATCCTGTCATTGTGAATGCTGATTTGGATCTTCAACAAGTGGAAAGAATATTGCAAATCTTACGAAGCCATCGAAGAGTTATTGGCTACACCATTGATGATATTGTTGGCATAAAGGCATCTTATTGCATGCACCGCATTTACTTGGAGGATGATCACAAGCCGAGCATTGAGCACCAAAGACGCCTCAACCCGAACATGAAAGATGTTGTTAAAAAAGAAATTCTTAAACTATTGAGTTCGGGTATCATTTTCCCCATTTCGGACAGTAAATGGGTAAGTCCTATCCATGTGGTACCAAAGAAAGGAGGAATTACTGTTGTAAAGAATGACAAAAACGAGCTGATTCCTACACGAATAGTCACTGGATGGCGCATGTGCATTGATTACCGTAAGCTAGCCAAGGCTACTCGGAAAGATCATTTTCCACTTCCCTTTATTGATCAATTGCTGGAGAGGATGGCTAAGCACAAATATTTCTGTTTTCTTGACGGATTCTCTGGATTTTTCCAAATCCCAATTCATCCGGATGATCAAGAAATGACGACATTTACATGTCCTTATGGTACTTTTGCATATCGCAGAATGCCGTTTGGATTATGTAATGCACCAGGAACCTTTCAAAGATGTATGCTAGCTATTTTCTCGGATCTTGTCGAGCAAATTATGGAAGTTTTTATGGATGATTTCTCGGTTTATGGGATTTCATTTGATGATTGTCTTGAACATCTTGATAAAGTGCTAAGAAAATGTGAAGAAGCAAATCTTGTCCTCAACTGGGAAAAATGTCATTTCATGGCAACCGAAGGCATTGTGCTTGGGCACAAAATTTCTGAAAAGGGCATTGAAGTAGACCCGACAAAGATAGAAGTAATTGAGAAATTGCCAGCCCCTTCTTCCATCAAGGGGATTCGCAATTTTCTTGGCCATGCGGGATTTTTTCGACGGTTTATCAAGGATTTTTCAAAAATATCAAAGCCTTTAACCAATCTTCTCTCAAAAGATGTGGAGTTTAATTTTGATGAATCTTGCTGCGCCGCATTTTCAAAACTCAAGTTGGCCTTAACTACTGCACCAATTATTAGGCCACCTGATTGGAGTCTTCCTTTTGAACTCATGTGTGATGCAAGCGATTATGCCGTGGGAGCCATTCTGGGTCAACGCAAAGGCAAAGAAGTATATGCCATTTATTATGCAAGTCATACTCTTGATGATGCCCAATCAAATTATGCCACAACTGAAAAAGAGTTCCTTGCCATAATTTTTGACATTGAAAAATTCCGATCTTACCTTATTGGTAGCAAAATTATTGTCTATACCGACCATGCAGCTATCAAATACCTCATCAACAAAAAAGATGCAAAACCGAGGTTGTTGCGGTGGATCTTGTTACTACAAGAGTTTGATATGGAAATCCGTGATAGAAAAGGATCTGAAAATGTTGTTGCCGATCATTTATCTCGACTTGAGATTCCTTGTGATACCATGTTGGGAATATTTTATGGTGTTCAATCTAGTTAGTTATCTTTGTATTTGTGTAGTTATCAATTAAACGTGTAATACGGGCCACAAATGTGTATCAGCCCGTGGGCTTCCTTGTAACCCGTAAGTTAGCCAACTTCTCCTATAAAAGGAGGCTAACTTACGGGAACCCTACTTATCGATAGAGGCTTAGAGTTCAGAGGCGTAAAGATAGAGAGATAGGGTTTGCCGCTGCTCTCCATCTCCAGGGAGAGCAGCGGCCAGTTTACACGGTATACCAGATTCGTTTGATTTTCTCCATATCTTTCTATCTGCTTCTTCTTCACTGCTTATGGTTGTATGATTGTTAGTATTTTGGGATCAACATTTGGTATCAGAGCCGAGGCGTGAAACAGGTTGAATGTATCTGTGATTTTCTTTGATCTAACGAAGAATGCTCTGCTTTTCTTCTCTTTTTCTTCATATAGAGTTTTGCTCCTGTAATCTTGTTTGTGAACGAAAATCTGTAAACATTATACTATTGGAATCGCTCTTCAAAGGCGATCCAGCAGCATATACTCTATTTCGTTTTGTGCAAACTTTAATTTTTTGGAGAACTCTCATGGTAATTCGAGTTTATGATTATACACTGCTGCAGAAACGATTTTGACTTGAAACAGATACAGGAGGGATCGCGACCTTCAGGGCTATTCAGAACAGTTTTCAGATTCTCAAAATTCGACAGTTTTTAAAAACTCGAGTTTGTAAACTCGCGTTCATGGACTCGAGTTTTTAAACTTGCGGTCATGAACTCGAGTTTTAAACTCGCGGTCATGAACTCGAGTTTGTAAACTCGCGGTCATGAACTCGAGTTTGTAAACTCGCGGTCATGAACTCGAGTTTGTAAACTCGCGGTCATGAACTCGAGTTTGTAAACTCGCGGTCATGAACTCGAGTTTGTAAACTCGCGGTCATGAACTCGAGTTTGTAAACTCGCGGTCATGAACTCGAGTTTGTAAACTCGCGGTCATGAACTCGAGTTTGTAAACTCGCGGTCATGAACTCGAGTTTGTAAACTCGCGGTCATGAACTCGAGTTTTAAACCTCGAGTTTTTAAAATTTGAGAGTTTTGGAATTGCGAGTTTTGGAATTTATTTCGAGTTTTAGGAACTCGATGTTTTGGATTTCAACATTCTGAAAAATTTCAGAATTTTCGGAATTTCTCGATGTTTTGAATCTTTCAAAGTTTGCAGTTTCTTGGAACTTATAATTCGAATCTTGACATCCTTTGCAGTTCATCGAAGCTTTACATTTTAGATATCTGAATGATTCCCTGTTTATCAAAGTTTTAGAAGTTTTCGATGTTCTGATGTTTTTCAAGCAACAAGTTTTCGATATTATGAGGTTTTTCGAAACTCCAAAGTTTTCGAGGTTCCAAACATTTTGAAATTCTGAAGATTTCGTTATTCTGAGGTCTGTTTTGCAGGTGGATTTCGTCATTACTCTTCAAGGCAAACTCGAAATTAAAATCTCCAGATTTGGATTTCGAGTTTTTGCCTTAGAATTTTGTTTAAATTCACCTGCTCTCGAAATTCAATATCGAGAACCTCAACCTCGAAGATTTTCCTCAAAAACTCAAAATTAGAGATTTTTTGCGACACCGCACTGTTTTGGCCATAACTTTTGACTCGGTGATCCGATTTGAGCAAACTTTTTTTGTTGGAAAGCTAACGAGAAGACCCAGAACCCATTATCACGTGCCCTCACTCTCAGTCTTTGAGGGTCAAAACGTTAGTTTTCCGACAAACATTGTAAATCACCGATGTCCAGGTCAAAACTTAGGCAAATCTGTTCAAATTCTTTCAAAGTCCACCCTGAGGTCAAAGCTTTTCTAAACTTCAATGTAAAGGTCTGAAAATCGTAGATAATTCAATCAACCTCGCGTCAACGGTCACCTTACAACAATCAACAATCAACTGCTGAAGCCTCCCCTGACTCGTCAACATTATGTGATCATCAATATGCTGAAATTCTACATGATGAGCTCAGGGAAACCGTCATGTGTGGTACATGTTCAGATTGCTCCACACACATGGCGGGTATGACAAGATGTGAGCAATCGAACCTTGCACATTCTGAGGGGGAGTTTCAGTTTTCTCCTCCTGGCGCCTTACACCGACAAAGCAAGGAATCTCTCAAAGGATGCAACATTTTAGGGGGAGTGTTCAATGTTATCCTCCCCGGTGCCTAACAATGACAAAGCATACCGAGTGGCGAGTGCTCCAGTTGAGGGGGAGTACAGAGAGAAAATGAGAAAGTAATGAGAGAACATGTCCCTATGGCTTAGTAAACCCAACTAAGCCTACCCAAGGGACAAAGCCGAGCGTAAGTGTGTAAGTGAGCGAGTGAGTGAGTGAACATTATGAGCATTAGGAAGCAGAAGGCTCGAGTGAGAAGGAAACAATTATCAATGATGAGTCTGCTACCTCAATTGCCTGCTATGAATTGACCATTTGCTCCTAGCCACTAAAATACTCTGGACTATCCCCATAGGTTCAGGACTGAATTTATTCAGATCCCGGGTAGAAGTCGCTGCATTTTGTCCAAACGGCGCATTCACAACCCTACCCTAGACCACTCACTTGTCTCCCAACAGACAGGTGTTTAATCATAGTTCACGGGGAACCGCATCTCTCATTACTGTCTTCTTCCGAGGCAAGTAATACTGACTACAGTGGCCTCAGCCCCATGCCATTGAACTTTCATTGATCACGTCGTGTCTAGTTACTCACTCCCAAATATTTTGAAATTTTCTAGGACACAGACACACTTTTAGAGTCAGTTGCAGGTCTTCATGACCTGCGAGAACTTCCATAGGGCTCATCTATTACAGATGTAGACCAATAATTGGAAGGAAGTCTTGCTGTTGCAACACCAGAATCACCAACATTTTCAGGCCATTGCTTTAGAGTTTATCTCTATAGTGATGATAACGGGCGTCTTCACGACCCCGGGGGGCTACGTTATCTTCTTTACATTCTGCTTGTTTTTCCTGTTTTTATTTCTGCAGAATAAAAGAATAAAAGCATGACGTCCCGATTCATCGGATCGTCATGAGGGAGAGAGTGGTCCACATGCTGTTAACACTGAACAAATCATTCTGGGACACTTCACTCCTCCATCACAAAAATCAACACATTCTCTGCTATCTCTACAACTCAAATCAAATGGTCAGCTACACTCACAAATCAACAATCACTATGTTCCGCTGTGCCACCGACAAGTTCTCCTCAAATGCACTCATTCCAAATAGTCAAAAAGACTACATTGTGGAGGAGACAGAGGTCAAATACTCGTGTCCTGAAGATGAATTCCATGGGCGTCTCCTATTCTCCAAAGAACATTCATTCTAGAGGCGTCACCGGACTTCATCCAAGCTGATCAAGAGCAACTTCTAGAAGGCAAGGACTACATGCAAGATACTGAAGGTCCCTCAACCCCCGGCATCAAAGATCAAACTGTCAAGAAGACATCAAAGGGGAGATTGCAAGGATTTCTTCAGATAGCCTTCCCCAGAAGTCAAGTTCAAAGACAAAGGAAGCTCAATAACAACAAAGACAAAGATATATGCGCTGCAATGCTGATTCAACACGATTGATCACCAAGGGGGAGATTGTTGGGAATATTTTATGGTGTTCAATCTAGTTAGTTATCTTTGTATTTGTGTAGTTATCAATTAAACGTGTAATACGGGCCACAAATGTGTATCAGCCCGTGGGCTTCCTTGTAACCCGTAAGTTAGCCAACTTCTCCTATAAAAGGAGGCTAACTTACGGGAACCCTACTTATCGATAGAGGCTTAGAGTTCAGAGGCGTAAAGATAGAGAGATAGGGTTTGCCGCTGCTCTCCTTCTCCAGGGAGAGCAGCGGCCAGTTTACACGGTATACCAGATTCGTTTGATTTTCTCCATATCTTTCTATCTGCTTCTTCTTCACTACTTATGGTTGTATGATTGTTAGTATTTTGGGATCAACATACCAAGATGCCAATCAATGATTATTTCATTGGGGAACAACTTATGGTTGCTCAAAATTTCGATCCATGGTTTGCCGATATTGCAAATTACCTTTCTCATGGGGTAATTCCACATGGTGCTACACATACTCAAAAGAAGAAGTTAAAATATGACTCTCGCTACTATCATTGGGCAGAACCTTTTCTCTATAGAAGGTGTGCCGATGGAGTCATTCGACGGTGTTTGCCCGAAGATGAAGTTTCAAATGTCTTGCACCATTGTCATTCCTCAGCATATGGGGGACATCATGGAAGCTCTCGTACTGCTGCAAAGATTTTACAATCAGGTTTCTTTTGGCCCACTATTTTCAAAGATGCAAGCAAATTTGTGAAAAACTGTGATCGTTGCCAACGTACCGGCAATATTGGAAGAAAGAATGAAATGCCTCAACATGGCATACTTGAAGTCGAATTATTTGACGTGTGGGGGCTCGATTTTATGGGGCCATTTCCAAAATCAAATGGGAAAGAGTTCATCCTTGTAGCTGTTGATTATGTTTCTAAATGGGTAGAAGCAGCTGCCACACCGACAAACGATGCCAAAGTGGGGATCCAATTCATTCAGAAAAATATTTTCTCCCGATTCGGAGTTCCACGATCTTTCATCACCGACAATGGTACTCATTTTTGTAACAAAGCATTGGAACGTGTCCTTTCCAAATATGGGATTCACCACCGACTCTCAACTCCATACCACCCGCAAACAAATGGCCAAGTGGAACTTTCAAACCGAGAAATCAAAATAATTCTCGAGAAAGTTGTTAATCCTTCCCGAAAGGATTGGGCCGAAAAGCTTGATGATGCACTATGGGCATATCGCACTGCTTACAAAAATCCCATCGGCACCTCACCATTCAAATTGGTGTATGGGAAAGCATGTCACCTTCCTGTTGAGGTTGAACACAAAGCATATTGGGCAATCAAGACACTCAACATGGATCTTGCATTGGCGGGTGAGAAACGACTGTTGCAGCTAAATGAACTTGAAGAATTCAGACTTGCAGCTTATGATAGCTCAAAACTCTACAAGGAGAGAACAAAAGTTTTGCATGACCGGGTGATCAGCCGAAGAAAATTTGAACGGGGAGATAAAGTTCTTCTATTTAACTCACGTTACAAATTCTTTCCCGGAAAGCTAAAGACCCGATGGTTGGGTCCATTTGAAGTACTTGAAGCATTTCCATCCGGAGCAGTCCAGTTGTTAAACAAAAACGACCAAAAACTCATGGTAAATGGACAACGGTTGAAACTATACCATGATGGTGAGAGACAAGAGACAACTTCTGTGTATTGCCTCACTGATCCGACATATGAATGAAGAGGCATGGGTCAAGCTAATTACCTTAAACGAGCGCTTCTTGGGACTCTAAAAGGGCCACATCCGCTCGAAAAGACATCTCAACATCATCCGTCCGCAATTCAGGGAAGTTTTCTTTATACTCCTTTAATTTATTTTCCACTGAGGACAGTGCAAATTTTAAGTGTGGGGGAGTGGGTAGTTCGACCCTAATTTCTTGTGTGAATATTTTTTCTTTTTCCTTGCTTGTTTGTGTGATTTTATTTTCTTTTATTTTTATTTTGTGTGTTTGTTTGGAAAAGTAAAGACCAGTCTTGTCCAAAATACAACAATAGACAAACAACACATTAGTTTACACTTTTTGTTACTAGTTACTTCCATAACTTTTTAAAACTATTCATTCACCTCTTTTGACGAAATGTGGTTTGAGTTTGAGAAGTGTCACTATAATTTTTTGAGAGTAACTTAGTATTAGCTTTAAACTTGATTCTTTTTAACACTTTAACATTAAACACCTTATATTTTATTTTTCCAATTTATTGGTTAATAGTTGAATTAGTGAAAGTTTGTGCAGATTAAGATGTTCATACATTTATTCACCTTGAAATTTTATTTGAACTTGACACATTTAGAAATGATTTAGGCCATCTTTGTTTACCCATGAAGCCAAACACTATCCCTTTGTAATAAATAACACTTTCCCTAGTAATCCCGTTCGAGCCTTTTGATCGGTTTGAACTTGCAAGTGTACAAGTGCCGATATAGTAATAAATTCCGGTAAAATACCGGGTCGAATCCACAAGGAAACGTTGTTTAATTTAGTCCGAGAGTAGATGACTTTAAATAAATAAACGAGTAAAGTGTAAGGATTTTGATGTATGTTTTATATTTTTGGTTTTTTTCACTTTTTGTTGTTCAACAAGATAATCGTTAACTAACTTTGAGTTCAAGATAAATGATAACAACAACTAAGGCTTCGGGAATCACTTAAATGCTTTAATAGGGTTGAATATTAGTTCTTTGCCAATAATTATGAGTACGATGTCGCTAATATATTCTCAACTCCGGTTAAGGCAGCGAGAGCGTGGTTTTCGTTACGTGTAAGTCCCGTTACGGCTTACATTCATCTACCGAAAACCCCGTTGAATATCAAGACATCACACCCGTATCATATAAGACCGGATATATTTCTATTCTCGGTACTATATATGTTTATCCTTTAATGTTCATAGTTTAGACTTCAACGTTAATTGCAAGTATAAACTAAATTTAACATACTTCTATGTTGTACACCATAGTCATAAACAATCAATATATAAAGGATAAATCACAATTTATTGGTTTAGAACTTTTATCAAACACCTAGTGGGCATAGAAGTTCATCCCTAGCCTTAGCTAAGAAATTAGCCTCTAAGGCTCATATTAATCACAATACAATAATAAATGTAATGGAACATGAAATTACAAAGGAAATAATACCTAAACACCAATGATTTCGGAGGATGAACTTCCCTCCTCAAGAACTTGAAGAAAATACCAAGAACAAAAATATAAAAGCTAAGAATTAATCTATGGAATGGAATGTATTTGCATGATGAATTGAGGGGTTTATATAGGCTAAAGAATGACATCTTTTAGTCTATTCGAACCCAACAATCAGATATGGAAGCAATATTTGATTAGCATTGAGGAAGATGAAGTTTTCCCATCAAAAATCGTCTAGCACGTTGCTGTGTTTTTAGCAGAATCCGACCCAACCGGCGCCGGTTCTGGCCTGACCGGCGCCGGTCATGTGTATTTTTTTCGGAAAATAAAATCCAACCGGCGCCGGTTGGAGTATGTCCGGCGCCGGTTACTGCGCCAAATTGTTTACTTCCTTTTTCTTCTCAACTTCGTGCCTCCGATTTATCCAGAAGTGCCGATTTTCGATCCCTTTTGACTTTTGACTCCTTTTTTGTTGCTCCTAGCCATATTCCACATTTTTGAACACTTTGGAATATTTACCTGTTTTCGCTCTATATTTTTGTGCGGATAAATATAGTTACCTATGTAAAACATAAGTAATTATTGTGCTTATCAAATTCCCCCACACTTGAGCGTTGCTAGTCCTCGAGCAAATCTTCAGTCTTGGATCCCTTGGTTAGTTTGACAAATATATATGCACAAAAATATTTTCAATTTCAAGAGAGGTAAAAAAAAAGTATATAACTCTTTTATCATTCTCGGTCCAAAACCCCTTTTTTTTTCTATTACACACACAAAAAATATCATTAGATTTTAGAAAAATTACTAATACTCTTGAATTGGTGAGTGGATTGTGACTGGGGTTTTTTTTTTTGGATGTGTAGAACGGTTTTCGTTTGGGAGTTTTTGACTTTTCAGTATAGAAATGGATTAATTGGGATTCTTGAAAGAGACCATGAGCTATTCTTTTTTTTTTGTTTTTTTTTTATAACTCATTTGGAATGGTTCTCAACAAGTATTTACTGAAGGTCCTTTTGGTAGTCCCAAATTATTTGATGAGAAATGAGGATGTTTTCTACTCCAAAATGGTTCTTGAATATTTGAGATGAATTTTTTGACCATATTTGGAAGTGAAAGAGGATGATGTTTTCTAGTCACAAGGTTTATTTGTTTTTTTTTGGGAGTTATTTTCAAGAGTAAAAAGTAGTGTAATAAATCTAACAAAAAAATGATAGTTTTGTGTGTAATAATAAAAAAATACTTTCTCAACCGAATGCCTATTAAAAAGAGAGATATAATAATTTTTTTACTTTCCTAAAAACAAAAATATTTTGCACAAAAAAAATTTGTTTAACCACCATGAGATGCACCCCCCCACACTTAAGATACATTGTCCCAATGTATGATGCATAATAAACAAACACTTCCAATAATATCCACGATTAAGTGTGTTTGGAGGAGAGGAGTGTTAGAAAATAACAACAAAGGGGTACTTAATGATGTGGATCGGGAGGGGGATACCCGTATTGGTTATAGTAGTGTTGGGTGAAGTCCCCAAACCTTTGGTCAATCCCCTGGAATTGCTCCGCCATTTGCGCTTGACGTGTCTCAAAGGTGTCGAAACGGTTGTAAAGTTCTTCTTGCCGAGTCTCGTAGGTATCCATCCTTGTGTGCATCCGGTCCATGGAGTTGATTAGATAATCAAGGCTTTGTGTCATGGTCCGCCGTGGCCGGGCTGCCGGTTGTGGTTGGGCTTCACCCATCTCTTCATCTCCAACTTCTTGCTCCTCGTCATCCCCTTCCTCCTTTCGTATCCATGTGTTCCCCACCTTTTTATAGTGGAGAGCGACCATAGTGTTTGCATTGAGTACTTGGGATCCGGTCGTGTACTCCACCTCTTCATTTTCAAGGTCAACGCCGAAGCTCCTGAAGATCATAGTGAGTAAAAGAGGGTAAATGAAATTTTTGTCACCTCTTTTGGTCTTGACTACGCTCTTCATGTCCATCATGATAAGAGGGGCCAAGGGGACGCCTCGAATTTGCCCGAGCCCGGTGACCATCTTGTGCAAAAGGTAGAGGTCTACCCGTCGGATGAGGTGTGTGTCACTAGCTCGTGGCAGGATGTTGAAACCAAGAAGGTACACGATTAGTCTCTCCCGAACATTTAGGGTCTTGGCCCTAAGATCTTCATTGACGCCGGACAGTTGCATTGCCCTTATTTCGTCATAGTCAAGGTCGCTTAGCACCACTTGAGAGTTCATGGAAAAAGGAGTACCTACGTCAACGATGTTGAGTAGGTTGCAAAGCCGGCGTTCGCTCACCGTGATTTTTGTACCTTTGACGGTGCTTTCAATGTCACCGTAGGGACCATTCTTCCTTTCAATGTTGGCGTAGAATTCCCGCACAAGCCGCGGGTAGTATGCTCCAGTTAGAGTGAGCATGATAGCCCACCCTAGAACGTCAAATGCCTCGGAGATCCGGTAGAGTTCATTTAGTTGCGGATCCACAGTTTTCTCAATGACAATTTTCCATTTCTTTCTCGTCTCGTACCACGCTTCATTCTCCGGGGAGGTGAAACGGGGCACGGAAGAAAAAGAAGAAGAGCTAGCACCTTTTCCTCGTTTGGGTGCCATGGACCTGCAAAATTAGTTCAACACATATGCAACACAACATATATTCATCCACTCAAGGTAATTTAGGTTTATCAATTTCCCCAAATCTCATGTTCATACACAAATTTCTTTCAATAATTATGTTTAGAAGACTATATATCAACAATAAATCATATCAATATGCTTCTAAACATCAATTATATAGAGCAATTCATCAATGAACAAGAAATTCGAAATTAGGGTTCTTAGAAATTTTTTCAAGAACTTCCCCTAATTTTGAACTTTAATCTCAAAATTTTTGGCAACAAACAAGGTTATATACATCAAATGAGCATATGAAAATAATTTTCATCAATGATAATCATCTATTTTGCCAAAAATTTAAAGAAATAAAAGATTTCAAAAATTAGAGAAAATTGGGATTAAAGCTAAAATACCTTGAATCGATGTTCGAATAGGGGCGAAGAAGATTTAGAAGTGATGTTTGATGTTGAATCCGAGCTCCTAAGAGTGATTTTTGGCTTTGGCGGGCGGATTTGGGCGTTTGGGGGTGTTTTCCGGTGAAGGGTTCTCAAAGTTTGGGGGAAGGGTTCGAAAATGAGGTCTGAGATGCGACCTGTGTATGATTTTAACCGGCCCGACCGGCGCCGGTTGTAGGGTGTCCGACGCCGGTTACGCGTGAACGCCAACACCCTAAAGTCTCTGGAATCGTACGGCGCCGGTTATGTGGCCGACCGGCGCCGGTCCTTGAAAATTTTATATTTTTTTTTGTTTCAATTATAAATAAATGTGAATGTTTATAAACAGATTTATTTATAATTGATTTTTATTCAATTTATAAATAAAAATGAATATGCATGACCAAACATCCTTATTTATAATTGATTTTTTGTTGTTGTTGGGTTGCCTCCCAATTAGCGCTCAGTTTAACGTCATAGGCCGGACGCAACGTACCTTTCTAGTCCTTCAATTTGCAAGTGGTGGTTGCCAAGGTGTTATGGTACTCCATGTATGGCTTAAGTCGGTGACCATTTACAAGAAATGGTGTTTGATCACCGTTTTGAATCATCATTGAGCCGTATGGTCGGACCTCAGTGATTGTGAATGGTCCCGACCATCGGGTTTTTAGCTTTCCGGGAAAAAGGCGAAGTCTAGAGTTGAAGAGTAGTACCTTTTGGCCGACGTAGAAATCC
The DNA here is from genome assembly GCA_945859875.1 of Cuscuta europaea. Taxonomy (NCBI): domain Eukaryota; kingdom Viridiplantae; phylum Streptophyta; class Magnoliopsida; order Solanales; family Convolvulaceae; genus Cuscuta; species Cuscuta europaea. Next base: position 6,005,559 of record CAMAPE010000021.1, read on the forward strand.
CTTCGGTTGATGTTTTTGTCATGCCAAGCTTTTGCCCTTTCCTTGTAGATGCGGGAATTATCATATGCATCCCTTCGGAGTTCTTCAAGTTCTGCCATTTGGAACATCCTCCTCTCCCTTGAGAGTGCAGGCTCAAGATTTAGCTTGGAGAGTGCCCACTGTGCTTTGTGTTCAAGTTCTACGGGGAGATGGCATGACTTCCCATAAACAAGCCGGTATGGCGACATACCCAACGGTGTTTTGTAAGCCGTCCGGTATGCCCATAGCGCATCATCTAATTTTAATGCCCAATCTTTTCTAGAGGTGGTGACTGTTTTCTCTAGAATTGATTTAATCTCTCGGTTGGATACTTCAACTTGCCCATTGGTTTGTGGATGATAGGCTGCCCCGGTTCGGAAATTGCACCCATATTTCTTTAGCAAGCCAGAAAAATGGGCATTTTTGAAATGTGTGCCATTGTCACTTATGATGGTACGGGGCACACCGAAACGTGAAAAAATGTTTTTCTTCACGAATTCCCCCACACTTTTGCTTGTGTTGTCGGGTAGAGCTATTGCCTCCACCCACTTGGAGACGTAGTCTACTGCTACAAGGATATAGCTTTTCCCGTATGATTTAGGGAAAGGTCCCATGAAATCCAATCCCCATACATCAAAGAGCTCAACCACAAGGATCATATTTTGAGGCATTTCATTCCTTCGGCTAAGATTTCCGGTTCTTTGACATCGGTCACAAGCTTTCACATAACTCCTTGCATCTTTGAATAGAGTTGGCCAAAAAAAACCACATTGGAGCACCTTCGCCGCTGTCTGATCTGGACCATGGTGGCCACCACAAGGAAGGTTGTGGCAATGGTTCAAAACAGACATAATTTCCTCATCGGGGATGCATCTTCTAATAATTCCGTCAGCACAATGTTTGAACAGATATGGTTCATCCCAATAGTAATGTTTCACATCACTTAGGAATTTCTTCCTTTGATGGAAAGTGAGTGATGGAGGGAGAATTTCTTTTGCAAGAAAATTAATGAATTCAGTGAACCATGGTAGTTGTACCTCTTTGATAGTCATGATTTGTTCATATGGGAAATCGTCTCGTATCTCCTCCTCCTTCTTGTCATTTGGGGTGCTTTCAAGTCGTGAAAGATTATCCGCCACATGATTTTCACTCCCTTTTTTGTCTCGGATTTCAGAGTCAAATTCTTGGAGTAGTAAAACCCAACGAATTAACCTTGGTTTGGCATCCTTCTTGTTCATGAGATATTTGATGGCGGAGTGATCGGTATAAACAATCACTTTTTGGCCGATTAGGTATGATCGGAATTTGTCAAAAGCATAGATGACGGCTAAGAATTCCTTCTCGGTGGTGGCATAATTGAGCTCTGCGTCATGGAGCAACCTCGATGCATAGTATATGGCATGAAGTTTCTTTTCTTTTCTTTGCCCAAGTACTACACCAATAGCATGATCGCTTGCATCACACATCAATTCGAATGGAAGAGACCAATCCGGTGATGTGATAATAGGGGCCGTTGTGAGAGCTTCCTTTAGAGTGTTGAAAGCTTTGAGCCGAGTTGGGGTGATTTCAAATGAGACATCTTTGGCTAATAAATCGCATAGAGGTTTGGCGATTTTAGAGAAATCTTTGATGAATCGCCGGTAAAAACCGGCATGCCCTAGAAAACTCCGGATAGCTTTCACCGAGTGTGGAGGAGGCAGCTTCTTTATGACTTCAATTTTTGCTTGATCTACTTCAATGCCATTGGGGGAAATTTTGTGCCCCAAGACAATCCCTTCGGTCACCATGAAATGACATTTCTCCCAATTGAGAGCCAAGTCGGTTTCTTCACACCGAGTTAATACTTTCTCAAGGGAAAGTAAACAGGACTCAAAAGAATTTCCAAAAACAGAAAAATCATCCATGAATACCTCCATGAAGTCCCCCACCATATCCGCAAAAATTGCCATGACACATCTTTGAAATGTTCCGGGGGCGTTGCATAATCCGAACGACATCCTTCTATAGGCAAATGTGCCAAAAGGACATGTGAATGTTGTCTTTTCTTGATCCTCGGGAGAGATAGCTATTTGAAAATAGCCGGAGAACCCATCCAATAAACAAAAGAATTCATTGCCCGCAACACGCTCCAACATCTCATCCATGAATGGAAGGGGAAAGTGGTCCTTCCTTGTGCCGGAGTTTAATTTCCGGTAGTCTATGCACATCCTCCAACCGGTGACCATTCTAGTAGGAATTAATTCATTCTTACTATTGGCCACCACCGTGATTCCACCCTTCTTTGGTACGACTTGAACGGGGCTTACAAATTTACTATCCGAAATGGGGTAAATTATACCATAGTCAAGGAGTTTGAGAACTTCCTCCTTAACTACCTCTTTCATGTTGGGGTTTAGCCGCCTTTGGTGTTCTACCGTAGGTTTATGATTTTCCTCCATAAAAATCCGGTGCATGCAAAGAGAAGGGCTAATACCCTTGATATCCGCCAAGGACCATGCAATGGATGTTTTGTGCTCTCTCAATACCCGTAGTAATTTTTCTTCTTGTAGAGATGTGAGTGAAGAAGAAATTACTACCGGGAAAGTTGAGTTATCTCCAAGAAATGCATATTTGAGATGCTCCGGTAGAGTTTTCAAAGATGGTTTTGGTGGAACTTCAATAGATGGTTTTAATGTGGACTTACTTGTTCCAAGATCTTCAAATTTTTGTCGGAAATGTTTGAAAGGAGCTCCGGCTTGCAAGTACATAACTTCTTCAAGAAGTTCATGGCTTTCTTCTTTTTCATTGCACCCTAGCATGATGCAAGTCTCCAAGGGATCTTCATGAATCATCTTTCCAAAGCATTCTTGAGTTAATGTGTCAAGAATGTCAATGCTAAAACAAGAGGGTTCATCATGGTGCTTTTTCAGGGAGTCCCAAACATGAAACTCTTGTTCTTCATCTCCAACACGGAATTTGACAATTCCGTTTTTGACATCAATGAGGGCTGCTGCAGTGGCTAGAAATGCTCTTCCAAGAATAATCGGGATCTCCATTTCCTCCATTTCTAAAATAAGAAAATCCACAGGAAAATAGAATTTCCCAACTTTGACAAGCACATCCTCCATAACTCCAATAGGGTAGCGGATTGATCTATCCGCTAGTTGTAAAGCTATTGTAGTAGATTGCAGTCCCCCCACACCAAGCTTTTTAAATAAGGAATGGGGCATGAGGTTGATACTAGCACCAAGATCACAAAGGGATCTTACCTCTCCAATTTTGCCGATAGAACACGGTACCGTGAAGCTTCCGGGGTCCTTCAATTTAGGAGGGAGTTTGTTTTGTAGGATAGCACTACACTCCTCCGTGAGGGCAATGGTAGCAAATTCCGCCAATTTTTTCTTATTTGAGAGAATACCCTTCAAGAATTTGGCATAAGATGGAATTTCCGTTATAGCTTCGGCAAATGGAATGTTGATGCTCAATTTAGTAAAAATATCAAGAAATTTTCTATATTGAGCACCATCATTCTTTTTCTTTAACCTTTGAGGATATGGAATGGGAGGAACATAATTAGCCATGTTCGATGGTGGCATCATATGCTCCTCACTTTCACCTTCGTTTTGTTTTTCCGGGATCTCCTCCTCTTCCGGCATCTTTGGATCCTCCGTTGTCTTACCACTCCTTGTGGTAATGGCCATTACGTTTTCCCTCGGATTCATCTCCGTGGTTGTAGGAAATTTGCCTTGCTCCCTAGAACTTACTTTTTGGGCAAGTTGTCCCATTTGAACTTCAAGATTCCGAATGGATGCCTTGGTGTATTGCTCAATGGTGTCGATGCGTTGATTAAGCTTTATATTTTGATCTTCAAAGCGAAGATCCAACTTGGTGAATTGAGAGTGAAGATTCCCAATGGATGCCTCCACTCTATGGTGATTCTCCTCATTTTGGGCCTTCATGCTTGCCATGCTTTTGGACATGAATTGCATCATATCCTCCATGGTGGTCTCCTTGGTTTGCCCAAAATTAGGTGCTCCGGATTGGGGTTGTGAGGAACTAGCTTGTGGCTTCGACCTTTGTTGATTTGAATAGTTATTGTTCCCCCGATTCCCGTAAGAGTTCATATAATTTACCTCTTCAAGATGTTGGGATAAATCACTTTCCGGGCTTGGTATGCTCTCTACGTTGGCTATTTGCTTGACTCCTCCCAATACGGCTTGTAGAGCCGTTTGGAACTTGTGTTCAATCTTTGATTCCATTTCTTCAAGCCTTTTGTTTATCTCCGCCGTGATGGAGATTTCATTAATCCCGACCACTTTGTAATCTCCTCCTTGGAGTTGAGGATTCGAAGCAATGGATTCAATGATTCGGAGTGCTTCGGTTTCATTCTTGTTGCCAATATAGCCCTCGGCTCGGTTGTCCACAATGGCTTGGCAAGATGCATTCAAACCATTGTAGAACGTATCAATTTGAAGGTCTAGGGGAATGCGGTGATGTGGGCATTCCCTTAGCAATGATTTGAAACGCCGCCATGCATCTTGAAAGAGCTCACCATTTTGTTGTTTGAAATTGAAAATGCGTTGTCTAAGCTCTTGAGTCATGGTGGGCGTGTAGTATTTAGACATGAAAGCATTGTATATACCTTCCCATGTTGTGTAACTTGCCGGAGCTTGTTCTAGGAACCATCCTCTTGCCGCCCCTTTAAGAGTATAAGGGAAGCATTTGAGCTTAAGTTGATCCTCCGCCAAGCCATTTCTAGGGATTCCTTGAATGAATCCGTAGAATTCCGTGATGAAGTTGAGTGGGTTTTCCCCAAGTAAACCATGAAACTGAGGCATAGCGTTGAAGTAGCTTTGCCTTAGCTCATAGTCTCTTGCTTCCTCGCTCAAAGTGATGCAAGATGGCGTGGCGGCCACCACGGGTCTCTTCCTTTCGTTCAATGTTGGCAACATCTTTGTAGCTTTTTGTTCCTTCCGAATGTGTTTGCACGTTCTTTATATTTCAAGATCAAGTGGTTCAAGAAATTTAGAACCTTGACTTCGCAAATGCATGCAAACACAAAGGAATATCTACACACAAAAATAAATCCTTCCAAGATCAAGTGAAGTTGTGAAGAATAAATTCAGGGTTTATTAGTTTTTTTTAGGACTTTATTAAACAAGACCGTTTCCCCGGCAACGGCGCCAAAAACTTGATCGGTTTGAACTTGCAAGTGTACAAGTGCCGATAGAGTAATAAATTCCGGTAAAATACCGGGTCGAATCCACAAGGAAACGTTGTCTAATTTAGTCCGAGAGTAGATGACTTTAAATAAATAAACGAGTAAAGTGTAGGGATTTTGATGTATGTTTTATATTTTTGGTTTTTTTCACTTTTTGTTGTTCAACAAGATAATCGTTAACTAACTTTGAGTTCAAGATAAATGATAACAACAACTAAGGCTTCGGGAATCACTTAAATGCTTTAATAGGGTTGAATATTAGTTCTTTGCCAATAATTATGAATACAATGTCGCTAATATATTCTCAACTCCGGTTAAGGCAGCGAGAGCGTGGTTTTCGTTACGTGTAAGTCCCGTTACGGCTTACATTCATCTACCGAAAACCCCGTTGAATATCAAGACATCACACCCGTATCATATAAGACCGGATATATTTCTATTCTCGGTACTATATATGTTTATCCTTTAATGTTCATAGTTTAGACTTCAACGTTAATTGCAAGTATAAACTAAATTTAACATACTTCTATGTTGCACACCATAGTCATAAACAATCAATATATAAAGGATAAATCACAATTTATTGGTTTAGAACTTTTATCAAACACCTAGTGGGCATAGAAGTTCATCCCTAGCCTTAGCTAAGAAATTAGCCTCTAAGGCTCATATTAATCACAATACAATAATAAATGTAATGGAACATGAAATTACAAAGGAAATAATACCTAAACACCAATGATTTCGGAGGATGAACTTCCCTCCTCAAGAACTTGAAGAAAATACCAAGAACAAAAATATAAAAGCTAAGAATTAATCTATGGAATGGAATGTATTTGCATGATGAATTGAGGGGTTTATATAGGCTAAAGAATGACATCTTTTAGTCTATTCGAACCCAACAATCAGATATGGAAGCAATATTTGATTAGCATTGAGGAAGATGAAGTTTTCCCATCAAAAATCGTCTAGCACGTTGCTGTGTTTTTAGCAGAATCTGACCCAACCGGCGCCGGTTCTGGCCTGACCGGCGCCGGTCATGTGTATTTTTTTCGGAAAATAAAATCCAACCGGCACCGGTTGGAGTATGTCCGGCGCCGGTTACTGCGCCAAATTGTTTACTTCCTTTTTCTTCTCAACTTCGTGCCTCCGATTTATCCAGAAGTGCCGATTTTCGATCCCTTTTGACTTTTGACTCCTTTTTTGTTGCTCCTAGCCATATTCCACATTTTTGAACACTTTGGAATATTTACCTGTTTTCGCTCTATATTTTTGTGCGGATAAATATAGTTACCTATGTAAAACATAAGTAATTATTGTGCTTATCACCTTTTCAGCGTACAAGTGTAAAATATCTTACTTCACGTGTTACTAATTCTTTTTTATTTGTAACCTTGTAAATACATAACCTTCTGAAGCCCTATCCAAAGTTAATCTTTTCTAATCCTAGAGTAGATTGTCTTGTTACTTGAGAGTAAATAAATGGAGCTACTATTAAGTGTCATATGAGTGAAGTACATATTTGTTTGTAAATTTTGGGGTTAGTTTTTCATTGTAATAATCAGTGTGTGCCCTCTTTGAAAAAAAAATCAAAAAAAAAAAAAGAAAAAAAAAGAGGGAAAATTGAAAAAAAAAAGAAACAAAAAAAAAAACAAAGAGGCACATTAAATTCTTGTTGTAATTTCTTTTGTAAAACCTCATTTTTTTACTTTTCATGTTTATATTTCTCATTGTTTTGTATGCTCCAAGTTGTTGTAAATTCTTGTGATGATCCGCTCAGTATTAGTACAATCTAACTTTCTCTGTATATTCTTACACCAAACTTTCCTTCCAACTAGCCACACTCATTAATCTCGCCACTCACCGAAAAAAGTCCTAATTGATCTATTTGTGTCATTTTTTGAATTTAGCGGATTGGAGAAACTTGTTCTGCATAACCCGAACTAATTTAGATCTATAGGTGTTTGTGTTAAAAGTTTGATTTGAAAATCTTAGTGATAGGCAATAATACTCGGTTTACTCTCAATGCGTTATTTTGTGACATTTCAGGGTATTGGACCGTTTAGTGGACATTAGAGGTGGATATGTGATTTATTTAGTTATGTTTGTATATCTTATCAAATTGTGTATATTTTTGTGTTTGTTGTTGGTTTTACTTGAGGACAAGCAAAAGCCTAAGTGTGGGGGATTTGATGTACTTGTATTTTACACACTTTTTAGGCTTTGTTTGTTGTTAATTTTAGTTATTAAAATTCTACTTTTGTACATATTTTTATAAGTTGTCGTTAGTTTGTACTTGTGCAGTCCTACACGGGTATTTTGTATTTTCAGGTACTTTTGATGCTATTTGGATACATTAGAGTGAACAAAAGAAGAAAATAAAAGTTCAAGTTGGAGGTCAATAAAAGTGGAATTTTCTTCAAAACAAATAAGGAGTAAATTGAAGAAAAGAAGCAAAAATAAAAATGGTGAAGCTGGGATTCGATCCCTGGAGAAAGGGTAGAAGAATGCCTACTACAACCAGTGTGCTAAGTGATCAATGTTACATATATTCAGCTGGCAATTGTTATATTCCTTCTGAACGCGGCAAAGAAAAGAACAAAATTTTGAAGCCGAGAATCGATCCCACGATCTCCGAGTTTTCCACTAAAATGCTTGTCCAATGAGCTACCTACCACTGTTGAAACTTTACTGCGCTTTATTGTACATAAACTCATCTGTTCCGTAAATTCCAGCAATTAATGATTAATCACCTTATCATTATATTGCCTTAATCCATCTTCCTCCACACATAAGCTCGGACCAACCTCTCTCTAAACATCCCAGAAACATTTCCTCCTCCTTCTCTCTTCATTTCTCAACCCCAAATCATCAACCCATCTTCAACCATAACTAATCACTTTCTCATCCAAGATTAAGTCAAGATTAGCATCAAAGCTCCAAGGATTGTCATATATCACAAGTTTGATCTTCCTTATCTCATTAAATCTTGTACTTTAATCATGGATTCATCTATTTCTATGTTTCCCAACATGTATAGCTAAATAAATTTGGGGCTAGAAATTGGTTAATTAATTGTTCTTATAATGTTTTAATTTGTATTGATTTTAATTGTTAAGTTTGTTCTATTTAGATTGTTGTGTCCAGAAAATTAATTATGTTATGTTTATGATATATATTATGAGTACTCAATCATAAACATATTGTTTGTTAAATACACAAATGAACACTTTCTGAACACACCGTTAAACTTCTTTTACCTTGTCCCAGATTGAAGTTTTACGGGAGAATTTAATTATTTAATTATATTATTTACACCACGGGGTTGGGTAAATAATATAGTTAATAATTAAGGTTGTCGTTGCACTTAAAAAACTAGTCTCGTTTTGGCCATCACTGGGAAATGTTGACTAGTTACTTATTTTAGGTGACTTGTGTTGGGTCCTAAAATATTTATCTACAACTTCTCACAATCTATCTAAGAATAAAATTAGCAATTATGTCTTACAAATGAGCATTGAACAATTAGTTGCCAATTTCTACCCCTACTTGCTATTGGTTGAACTTTGTGTTGATAAAAATATCCTCTCAATCACTTTTATTTAATTACTTTTCCAAGCAAACAAAAATCAAAAGAAACACACTCCCAACTTTAATCCTTAGTTTGTGCTTAATTATTTTATTTCCCGCTTCTCTGTGGTTCGACACCCTACTTCCTTGGGTAAAAAATAATAGTTGTGTGCCCATTATATGCTACACGCCAAGCTACGAAAGGAGATCGAGGCATTTGGCTTGGAGATGGTAGTGCAGGGACGTTTGTCGGCGATTATGGCAACACCAACAATTTTTGAGGATATGGAGAGCAAGCAAGAAGAAGATCCTGATCTAGTAGAAATCAAGAAAGGGATTCATGAAGGTAAATCCTCTGATTTTCAGGTTGATGATAAAGGCGTACTTAAATTCCGAGGATGATTGTGCATTCGAAACGTCGAAGAATTTAAGAAGAAGATTATGAAGGAGGCTCACGGAACACCTTTTGCAATGCACCCGGGTGTAACCAAGATGTACAGAGACATCAAATAGAGCTTTTGGTGGAAAGGAATGAAGAAAGATGTGGCAAAGTTCGTACAGTCATGTTTGACCTGTCAGCAAATAAAGGTAGAACACCAGAGGCCAGGAGGAGAATTATAGCCTATTGAGATTCCAGAGTGGAAATGGGAAGATATCTCAATGGATTTCATTGTGGGATTACCAAAGATCACATGTGGATTTGATGGCATTTGGGTAATTGTAGACCCATTAACCAAGTCGGCCCATTTTATCCCCATCGCAGTGACGATGAATGTGGAGAAATTGGCTTGATTGTATGTGCGTGAGATAGTCCGATTGCACGGAGTGCCTAAAACTATAATTTCCGATAGAGACTCCAAATTCACATCACATTTATGGGAGTGTGTGCAATGGTCATTGGGAACCAAATTGAAATACAACACAACCTTTCACCCACAGACAGATGGGCAGACCGAGAGGGTCAATCGAGTCCTTGAGGACATGATATGAAAGTTGGGTGAAGTATTTAAGCCTCGCAGAATTCGAGTACAACAATAGTTACCAAGATACTATCGGCAAGGCCCCTTACGAAGCGTTGTACGGAAGAAGGTGCAGGTCCCCTATCACGTGGTTTGAAAATGAGGAAAAGAGAGTAATGGAGGAACAACTCGAGGGTAGAACTGAGATAATCGAGGAGACCTCTGAGGCCATCAAAACCATCCAACAACGCATTGAGGCAGCTCAATGTCAACAGAGGAGTTATGCTGATGCCAAGAGACGACCCCTTGAGTTCCAAGAAGGGGAACATGTATTCGTGAAAGTCACTGCGATGAAGGGAGTGATGCGGTTTGGTAACAAGGGTAAGCTCATCCCGCGATTTGTGGGACCATTTGAAATTACCAAAAGGGTGGGTAAGGTTGCTTATGAGTTGGCACTACCTGAAGAAATGACAGGTATACATAATGTGTTCCACATTTCGATGCTCAAAAGATATTTTGAAAACCCAGAACATATTCTTGTACCCCCGCAAGTACAATATCAACCAAATATGACCTATGAAGAAAAACCGGTGAAAATACTTGACCGTGAGGTTAAAAGACTCAGAAATAAGGAGATAACGTTAGTAAAGGTACTATGGAAGATTCACAAAACTGAGGAAGCAACATGGGAACCCGAGGAAGCCATGAGGAAGCGCTACCCTGAGTTATTCTAAGTTTCAGGGATGAAACTTTTATAAGGTGGGAGGGATTGTAAAGCCCGTACTTTTTATCTACTTCTTATGTGCTACCCATTTTCATTATGAACTTTATGAAAATGATATTTGAACTCACATGCGTGTATTATGTTTGAATGTGGCAGACGGCGGTATCCGATGAGCAACGAAATTACACTGTAATAATCATTTGTAATTTGAATGTAATGGTATATCAAGTTATTTGTCATGTTAGATAGTATTTGGGTGTTTAAAATATATTTTAAAAGGTCATAGGGGGTCTAGGATGGGATCGGCAACAATCAGGGTCGGTTTAGGGCGAAAAAGGGCGTTTTCGGCAACCGGGGGTGCCGGACCGGCGCCAGTTGGGGCCAAAACGGCGCCGGTTCAAAACAGAAACTTTGGCAGCTCGGTTGGCAAGGCAACCGGCGCCGGTCAGGGGGAAACCGGCGCCGGTTTGGGCGGTTTTCTGAGTCGGTCAAAAATCTATTTTATCGGAAAAAGCCCCTCTCAGCTCCAAATTCGATCCCTACTCACCTCTCTCTACAAATCAATCCCAGACCTTTTCCAAAGTGATTGAAGCTCAAATTTAACATAATCCTTCATCAAAGATCATCGCTTGGTAAGATTTTGCATTTTAATTGAAGAATTCTTCTATATTTCTATCTATAGTTATTGGTTGAGGATTTTGCTAGGGTTGGTTGATTTAAGGTTGATTCTAGGGAAATTAACTTATTTTCTTAATATTAAGGTTGTTATGGAGTTATTATTCATCCTTGATTAAAAGACTCTTGTGAAGCTTTGAGTATTTAACTACCTCAAATGTTTTGCGAAATTCAATAAAAGAACTTGGATGATTTCTTGATGTTAGGGGCTGATTCTAAATAGATACATGGAGTCCTGAATATTATGATAGTTAGTTAAGATTGTTGATTTTTTATTATGAATGTAATTCAGTATTGGTTACTTTGCTAATAGTTAGTTAATTCAGTTTAGTTAGATATGGGAAATTCATGATTTTTATCATGATTAAGGGCTGATTGTGTAGAATTTCCCTCATCCCTAAATCTTAGGGTTTTGTTAAAAGCATGAAAGTATGTTGATCAAATGTAATATATATATAATTGCTCATCGAAGAACCGTTGCCCGTGGACGCTTTATACGCACGATCAAGGGTAAAAACTCCACGTGAATCAGTTAAGTCACCACCACCTATACATGATAGTTCTAAATAAAGTATGGAAGTCTAGCTAATGATGAATTGATATACTTGCTTGAATACTTGAAATTGTATGGCATGCGATTATGTGAACTCCAAAGTTGTATGTGTCTATGGACAAATGGTCTTAATTGTGGAGCCATTTATTTTTGTGATGTAAAGTGTTTAGAATATATGTTTAAGGTTGTGCTCATGTAGAAAGGAAATGAAAAGAAAGTTATGATGGTAATGAAAACTATTGAATGATTAAATGTAAGATATTCATGTTCTATGTTTGATTTTGGTTTGGGTTCATATAGAACCAACGATGAAATGAAGATATGAGGATAGTGATATACAAGGAATGGTAAGTAATGTTTTAAGGTAGTCGTGCCCCCAAGTAACTACCTGAGCTGAGCATAGCAGGACAGCCTTCCGCGGGGAGTCCCGGGGTTACTTCTGATGGGCTGCGGGCTAGCTACCCGAGGTCATCGGCGAGGGGCCAGAACACGAGCTACGGGCCCATAAAGTTAAGGAACAAGATGAGAAGAAAGAATGATGAACAAGGAAACCTCTTGGGGTTTGATATGTGAACGCTTATGTGTGTTATGGCGCATTTCATGTGTGATTATGATATATGTGTGGTGTATTAAGCATGAGTATCTATTTATGATTAGCTGAGATTCCGTAAATGTTTTTAGTGGATGAAATGGTGACTTACTGAGCATTATTGCTTACGAGAATTCTATTCTCTTATGTTCTCATGTATAGGTAATAAACGAAGTATGGAAGTCTGCGAGAATGTATGGAGTCGGTGACAAGGTTTTGGATGGGTTAACGGAGAAGATCTGGCTATGTACTATGTTTTACTTTTAGTACTTTGGTATTTCTACGGATTGTTAAATGCTTTTGAAACCCTGATCAGGTGTAATAGTTTTAAAGACGTTTTTTATACCTTTTATTATGGTTATAAGGTTGGATTATGAGTATAAGTTTTAAAGTTTCATGAAGAGACTTTGTATCTTTATTTTCGCTTGGTTTATCGAGTCTCTTTTATGTTTGAGTATGGTAATGACCATGTTGGAGACGGTCGTTACAAGGATGGAAAGCACCAAGCTGACGATGGGAAAAAGAAGAATCCAGAAAAGGAGATCCATGACCAAGATAAGGGTAATGGGTCCAAGAGAAAGAAGAAGGGCTGAGGAAAGAGCAAGTCAGGTGCCCTCGATGGGCCTCTGTCCAGTTAGTCACAATTTTCTCCTTTAACACATCCAATTAGCACAATCCTTGATTATGAGGCCAAAGAGGGATTGGTAACATTGCCTGAAAATTGCAATGTTATTAGCAGCCAGGCTACTCGAGGGAAGTAATGCAGGCTCCACAAAAGCGATACCCATGAAACTAATGATTGTTATGTCTTTGAGAAGTACGTGGAAAGGCTCATTCGCGAAGCACAACTGGATCAATTCGTGAAAAAGAGCCGGCAAGGACAGCCCCTTCAAAAGAGGAACACCAAGATCAAGGACAAGTTTCAACCTCAAAAAAGAGGGAGGTTGGAGCCCAGTTCGAGGATGACGAGGAAGGGGAAGATTCCCGCCGGCAGAAGTGCATGTCAACTAGATCTATGGTGGACCAATGGGAGGAGACACTGCAGGGGAAAGGAAGAAGTGGAGTCGTCAGCTGTTCATGTGTGAGATCAACCGTCTTCCTGCCGACAAGAAGTAGAAGCGGGAATCTATCATCTTCACTGATGACGACGTCCCACCTGTTCCTTCCCCACACAGAGACGCTCTGGCGGTAAAGATGGATGTTATGGATGCAATAGTCCACAAGGTTCTTATAGACAACGATAGTTCAATGAACGTAATGTACCTGAACACGTATCAGGAGATCGGCCTCCAGAGGGAAGATCTGAAGCCGGTAAATACTCTTCAGTCAGGTTTCACGGGGGATCTGATAGAGCCGGATGGAGCAATTACCCTCAAGGTTCAGCTCGGATCAGAGCCATGTGTGCAGATGGTGGAAGCGGATTTTGTTGTAGTTTGTTTACCAAACGTCCACAAATCATTCTGGGTCAACCTCTATTGGAGGACCAAGGGGCCATCATCTCCCATGCCCATATATGCATGAAATTTTATACGCTGGCCGGGATAGGTACGGGAAGGGATCATGCAGAAGTCGGTCTACTATACAAGAAAGGTTCTTCACGTCTCCCAACTCATATACCCGGCCTTGGAGAAGACCGCCCTGGCAGTATATGTAGCGGCCAAGAAACATGCTCATTATTTCCAAGCTTATCCTATTAAGGTCTCGTCAGACCTAGGGGTAGGTACTCTGTTCATGATGGCCAAAACTGCACGGGTAGCAAAATGGTCTTTGCTAATCAGCCAGTACCAAGCAAGTTTCCAACCTAGAACATCAATCAAAGGCCAGGCTTTGGCGGATTTTGTTGTGGAATGCGCAGCATAAGATGTAGCTGAGGAAAGACGACGTGATGAAGAAGATTGGTGGACTCTGATGACTAATGGTTCATCATCAGGGTCCAAAGGTTGTGGAGGAGGGGTGGTCCTCATCACCCCTGAAGGCTTCAAAACGTATTATTTCCTCAGGTACTTGTTCCGCCTATCAAACAACAAAGCAGAGTATGAGGCCGTGCTTTCCGGCCTCAGGATAGCGAGTCACTTCAAGGTACATAAGATAAGGGTCAAAAGCGACTCTAAGCTGGTAATCAAATAGCTGAGGGGGGAATATGAAGCAAAAGAAGCATGAATGAAGAGGTACACCAATGCAATTCTGGAGCTCATCAAACATTTCGATGAATCTGATTTGGTATGTGTTCCACAAGCCCAAATGAGGAAGCATATATCTTGTCAAATTTGATAACAGATGCGCCTGAATACCTCACTTGCATAGCTCGGATAGAGGAGTTAAGCAAGTGAAATATCAAACTAACTAAAGATCAAGAGGTTTTGCCCGTTAGGCCTATTCCAAGATGCTGGATTGACGATCTAATAGAGTACAAGGAAGGTGAAACACTACCATCAGAAGAAAAGGCAAGAATAATCAGGAGACAAGCTCCAAGATACGTGATACAGGATGGGATGCTTTACAAACGAAGCTGCAATGGTGTGCTTTTAAAATGCCTAAGGCCAGAACAAGCCCTTCAAAGGGTAAAAGAGTTACACACTGGGATTTTCTCTTCACACCAAGGTGCATTTACTTTAAGCACAAAGGCTATCTTGCAAGCACATTTCTGGCCAATCATTGTGAAGGACTGCGCCAGCTTCGCACGACAATGTGAGGTCTGCCAGAAGTTCCAAATAAGTCCTGGGAGGCCTGTCACCCTCTATACCTCTATGAGCACTGTGATCCCCTTCTCGATGGGGGGAATCGATCTCGTGGGACCCCTTTCGCAGGTCTCAGGAGATCGGAAGTTCATTATAGTTGCGATTGATTACTTTACCAAGTGGGTTGAGGCCAAACGAATGACCAATATCACCGTCGAGCAATGTAAAAGATTTGTGTGGCGGAATATATTCTGTCGGTTTGGAGTTCCTACGCAAATCATAACGGATATTGGAAAACAGTTTGACTCCGAGCCCTTTAAAGATTTTTGTGGGTAGTGGGGAGTTGAGGCCAACAGAGCGTTTGTTGCTTATCTCCAATGCAGCGGGCGGGTGGAAAATGCAAATAGGACAATCGTTAATGGCCTCAAGAAGAAGCTAGAGTCCATGGGAACAACCTGGGTGGATGAACTAAACAAGACACTCTAAGCATATCAGACAACCCCACGAAAAGCCACTGTGAGACCCCTTTCGCTTTAACTTATGCTTTTGAAGTTCGAGCATCGTTCGAAGCAATAGTGCCAAGCAGGAGGGTAGAGGACTACGACCCTGAGAATAATGAGGAAATGCTAAGAGCCGAGGTCCACCTAATTGAAGAAAGAAGGGATCGAGCCTTCATCAGGGCTGAAAACTATAGGCGACAGGTGAAAGAATATCATGATGCCAAGGTCAGATCAAGACAGTTTGACATTGGGTATTTAATCATAAGAAGATCTGCTAGCAAGCCTCTAGAAGGAGGAAATTTTGCCAAGAATTGGGAAGGGCCCTACAAAATCAAGAGGATAGTTAGGCCCGGGACTTACAAATTATATACTCTTAATGGGAAGCTGGTAGACAGGGCTTGGAACAAGTTTCAATAAGTTTTCTTTTAGTTCACAAATATCCTTTACACTTGAATGAACTTGTGAAGGTTTCTTAACCAACCAGGCATAAAAAAAACAAAAACAAAAAAAGGAAAGGTCATGCCTAACTGTTACTCGCAAAAAAAAAACGTATAATTCCAGACTCATCAAATTCTAGAAGCTCAACTTAATCTTACTAAAGATGAGAGCGAGAATAAACAACCTTTCTCAAGTTTAAACAACCTTTATAAACAAAATTTGATTTCCCTAAACGGGAAAAGACAACATTATTCAAGGTTAAGATTGATTTTACAAGGCTAAAGCTGAACTAATGGAATGAACTTTGCACCGAAGAAGCTCACAAAAGCTTCGCCAATTAAGAGGCTCATCATAAGGTTAGAATAACCTCGATGAAAATCCCACCTCATTTGGTTCAATCATTAAGAGCCTGAGGGTTAGAAAATTGGTAAGTCTTTCTTAAAACAAAAGATACGACCTTGACTGCAAATTCAAGGCACAAAACAAGTAAGGATATTGTGACTGAACAGGCTAGGCAGCCTAAAAACAACAAAGCGGATAAGGAGGCCTGGAGGGCATCCCAGAACCTGGGATGCAAAAGACTCAAATAAAAGCGAAATCAGAGGTAAACTCCACAAGAGGCTAAAACAACCAGAGGGAAGCAAACCAATCTGGAGTTAGGCTGGAAGGCCTCAGAGATTTTGAAAAAGGTTGAAAATAGACAAAGCAACCAACACAAGCAGATAATAAGCGGTGATGGGATATATGCAAGCAAAGGAAATGTAATGATGTCTCACTACAAGCCACCCCATGGTAGAAAACAATAGGCATGCAGGTCTGGAAAAGATGTTTGTTATGTTTTCGAAGATGTCCAGGGATAAAATTAATTACCAGTAGGAGAAGGAGGAGCTTCCGAGGAAGGGCCGTCCTAGGGGGCTTCGGGATTGGCCATCAACTCAGGCAGACCCCAAGATGGAGCAGTGAAGGAGGGGTCTCTTCTCAACAAGGCTTTGTAGATTGACTTCTCCATATCAAATTTGCCCAGCTGGAAGCACAGTGCCCCCTCCTCCTCCAGCTTTGGCTCCCCCTCAAGGTTTGACACCCATTCCAGGGCTATCTCAGCCCGGAGATCCGCTATTGATCGGGCTAAACTTGAGAGTGTACAAGTGCCGATATAGTAATAAATTCTGGTAAGATATCGGGTCGAATCCACAAGGAAACGTTGTTTAATTCAAGTCCGAGAGCAGATAACTTTAAATGAAGAAATGAGTAAAGTGTAGGGATTTTGATTTGTGTTTTATATTTTTGGTTTTTCACTTTTTGTTCAAGAAGATAATTGTTAACTAATTTGTGAGTTTAAGATGAATAATAACAACAACTAAGGCTTCGGGAATCACTTAAATGCTTTAATAGGGTTGAATATTAGTTCTTTGCCAATAATTATGAATACAATGTCGCTAATATATTCTCAACTCCGGTAAAGGCAGCGAGAGCGTGGTTTTTGTTACGTGTAAGTCCCGTTACGGCTTACATTCATCTACCGAAAACCCCGTTGAATATCAAAACATCACACCCGTATCATATAAGACCGGATATATTTCTATTATCGATACCATATATGTTTATCCTTTAATGTTCATAGTTTATACTTCAACATTAATTGCAAGTATAAACTAAATTTAACATACTTCTATGTTGTACACCATAGTCATAAACAATCAATATATAAAGGATAAATCACAATTTATTGGTTTAGAACTTTTATCAAACACCTAGTGGGCATATAAGTTCATCCCTAGCATTAGCTAAGAATTTAGCTTCTTGAGCTCATACTAATTACAAAAGTGTAACTAAGAACAAGGAAATATAATAACATACAAGAAAAATTACCTAGAACCAATTGTAGAGGAGAAGAAAAAGGCTTCTTCTGAAGAACTTGAAGAACAATAGCAAGAATAAAATATAAAAAACTAGGAATTAATCTATGGAATGGAATGTCTTTGTTTGATGAAATAAGGGATTTATATAGGCTAAAGAATGACATCTTTTAGTCTATTCGATCCCAACAATCAGGTATGGAGGCAATATTTGATCAACAATGAGGAAGATGAGGTTTTCCTATCAAGAATAAGCTTGCACGTTGCTGTGTTTTAGCAGGATCAGGCTTAACCGGCGCCGGTTTCAGGCTTAACCGGTGCCGGTTCTTCTTTCAATGCAGGTAAAATTTGGAATTTTGAGATAACCGGCGCCGGTTATAGGGGTAACCCGGCGCCGGTTAAGCTACTGGTTTGTGTATATGTGCAAAAATCATCAGACCGGCGCCAGTTTTTTATTTGGATTTTGGGGATGTTCCGCTACGAATTTGGACATGACACCTTCACCAAAGTTGTAGATAATGAAGTCATCTATCCACCAGAACTTGAATAACGTGATCATATTCATCCAATCAAAAGATATGGATAAAACACTGAGAGGTATGCATCCTGAAATCGCATCAGCAACATCTGACTTTATTGGTTGATTGAGTATTGATCCTTTCATATTCGGGCCATGACGTCTTCATAACATTTGTACCTTATTGAGTTAACATTCACATGAAATTCTAATCAAGTTATTTCGAGTTCTATAAAATAAGTTATACTTGAATTATGGTCAGAACGTCATCCTCTTGGTCCAAAAAGCTCTTCATCGCAATGTATTATGCTCTAGCTCTCATTCTGAAGGTGTTTGCCCGATTTCTCTTCCTTTCTTCAACAAATACTTATAAATACTTATGTTAAACACAAGTAAATATAACAGCTATCAGCTATCACCTGCTCCACCTCTTGTCGGAAGGCCTCACTATATCGGAAGACCTAGACAACAACATGGCCAACCTCTTACACTTTCTTCTTAAGCTCCTCCTCCTTGGATCTCCATGCCTCCTCAATAGCCCGGTGGGCAATAGCAGCAGCATCCAGCTTCTTCCGCAGCTCCCCAACCTCTCTCTGTTGGGGATTTTCCTTTGTCACGTGCTCCTAGCAGTCTAGTTGTGGCCGACAGATACCCATCATTCTTGGAAGTTGCTTCTCGCTTCATCTCCGGCAATCGACAGAAGCATGGAGACCCCTGGGCATCATCTTCTATCCTTCTTTCATGGCAGCACCTTGACTTTTCTTCTTTGATATTTGCTGGAGTATTACCGCAAGTCCACAGCTCTAATACTGCCAACACAAAGATACACCTGCAAAGAAAGCTAACAAAAGAATCAACGGCTCGAGAAGCGTAAACGCTGTCCTCTGAAAGTATTTCTGGTGAACGGAAATCTTCCCCCAGGATATAATGAGCCCTTCGACTTGAAGTCGGAACCAGAACTATATGGGAAATAATTATAATAATCCAGCACAATCTTAAGAAAGAAGACATTTTCAATGGAGTTGTTTTTCCTTTCTATCTCTCGGAGAAGACAGAGTGTGCATGTGTATATTTTATAATAGATTATTGCTCCATTAAAAAAGAAGAATATGGTTGTTGGTGATCCTAATATATAGGAGCAAATAATGGTGAGCCATGTAACGTGCAAATGCCAACCAAGTGGAAAACATCCGTTCAAGAATTTACATTGGCTCCACCCAATTAATTAAAATTTTAATTAGCCTTTCGGTTACTTAAGAGTCAAACATTTGTTCAAATTATTTTGTTTGTTTGAAATAACAAAATTTCCAACATATTTTAAATAAACATTTTACAATTTTGAAAATACTTAAGAAAATATGCTGGATTAAAGAAATGAGACTTTAAGTTTGGTGTCCGTAGACTATGAACCAAACCGAGACGATTAAGTCTTTATAAACCGAGCTTTTGGTGAAACATATAGTTTCTATGAACCAAGAAGCTACTATGGTAAATCAGGGTCTTAATGGTCATGTCTCACCCCGCACAACTCCTCGCGTTAACTGCGAGTTTTAAAACTGCGAGTTTTAAAAATGCGAGTTTTAAAACTGCGAGTTTGAAAACTGCGAGTTTCAAAACTGCGAGTTTCAACACTGCGAGTTTCAAAACTGCGACTTTCAAAACTGCGAGTTTCAAAACTGCGAGTTTCCAAACTGCGAGTTTCAAAACTTCGAGTTTCAAAACTGCGAGTTTCAAAACTTCGAGTTTCAAAACTGCGAGTTTCAAAACTGCGAGTTTCAAAACTGCGAGTTTCAAAACTGCGAGTTTTAAAACTTCGAGTTTTAAAACTTCGAGTTTTAAAACTCCGAGTTTTCGAGTTTTAAAACTGCAAGTTTTAAAATTTCGAGGTTTGAAATTGCGAGTTTTAGAATTTCGAGTTTTAGGAACTCGATGTTTAGGATTTCGACATTCTGAAAATTTCAGAATTTTTGGAATTTCTCGATGTTTTGAATCTTTCAAAGTTTGCAGTTTCTTGAAACTCAGAATTTTTCAAACTTGACATTCTTCGCAGTTCATCGAAGCTTTACATTATAGGATTTCTGAATTAATCTCTGTTTATCAAAGTTTTTAGAAGTTTTCGATGTTCTGATGTTTTTCAAACAACAAGTTTTCAATTTTCTGAGGTTTTCGAAACTCCAAAGTTTTCGATGTTCCAAACTTTTTGATATTCTGAAGATTTCGATTTTCTGAGGTTTGTTTTGCAGGTGGATTTTGCCAGTACTCTTCAAGGCAAACTCGAAATTAAAATCTCGAGATTTAAACCTCGAGATTAGGATTTCGAGTGTTTGCCTTAGAATTTTGTTTAATTTCACCTGCTCTCGAAATTCAACATCGAGAACCTGAACCTCGAATAATTTCCTCAAAAACTCAAAATTCGAGATTTTCTGCGACACCGCACAGTTTTGGTCATAACTTTTGACTCGGTGATCCGATTTTAGCAAACTCTTTTTTGTTGGAAAGCTAACGAAAAGATCTACATTTGGGGATATGCCATATAACCCTTTCTCACTCGCCATAACTCGAAGTCCTTGAGGGTCAAAACGTTAGTTTTCTGACAAACTTTGTAAATCACCAATGTCCAGGTCAAAACTTAGGCAAATCTGATCAAATTCTTTCAAAGTCAAACCTAAGGTCTAAGCTCCACTGTAGAGGTCCGAAAATCGTAGATAATTCAATCAACCTCGCATCAACGGTCATCTTACAACAATCAACAATCAACTGCTGAAGCCTCCCCTAACTCATCAACATTGTGTGATCCTCAAACATGCTGAAATTCCAAATGATGAGCTTAGGGAAACTGTCATGTGTGGTACCTGTTCAGATTGCTCCACATGCATGACGGATATGACGAGCTGTGAGCAATCAATCATTGCACATTCTGAGGGGGAGTTTCAGTTTTCTCCTCCTGGCGCCTTACACCGACAAAGCAAGGAATCTCTCAACGGATGCAACATTCTAGTGGGAGTGTTCAATGTTATCCTCCCCGGTGCCTAACAATGACAAAGCATACTGAGTGCTCCAGTTGAGGGGGAGTACAGAGAGAAAATCAATGAGAGAACATGTTCATATGGCTTAGTAACCCCAACTAAGCCTACCCAAGGGACAAAGCCGAGAGTAAGTGAGTGAGTGAGTGAGTGAGTAATCATTATGAGAGTTAGGAAGCAGAAGGCTCAAGTGAGAAGGAAAACAATAATCAATGATGAGTCTGCTACCTCAACTACCTTCTATGAATTGAACATTTACTCCTAGCCACTCAAATACTCTGGACAATTCCCAAATAGGTTCAGGACTGATTTAATCAGATCCCGGGTAGAAGTCACTGCATCTTGTCCAACAGTGCATGTTTAACCCTACCCAAGACCACTCACTTGTCTCCCAACAGGCAGGCGTTTAATCATATTTCACGGGGAACCGCATCTCTCATTACTGTCTCCTTCCGAGGCAAGTGATACTGACTACAATGGCCTTAGCCCCATGTCACTGAATTTTCATTGATCACGTCGTGTCTAGTTACTCACTCCCAAATGTTTTGAAATTTTCTAGGACACAGACGCACTTTTAGAGTCAGTTGCAGGTTTTCATGACCTGCGAGAACTTCCATAGGGCTTATCTTTTACAGATGTAGACCAATAATTGGAAGGAAGTCCTGCAGTTGCAACATAAGAATCACCAACATTTTCAGGCCATTGCTTTAGAGTTTATCTCTATAGTGATGAAAACGGGCGTGTTCATGACCCCGGGGGGCTACGTTATCTTCTTTACTTTCTGCTTGTTTTTCCTGTTTTATTTCCGCAGAATAAAAGAATAAAGGCATGACGCCCCGAGTTATTGGATCGTCATGAGGGGGAGAGTGGTCCACATGCTGTTAACTGTCAAAAAAAATCATTCTGGGACACTTCTCTCCTCCAACACTCTCTCTACTATCTCCGCAACTCAAATGGTCAGCTACGCTCACAAGTCAACCATCATTATATTCCGTTGTGCCACCGACAAGTTCTCCTCAAATGTATTCATTCCAAATAGTCAAAAAGACTACATTGTGGAGGAGACAGAGGTCAAATACTCATGTACTGAAGATGAATCCCGTGCGCGCCCCCTATTCTTCAAAGAACATTCATTCTAGAGGCGTCACCGGACTTCATCCAAGCTGATCAAGAGTAACTTCTGGAAGACAAGGATTACAAGAAAAAGATTTCTCAAACCCCGACATCAAAGATCAAACTGCCAAGAAAACATCAAAGGGGAGATTGCGAGGATTTCTTCATAAAGCCTTCTCAAGAAGTCAAGTTCAAAGACAAAGGAAGCTGAATAACAACAAAGACAAAGATATCTGTGCTGCAATGCTGATTCAACATGATTGAACACCGGCCAAGGGGGAGATTGTTAGGAATATTTTATGGTGTCCAATCTAATTAAATATCTTTGTATTTGTGTAGTTATTAATTAAACGTGTAATACGGGCCACAAATGTGTATCAGCCCGTTAGCTTCCTTGTAACCCGTAAGTTAGCCAACTTCTCCTATAAAAGGAGGCTAACTTACGGGAACCCTAACGTTCGAGGCTTTAGAGAATAGAGGCGCAGAGATAGAGAGATCAGGGTTTGCCGCTGCTCTCCTTCTCCAGGGAGAGCAGCGGCCAGTTTACACGGTATACCAAAGGTGTTGTTAATCTTGATATCTTTCTATCTGCTTCTTTATACATGTTATGATTGTTCGATTGTTAAGTTTTGGGACTATCATTGGACAGGGGGCATACCGATTGGAATCAATAGATGGTAGACTGGTTCCTAGAAGTTGGAATGCGGTACACCTTAAACTTTTCCATTTTTAATTATGTTATGTCTTATTTATCATCCCAGACGACTTACTGACTTAACCATCGGAGGGCTGTTGGCCCAAAGCTAACGGCCAGCCTTGACATTTTATGATAAATGCAGGACTATTCTAAGCCATAACATCACACAGATATTTAGGCGGTCTACAAGGGGTATAAAACATCATTCATACTCACATCAAACAAACATATTTCTTAAACATCAAAATGGAAAGGGTTAGGCTGCCCATGAAATTATCATGGATCACAATCCTAATAGAGCCCATCCAATACGTTTTGGCCAAAACCTGCAAACATATATGACAACGCACGTGCAACCAAAAAATACAGAGCTACACAACAGAAGCACATGCTCCAACATAAGGAGAGTACAAACGACAAACGTAATGCTATTTAAAGTTTTTGCAGGGTATGGACCAAGTTCACACAACCCATCTCGTCATCTTCAAACGATGGATGGTGTTCCCTTTGCCAGCTGACATATCGACATCAATATGAAAGATGTTGCAAACTTTTGTCATCTAGTCCAAACAGGCAATTTTGGAGGGGAGAAGATAACATGTCAGCTTTCAGTTTTCGTCGTTTTAGTTCAGGAGACAGATTCGATCGAAGATTATTCCAGAAAAAGAAGGGAACATTTCGTCAACCGAATTGATTAAAACGTCACGACAAGTCGTTGATGAGTCAATAGACGCAGAGAACCAAGAGGTGAAGGTATAGCTCTTTCAAAATTTCGACAAATTGCCGCTTAATGATCTGACCCATGCATCGTATGCGTCAACTTCTAGAAAGGGGAAAATTGTTAGAGCAAGAATCTGACGGTTTATGTTGCATTAAAGAGGGTTGACCGCAGAAGTTAATGATACATCCAAGAGGCTTAATGATGGATGTTGTAACGTTTTCTGTACATTATTAGGCTCTTTAATAGGATTAAGGAAGATATTAAATGTAATTGACCAACCTTTATGACAGATTTTGAATTCGTCAGTACGGCCGACCAACCCGTCAGTAATGTACAAAGCCATCATGAGAGCATTAATTACCTTTCCTGTAAGTAGGATATCCCTCATTGTAACCAAGCAGTTCATATTCGAATGACACACAAGTTTTCACTCTTATTCACTCACTTTTCATCTTCTTCATTGCTCTTGTTCGAAGCCCATTCTTCATATAATTTTATTTTTTAATTAGTTTTAACATATCAAAAAAAATGCTTAAACAACCATTAATGGAGGATGACCATGGTAACTCGTCTTGGAGAGACCGCCGCGGCAGTAGAGCGACCCCAGCGAGCAAGCCCGGCAGACCCCGATGGCAGATCGACCAGGAACGAGGGCGGGGATGGATTGGCGGCGTGCATTGAGACCTGGGGCGGCGACGTCCTGGACGGTCCTCACGCGAAACTCGGATCTGGAGAAACGAGCTTCGAGCCTCGCCTGTGAGCACTGCTGTGTGACGGGGGTGGAGCTGCTTGCTATGTAACAATGTGGCCGAAGAAGGATGAGATTCTTCTCCCTTCCCGGATCTGGGATTTTCCCATCTAAATCTGTAAACATCCGTCCAATCTTAGTTTTTGAGAAATCGTTCCTCAACATCGCTGAAATTTGACATGATTTTTGTATAATTTTGGAATACATTTCACTTTTTTTGTGCTCCAATTTCTTCGAGTTTCTACCGAAAAAATGAGAGATGGCTCTCAATGAAAGCACCAATATTGGTAGAAAATATCCCGGGTAGAGAAACTGACAGCAATTCAGTATAGTAAAAATAGCGTAGCAGAATACAAGGGCTTGGTGGCCTATTTATAGACGTATACAATATGCCCACTAATTAAGTGCTACATGGGCTTGGCCCGATTTATCAACTAATACTGACGCTAATGGGCCAGCCAGCCCAATAAGTAATTAAATAATCATGGACCAATATGCGCTAGCCGGACTGTGATTTGAGCTTGGTCGGGCCAAAGCTCGGGTGTAATGGGCCGATAGTCTTGGACCTGGCTCATTATCCCAACACCCGGAATCATTCACTATTCCCATCGTCATTAATTAGAAAGAACCAATTAGTTTAATTTCTTTATTCGCAATTTAATTTTCCCAATCAATCAAATCTCGCACATCGCATTTATTTTATTTCTTTTTAATCGCTGGATTTATTTAATTCTTAATTCCCTTTTACCGTCCATGTGGAGACGATACTTGTACTTACACCCTATACTTGTATATATTTTAATTGCGAGAAAACTCACATCAGTTTTTGCCGTCGTTGCCGGGGACGGTGTCGGTTTTAAGGGTTAATTAATTTCAGCGTTTTTTTTGTTTTTCCTTTTTAGGTTTTTTTTCGTAGGATTTTTTGTGTGCTAACCTTTCAGGTAATTTTTAAAGAAGGATGAGATGAACCCATTCAGCTCGATTCATGGAGGAACACCTCACCCTCTACTCTCCATGGAATTTTCACCATGTACACCATATCCCTATTACACTCCTCACCAATATCACCCTTCCCCACCACAAAATTTTCAATCTTCTTATTCTTACCCTCCTCCAAATACGCAACATTCCCAAACTCATTTCCCTCATTATTATCCTTATTCACAATATCCTAGGGCAAGACCAGGCTCCATTCTTGAATATCTTATTCAGACTAAAACTCATAAGGAATTGACTGATTACTTTCCTAAGAATAGCATTTGTTCCTTCTGTGGAGGAGGTCACCATTTATGCCTTTTCCCCATTCCTCCATATGACCATCCTTACCAGGCAATTACATACCCCACTTATTCCTCCCCACACCTTATGAGCACAAATGTTCCAGTCATTCCTACATCCTTGCCGAGTAATGAGCTACATAATCAACAAGAGGAGACAGATTTAAAGAGACTTTCTGACTTGGAAGAAATGCTCATTCAGTTCATGCAGACCACATCAATCAGAATACAGGATCTAAGTAACATGATGAGTCAGGCGGCAGAAGCCCTATATGAGGAGACCGAGATATCCCATCCTAGCGACACTGAAAACAATCTGAGTGAACACGTCGAGGATGTCACGCGTATAGATGAGAAGCACCTTGAGGGAGATGATTATAATAAATAAGTGTTTCTCCCCGTGAAAGAAAAACTGTCATGTACATATTCAGATGTTCACTCGTGCATTCTCTCATATCTGAATTTGTTTGAATCACCGTTGAAGGATGATGCTCCTTTTATCAATGACGACCACATCATCCAAGAAGACATTGATAAGAACGGTGTTAACGAGAGTTGGGATGCTCACATGGGGAGTGATACAGAGTCCAGAGGGGATGTTGTGAATTTTCACAATATTTATGAGGAAGAAAAAGACCTTTCTATGCTGTAGTTCGAGTACGATGTTGCTCCATATCTTTGCTTTGAAACATCTTTTGAGCTTCCATTGATGCCTGGAGTAATCAAAGTGTTGACCCATGTTTTATGTCCACTCAAGGAGGATGCGAAGTTGATCCTTCACTTATGTGCTGATAAGATTTATGGAGACCATGTGATTCCTACGTGGTTTCAAGAGTTTAAGAATCTGCGCCACCTAAGGGCATTTGTTGAGGGAAAGATGGATAAGTTGATGATTAGGGGCCCATTGCAGTGTTTGCTATTTGAGATCATATGAGGTATCGTCGGGCACACGACGTTAAAAATAACGCTTCTTGGGAGG
Organism: Cuscuta europaea; assembly: GCA_945859875.1. Classification (NCBI taxonomy): domain Eukaryota; kingdom Viridiplantae; phylum Streptophyta; class Magnoliopsida; order Solanales; family Convolvulaceae; genus Cuscuta; species Cuscuta europaea. Next base: position 6,032,391 of record CAMAPE010000021.1, read on the forward strand.
AAACCCAAGTTTATTTCTGCACTTTCGTTTTAGTTTCTTTCTTTGTCTTTGTGTGTTTTTGTTTTTGTGTGCTTTGTTGTTGCAGCTCATAGTGTACTTTTCTGGATGATTGTGCCGAGGATTACTTGACTCAGTTTATCTCTGCACCAACCAACGCTACTAGGGAAGTTCTTTGACTCTTACTCGCATGTTTGTACTTCTTAACTTGAGTTAAGAACTGGGCACGCGTGACCCTTTCCTCTTTACCCCCTTGTGCATAGTGCATGTTTGGCCATCGAGGGCGATGTCAAAGTTTAAGTGTGGGGGGGAGTGAATTGGGCATTCGGACAGTAGTTGTGACATGGGATTACTAGAGTTAACATGCGCAGTTGTTAGTTGTATATTCATCGGAAAGTCATGTAAATTTTTTTTGAAAGTTTTTCTTTAAATTGTGTCTTTGTGAGCTGGCTAGCGTTTTGGCTATGCTTTTAGAACATCTTTGAAGTGTTTAGGCTTAAATTGCTTGCACTATAATCTAGTTGTTGAAAGGATGAAGACATTAGTCACCCGCTGAATTCATAAATCTTCCATTCCACCTGAATTAGTCCTCTAGGAGAAGCCGTTTTGAGCCTGTCCATTTTGTTCTCTACCCAATTAATTGAGCTTCATAGCAAAATGGCCTGTGTTTCCTTACCCATGAATAAGTCTGACGAATTCTTGGTGTTTATGGAACTAGGGGATTAATTTGCTAAGTTTAGGAATTTTTGTGGGAGCCATTTTTAGTACTGTTCCTCTGCCCCAAATGGGGTAAGAGCAGTCACTTTTTAGGAATTTGATATTTTCAAGGATTGCATTTTAGGCATGGATTCACCTGTTTAAATGAACTTTAAATGTTAATTTTCCTTGGTGAGGCCGAGATTAGAATGAGGTAATGTCTAGTGAAAAATCTGAAAATCGAAAAAAATTAAATATTAGCTAGACCTCTTACCTTGCGAAAAAGAGAATGGGAGCCCCCGGTCAAAAAGCGTTAGTGTTCGCACAATAAGATGAGACTTGAGTATCTTTCGAAAGAAATGGCGTTCTCGTGCCAACATGACAAGGAAAACGGAACTTAATTAATTGAACTTGAAGGCTATTGCAAAACTAGCATTAGTCCTTCGCGTACTTCAAGTATACGTCAAAGCACCGATGTGCAGCGACAATTTAGCTTATTTGTACACCATGTCTACTCTTTGCATAGGTTTAAGTGATAGTTCCTAGTTGGTGTCTTGCTGAGTTTTTTTATCCTAAGAATAGCCCCGAAATTCCTGAATGCATTGAGTATTTGTCAGGTTGTTCCAAACTCTCAAAGAAAAGGGATTGTTCATTCTCTTACCATTCACCACCACCTTCACAAGTCCTTCTGATCACTAGCTAGTTTATTAGTGTGTGCTGTCATAACTTTGAGGATGTTGTGAATAATTTTTTCAAATATGTTAGCTAGAGTACAAATATGTAGTTTAGGGAATAATTTTCTTGGTCTAGTCTATCTGTTATGTGAATATCCCTTTAACTACCTGTGCATGCTAATAGTTTTAATTTCGTGTGGTGATTATCGTAAGAACCGATGTTCAGTTTGCTTGAGGACAAACAAAAGCTTAAGTGCGGGGGAATATGATAAGTCCATATTTAGACACGCATTTGATGCATGTTTAGATCGACTTTTGATGGGTTCCCTAATTATTTTGTGTCACAAGTCTCAATTTTTGCTCAAGTCATAGTTACTGGGTGTTGGTTCGAGTTTTGTATTGTTTGGAGTCAAAATCAGGAATTTGAGACAAGCACCAGTGCTTGAGAAGCAATCAGGATGATTCGATATGCGCTTGAGAATGAATCGAGAGTTTTAGAGGTCACTGGAAGAGTTACGATGAAGGTTTGACGACAAAAGAGTTCTAGGAGTGGCTACGAGATTAAATGAAGACGAATAGAGCTTGAAAACGGAGTTCAGGATGACCTTCTGTCAATCGTTCAAGCATACGTTTTGTAGAAACATCCAAAGAACACGATTCAAGTTCCATATGAAATATAACTTCAAGGGATACAAATCATAAGAAGAGACCATTGCGAGAACCTTAGAGGAGTAAGGTGAAAACAGATGATAAAATCTAATGATCGCTGTTTGGATTTCAGAATGCGACATCCCACAATTTTATTCATATCTTTTGATTGGATGATTCAAATCCAGTTTGGCAAGTTGTGTTGGATAGAGGACTTCATTATCTACAACATGCATGAAGTAAAAATCATCAAATTCGGAAAGGAAACAACGCTGGAGCTAATGCCAGTCAGGCACAGCGTGCCTGCCCAGGAGGCACGCCGTGCCAGGACGCGAGACGTGCGTTTGCTCCGCAGGCACGGACGCCAGGCACGCCGTGCCTGACCCTGAATCTCCCAGTTCAGCTAAAAATTTCATCCGTTTTTTCCTATTTAAACAGCCAGTAAACCCGTGTTTTGAGGGGGAGCTTTGAGAGAGGCCTGGGTACGAAATTTCTTCTACTTTTCCATCTTGTTCTTCATTTCCCTTGAATTATTTGTAAGTTCCTACTTTTTTATTAATGACAATTAATTCTATTCTTCTCAATTCTATTGATTCTTCGATTATGAGTTGTGAGTAAGTTTTAATTAGGGATTTGAGATTGACGAAGGGGTGAATCATGATGTATGGCTAAACTCATGATGGATTAATTGCATGAATCTTGATTTAATTTGTGTTTGAATGATTTAATTGATATCTCTTGTAACCTAGAATGGCCACTAGGATTATAATTGCATGAAGAATAAATTAAGAGAGATCTAATTTATTCTAGGACACCTTCACACACACACTTAATCGTTCGCTAAGAGATTAGTAACAATTAAGGGGCCGTACGCTCATTCATTTTGACAATAATTTTAGATACATGTCGCATGAGAGATCAGTCTCGTTCCCTAAATTATTGTACTCTACGCCGCGAGAGCGGTTAGAACTTATTGATGATTAGAGAGGCTCAATTAAATTAATTTCATGTGTTTAAGCCTGATCAGCCAGAAATCTGATTACCCCGGAATCAATCCCTGTTCCCTTCGTCATTAATTAGAAAGAACCAATTAGTATAATTTCTTTATTCGCAATTTAATTTTCCCAATCAATCAAATCTCGCACATCACATTTATTTTATTTCTTTTTAATCGCTGAATTTATTTAATTCTTAATTCCCTTTTACCGTCCCTGTGGAGACGATACTCGTACTTACACCCTATACTGCTACATATTTTAAGTGCAAGAAAACTCACATCGCAGCCCCGATAGGAAATCAAAGATGGTAATCAAACAAAAAGAGAGTATTACCTCAGAGATGGCATGAACCGCACGCCGGAGAGCCGACCTGGGGGAGAGATTGCTGAGCTCCTCCGCGTCAACGTGAGGGGTAATAGCCAGAGCTAAGGAGACTAGGTTGATGTTTGGCGGAACAAGGAAGCGGAGTTGGAGCGCATGGTCAAACGAACCTTATGGAGTGGTGTTGGGGCGTCCCACTGACTGCCACCTTCTAAGGACTAACTCTCAGAATCGAACTCGACATCAACAAAAGCTTTGGTAGGGTTCTTAACAACCTGGGGAAAACTTTTTCCCCTTGGGGATGGAGATGGGCCGGGATGCCAGCCTCTTCCCAGCCCCCCTCGTCAGGGGAGGTTGGAGGTCTGCAGCTGGCGTTGCAAGAGTTGCAGTGCCATCTCCTTATGTGGACCCGCCAAGCTTCTCTGGAACGGCTTAAATAACACCCCGGGTCTGAACCCTCTTGGACGAAACTAGGGAACCCGGGGTCGAACTAGCCTTTGCAGCTAGTCGCTCAATCCTAGACGCCATCTTCTCGCCCTCTGAACAAAACACAACACACAATTAGGTTCAATTACCAAAACAAAGAGAAAGTGCAGTTACAAAATCAGGCGTATCTGACCTGATGACGAAAACTCAAGCATAACCACCTCATCCTCACCTACATAATGACCCATCTAAAAGGATGAACCCTCAGAAAGTGCAGTTACAAAATGTTTGGGATGACCCATATTTGTGGAAGTACTGTAAGGATCAAATTATCCGAAGATGCATCCCTGAATATGAGATAGCCCACACAATAGAGTTTTGTCATTCTTATGCTTGTGGAGGATATTTTGGCCTGAAACGGATGACGGTGAAGATATTAAAAAGCGGATTTTTGTGGTCGAGTCTATTTTGTGATGCACATGACTTTTTTCGATCTTGTGATAGTTGTCAAAGAGCGGGAAATATTTCAAGGAAAAACAAGATGCCCCACAACCCCATGCTTTTCTATGAATTTTTTTATGCATGGAGGATCGACTTCATGGGACCTGATAGACACTAGTTGTTAGTGCATAAGTATACATTTTTATTATTGTTTGTGATGATTATTTACTATCATTGTGGAAGTTTGTAGCCATTAGTTTAAATTAACTGTAATTGTATTTTTAGCATTTAATTGTATGTTGTAAGAAGTAGTTAGTTGGGCTATAAGTTTAGGAGAAGTTTGGAAATAAAAAGGATGAAGAAACCTGAGTTTAGTGCAAAACCCGGTCGGGTATGTCCTTTACCCAGTCGGGTATGAGGAGAAAGAGGAATCTGCTACAAAACTAACAGATACCCGGTCGGGTATGAAGTGATTTCGGGCAAAAAGACGTGCAGAAGAACACAAAGACGTGCCAAAAAGATATGATTTGACAAAATACCCGGTCGGGTATCTCAAATACCCGGTCAGGTATCCGGCATAGTTGATGCTATACACCTATAAATAGCACCATTTTCCTTCACTTTTAATCATCCCTTCTTCCATACTCTTAAGCTCAACTTAGAATAGTATTTTCTTTATATTTTCTAGCATTGTTTAGTCTCCAAATGAGGAGCTTAACTTCCATTTCTTGGTTTTGCTCTTGAAGCTTGTTGAATGTTAAAGTTGTGAGTTATTTTCTTACTTCTTCCCTTGAATATTAGTTCTTCCCTTAATCTATCTCTATATTAATGTTGGGGAGTGCTGCTAAGATGACAATTACTTAACATCTCGACATTAATTAGTACTAGAAATGATCAATGAACCGATGGTTAATCATTGATGGTTTCACAAGTAAGTAACTTTGGGTTATTAATGCACGGTCGTGGTTAATAATTTGAAGAGGGATTAATTGTGTTGGTTAAACCGAAACCGTTGTGTTGAGGTTATCAATCTCAATTGAATTCATCAAGGAGTTAAGAGATTAAATGCAACTATCAAGTCGGTATATGGTGGTGTTCTATACTTGACCAATAGTAGAGGTTATTAATGAACGGTCGTTGTTAACAACTACCCTCGATGAAATGGAGATACTCCTCGATTGAGTATTCAAGAGGGGATATGTTATAGATATAACCGGGATCAACAAACATATCAACAAGTGGAAAGTAGAAAAGCCAAGTCTTTTATCTCATTAATTGAAATCATATACATCTTTCATCTTAGTGTTTATTTAAATTAAATCATTCAACCCCAAAACCCCCCTTTAATTACTAGTCTCATTTAAAAGAGAATTATTACTTTCCCTGTGGATACGGACTCTACTTCACTATACTACGTATAAGTGTTAGTATCGAATTTATTTTGACGCACTACGACAAAGTGCTCGTCAGGATCTTTCTTACACTCTTAGGGTAACATCTACATCCTCTTTGAGATGATTATGTATCAAAATGGGTGGAAGCTAAAGCCACAAAAACTGATGATGCTAAAGTGGGTTCTACTTTTCTTAAGTCACACATAATTTCTAGGTTTGGGGTCCCCCGAATTTTGATAAGCGATCGAGGCAAACATTTTTGTAATAAAACTGTGGGATCCCTACTAAACAAACATGGTGTGACTCACAAGATCTCTACAACATACCACCCTAAAACAAATGGCCAAGCGAAGGCCTCAAATCGAGAGTTGAAATCTATACTCCAGAAAACAGTGAACCTGAACCGGAAGGACTGGAGTATACGCATCGATGATGCACTATGGGCATATCGAACTGCCTAAAAACCCCAATTGGCATGTCTCCATATAGACTTGTGTTCGGGAAAGCTTTCCACCTACCTGTACAGCTTGAGCACAAGTGTTATTGGGCTGTAAAAGCATTCAACCTCAATCTTGATGAGGTCAGGGTACATAGGAAACTACAATTTCAAGAATTGGAGGACTTCATCTCGATTCCTATGAGAACACTGAGCTCTACAAAATGAAAACGAAGGAATGACATGATAAGATGATCATAAGGAAGGACTTTAAAATCAATGATAAAGTCCTCTTATTCCAATCACGCCTTCGCTTATTCCCGGGAAAGCTAAGATCTCGGTGGACTGGACCATACAAAGTGGTCAAAACATATCCACACGGAGCAGTGGAAATTCAAGACCTTGAGACAGGAGAAGTACTCAAGGTGAACGGTCAAAGACTAAAACCCTTCTTTGAGGGTTTTCAAGCCAAAAACATGGAAGTCATAGACCTTTCAGAACCGTTCTATGAATGAGGAGCAACAAAGGATATCGTCGAGCGACGACGTTTAACTAAGGCGCTACTTGGGATGCAACCTGTAAGGAATAATTGTATTTAGATTTTGATGATGCTATATTAATTAAGACTTTAGAGTACCCCTTTTAGAAATTATGTATTAGAATTTTCCCTTGTAAAGTTCTTAGCATAATCGACTACCAGAAGGCCTCTCTACCAGAAGTCCTCCAGACAGAAGATTTTGGTTGTCTGTCTAGGAACAGAAAACCTCAGGGTCTCTGTTACCCTTTAGCTTGACAGAAACCCTATTGGTCCTCTGTAAGCTACTTTCAACAGAAGTGCTCAAGATCTTCTCTGAATCAGTTCTCTGCCAATGACACCAGAAGGTCTTACACTTGGAAGAAATCCACAAAGCCGGGAAGTCAACTTAAAGATTCCTTTAACGGCTAGGAGTATGAAACGGAAAAGCTACAGTGCTCGCATTAAATGCTCATTTAATGCTCCCCATGCTCCGTGGAGTAATTGCAGATGATTGGCCGCAATGTCAGATTTACTTTATCCCAAAATAGTAACCCGCCAACTTTACCGGGTCCTACTGGTCAAGTCAACTGCTCGCGCATTAAATGCAGTTGTCCTCCTACTCCTCCAACGGGAAGACAACCTCAGTATAAAAGATACACTACGAAGAACAACCGGATAACTTTGCAATAACTTTGCCAAGATCACATTGCTACAAGCAAGATATTCAAACTTTGAAAAGCAAAAAGCCTCCTTGAGATTCAAACTCATTATCTTCTACAAGAGAAGGCAGAAGTTGGAAAAATACTCTTTCCAACTCAAGCAAAGTTCCAAGTGTTCTTCAACTCTTCAAGCTCATCACATACAAATCTTTTGTAACGAAGCTAGTTGGAGGAACCCCTGTTTCAACAGAAACTCTTCTTGCTACAAGAAGGACGTCCAAATAACTGGAGTAGTGAAGTGGTGATACTTCAAGGAAACTCAGTGAAAGGACCAGTGTTAAAGGAAGCCAGGCAGTGCATCCCAGGACACATCTAGGCTTGAAGAAGACGTGGAGTGCTTCTTAAGTGCTAGGACTAAGGCTTTGTAAACGACAGTTTTTACAGCTTAGTGGAACAGTGGATTAGAGGAACGAGTTGTTCCTTGAACCACTATAAAAATCCCTGGTGTCGTTTACTTACTGCTTTTAATACTTGCACTTAGTTAGAACTGTATAACTCCTTGGACTTGGTATCTGTGTTCAGCAGAACTTGTTCTACGAGTTAACAGAAGGCCTACTGCCTATTGCTTCTCTGAGGCTAACAGAACTCCCTACCAGAACCCCATCCGCTGCCAGTCTGTTCTTTCAACAGAAAAGGCTATTCTGTAAATCTGGTACTTAGCTTAAAAAGCTAAAAACCAATACAGTCTATTCACCCCCCCTCTAGACTGTATCCAGTATAACCGGGACCAACAAGTGGTATCAGAGCCTCCTTGTTCTAATAATCTCTTAGGTTATTTGTTGAACAAAGATCCACTTGTTTTTCTGTTTTACCTCATTCCTATCTGATATAATGGATCACTCCTTGTCCAAGAATCTTATGTTTTCAGATCTTAAGTTTGATGACTGGAGGATCCGGATGAAAGCACATCTCTGTGCCCTGCATGATGAGATGTGGGAAGTTCTAGATATTGGCCCCTTCACAAGCTTCCAGAAGGTCAATCCTGAGCATGCCATAGACAACACTAGACCCCAGATGATCAGTAAAGCCAAGTCAGAATGGACCACTGAAGAAAGGAGAAAGTACAACCTAGACAATATTGCCAAAGACATCCTCTACAAGTCCATTGATGATAGGTACTTCAACAGAATCAAGAAGTGCAAGATTGCTAAGGAAATCTGGGATACTCTTGAGCTCATTGGAGCTGGTGATGAGCAAGAGAAGGACAACAAACTAACCATAGCCAACAAGAAGTTTGATGACTTCAAACTTCTCCCTGGTGAAAGCATCTCCAAGATGTATGACAGGCTCCTCACTCTCACTGGAGAGATCTCTGAGCTTGGCAAGGATCTCACAACCAAGGAGATCAACCTGAAGGTGTTGAGGGGACTGCCCTCAGCATGGAAGATGAAGGTAGTTGCTGTCCAAGCCAGCAAGGATGTAAAGACTTATCCCACTGATAAGCTCATTTCAGATCTCAAAGCTCATGAGTTTGAAATGTTTGAAGAAAAGGAAGAAGTACCAGAAGAGAGGACCACTACAGCCCTCACTGCCAGCACATCTAAGGTAAATGATTTTGACCCTTCAGTACTTTTATCTGATGAATATATGGCTGCCTTTTCCAGGAGATTCAAAAAGTTTACGAAGAATCCCAAAGATGGAAGGAGTCCATCTTTCAACAGAAAGCCATACCAGAAGGTCAAATCAACAGAAAGCAGTGGAGAGCTTCTCTGTTACAACTGCAGACAACCTGGTCACTTCAAGGCTGATTGTCCCCATCCTAGAGTGTCCAAGAAGCAAGGACAGGATGGAGAAAAGAAGAAGTACGAGGACAACTCCAGAAGAAGAAAGGCACTTGTGACATAACAACTGGAGAAAGACCCTCTGTCAGAAACAGAATCCAGTTCTGACTCAGATTCTGATGAGGCCTTCTGTTGCCTGGATACTAAGACAGAAGACCTTTGCCTGATGGCTCATTCTGATGATGAGGTAACCTCTACTTCTGAATCTAGTTTTTCTTCGGTAGGCTTAGCTTTTGATTCTGATTCAATGTCAGAATTTTGGGAAGAGTTTAAGGCCATACAAGCCACTTATTCTTCTGTAACAGAAGAAAACAGTAATTTGAAAGCTGAAATTCTTGACTTAAAGAAGGAGGTTGAGATCAAAATCAATCTTCTAATTGAGGAAAGAGATCAACTGGAGACTGAAAATGTTTCTCTTCTTAAAAGAATAAGAGAAATAGAGCCTCTCGAGATTAAGTACAAATCTTACCAGAAGGCCCAGTCTTCCATGGAAAAGATTGTGCTTGATCAACAGATTGGCACTGGTTTTGGTCTTGGTTATGGCTCAACAGAATCAGGTGAGCCTTCTGTAATGCCTAGCACCAGAGTTGCTAAGGCAGATAAGGTCATAGAGCCACTGATTTCTAGCCCCATCTGTCAAGCTGATGTATCTGGCACCAAGGTTGTTCATGAGGAAGTCAGACCAGAAAAGAGTAAGATAAAGGTTCAACAGAAACCCTTTTTGAAAAATAATGAACCTGGCAGAAAACCTAACAAAAGAAGAGGTTTTCAAAATAACAAAAATAAAAGACCATTCATTGACAGACAACCTCATGTCAATCGTGCCAGAAATGATCACCAGAAGGGCAAATATCAAGAGAGAGTTAACTTCAGGCAGAAGAGGTTGGCTGGTCAACTTCAGAAGCCCAAGGTTAACCGTCCCTCTGCTCTTGATAGTATATGGGACTTCTTTCCAACAAAGAAAGCTATGCAAAAGTATGTAAACAGGAAGCATGACCCTCACAAGCATCTGCACAAAGTGAATCACACTTCAGTTTACTATAACTACCAGGTGGACAATGGGTACCACCCACCAAGGTTTCACTTGATGAGACCAAAATGGTACCAACTACCCAGACTCCATGACCCCCCCAGGACCCAGCATTGCTTGGGTACCTAAATCTTTCTTTTGATCTTGCAGGAACTGTGTGCAGGAGCCATCTCTGAACAAGAATGGTTTATTGATAGTGGATGCTCCAGGCACATGAAAGGTGACAGAAGTTGCCTAACAGAGTTCCAGAAATGCAAAGGACCTAGAGTTACCTTTGGAGGTAATGACAAAGAAGGTCAAACAAAAGGAAGAGGAAAGCTGATCAGGAACCAGATAATCATTGATGATGTCTCATATGTCAAAGGACTGAAGTTCAACTTGCTAAGTGCTAGCCAATTCTGTGACAAAGGCTACACTGTTGAATTCACAAAGGACTTCTGCTATGTGAAGCATGAGACAACAAAGGAAGTGGTTCTTACAGAATCAAGGAAGAAGAACATCTATGTAGTTGATTGGAACACTGCAAAAGATGGAGTTTGCCTGATAGCCAAAGGAGATTCAAAACTGAGCTGGGACTGGCACAAAAAGCTCAACCATTTGAATTTCAAAACAATCAACAAACTGGCCAGAGAACACATTGTAGAAGGGCTACCAGACATTGTGTACAAGAAGGAGACCCTCTGCAGTGCATGTCAGAAAGGCAAACAAGTGAAGAATTCCTTCAAACCCATTGCTGGAAATCTTTCTACAAGTCCTCTAAATCTGATTCACATGGATTTATTTGGACCTGTTGAGACTCCAAGCGTTGGTGGCAAGAAATATACCTTAGTCATGGTTGATGACTACTCCAGATACACGTGGACTGTTTTTCTGTCAAAGAAAAATGAAACTCTTCAGAAGTTTCCATCTCTGTTAAAGCAACTTCAGACTGAGAAGAACTTGAAAGTGAAGACAATCAGATCAGACAGAGGAACTGAATTTGTCAACCAAGTCATAAAGGATTTCTGTGATCAGAATGGAACTTTTCATCAACTTTCTGCCGCCAGAACCCCTCAACAGAATGGCGTAGCAGAAAGAAGGAACAGAACGTTAAAAGAAGCTGCAAGAACGATGATTGCAGAATCTGGATTGCCTATGAGATATTGGGCTGAAGCAATCAACACTGCATGATATACTCAGAACAGAAGCATGATCAACAAGAATCACCAGAAGACCCCTTATGAACTCTGGAAGGGAAGAAAACCTAACATCAGCTACTTTCATGTATTTGGATGCAAGTGCTACATTCTCAACAATGGAAAGGAGCATCTGAAAGTATTTCAACAAAAGGCTGATGAAGGAGTCTTCATAGGCTATTCAAACACCAGTAAAGCCAATAGAGTACTCAATAGAAGGACCCTACATGTTGAAGAATCCATACATGTGAAGCTTGATGAAAGCATCTCTGTTAAAGAGGTAACAGAGATTCTCAAGGAAGTAAGCATAGAAGACAGAACACCAGAACCAATAGAAGAGGTGGCAGACAACCCTGCATTTCCAACACCTGCTCCAAACCCCCTTCTGTTGAATGAAGATGAAAACTCTGAAGATGAGGAACCAGAGAGACCAAGACAGCAGCTGACAGAACCAGACCTAACATGGTTAAGAGACCATCCTCCTAACCAAGTCATTGGTCAAATCAGAAGTGGAGTTCAAACCAGATCCACATCAAGAAGAGAAGCAATGCTTGCCTGCTACATATCTCAGATGGAACCTTTGACAGTTGAAGAAGCTCTTGCAGACTCAGATTGGATCAATGCTATGCAAGAAGAGTTCACTCAGTTTGAAAGGAACAAAGTATGAGAACTTGTTCCTAGGCCAAAGCACCAGAATGTCATCGGAACCAAATGGGTATTCAAGAATAAAGCGGATGAAGATGACAACATTGTAAGGAATAAAGCAAGGCTAGTAGCTAAAGGATATTGTCAAGAAGAAGGAATAGATTTTGATGAGACCTTTGCACCAGTTGCCAGACTTGAAGCCATCAGAATCTTTCTAGCCTATGCTGCCTACAACAACATCAAGGTCTACCAGATGGATGTCAAGAGTGCATTTCTGAATGGAGATCTTGAAGAGGAAGTTTATGTGGAACAACCACCAGGTTTTGTCATTCCTACTCAATCTTCTTGTGTCTACAAGCTTAAAAAGGCCCTTTATGGTCTTAAGCAAGCTCCCAGAGCCTGGTATGACACATTGTCCCTTTTCCCAGTGAACCATGGGTTTACTAAAGGAAAGGTTGACAAAGCTCTATTTCAAATCTCTGTCGCTAATCATATTCTGTTAGTACAAATATATATTGATGACATTATATTTGGAAGTACTAATCCAGAACTATGCAAGAAATTTTCTCAAGTGATGCAGAGTCAATTTGAAATGAGTATGATGGGAGAACTCAGTTACTTCCTAGGACTTCAAGTCAAACAAGTTCCAGAAGGGATCTTTATCAATCAAGGGAAGTACACCAGAGATCTAATCAAGAAGTTTGGAGTGGAAGGCAAATCATCAGTGAAGATTCCCATGAACACTTCACAAGGAATTGGTCCAGATGATGAAGGGAAGGATGTAGATGCAACAACATATAGAGGAATCATAGGATCGCTGTTGTATCTAACTGCAAGCAGACCAGACATCTCATTCTCTGTTGGAATCAGTGCCAGATACCAATCAAAGCCCAAGGAAAGCCATCTAAGTGCTGCAAAGAGAATCATCAGATACATCAAAGGAAATCCAAATGCAGGCCTATGGTATCCAAAGAGAGGTAACTTTGAACTAATTGGTTATTCTGACTCAGATTTTGCAGGTTGCAGACTAGACAGAAAGAGCACTTCTGGTCACTGCCAATTGCTAGGAGGAAGGCTTGTTTCCTGGTTTAGCAAGAAGCAGAACTCCATCTCAACAAGTACAGCTGAGACAGAGTACATAGCAGCTGGGAGTTGCTGTGCTCAGCTACTCTGGATGAAGCAACAACTGAAGGACTATGGAATTCAAGCAAAGGAGATCAAGCTGTTGTGTGACAACACCAGTGCCATTGCTATCACTCAGAATCCAGTTCTTCATTCCAGAACAAAGCACATTGAGATCAGACATCACTTCATCAGAGATCATGTTGAAAAGAAGCACATATGCATGGAACATGTGCCAACAGAAGACCAACTTGCAGATATCCTGACAAAGCCTCTTCCTGAGGCTAGGTTCAACAAACTGAGAGAGGAATTGGGAATGATGGATGAGATTCCAAGGGAAAGTTGAAAAGGAAGGCCCTCTGTTGCTCTTTTGTTGTTGACAGATTACCTGTAGCAGAACCCCTTCTGTTAACCCCCCCTCTGTCAACCTCTTCTGGTCCCTACCATGGCAGAACACCTCAGCAACAGAAAACCCCCCTTCTACAGAAAAACCCTCAGAAGGTTGTGGACTTAGAAATTTGCTGAAAACCGGGTGTCCTAGTAAATTATTACAGGTCTTTTACCCTTTTACCCTTAAAACGGTATCAAGCCGTATAATATTTACTGCGCCCCCGTTTATTTACTCCGCCCCTTTTTACATTTATTGGTTTCTTGGAACCATAAATTAATTCCAAACGTCCACTAACCCAAACCCATAAATTCCCCTTTCGCAAACCTAAACCGCTACTGCTCTCATTACTTTCAAACTTTCAAACCTCCATAGCTCTCAAGCTTTCTGCAATTCTTCTCTGATCAAATGGCTTTCATCAACATCAACGACCTCACCAAGGAGGAAATCAACACCCTTGTTTCAAACATTTACACAGGGATGAACTGCGACCTCTCCGCACTCCCTGAACTGGCTTCAAACCACGAAACGATGATGAAGATCATCAAGGGAATGGAGGACTCCCAACTGAACAAAGTGGTAGGTTATCACTTTGAATCCTACAGTACAAGGGACGTAGCAGAGTTCTATCTCAACGCTACATACGAAGGGGAGACCATTCGGTCTAATGTCAATGGTGAAGACATTACCCTCACTCCTGCAGACCTCAACGCTCTCTTTGGCGTGGTAGAGGACCCACAAAAGGAAGAAACTAAAGGTTTCCTCACTCTGGACAGTGTCAACGTCACTGTGGACAACTTTGTCCAACTCTACTGCCGACCTGAAGTGGGTAGAGTTCCAAAGCTTTACATGAAGAAAAACCTTCTTCTGAGCGACTATGAAAAATTGGTCAACATCCTGCATAGGTGTGTCTGGAGCAAGAGCACCTCCACAGATGACATGAATGCACTGAATGCAAAGGCTGTCTTTGCAGTTCATCATGGGATGAACATCAACTGGGGATAGGTAATTGTCAAATCCCTTGTTGAATTCATCAAGAAGAAAGACAAGGAGACCGGTCTGTTCAGGACCCCCATGGGTTATGGTCTCCTAATCTCTGAGATCTTGCTCAAGGCAAGAATAGGGCTGAGAAACCCCATTGAGGCCGACTACACCAAGTTGCTCTTCCTCAACACTTCAAGTGACAGGAAGGTTGCTCTCAAGGCAGAGCAGAAAAGACTCAGAACCCTTGAGTTCAACAGAGAAAGGCAACAACAGAAGGTTGTTCAACCAAAGAAAATTTCAAAGAAGCAACAGAAACCTCCTACCCCTTCTGACTCTGAAGAAGAAATGCCTTTGGTGAAGAAGGTGGTCAAGAAGGTTCCCAAGAAGAAGACCACACCTGTCAAAGTCCACAAGATGGTGGCAAAGAAATCTGTCCTTAAGAGAAAGGCACCTTCACCTATCTCTTCAGCAAGCACCCCTTCTGCCTCCCCCATTCCAAAGAAGACCAAAATTTTGACACCTGCAGCACAGGAGAAGCTGGAGGACTCTGTCACCTCTGCACCAGCCAACAGAAATGCTTGGCACGGCAAGAGGATCATCTTTGAGTCAAGTGACTCAGAAGAAGAAGTAGTGGTGCAGAATGCCACTCCTCAGGGGGAACTACATTCTTCTCCTCCTGCCTCTGCAAATGATCAACCTATGGTGGTTCCTTCACCAGAACACCAAGAAGAAAGCTGTACTTCAAGCCCTGATAGGAAATTCATCAGGGTTCTGGCATGGAGAAAGTGGAGAGTGGAACCTCTCACTGAGCTCCTCAAGAACTTGTCCTACTTCATCTCTGAAGAAGAAGAAGTACTCAGATGGGCTGACACAGAAGATGTGGAGTCCTGCCTAAACAAGGATTTTCTTCTTTCTGTCCTACAGAAGAAGAAGGCGAAACTTCAAGGAAAAGCACCTCTGGTCAGAAACTCACCAGAAGACCATGTGAAGGCTCTTCAAGAGCATGAGATGAATGATTTTGATGCTTGGTTAGTCGAGAAGAAGAGGAAGGAGTCAATGATCAAATTTCGCCACAATGCACATGGAGAAGGTGAACCCTCTACTGCCAATGATCTACCTCTGATCATGGAAAGACTTGTCAAAGAATGGAGAGACTCTCTGTTCACAGAAACAATACTAGAGGTAATTCCCCCAATCATTCCTTCTCCCCCTCCCTCTCCTAAAAACTCTTCTCCCCAACCCCAACAGAAATCCCCCTCACCCTCACAGAAAACCGTCTCTGCACAGAAAACTCCTTCACACCAGAAACCCTCCACCCCCAAATCTTCATCTCCTTCACCCTGCAAACCGTTCTCTCCTCCAAAGAACAAATCACCATCCCCTGAAGGACAAATTATGCCATACCAACACCAACAAGTCATCTCCTCTACACCTTCACCCCAACAGAATACCTCTTCACTCAAAACCAAAAATCCATCTCCCTGCAAATCCCAATCCTCAATCAGATCCAGATCACCATCACCTCCACCCTCTCCTCCACAACAACAGAATGCTCCCTCACATCAACAAGAAAACCCCTCCATCAAGAAATCCAGAACTGCTTCTCCACAGCCTGCACCACAAGATGCAGCCACTCCTATCTCCCCTCAACACTCTGTGGCTTCTACCCCCTTCAGGAAACCTATCTTCAGGGTGCCTTCCTCTTCCAGTGACAATGATGGATTTCTTACATCCTCCATTGCTGCTGATGAAACTTCCAAAAGGAGGAAGACCCCTCCTCAGCATGAAGAACAACCCAGAAGGCCTCCTATGCCTAAATCAAGAGGTCTAGGTATGCCTGGGAACACAGAATCCAAAGAAGATAAGCCCCAAATCTCCTTCAATCAGTTTGTCACTGCAGCTGAGGATTTTGGTGGTAAAATGCTTGATGGAATGGATCAATTGGCTGAAATCAACACCAAGCACCATGAACATCTCACCTTTGTTCACAATCATCTTGAGGCTGGACTTCAGCATATCTCAGAGAAGGTTGAAGCTCTGACCCAGACACTGGTCACCTTCATGGAATCATCATCTGCAAAGCTTAATGTTGTTGCCAGAGAAGTGGATGGTGTCCACTCTGTTCTCTACTCCCAGTCTCAGATTCTCAATAAGCAGAATAAACAACTCAAGGATATAACAGAATCCCTTGACATTGTACAATGGTATGAAGACCAATCTGCTGAGAAGTTTATGCAGCTACAACTCTTGAATAATGATCACAAAGATCAAGTGGCCACCCTGATCAAGAAGGATCAAGAAAGGTATCAGAAGCTGATACTACTTGAAGCTGGCTCTCAGGACATCAAGTCTGCTCTTGATCGTCAACAGAACTTAATAGAAGGTCTGACCTCTGTCACGCAGACCTTGCCAGAAACTCTTGAGCAGATAGCCATCTCCCAGGCAACAGAGTTCCAGAAAACTGCCATGATGATCTCTGACCTGGATGATGCCAAAAAGGGGGAAAAGGAAAAGGACCCCCAACAGAAGAAATTGCCCCCTAGGCCAACTGCTGGGCCCTCATCTGATATTGATCCAACCCCTTACTTCCAGGCCTCCCAACAGAAGAAGAGAGAAGCTGGTACTTCAAGACCTTCTCCTCCTCGCAGAGGTTCTACCAAGAAGAAGAAACCCTTGAGCCTAACTGAGTGGAGACTTGGAGGCTCCCAAAAGATTGATAGAGCACAGTTCGAAGAAATTCAACAGAAGATGACCCCAACTCAAAGACAGAATCTCTATCTTGACAGAGATGGTCATATAAGGGTCAGACATGGTGGTTCCTTGGAAGAGGCTGAATACTGGTTCCACAAGAGAGTACTCCCAGGCAAGGATGTACATGAAGGAGTACTTCATTATCTGAATTGCAAGCTATCTCCCATTTGGGCCTCATGTCAAGCACCAGGAAATCTGGCTGGC
Organism: Cuscuta europaea; assembly: GCA_945859875.1. Classification (NCBI taxonomy): domain Eukaryota; kingdom Viridiplantae; phylum Streptophyta; class Magnoliopsida; order Solanales; family Convolvulaceae; genus Cuscuta; species Cuscuta europaea. The sequence goes on from CAMAPE010000021.1 coordinate 6,049,738, forward strand.
ATAAGAGAAGAAGTGAATGCTGAACTGAAGAATCTGAAGGAACAAGATCGCAGAACCAGAGCTGAAGCTGAAAGGGAAAATCTGTAATTCCTTAAAACTTCTCTTAATACTCTTGATCTAATAAAAGCTTAGCTCTGCTCCTTCTAAAGTCTCTTTGCTTCTTTACTCTTTGTTACTTACTATTTCATTTTGTACTTGTTTCTTTTTGAACTGCTATCTGAATGTATCGTACTCTTACTATTTTCCTATGCCAAGTTGCCCACCAAGATTTTAATGAAAAGTTTTAAACTTTAAATTTTTTTTATGGTGAAGGCACTTCTCTGGAAATAGTTAAAGGGTTTTGGCATCATCAAAAAGGGGGAAATTGTAAGGAATAATTGTATTTAGATTTTGATGATGCTATATTAATTAAGACTTTAGAGTACCCCTTTTAGAAATTATGTATTAGAATTTTCCCTTGTAAAGTTCTTAGCATAATCGACTACCAGAAGGCCTCTCTACCAGAAGTCCTCCAGATAGAAGATTTTGGTTGTCTGTCTAGGAACAGAAAACCTCAGGGTCTCTGTTACCCTTTAGCTTGACAGAAACCCTATTGGTCCTCTGTAAGCTACTTTCAACAGAAGTGCTCAAGATCTTCTCTGAATCAGTTCTCTGCCAATGACACCAGAAGGTCTTACACTTGGAAGAAATCCAAAAAGCCGGGAAGTCAACTTAAAGATTCCTTTAACGGCTAGGAGTATGAAACGGAAAAGCTACAGTGCTCGCATTAAATGCTCATTTAATGCTCCCCATGCTCCATGGAGTAATTGCAGATGATTGGCCGCAATGTCAGATTTACTTTATCCCAAAATAGTAACCCGCCAACTTTACCGGGTCCTACTGGTCAAGTCAACTGCTCGCGCATTAAATGCAGTTGTCCTCCTACTCCTCCAACGGGAAGACAACCTCAGTATAAAAGATACACTACGAAGAACAACCGGATAACTTTGCAATAACTTTGCCAAGATCACATTGCTACAAGCAAGATATTCAAACTTTGAAAAGCAAAAAGCCTCCTTGAGATTCAAACTCATTATCTTCTACAAGAGAAGGCAGAAGTTGGAAAAATACTCTTTCCAACTCAAGCAAAGTTCCAAGTGTTCTTCAACTCTTCAAGCTCATCACATACAAATCTTTTGTAACGAAGCTAGTTGGAGGAACCCCTGTTTCAACAGAAACTCTTCTTGCTACAAGAAGGACGTCCAAATAACTGGAGTAGTGAACTGGTGATACTTCAAGGAAACTCAGTGAAAGGACCAGTGTTAAAGGAAGCCAGGCAGTGCATCCCAGTACACATCTAGACTTGAAGAAGACGTGGAGTGCTTCTTAAATGCTAGGACTAAGGCTTTGTAAACGGCAGTTTTTACAGCTTAGTGGAACAGTGGATTAGAGGAACGAGTTGTTCCTTGAACCACTATAAAAATCCCTGGTGTCGTTTACTTACTGCTTTTAATACTTGCACTTAGTTAGAACTGTATAACTCCTTGGACTTGGTATCTGTGTTCAGCAGAACTTGTTCTACGAGTTAACAGAAGGCCTACTGCCTATTGCTTCTCTGAGGCTAACAGAACTCCCTACCAGAACCCCATCCGCTGCCATTCTGTTCTTTCAACAGAATAGGCTATTCTGTAAATCTGGTACTTAGCTTAAAAAGCTAAAAACCAATACAGTCTATTCACCCCCCCCCCTCTAGACTGTATCCAGTATAACCGGGACCAACACAACCTAAGAAAAGGTACATAATCTTACTTTTTCTTTTACTTCCAATGTCATTTTTGATAGAATGTGAGAGAGGGATCTAACAAAAATCTTCAAAAAAGAGAGAGACTGCAGGTTTTGAAGAATTTGAAGACAACCAGGTCGGGTATACCTGTCTACCCGGTCGGGTACAAGCAAAAAGAGAAGAATTTCAAGCTCCAGAGCATGATACCCAATCGGGTACTTCTCACTACCCGTTCGGGTATGAGTAGAAAAGCAAGCATAGGATTGAGTACTTCTTGTACTCGACCGGATTCGGTGATAGAAAAGGCAAAAATGTGTAATACCCGATCGGGTATGTGTTTAAAAAAGGTTCCGGAGACTACGACGGATATCACCCGATTGAGTATAACTGTATACTCGAATGGATGTGGTTACACCATGGATACCCGATCAGCTACTTTGCAAACCCGGTCGGGTATGATTGCAAATGCAAGTCAAAAAAATCCATGCCAAAAAAATCTTAGCGGGTATTAGCCATACTCGTTCGGATATGCCTAACATTCATGAACAAAAAAAGAGATACCCGAACGGGTATATCGGGGTACCCGATCGGTTACACAAATTTTTTTAACCCATTTACACACCCAATCACTTCATCTTCTCCAAAACTCATCCCCAAATTTGAACCCCCTCTCCCAAACTGTTAGTCCCAGAATTCTAACAATCATACAACCATAACAGTGATAAAGAAGCAGATAGAAAGAAATCGACAAGATTGAACGCGAATCTGATATACCGTATGAATCTGCCGCTACTCTCCCTGGAGAAGGAGAGCAGCGGCAACCTAATTTCTCTCTATCTCTACGCCTCTGCGTCTCTAAGCCTCTCGCGATTATTAGGGTTCCCGTAAGTTAGCCTCCTTTTATAGGAGAAGTTGGCTAACTTACGGGTTACAAGGAAGCCCACGGGCTGATACACATTTGTGGCCCGTATTACACGTTTAATTAATAACTACACCAATACAAAGATAACTAACTAGATTGAACACCATAAAATATTCCCAACAATCTCCCCCTTGGTGATCAATCGTGTTGAATCAGCATTGCAGCGCAAATATCTTTGTCTTTGTTGTTATTTAGCTTCCTTTGTCTTTGAACTTGACTTCTGAGGAAGGCTATCTGAAGGAATCCTTGCAATCTCCCCTTTGATGTCTTCTTGACAATTTGATCTTTGATGTCGGGGGTTGAGGGACCTTCTGTATCTTGCATGTAGTCCTTGCCTTCCAGACGTTGCTCTTGATCAGCTTGGATGAAGTCCGGTGACGCCTCTAGAATGAATATTCTTTGGAGAATAGGAGACGCCCATGGAATTCATCTTCAGGACACGAGTGTTTGACCTCTGTCTCCTCCACAATGTAGTCTTTTTGACTATTTGGAATGAATGCATTTGAGGAGAACTTGTCGGTGGCACAGTGGAACATAATGATGGTTGATTTGTGAGTGTAGCTGACCATTTGATTTGAGTTGCGGAGATAGTAGAGAGGGTGTTGAATTTTGTGATGGAGGAGTGAAGTGTCCCAGAATGATTTGTTCAGTGTTAACAGCATGTGGACCACTCTCCCCCTCATGACGATCCGATGAATCGGGACGTCATGATTTTATTCTTTTATTCTGCGGAAATAAAAACATGAAAAACAAGCAGAATCTAAAAAAAGATAACGTAGCCCCCCGGGGTCGTGAAGACGCCCGTTATCATCACTATAGAGATAAACTCTTAAGCAATGGCCTGAAAATGTTGGTGATTCTTATGTTGCAACAGCAGGACTTCCTTCCAATCATTGGTCTACATCTGTAATAGATGAGCCCTATGGAAGTTCTCGCAAGTCTTGAAGACTAGCAACTGACTCTAAAATGTGTCTGTGTCCTAGAAAATTTCAAAACATTTGGGAAGTGAGTAACTAAACATTTGGGAAGTGGCTAACTTACGGGTTACAAGGAAGCCCACGGGCTGATACACATTTGTGGCCCGTATTACACGTTTAATTAATAACTACACCAATACAAAGATAACTAACTAGATTGAACACCATAAAATATTCCCAACACAAACCACCATTTTCGAACCTTCTTTCTTCCATTACTCTCCCATTACTCAACCAAATCCTCCCATACTACCAACAAAATCTTCCCCTCACTCTCCTCTACAACATCATACCCACCAATCTCAATCTCTCCCCCTACTTCAAAAAAAAATGAAACCCTACCCAAATATCCCCAAGTCCGAAATTTCAAGTTCTAAAAGACAATTCATGGCTCCAAAGAGGGATAGGGAAAAGCTCAAGTGCAAGGAGACCAATTGAGGGATTTGAGGATGTTTGTTTCGGCCCAGGAAAGCATTGGGAGCGATTGTTTGCTCAAATTCAAAGGCAAGTGCATCCTTCTAGACAATTGCATTGTTTAAAAAATGCAAAACTTGTTCCATGAATTGAACATGGATTTAATTTTTGGAATGCAATATAACACCAACGAAAGAGTCATTTATGAGTTCATGAGCTCAGCCAAATTTGTGAAAGATGATGATGATTTCAATGCCGACAAACTCACGTTTCAGATGTTTAACACCGAACACTCAATTACAAAATGGTAGTTTGCACAACATTTGGCATCCCCATCCCTTTTGAGAGAGAGATCCCCAAAAACACCATTGATGGCCATACCTTGTGGGAAAAAATGACCGGAGAAATGATAGTTAACACATCTAAATTATCAACTAGTCATGTGCAACATCCCGTACTCCGGATATTTTTAATGTTTTAGCAAATTGTCTGCTTGGCCGCCCCAACAATCACCATGCTAGGATGGGGGATGTTGGTGTACTCACCCTAGCCCTATTTCAAAACCTTGTAGTCTTCAACTTGTGCAATTTGATGTGGGCACACTTAAAATATTCAAGCACGTCATCTGGTTTTCTAAAGATTTGGGGTAACCGGCGCCGGTTTGGGGTTAAGCGGTGCCAGTTGTGTTTCGGCAATTTCGGCGTCGCAAATTTTACAAGCAATCGGCGCCGGTTTGGTGCAATTCTGGCGCCGGTTTTGTCCTGGGATTTTGGGGATGTTCCGCTACGAATGTGGACATGATTCCTTCACGAATGTTGTATATAATGAAGTCTTCTATCCACCAAAACTTGAATAACGTGATTTTACTCATCCAATCAAAAGATATGAATAAAACATTGAGAGGTATGCATCCTGAAATTTCACCAGCAACATCTGACTTTATTGGTTGATTGAGTCTTGATCCTTTCATATTCTGGCCATGACGTCTTCATAACATTTGTACCTTATTGAGTTTACATTCACACGAAATTCGAATCGAGTGATTTTGAATTCTCTACAATAAGTTATACTCGGATTATGGGCAGAACGTCATCCTCTTCGTCCAAAAAGCCGTTCATCACGATGTTTTATGCTCTAGTTCTCATTCTGAAGGTATTTGCCCAATTTCTATTCTTTTCTTCAACAAATACTTATAAATACTTATGTTAAACACAAGTAAATATAATGGCTATCAAATCCCCCCACACTTGAGCATTGCTTGTCCTCAAGCAATTTTTTTGTAATGATGCACAATTAGAAAGAAAAAAACTAAACCATGCAAATTAAAATTTAATAAGATGTTAAAAATTAGATATAAACTCTTTAATCTTTCTCAGGCCAAAAACCTTTTTCTATTACTCACAATAAATGTATTTAAGATTAAGAAAAATATTTAAACACTTGATGCGTTTATTTTGTGACAATTTGGGCAATGTGTGGGTATGTCGGTGGTTTTTTTTAGATTGAAAGTATTACAAGTTTAATTAATAACTATACAAATACAAAGATATTTAATTATATTGGACACCATAAAATATTCCTAACAATCTCCCCCTTGGTGTTCAATCGTGTTGAATCAGCATTGCAGCGCAGATATCTTTGTCTTTGTTGTTATTCAACTTCCTTTGTCTTTGAACTTGACTTCTGAGGAAGGCTTTCTGAAGAAATCCTTTCAATCTCCCCTTTGATGTCTTCTTGACAATTTGATTTTTGATGTCGGAGGTTGAGGGATCTTCAATATCTTGCATGTAGTCCTTACCTTCCAGAAGTTGCTCTTGATCAGCTTGGATGAAGTCCGACGACGCCTCTAGAATGATTCTTTGGAGAATAGGAGACGCCCATGGAATTCATCTTCAACAGTTTGAGTATCTGACCTTTGTCCCCTCCACAATGTAGTCTTTTTGACTATTTGGAATGAATGCATTTGAGGAGAACTTGTCGGTGGCACAACGGAACATAATGATGGTTGACTTGTGAGCGTAGCTGACCATTTGAGTTGCGGAGATAGTAGAGAGAGTGTTGGAGGAGAGAAGTGTCCCAGAATGATTTTTTTGACAGTTAACAGCATGTGGACCACTCTCCCCCTCATGACGATCCGATGACTCGGGGCGTCATGCCTTTATTCTTTTATTCTGCGAAAAAAACAGGAAAAACAAGCAGAATGGTAAAATGATAATGTAGCCCCCCCGGGGTCGTGTAGACGCCCGTTATCATCACAATAGAGTTAACCTCTTATGTGATGGCCTGAAAATGATGGTGATTCTAATGTTGCATCAGCAGGACTTCCTTCCAATCATTGGTCTACATCTGTAATAGATGAGCCCTATGGAAGTTCTCGCAAGTCATGTATACCTGCAACTGACTCAAAAAGTGCGTTTGTGTCCTAGAAAATTTCAAAACATTTGGGAGTGAGTAACTAGACACGACGTGATCAATGAAAGTTCAGTGGCATGGTGTTGTGGCCACTGTAGTCAGTATCACTTGTCTCAGATGGAGACAGTAATGAGAGATGAGGTTCCCCGTTAAATGTGATCAAACACCTGTCTGTTGAGAGACAAGTGAATGTTCTAAGGGTAGGGTTGTGCATGCACCGTTTGGACAAAATGCAGCGACTTCTACCCGGGATCTGAATAAATTCAGTCCTGAACCTATGGGGATAATCCAGAGTATTTGAGTGGCTAGGAGTAAATGTTCAAAACATAGCAGGCAGTTGAGGTAGCAGACTCATCATTGATTATTTTTTTCCTTCTCACTTGAGCCTTCTGCTTCCTAACGCTCATAATGTTCACTCACTCGCTCACTCACTCACTTACGCTCGGCTTTGTCTCTTGGGTAGGCTTAGTTGGGTTTACTAAGCCATATGGACATGTTCTCTCATTACATTCTTCATTTTCTCACTGTACTCCCACTCAACTGGAGCACTCGGTATGCTTTGTCATTGTTAGGCACCGGGGAGGATAACATTGAACACTCCCCCTAAAATGTTGCATCCGTTGAGAGATTCCTTGCTTTGTCGGTGTAAGGTGCCAGGAGGAAAAACTGAAACTCCCCCTCAAAATGTGCAAGGTTTGATTGCTCACAGCTCGTCATACCCGCCATGTGCGTGGAGCAATCTGAACATGTACCACACATGACGGTTTCCCTAAGCTCATCATTTGGAATTTAAGCACATTGGAGGATCACACAATGTTGATAAGTTAGGGGAGGCTTTACGAGTTGATTGTTGATTGTTGTAAGATGACCGTTGACGCGAGGTGGATTGAATTATCTACGATTTTCAGACCTCTACAATGAAGCTTAGAACATAGGTTTGACTTTGAAAGAATTTGAACAGATTTGCCTAAGTTTTGACCTGGACATCGGTGATTTACAAAGTTTGTCGGAAAACTAACGTTTTGACCCTCAAAGACTGTAAGTGAGGGCGCGTGAGAATGGGTTCTGGGGCATAGCCCGAGAGTTCATGTAGATCTTTTCGTTAGCTTTCCAAAAAAATTTTGCTTAAATCGGATCACCGAGTCAAAAGTTATGGCCAAAACAGTGCGGTGTCGCAGAAAATCTCTAATTTTGAGTTTTTGAGGAATTCCTTTGTAGTTGAGGTTCTCGATGTTGAATATCGAGAACGGGTGGGATTAAGGAAAATTCTAAGGCAATACCTCGAAATCCTAATCTCGAGTTTTAAATCTCGAGATTACAATCTCGAGGTTTAAATCCCGAGATTACAATCTCGAGGTTTAAATCTCGAGATTACAATCTCGAGGTTTAAATCTCGAGATTACAATCTCGAGGAAAAAATCTCGAGATTACAATCTCGATTTTTAAATCTCGAGATTACAATCTCGAGGTTTAAATCTCGAGATTACAATCTCGAGTTTTAGATCTCGAGATTACAATCTCGAGTTTTAGATCTCGAGATTACAATCTCGAGTTTTAGATCTCGAGATTACAATCTCGAGTTTTAGATCTCGAGATTACAATCTCGAGTTTTAGATCTCGAGATTACAATCTCGAGGTTTAAATCTCGAGATCTTAATCTCGAGTTTGCATCAAAGAATAATGATGAAATCCACCTGCAAAACAAACCTACAATCTTCGAAATCTTCAGAATTTCAAAATGTTTGGAACATCGAAAACTTTGGAGTTTCGAAAAGCTCAGAAAATCGAAAACCTGCTGTTTGAAAAATATCAGAACATCGAAAACTTCTAAAAACTTTGAAAAACAGAGATTCATCCAAAAATCCTATAATGTAAAGCTTCGAAGTGTTCTGAACAGGAAATATCAAGTTTAGAAGAAATCAGTGATTCAAGAAACTCCAAACTTTGAAAATCTCGAAATCTTAAGAATGTCGAGATCCTAAACATCGAGATCCAAAAATGTCGAAATCCCAAAACTCGAAATTCCAAAACTCGAGGTTTCAAAACTCGAGATTTCAAAACTCGAAATTTCAAAACTCGAGGTTTCAAAAACTCGAGATGTCAAAACTCGAGATTTCAAAACTCGAGATGAGGAATTTTGAGGCCCTAAATGTCGAGATCCTGCAAAATGAAAACTTTGTTTTTTGAAAATCTGAAACCTGTTCTGAATAGCCCTGAAGGTCGAGATTCTCCTGTATCAGTTTCAAGTCAAAAACGTTTGTGCAGCCATGTCAAATCAGAAAACTCGAGATCCTAATGTATAGATCTTCGAGATTGGAAAGTTGCAGAAATCGAAAACAGAGATATGCTGTAGAATCGGTTTTGAAAGACGATTCCAACACTATAATTTTTATAAAATTTCGTTCACAAACAAGATTACAGGAGCAAATCTCTACATCAAAGAAAAACAGAAGAAAAGCAGAGCAGTTCTTCGTTAGATCCAAAAAATCGATTCAACCTGTTTCACGCCTTGGCTCTGATACCAATTCATAAACCCAGTATACTAACAATCAAACAATCTAAGAAGTGAAGAAGAAGCAGATAGAAAGATATGGAGAAGATTAAAACCGAATCTGGTATACCGTATGAACTGGCCGCTGCTCTCCCTGGAGAAGGAGAGCAGCGGAAACCCTACTATCTCTCTATCTCGCCTCTGCCTCTCTAAAGCCTCAATCGTTAGTTTTAGTTCCCGTAAGTTAGCCTCCTTTTATAGGAGAAGTTGGCTAACTTACGGGTTACAAGGAAACTAACGGGCTGATACACATTTGTGGCCCGTATTACAAGTTTAATTAATAACTATACAAATACAAAGATATTTAATTAGATTGGACACCATAAAATATTCCTAACAGATACCTGAGCTCAGATCGGTGATATTCAAGCACGTCATCTGGTTTTCTGCAGATTTGGGGTAACCGGCGCCGGTTTGGGGTTAACCGGCGCCAGTTGTGTTTCGGTAGTTCCGGCGTCGCAAATTTTGCAAGCAACCGGCGCCGGTTTGGTGAAATTCTGGAACCGGTTTTTTCCTGGGATTTTGGGGATGTTTCGCTACGAATTTGGACATGATTCCTTCACCAAAGTTGTAGATAATGAAGTCTTCTATCCACCAAAATTTGAATGACGTGATTTTATTCATCCAATCAAAAGATATGGATACAACATTGAGAGGTATGCATCCTGAAATTCCACCAGCAACATCTGACTTTATTGGTTGATTGAGTCTTGATCCTTTCATATTCTGGCCATGATGTCTTCATACAGTTGGTACCTTATTGAGTTTTAATTCACATGAAATTCGAATCGAGTGATTTCAAATTCTCTACAATAAGTTATACTCGAATTATGGGCAGAATGTCATCCTCTTGGTCCAAAAAGCCGTTCATCACGATGTTTTATGCTCTAGTTCTCATTCTGAAGGTATTTGTCTGATTTATCTTCTTTTCTTCAACAAATACTTATAAATACTTATGTTAAACACAAGTAAATATAAGGGCTATCACCATGCTAGGATGGGGGATGTTGGTGTACTCACCCTAGCCCTATTTCAAAACCTTGTAGTCTTCAACTCCGGATAATTTTAAAGTTTTAGCAAATTGTCTTCTTGGCTGCCCCAACAATCACCATGCTAGGATGAGGGATGTTGGTGTACTCCCCCTAGCCCTATTTCAAAACCTTTTAGTCTTCAACTTGTGCAATTTGATGTGGGCACACTTAAAGAAATCTTGTACGGTAACCGAGAATATTTTAGTAGGGGGTTGGCAACGTCATCGGGACAAATTGTGATAGGAGGCCTAATCACACATATAGCCACCTTATATGGTTTTGTAGACCCAGGACCCATTACCCTTAAACAGCTCATTTGCACATCATGGCTTATACAAAAAACCAAGGACTTGGCTCTCTCTCACATGACATCCACGGGGGCACCTATATATCTATACGTGGCTCATCATTCCACGAAATGACATATTCATCCACATGCCATCCCCTGACATTCCCCTGGATATCGTGGGTCACGAAATCGGTGATGCTCATCACTATTGTCTCCCCAGGGCAATCCCGGCACACTATGCACAAGATGAGCTCGATCAAGGACATGCCGGAGTAGACCCACCCCTCATACCTGATCAACCGCAACAACCTAATGCTCCTGCATACCAATACAACCCTTTCAAGAAAAAGGTGCTCGATAACATGAACATGATCAACAACAACTACATCCTACTCCAGGAGCAAGTTGGACAGTATAGAACTGAGCAAAAGCAGAGCTTTGAGAGGATGGAGGAGCAAAGGTGAGAAGATTGGCGGAGATATGAGGAGGACCAGCGCAGACATGAGGAGGACCAATGGAGAACCTTTGATCCGATATACTCTTACGTGGCACACCAGGGTTCCTTTGCCTCTATGACCACTCCCTCACCCACACCCTCATGGTACGACCCCACTCAATGGGATTACTTTGGAGGATCGAGCTCCGATGGTCAAGGCGGGAATGATGACTACGGCAGTGACCACATGGACGAGGATGCATACACTGGGGCCTACTTTGGCCATAGAGGATCTTTTGATGGTGGAGATGCGGGCGGGCACTAGGTACAGTGCTGTGATCTAGCAGGGGGAGTTCTGGTATGCTCACAATCCTACTCTTTTCATTCAAAAAAATAAAATAAAATAATAATACAAACAATGAATAAGCTTGTTGAGTTGAAAACCCACAAAGGGCAACTCAAGCAAAAATAAAAGCAATATAATAAGAGTGAGGTTGAAAGAATTAAAAGAAAAATGTGGGAAGCTGGGATGAAAACCTGAAAGGGCACCTAGCCAAAACGAGAGAATGAGAGAAAACATCTCTTTTTATTTTGCAGGATCCTGAGGGTGATAATTTAAAAGAGACATGAGGATAAAGATGAAGTTGAATTTGAAGGTCAAATCAAATACTACGTTAAATTTGACGAGCACTTTGTCGTAGTGCGTCAAAATAAATTCAATACTAACACTTATACGTAGTATAGCGTAGTAGAGTTCGTATCCACAAGGAAATGATTACTTCTCTTTCTATAAACTAGTAAATAAAAGGGGTTTTTTGGGATTGAGTGATTTAATTTAATAAACACTAAGATGAATGATTTATATGAGTTTTAATTCAAAAATAAAAGGGACTTGGCTTTGCTACTTTCCACTTGTTGATATATTTAGTCGATCCTTGTTCTATCTATAACTTATCCCCTCTCGAATACTCAATCGAGGAGTATATCCAATTCATCGAGAGTAGTTATTAACAACGATCGTTCATTAATAACCCTTACTATTAATCAAATATAGAACAACGCCTTATACCGATTTAATAGTAGCATTTAATCTTTCTAACTCCTTGATGAAATCAATTGAGATTGATAACCTCAACACAACGGTTTCGGTTTAACCAACAAAATTAATCCCTCTTAAGTTTATTAACCACGACCGTGCATTAATAAACTGAAGTTATTACTTGTGAAACCATCAACGATTAACCATCGGTTCGTTGATCATTTCTAGTAATAATTAATATTGAGATGTTGACTAATTGTCATCTTAGCAACACTCACCAACATTAATATAGAAATAGATCAAGGGAAGAATTAATATTCAAGGAGAGAAGTAAAGAAATTAACTCACGTCTTTAATAATTAACAAGCTTCAAGAGCAAAACCAAGAAATGGAAGTTTAGCTCCTCATTTGGAGATTAAACATAGCCAGAAAAATATAAAGAAATGTTAATCTAAACTGAGCTTAAGCGTATGGAAGAAGGAATGATGATTAGTGAAGAAAATGTCTGCTATTTATAGGTGTTTTTCAACACCTTTGGCTGGGTACCCGACCGGGTAAGATGCTCACCAGACCGGGTACCGGTCAAAATCAGATAATCTCCCACGTTCTTGTGTTTTAGCACGCCGGATTGCCTCTGGTCAAGTCTCACCCGACCAGGTGAGGTAGTGGGCCCGACCAGGCCGATCAACTTCCTAGCTTGTTCGGTTCTCACTTCTTACCCGACCGGGTGAGGGGTTATACCCGGTCGGGTTTTTGCTCCTGGGCAGTCAATTTTCCTTTTTCTTCACTTCAAAGTCTTCCTTTCTAACACCACAAATCCTAACTATATTTTACAACTTAAAAATGACAACCAAAATACAATTACAACTAAAATCACACAACAATTTACAAACTAAATAAAATGGTAAACAATCCACACAAATCAAACATAAAAACATACATTTATGCACTACTAATTAGTGCATATCAGGGGTCATCATGCATTTGGCCACTAAATTCGGCTATACGGATGATGCATCGATAGCCAAATATTGTTTGATGCACATAGGATAGCTTGGATACGCGGGATGCATGTTCTTCTCCCACCATGACCACGACAAGAAAGATCACTACAAATGGCACATCCACCCGAAACCCGTCTGTTATTCCCCCATTCTCTCATCAGACATACCACAACTTAGGTTCAAAATGACAACCTTTGAAGTGCCACACTATTTTCTCCATAATGCCATCCCACCACACCTCCAAAACCAACAAGATAGTGTCAATGCCGAACAACCCGAACAAGAGGCTATGCACAAAGACATCCCCGAGCCCCCTCAAAACCCGCCACCACCTGACTATTTCGAACAATTACTGGCGGGTCAACAATCATTACTTGACGGGTTCCAAAATATGAACCTAGAGTAAAGGGCCATGAGTGTTCAATTTACCCAACTTCGGGAGGAAATTGGCCATTATCGGGAGGAACAACGACAAGGCTTTCAACGGATGCAGGAGCTCCGGGAAGCCGACCTTCGGCGGTATGAGGAAGACCACCGTATGACCTATGATCCTATGTACTCATACATGGCTCATCAAGGATCATTCTCTACTATGGCCACCCCGGCTCCACCACCCTCATGGTATGACCCCACTCAATGGGGTAATTTTGGTGGTTCAAGCAACGACGGTGACAACGGTGATGGCGGCGAAGGCGGAATTCAAGGAGGCTATGATGGCAGCTACTACAGGCATGGCGGGCACTAGGGATAGTGCCTCGAACTACGTAGGGGGATACTTCTCACTTGGTGTGTACATTTTCCTTTTCTACCTTGTACTAAGCATGATTTTCTTTACTCTTTGTAAACAAAAAATAATAAAAAAAGAAAAAGAAATGCTAGTTAGGTTGAAAACCTAAAAATGGGCAATCTAAGCAAAAAGGACTTATAAAAAAGAATGAGTGAGTTGGATAGGATGGAAAAACAAAAAGAGATGCTAGGATGAAAACCTGAAAAGGCTCCTAGGCAAAATGAGAGATATGAGAGATGTATTTATTTTGCAGGACATCATTTAAGCCCTTGGAGGAGAAGAACAAAAAAGAAGAAAAAGAAGCAAAGACTATGAGCATAGAAGGCCCAAAAACCCAAGAGAATGTTGTTTTGTAAACTCATTTGTTATTCTTGGTGGTCTTGTGTTCTCTCTTTTTGTTTATTCTTGAACTTGTGAGTATTTAGAAATTTGTGGAAAGATTTGGCTTTACTCGAGGACGAGTAAAGAAACTAAGTGTGAGGAAGTTGACATTCAGGTAATTTCCATTGTTATGTTTGAAATTTTAATTAGTTTTATAGTTTATTATTTTGGAAATTACACATTTTTGGTGTAATACTTTAGTTTGTTAAATATTTTGTAATTTGTTTAGATCAGTATTAATTCTGAGCTTAGGACAGGTCAAAATCATCAAAAGGATCAAATGATGGATCCTAGAGATCAAAGAATGTGTAAAAGGGGCAAGATCAAATAAGGATTTGAAAATATTTCGTGTACCCGGTCGGGTACAAGCAATATCCGATCAGGTACTTGCTGTGATTCGAACGTCAAAATCAAATCCGGAAGAACATTGGAACATGACTGAAAATCTGCAAAATCGGTTAGTACCCAATCGGGTATGCCAACATACCTGGTCGGGTATTCCCTTATTCTACACCTACCGGGAAGCTGCAGAAGGTACCCGATCGGATACCCTATATACCCAGTCGGGTACACAACCTCGCCACCTCCAAACACAAGTACACCCCTTTTCCTTCACATTTAATCCACCAATTCACATATACTCTCAAGCTCAGTTTTGAATAACTACTTCTTTATATTTTCTAGCAAGTTTAGTCTCCAAATGAAGAGCTAAACTTCTATTTCTTGGTTTTGCTCTTGAAGCTTGTTGAATGTTAAAGTTGTGAGTTATTTATTAACTTCTTCTCTTGAATATTAATTTTTCCCTTAATCTTATATCCATATTAATGTTGGGATGTGGCTAAGTGATGATTGATTAACGCTTCGACATTAATTACTACTAGAAACGATCAACGAACCGATGGTTAATCGTTGATTGTTTCACAAGTAAGTAACTTTGGTTTATTAATGCATGGTCGTGGTTAATAAACTTAAGAGGGATTAATTTTGTTGGTTAAACCGAAATCGTTGTGTTGAGGTTATAAATCTCAATTGATTTCATCAAGGAGTTAAAATGATTAAATGCTACTATTAAATCGGTATACGACGTTGTTCTATATTTGATTAATAGTAAGAGTTGTTAATGAACAGTCGCTATTAATAACTACCCTCGATGAATTGGAGATACTCCTCGGTTGAGTATTCTAGAGGGGCTAAGTTAAAGATATACCCGGGATCGACCAAACATATCAACAAGTGGAAAGTAGCAAAGCCAAACTCTTTATCTCATTAATTAAAATCATATAAGTCGTTCATCTTAGTGTTTAATTAAATTAAAAACACACAATCCCCAAACCCCCTTTTTATTGCTAGTTGATTGAAAGAAAATTATTCCTTTCCCTGTGAATACGAACTCTACTCTACTATACCACGTATAAGTGTTACTTATTGAATTTATTTTGAAGCACATACGACTTTATTGCCGTCAATTATATTTCAATGTTTACATTGCAAATGAAATTAATGTTGTACATAAAATCTTACACAAACATGATCATTTTGCTCTAATATATATCACTTGCACCTCCTCTAACATATTGAACATGATCCCTTTTACAAAAACACATTGGGCACAATCCTCATCGCACAATGCATGTCACAACAACTAGTATTTATAATAACGTAAGGAAGCCCCCTCAATGTATAGCCCGTACATAAAAATCCAAAGCCCAAATTGTCAAAACAAATCCAAATCCTACAAATCTTCAGCGGTGTAGCAATAATCTTCCCAGGGCCAACCGATTGGAAACCAATGTTTAACAAGGCAGTCAAGAAGAGACTCAGGCAACTAGAGTCAGTGATCTTTTGAGCACGTCGCACCCCACAGCCGGGGCAATGCGCAAGCCGGAAGACGAAGTCCTCAAGTGGCTGAAGTGGGGTACAGGCGATTGGGACAACAGCCAGTCAGACGTACACGATCTAATCGTCGATGACGATGAGGATGGTCGATCGACAATGACACGTGATGACGGTGAGGGATTGAGGTCACAGTGCGCAATTCAGAGAGGATAATCGATAGGCAACAAAGATGTCAGACTGTAAGATATTACAAAAATACTCGGATGTACCATGCTCAAGGTACATATAATTAACGAAGTATAGTGCACAAACAAATAAAATGGTATCCGATTAATCCAATTGTACAAGAAAAATCGCAAAAGTTAAAATACACAAATCTATTATGCGCCCTTTTATCTAGCTTTGGGTAGACCGCATACAATAATTGTCCTTGCTTTACGAATTGTATATTCAAATGTTGCTTGCTCTAGCATGAAGGAACTTTTAAATATACTACGTATATATTGACATATATAAATCAACTTTGTTTTATTATCTTACGTTTACTTATATTTTAATATTTAATAAGATTTAAATTATTTTTCATAGACAAATATGTATAGTAACTAGTTTAATTTTTTGTGACTTTTATAGTGCTGTCTTTTTATTTTATGAATCATGATTAAAATTTTAATTTAGGTGTTTGTGTGTTATTCAATTTATAGATTTGCTGTAAGATATTTTGTTAACTAATTTAAAATGTTATTTTATATTTTTATTTGGAATTTTAACTATATTATGGTTACATTAATACTTAATTAGTTTAAAATTTTTATAACTTACCAGAAATTTTGCTAACATAGCCGATTTTTTTTCAAAAAAGATACGAAAACTCGAACCGAACCTGCCCGTTTCAGACAGGGCGGGTAAAGTCCGGTTCCTATTTTGAGATTTGATATACTTGGACCAAACCTACCTGTTAAATGGAACTGACGGTTCTTAAAAATTTTTCAATTACTTGAACCTACTAGTAAGCCTGAACCGAATGAGTGCTGGAATTATGAGTTTGAGTGTAAGTGCTTGAATCTAAACAATTATGAAAAAGTTATATTTAAAAAAGTTTTTATTAACAAAGTAAAAATATGAAAAACTGGTAAAAGTTCTTCTTCAACAAGTGATGAAACTTAGTTAGAAAAATAATTTTAATTTACGTATTTTGATCTTTTTAATATTCAGCGCGTGATATTAAAATCAGGTGATAAGTAAAAATTTAGAAATTAATTCCAACTTTAGTCCTACGAGTTTATATCAAATTCACATCTTTTACTTTGTTCATTTTTGGGAACTGATTAATGTGATACCTTTTTGAAAATACTAGATTTTCACCCGTGCGATGCACGAACTAAGATGTAAAAAAAAATACATTATAGTATTTGTGTACATAATTTCAAGTCTTAAAACAAAACTAATTGGAGATGCTTTAAATTACTGTCTTAAAACAAAACTAATTTCAAAATGTATTAATAATAAAATGAAGTAACAATGGGTTATAATTTATGAAATAAATCATATAAGCCGATTCAAAAAAGGAGAGAATTATTCAATTTAATAAATTTTATTTATGTGTTTATCTCATATATGATGTATGCACCTTCATGATATTATTACTGCATTGGAGATGCTTTAAATTACTGTTATTTGACAATGAGTAGATCTAGTTTAATGAGTAATTAATTATGTCACCTCATTGAGGATAATCTTCAATGCAATAATATTGACACTGCATGTGTGACATGAAATGGTTTTAATCAAATTAATAAATCAGTGATATTTCTTTCTCTATTTCCACAGTTTAATATGTGGAAAGATGTATTTTATTTACTAGTATTAATTTTATATGTGTATATCACATGACCATCAGAAATACAAGAAACACGTTACACGTATACAGGATGAAAAGTTGAAAAACGGAGCAGCCTAGAACACTGAATACAAGAAACACGTATACGGGATGAAAAGTTGAAAAGGGTGAAAATTGAAAAATCATCATCGCAACACTTGGAGAAAGACAGAGCAGTGTATTTACATTGGGCCATACAATATGATAGAAAAAATCATGAGAATTTGATCGCAAAAATGTTTGCCACAAACGTGTCAGGCCGGAATTACGCCGCTCACTAATCACGTGAATAGTGAATACGCGATTCCATAAAATGTTCAAAAAAATTATTTGTAAAAGTTAGTTTTTTTGTCGGAGGAATCGGGTAATACTATACTCCCAAAAAGATTTGTCATTTCCATTTAAAGTAAAAAATATGTGGCTAAAATTAATTTTCTCTCATCTGCACAAATTTCAACTAAATAGTTTTTACTTTATTAATCCACGTGAAAGTCAACTTTGATCAACCTTTTCAGGACGAAGAGAGTATATTGTGTCAGTGTTCTAAAAGGCGTTTGGCGTAGCAAGGCGTCAAAGTTAAGCCTCAAGCCTTTGAAGCCTAGGTGGGAATAGACGAAGCCTAAGTGTGAAAAGGCTTTTAGATTTCTATTGATAATTGCTATGTAGTACTCCCACCATCCCGATAAGATTGTCTCATTTTACCTTTTCGGTAAATCCCACTAAGATTGTCCAATACCAAATTTTGTAAAGTTTGTGTGCTCCAAATTAAACTATTCTTACTTTATTCTTACTTTATCAATCTAATATCAACCACACAAACCGAATTTTCTTAATAATTGTGCCACCTTCTCTTGTCCCAATCTTAGTGAGACGCAGCTAGTATTATACTCCCTCCGTCCCGAAAAGGTTGGTCAAAGTTGACTTTCACGTGGATTAATAAAGTAAAAATTGTGTAGTTGAAATTTGTGCAGAAGAGAGAATTCATTTTAGCCACATATTCCTTACTTTAAATGGAAATTTGTGGTTACAGACGGTTAATTCTCTCTTCTCTACACAAACCTGTATCACACAGTTTTTACTTTATTAACCTACGTGCTGGTGAAACACGGCAAAGTTTTAAGGGACGATGGTAGTATGAAGAAGAAAATAAATGTCCAAATTCTATTATACAAGGTTGAGCCTACTTTTTACTTTGTTCAATATATATATATATATATATATATATATATATATTTAAGTGTATAAAAAGTGTAATACACAAATTGATATATTGTTGTTTCTTAGTATTCCATATTAGATTTTATATATAACATGTTTATAAAAGTATTTTAGTTTTAAATTTAATCAGTTTTTCTTTGCAAAAAATATTTCATCCCAAAACCTTTCGCCTTTTCACGCCTAATCACACCTAGGCTTACGCCTTTCCATGCCTTTGGTGGTCAACTCTTGAGTTGACCGCCTTTTCGATGCCTTTCTACAATGTGAGGCGTTTCTTCGCCGCCTCACGCCTAAGCCCAGTCTTTTGCCACCTTTTAGAACATTGTCTTCATTTGAATATGTTATTCCTTTTTTATAGTTGGGAAAATGAAAATTAATACTTTCACCTTTTAACAGTTATTTTACAAGTCTCTAACCAATTGATGATCTGTTATTCCGGTTTATTTTCTTTTCTTTGTAAAATATTAAAGCATAAATCCTACCTATCACAAATATTCTCCAATAGGTCCACGTATCTGTTGGTCCAAAAATGGACACTCGTATGCTTTTCAGGAAAGCTACGAAAGAATACTTTAGCAGGAAATAGTAAGAACGAATATGGAAAGTTGTAAAAAAGGTTTTAGTTGGTAGAAATACCATATCTATCATTTGAAATTCGACTTGCCTTTTATAGGTGTTTACCAATTGTAATTGCTATCAATAATAATGACTAATTAATTGTAACATTAATACAAAATTAAATACATAAATATTGCATTATTTGTTTCATTGTTACTGGTCTTCTTGGCATGTGCGGATCCATAAATGATAGGTGGGGTGGGCTAAGCACTAAAAAAATCGCTACTACACATGTAAAGTTTAGCTTAGGCCCGAACCTTTTTCGAACTACTCAACTTCGATCTTGATTTCAAATATAATTTAATGACTCAAGGTTAATGAGCTTCGAACTCGAACACGGACTATATTTTGAATTCGAATAGTTATTCAAGCCGGATTTGAGCATAATGATGATTGGTGTGATCTGGAGTACTCGAGCCTATCGTTCTCTTATAAATTATAGGAATAAAGTCTATAGATGATATAATCACTTATAAACGTTCTTAGCGCAATTTTATAACTTTATTAATGATTATTAAAGATTCGAGTATTTAATAAATAATTCGAACATTAATATATTAATTAACGAGCATAGTCTAAATTTCAACATTCAAACATGTTTATCGAGCGTTTAATTCGAACACCGGAAATATATCAAGGCAAAATCCAGCTCCATTTTGTAATAGATAGATTACTTTTCATTTCATTGTTTGAGTCTAGTATATCAATGGTAATTTGTTACTCTCTCCGCACAGAATTGATTTGTAAAGTTAACAGTTTTTGTCAAGCAATGGTAAAGTTAAATGCTCCCTATTGATTATGAATTGAGAAAATGGTCAAATAAGGTTTTATATTATTATGAAATAGTCACATAAGGTCATGTACTCAATAAAGTGTCATATAAGTACATCTACTTCTAAAAAGCAATCAAATGGGTCATAATGACCTATTAAACACCTCTTAATCAGGGTTTCAACGTACTTCTGACCATCTTTTTAGAATACATTATACTGCATATATCGAATATTTAACTAAGATTGATTGAAATACAAGTCAAAAAAATCGACATGTAAGCTAAAACCGGGATTAGGATGTGTTAAATAAGCCGTTAAGACTCATTTGATTGCTTTATACAAGTAGAGGTACTTACATGACACTTTATTGAGTACATGGCCTTATGTGACTATTTCGTAATAGTAGAAGGCCTTATTTGACCCTTTTATCTTATTAATTCTAGTAATTAAAATTTAAATATTTAAAAATTACATTCAAATCTCAATAAAGTTGCACAATTCAAATTAGAATATAATTAATATTTGATATCCTAATTAAGTGAATAAACTGAAATTGTTTGACCAAAACAATTACTTTGCAAATCAATTTGAGATGGAAGTAGTATGTATATCATTTGACCATTAACACGTTAAATCTCTGTATTTAAAATTATTCACTAATCTTCAATTTTAAATGAAATTATGATAACTAAAAATTACGAGGACTAAAATTATGAATTATATTTTAAATTAATCTTTGAAACTTTCAATAAATTGAGGTTTTGAATCTTTTTTGGGCTGGGCTGAACACCAATTTTTTATAAACGTATACCAATAATTGTAAAAAAGTTGGGGCTGAGCTGGGCTGGAGCCCACCCTAGCCCCTATGATTAGGGGTGAGCATTCGGTCGGTCGGTCAAATAATCGACCGATAACCGAATAACTGACCGATATTTTTTAATCAAATAACCGACCGAAAACCGACCGACAACATTACAAAAACCGACCGAAAAATGTCATTCGGTTTCGGTCGGTAACCGAATAACCGACCATAACCGACCATAATCG
This sequence comes from Cuscuta europaea, assembly GCA_945859875.1. Taxonomy (NCBI): domain Eukaryota; kingdom Viridiplantae; phylum Streptophyta; class Magnoliopsida; order Solanales; family Convolvulaceae; genus Cuscuta; species Cuscuta europaea. The sequence goes on from CAMAPE010000021.1 coordinate 6,071,114, forward strand.
GCCGGTGGAATTTTTTGATGATATTTTTATATCATGTTCTTCATCAAGTCTAGTTCATCCATACCAAATTTTAGCAAACAATTCCATCGGGAAGCTTGTCAAATGATTTTTGGAAGTTAACTGCGTTTTATATGTATTTTTTAGAAAAGTTAACTTCCAAAAATATTTTGACAACCTTCCTGATGCAATATTTAGCTGAATTTTTTTGTGGATAAACTACACTTAATGAAGAACATTCCATACAAATTTCATCAAAACAATCTACAGGGAAGAGCCCCAAAATCCGTCGGCCAGACGGCGGTTCCTGTCCGGAATTCCGGACAGGAAGACTACTCTACTATGGAGTATATATACTTATATATTTTGGACGGTTATCGGTGACCGACCGATAACCGATAAATATAACCGAATAAAAACCGAATAACCGAATAACCGATTCTTTTTATTTTATTATAACCGAAAACCGACCGAAAACCGATTTTTTTGGTCGGTTCGGTCATCGGTTTCGGTCAGTCGGTTAAATCGGTTATTTGCTCACCCCTACCTATGATCATCCGCCCATGCTTCTTGGGTGGCAGTCCGCCATGCTGGTAGATAGGCTCCTGGTTGAGCTGGTAGGCAGGCACTCGATTTGGCCGACTAGTTCAAGTCGTGGACTAGGACTCACGAATCCAAGTTCGGGGCTTGGACCGATTAGACTCTAGGCCTGATCTCATAACCCCATCAATATCATATTTCTTTTTTCTCCCTAAAATTTTCTCTTTTTATTTTTATCCTCTTCACTTTTCTATTCCCTTTAATCGTCTTCTTATTCTTATTATTATTTCTTTCCATGTTTATGTATTATATACTTCCTTCTTTTCTCTTATTCCTGTTTATTATTTCATTTTCATTTTTATGTATTTTTCAGATTACTTCCCTTCTTATAAAAGATCCTTTTCTCACCCTAATAATTTTTTACTTTACATTCTTTTTACTTCCATTTATTTATTTCATTTTCCCTTTTCTTACCTTGATTCCATCACTAATATATTTCTCTTTTCTAAAAAAATTAACGAAAAAATATAACAAGTAGCCGAGAAAAATTATAGAAAAGACTACAACGAATAGGAATACATAAAAGAAAAGAAAATAAAAATGGAGGAGAATAAAAAAGGAAAAACTATTGAAAGAAGTTCTAAAAAACTCTTATTATATATAGATGGATAAAGGAATACATAAACAAGGTTGTTAGTCCCTGTTTTCTATAACAGCAATATAAAACGATCTATCAAGAAGCAAAATAGCAGAAAGATGAACAGGATGAAACCCTTCTTTGATAAACCGTGAACTCGTACAGAGAATGATATGCGCTAAGGCTATTTTGATCGAGTACGAAAGTTGACGCAAACCTAAACCTAAAGCGCCTTTTTATATGCACAGGTAAAAGGTTTGCATAAAGGCTTTCAGCCTGATATGGGCCTGACACATTGGCCCCATATCTTTTATACCATAATAAATACAAACATTAATAACAAGGAGTATAATAAAAGCTAAACTATTACAAGACATATGACAAGCTTGATTCACAATAAAATGATCTTCAACAATCTCCCCCTTTGTGATCAAGTGTCGTCTTGCTTTTATCTCTGAGCTCTGAAGTAATGCTTTCTTATGTTCAGTGCATGCTCCCGCTGTCTCAAAGCTCTTCTCTTATCCAGTTGTTTGATGATGGGCTGCAGTATTGTTTCCAGGCTGTCAAACTTTTCTAGCTCCTCATCAGTCGCATCAGCAAGTCTTCTTTCAAGATCTTCTTTGAGAGGCAGCAGCTTTTGTTGGATGACTTTTAAAGTCCCATCACAGTATTTGTGTATGTCCTCTACCCACATCAGACGCTTTTGCTCTTTATGGTTGAGATATAGAATTGAGAGCAGATCCTTAAAAATGTGGTAGGGTTTATATTCCTCAAGCTCTTCTCCATACAGAATCCGTCTAGTGAGATTTGCCTTCCGAACATTGTTCTCGAGCGCCATTTGTAGATCATGGGCGGAGTGGAATCTGATTTGTCTTAGCATAAATCACTTGATCGCCTCAAATCCTTCACTGTAGACTATGTTTCGATTCAGTGGAAGAAATCTGTATACCATGAACATCTGGTAGATGTCATCCATTTTCATCATAATAAAGTCGTTCTCCTGGCAGATAAATATGCTTGAGTTAGTGCGCTGGACCTTGAAGCTATAGAAAGGCACATAGTGGTGATCTTCTTTGTGAATATCGAGAATGTCGCTGATCGGATGAATGCTAGACCTCATGTCTTGTTCAAGAATCTCTCGTTGTTTCCCTGATGACCTGTGATGTAGCATGTGCAGATGTCCGCCTACAAATTTTCCTTTTAGGTGTGTGAGGCCACGGATCTTCAGTTCATTAAGTTGCTTCAGTTTGCCAGGTTTCCTCCAGGTCCCTTTCTGATTTCCTCTTGGAAGGGGGCATTGATTCGTACATTCTCCCAGGGCTTTTCCTTTGTTGGCATTTTACCCGCGGATTGTCTAATAATCGATTCAAGCTCCTTGGGAGTTTTCTTTTAATATTCCCCTTCCTTGAGTTCCTCTTCATCAAGGTGTATGATGTCTTCAGCACACTTTGCTAGCAGGTCACGAAGCCACCAGTTACGTTGCATGTCATCTATTTCAGCTTCACACCTTAGATCATCCCACTCTGTCCATTTGCGTGGCCATTTGTCATATATCACCGCATCCTCTAGCATGTCATGAATATCTTTGTTTGGGGGAATGTGTGGGACTCTTTGCTGCTGTCGGAGCGGTGATGTTGCTAGAGAAGCACTACCGGGTTCACTTGGATTGCCCGTTGTCATCGGCATTGAACTGGGTTCTAGCTGATGGCCTGACCTAATGGATGTATCAGAGATAGCACCGTCAGGACTTCCATCCCCTCCTCGAACAGTATCTCTTCGAGATAAGCCTCGGGATGTTGTCATCAGTTTCGAACTATGTTTTGACTGATGGCCTGACCTAAGTGATGTACCGGAGGTAACATCGTCAGGACTTCCATCCCCTCCTCGGACAGTATCTCTTGGAGATAAGCCTCAGGATGTTCTAACTAGATCGACCGTGCTAGTGAGTTGGACTTGGTTCTGGCTAGAGGTAGGTGGCAGTTGATTGGTTGGTGGTGGAGATTGAGTTGGCTGTGGGGCGTGGCTGATTGAAGCACCTTGCTCAAGTGTCCGGGGCCGCTTGTTCTCCCCCTCATGAGGTTCCGAATCGTCGGGGTCCTCATGGGAACGTTTTTGGCCCCGGGGACTGTCACGGCAAGTGCTCGGCTGTGGGCGGTTATGTTTATAGAAGACCGCCATCAGGTCCTTTTCAAAGGGGGTAAGGGCACAGTCTTCAGAGGAGCAAAGGCGGAGGAAAAGGATATCGGCTAGTTGAGGGGTAGGTATGGAGTAAGGATTGGGATATGGTGTGGTCGACGTAGGGGAAGACACTAGCTGTGTATCTTGGGTTCCCGAGAAGGTGAAGGTAAGGGAAGTTGGTTGATGGATTGGTTAGATTGGGCTGGGGAAGATATCGGTTGGGTATGAGAGAGTAAAGGTTGGGGTGCGGGTTGGGGTGCGTGGTGTTCAGGTTGAACCGCTTGGGTGGTCCTAAATTCCTGTGCAAAAGTGGCGATTGCTCCTTGCACCCATGGTTTTATGGTGGAATCCAGGAAGCGATTCAGGAGAACGTCGATATCTTCAAAGGTGGGATGGCCAGTTACGGGGGTTGTAACTGTTGTCACAGCATCAGTGAAGACACCTGATGTGTGGCCTGCTTTCAATGATGGAGTCATTGTGGGCATAGTAGGACTTCCGACCGTCATAGCTTGCACTCTGGTCATTGCATTCAGGGTGTGTGCACCTGTATGTGCAGTGAATAGTGTAGTTATCCTAGAAAAGGAAGAAAATGTGGGAAATGTGACACCTAGACTCGATGTGCAGGAAGGAGGGGTTGTGACCTCGGGCGGCTGGCCAACAATTCGCTCAACTGATTCGGAAGGAACCAGAGAGGTGGGTGAGTCCCGTGATTTTGAAACGATAGCCTGTTGGGAGGCTAACGAGTGGCTAGGTGAGGGCTGTGCATGCGCAGTTGAGCCAGATGCTGCGACTTCTACCCAGGAACCAAAAAGATCGGCTCCTGTGCTTAGGGATTCAGCTCGGCTTATGCTGATAAAGGGGTCGCAGCCAGCAAAGATATCCTCATCAGCTTTATCTATTAGGCTCTTCCTGGCGCGTGGCTGTGGCTTGGGCTTTGAGGATTTGTCGTTCTTAATTTTTGCCCGTTTCTCCCGGATGATGACGTCCTGAGTATTTTTGATGACGTGTGCTGCTTCATCGTAGTCAGCCTTGGGGCTGCAAATTTCTCTGTGCACACTTTGATTGGCGTACATCCTTTATGGTGAACGTCTTTGAACGGCCGGCTAGTATGAGTGCTGCGTCTTCAGCCGTTATCTTCTTTGGAGACTCGGCAGGCAGCTTACCCTTTCTGATCAGAGCATATGTGTGCTCAACATCGTCACTGTCATCATCGTCATCATTATCATCATCAGATCCATCATCAGTACTGTGGGTGGCCATGCTATCAGATGCCTCATCATCAGTTTTATTAGGGGCAGCACTGGACGATTCATGAGCAGATTCCTCAGCGTCCGTCGAGGTGCCCTCAGCCGTCCGACTCGTCTCAAGAGAGTCGTCGGACTTTCCTTCATAGGGCCGACGTGCCACTGGTTTTTGTGGCTTTGGGACTCTCTTTGGACCCTCACGTTCACTCGGCTTAGTCCTAGGGGTAGGTCCAGCTGGGTTTTGCTGAACCATAGGGACTGTACTCAGATCTTCTTTGTACTTGATGACAACAGGATTTGACTGATTGGCAAGATTGAGCAGTGAATCTAGGATCCGCAGTCCAGTGACAGGGTTTTTGTCAGTCTTGAAGTACAGAAGCTTGGGCGCGGAGAAGTGTGGATCATCACCTCGTCGAGGAATGGAGTGGTGCGCTGTCATGGTGTCGTTGATGATTAGCCCGAGCCACCTCGCATATGGGATGGTGCCCGACTTGTTTTTCTCCTTTGCCTTAACCAGGTCCATGAGCTCTGAGAAGAACAACTTAGCCTTGTCGTATTTTTTGTTGTAAGCAATACCGTCAAGGATCAGGAGAATCTGCTTGTTGCATTTGTCAAACCCGGCATGCTTTGGTGACAGGCACTTGTTCACTAGCCCGAACAGGCTCTTCCATGGGTGATGGAGATATGCCCCGTTGAAATTCGATAGCTTGGGGAGAAGATAAGCGTAGTCTAGAGCTGCAACGTACATGAGAAGGTCTGGAATGGACGGCAAAGGATCATAGTTATCGTGGACCGGCAGCTCTAAAGTGGATCGTAGTGTGGACGGCGTCAGGACTACGCGCATGCCATTCAATTTTGTCTTTATTTTGGAGCGATCCTTCATAGACTCAGTATGCATGTGTCCCCAGAATTGTTGCAGATATATCTCTGACACTGGTTTGGCGCTATTGAGTGCGGGCCAGAGATAGTGACCTTTCATGATCGCGGGAATGACCGGGTCCTGGCATTTGAACACGGTCAGGTCTAGCTGGTAGTTGTTATCCAGCACCTTGATCCACTTCCCTTGTGGGTAGATGGTATCGTCAATTTGAGCTTGGTGTGTTCCTGCCATAATGAACTGTAGAGCATAGGGTCAGCACATTAGTCCGTTGGTGTTTATTATTTTTTTGATGATATTTGATGTTTATGGATTTTTGGTTTTTGAAAAAAAAATGGGCGCAGGTGGATTTTTGAAAAAATGCTAAGGCAAAACCTCGAGATGTCAATCTCGAGGTATAAAACTCGACATCGCGATCTCGAGGTTTAAATCTCGAGATCACGATCTCGAAGTGTAAATCTCGAGATCACGATGTCGAGGTTCAAATCTCGAGATCACGATCTCCAGGTTCAAATCTCGAGATCAAGATCTCGAGGTTCAAATCTCGAGATCAAGATCTCGAGGTTCAAATCTCGAGATCAAGATCTCGAGGTTCAAATCTCGAGATAAGGATCTCGAGGTTCAAATCTCGAGATCAAGATCTCGAGGTTCAAATCTCGAGATCACGATCTCGAGGTTCAAATCTCGAGATCACGATCTCGAGGTTCAAATCTCGAGATCACGATCTCGAGGTTCAAATCTCGAGATCACGATCTCGAGGTTCAAATCTCGAGATCATGATCTCGAGGTTTAAATCTCAAGATCAAGATGTCGAGGTTTAAATCTCGAGATCAAGATTTCGAGTTTTAAATCTCGAGATCACGGACTCGAGTTTTAAATCTCGAGATCATGATCTCGAGATTTAAATCTCGAGATCATGATCTCGAGTGTTTGAAGATCATTTTATTGTGAATCAAGCTTGTGATATGTCTTGTAATAGTTTAGCTTTTATTATACTCCTTGTTATTAATGTTTGTATTTATTAGGGTATAAAAGATATGGGGCCAATGTGTCAGGCCCATATCAACCTGAAAGCCTTTACGCAAACCTTTTACCTGCGTATATAAAAAGGCGCTTTAGGTTTAGATTTGCGTCAACTTTCGTACTCGATCAAAATAGCCTCAGCGCATATCATTCTCTGTACGAGTTCACAGTTTATCAAAGAAGGGTTTCATCCTGTTCATCTTTCTGTTATTTTTCTTCTTGATAGATTGTTTTATATTGCTGTTATAGAAAACAGGGACTAACAAATGGTATCAGAGCCGATCGAGAACGGATCAGAAGATCAACGACGAAGACTCTGCTTTTTTCATCGTTCATCTGTATTTTTCGTTTTTATCATCTGTACTCTTGTTCTTGATCAAAAAGCTGTAATAGTTATACTGTTGAGATCACACTCTTTTGACGATCAAGCAGTATACCTTCGTTTTCGTTTTTCGCAAACTTTTTGTTTTTGAGATCTCGACAGGTAGATCTCGAGATTAGTGTTTTTCCAGGCTCTGCTCGACTTTTCGAGCTGAAATTTTCACAGGAGAATCTGGACATCAAGAAGTACAGGGAACAGCTTTCAGATTTTGGAATCTCAAATTTTCCTTCTTGCAGGATCTCGACATTGAGGACATCGACTTTCGGAACTCGACATTTGGGTTTCGAATTTTCAAGATCTCGACATCTAGATCTCGACTTTTGATTTCTCGACATTCAAAATCTAGAAGTGTATATCTCGACATTTCAAATCTAGACATTTGAAATCTCGAGATCTAAACTCGACTTTTGAAATATCGAAACACAAATCTCGAGATCTTTATCTCGAAGATTTTATATCGAAATCCTAAATCTCGAGGTTGATCTTCGATTTTCAAAATATCGAGGTTCTGCCTTAGAAGTTTTTGATCAAATCTCGAACGATCAGTTTTCTACAGCAATGGCTACAGACTCTAATGCACAAGGAAACAACAGCACTCCTCCAGTTCTAAGGATAGGAGAATATCAAATGTGGAGAAATCGTTTCTTAAACTTTCTTGAACACAAGGACAATTCCGCTGCAATGCTTGAATCACTCCTTGATGGACCCGCTCAGCTGGTGATTTCAGTTGGAGGAGACGCAGAGAATAACCCACCAATCATTCCTGAACAGAGACGGAAAGTACCATCAGAATATACTGAGGCAGACAAGTTAAGGCTGAGAGGTGACCTCATGGCAAAAACATATCTGCTCCAACCCATCCCAAATGAAGTCTATGTGTTAATTGACAGCATGCAAACAGCAAAGGAGATGTGGGATGAAATTGAAAAATTGCTCCAAGGCACCAGCATCAGTTTGAAGACCAAGAAAGCAACCACACTGATTGCTTATGACTCTTTCAAAGCTACTCCTGGAGAACCACTAAACGAGACATATAACAGATTTGTCCAACTGATCAATGAACTGAGGAAGATCAAAGCGTTCAAGTCCAATATGGAATTGAACATAAGATTTATGTCCAGTCTGCACCCTGAATAGAGAAAGACTGTAAAGGATGTGAGGCAACATATTGACCTTGATGAAATTGATCTCTGCACCTTTCATGAACACTTGAAGCATCTTGCCAATGACGTTGCTTACTCTGAGGATCAATCCATCACAAACCCATTGGCTCTAATGATGGAAGCACAGCCTCGACGAACAAACAAACCACTGAAAAAGAAGAAGAAAGTGGTGGTTGAGTCAGAAGATGAAGAAAGTGATGAAGAAGAGCCTGACCTCGAGGCTGAACTTGCTGACCTCAGAAGAAGATGACATTGTTGACCAGGAAATTTGCAAAGAAGAATGGATCCTCAAACAAACTAAGAACCTCCTCCACAAACTACAAAAAGAAGCATCATGATCAAAGCTCTTCTGGGAGGACACCTACAGCTGAAGATGCTCCAAAATGCTATAACTGTGGGAAGGCCGGGCATGTCATAAAGACTGTCGCCTGCCAAAGAAGAAGGATGCAAACATCTACAAACAGAAGATGCTGTGGAATAAGCAGAAGATGCTCATGATGCAAAAGGAAGAAGAAAATTCTGCAATGCTTGCTGAAGAGGACCATTGGGCTGAAGACACTTCTGATGATGAGGAGGAGGAATAAAACTATGCACTGATGGCACGGTTGGAAGAAGAAGAAGATAGAAAGGGTGATGCTGCGATCCCCGGAAATGAATGCTCCACTAGAACTGTAAGTACTTCTAATCTCCCTTTCTTAGATCCTAACCATCATCGATCCTTACTTGAAAAGGACAACATCATTAAAGAACTAACGGAGAGATTAGACAATAATTACAGGGTGCTGAAACAGAATCTGGACCAAAAGACGTCTCTAAGCATTCAATTAGAAAATACAAAAGAGCAGGTCGTAAAAGTTTCCGCAGAATTTGAAAGTCTTGAACTTAAAATAGCTGAGACAACTAAGAAATTGCAAGATAGTGAAAGAGAGAAAAACACAGCAAAGGCTGATTGCAATTTTCTTCAAAACAAAAGAAAGGCCCTTTTAAACAAGATAAAGGAACTTGAATACATAATTGTCAGGAGAGGACATACACAAATACTGTGATGGGACTTTAAAAGTCATCCAACAAATGTTGTTGCCTCTCAAAGAAGATCTTGAAAGAAGACTTGCTGACGCGACTGATGAGGAGCTAGAAAAGTTTGACAGCCTGGAAACAATACTGCAGCCCATCACAAAGATTTTTTGATCAAATCTCGAACGATCAGTTTTCTACAGCAATGGCCACAGACTCTAATGCACAAGGAAACAGCAACACTCCTCCAGCTCTAAGGAGAGGAGAATATCAAATGTGGAGAAATCATTTCTTAAACTTTCTTGAAAACAAGGACAATTCCGATGCAATGCTTGAATCACTTCTTGATGGACCCGCTCAGCTGATGATTTCAGTTGGAGGAGATGCAGAGAATAACCCACTTATCATTCCTGAACAGAGACGGAAAGTACCATCAGAATATACTGAGGCAGACAAGTTAAGGCTGAGAGGTGACCTCATGGCAAAAACATATCTGCTCCAACCCATCCCAAATGAAGTCTATGTCTTAATTGACAGCATGCAAACAGCAAAGGAGATGTGGGATGAAATTGAAAAATTGCTCCAAGGCACCAGCATCAGTTTGAAGACCAAGAGAGCAACCACACTGATTGCTTATGACTCTTTCAAAGCTGCTCCTGGAGAACCACTAAACGAGACATATAACAGATTTGTCCAACTGATCAATGAACTGAGGAAGATCAAAGTGTTCAAGTCCAATATGGAATTGAACATAAGATTTCTGTCCAGTCTGCACCCCGAATGGAGAAAGACTGTAAAGGATGTGAGGCAACATATTGACCTTGATGAAATTGATCTCTGCACCCTTCATGAACACTTGAAGCATCTTGCCAATGACGTTGCTTGCTATGAGGATCAATCCAGCACAAACCCATTGGCTCTAATGATGGAAGCACAGCCTCGACGAACAACCAAACCACTGAAAAAGAAGAAGAAAGTGGTGGTTGAGTCAGAAGATGAAGAAAGTGATGAAGAAGAGCCTGACCTCGAGGCTGAACATGTTGACCTTCAGAAAAAGATGGCATTGTTGACCAGGAAATTTGCAAAGAAGAATGGATCCTCAAACAAACTAAGAACCTCCTCCAAAAACTAGAAAGAGAAGCATCATGATCAAAGCTCTTCTGGGAGGACACCTACAGCTGAAGATGCTCCAAAATGCTATAACTGTGGGAAGGCTGGGCATGTCATCAAAGACTGTCGCCTGCCAAAGAAGAAGGATGCAAACTTCTACAAACAGAAGATGTTGTGGAATAAGCAGAAGATGCTCATGGTGCAAAAGGAAGAAGAAAATTCTGCAATGCTTGCTGAAGAGGACCATTGGGCTGAAGATACTTCTGATGATGAGGAGGAGGAATAAAACTATGCACTGATGGCACGGTTGGAAGAAGAAGAAGATAGAAAGGGTGATGCTGCGATCCCCGAAAATGAATGCTCCACTAGAACTGTAAGTACTTCTAATCTCCCTTTCTTAGATCCTAACCATCATCGATCCTTACTTGAAAAGGACAACATCATTAAAGAACTAACTGAGAGATTAGACAATAATTACAGGGTGCTGAAACAGAATCTGGACCAAAAGACGTCTCTAAGCATTCAACTAGAAAATACATAAGAGCAGGTCGTAAAAGTTTCCGCAGAATTTGAAAGTCTTGAACTTAAAATAGTTGAGACAACTAAGAAATTGCAAGATAGTGAAAGAGAGAAAAACACGGCAAAGACTGATTGCAATTTTCTTCAAAACAAAAGAAAGGCCCTTTTAAACAAGATAAAGGAACTTGAGGACATAATTGTCAGGAGAGGACATACACAAATACTGTGATGGGACTTTAAAAGTCATCCAACAAAAGCTGCTGCCTCTCAAAGAAGATCTTGAAAGAAGACTTGCTGATGCGACTGATGAGGAGCTAGAAAAATTTGACAGCCTGGAAACAATACTGCAGCCCATCATCAAACAACTAGATAAGAGAAGAGCTTTGAGACAGTATGAGCATGCACTGAACATAAGAAAGCATTACTTCAGCTGCTCAGAGATAAAAGCAAGACGACACTTGATCACAAAGGGGGAGATTGTTGAAGATCATTTTATTGTGAATCAAGCTTGTCATATGTCTTGTAATAGTTTAGCTTTTATTATACTCCTTGTTATTAATGTTTGTATTTATTAGGGTATAAAAGATATGGGGCCAATGTGTCAGGCCCATATCAGGCTGAAAGCCTTTACGCAAACCTTTTACCTGCGCATATAAAAAGGCGCTTTAGGTTTATGTTTGCGTTAACTTTCGTACTCGATCAAAATAGCCTTAGCGCATATCATTATCTGTACGAGTTCACGGTTTATCAAAGAAGGGTTTCATCCTGTTCATCTTTCTGCTATTTTGCTTCTTGATAGATCGTTTTATATTGCTGTTATAGAAAACAGGGACTAACAAAGGTAAATAAATGAAAACAAAGAAGAAGAAAAAGGAATAAAAGCATTGTGATGAAACAACAAAAAAAAATTAGGAAGAAAAGAGAACGATCATATGTGGGATCGTTTTGAGAAGATTTGTAAATGATGAGATTTATGGTTTAATGATTTGTAAAGAAAAGAAAACAACTTGAAATAACATATCATTAATCGATCAGGGAATGATGAAAGAAGATGAGATGCAAAGGTGAAAGTATTCGTGAATTACAATTAAGTAAGATTATTGTAAAAAATTGCTAAAAGGTATGATTATTACTTTTCAGTTTTACTTGATAATTACTTTGTATGATCTAGGGCCTCTAAGGCCAATTATTCCAAAGCATGGTCTAGGTCAAGGGGATCCCCTATCCCAGTATTTGTTATTTTAGTGACGGAAGGACTTAGATCATCATTAGAAAGCAGGAAAAAACTGGGAAATCTACATGGGATGTTCGTGGAAAATAGTGCACCGAGGGTTTTTATCCCATCCATTTTATGCAGATAATAGCTTTTTTGTGTTTTTAGGGCGCAGAAATTTGAATGCAATGTGATAAATGAGTGTTGTTGTTGTTGTTGTTGTTGCATTTGTTGTTGTCGTTGTTGTTGCCGCTGTTGTTGCCATTGTTGTTACCGTTGTTGCTTCAGTTGTTGTCGTTGTTGTTGTTGTTGTTGCTGTTGTCATTGTTGCTATCGCTGTTGTTGGTGTTGTCATTGTTGTTGTGGTTGTTGTGGTTGTTGTTGTTGTCGTTGTTGTTGTCATGGTTGTTGTTGTCGTCGTTGTTGTTTTCGTTGTAGCCGTTGTCGCCGTTGTTGTTGTCGCCGTTGTCGTTGTTGCTGTAAGGAATAATTGTAATTAGATTTTGATGATGCTATATTAATTAGGATCTTAGAGTACCCCCTCTTTAGATTTATTGTATTAGAAATTTTCCTTGTAAAGTTTCTTAGAATAGTCGACTCACAGAAGACCTCCAGACAGAAGACCTTTGGCTCTCTGTTGATTCTTATCCAGACAGAAGACCTCTGGCTCTATTGATTCTCACTCAGACAGAAACTATGTAGTTCTCTGTTGGACATCACTACGATAGAACTGTCAAGACTCTCTGTTGGTTCTCCCCCTGACAGACAAACTTAGGACCCTCTGATAGCTTATTCCAACAGAAGTGCTCAAGACCTTCTCTGGCAGACTCCTCTACTGAAGGCACCAGAAGGCCTGACACTTAGAGAATTTTCATGGAACTACTACAACCGGTGAAACCATCTGAAGATTCCTTCAACGGCTAGAAGACTTCAACGGAAAAGCTACAGTACGCGCATTAAATGCATATTTAATGCACCTCGTACCCTAAAGAGTAAAAGCTGATGATTGGCCGATATTCCAGGATATTTCAAGATAACTTTATCCCAAAATAGTAACCCGCCAACCTTACCGGGTCCTACTGGTCAAGTCAACTATTCGCGCATTTAATGCAGTTGTCCTCCTCCTCCAACGGGAAGATAACCCCAGTATAAAAGATACTACTTGAAGAACATCAACAAGGACTTTGCTGAAACTTTGAAAAACTAGTGCTCAACAAAAATATTCAAACATTCAAACGCACAAGCCTTCTTGAGACTCTTCAGAAGTTGCCATCTCTGTTAAAGCAACTTCAGCCCGAGAAGAATATGAAAGTCAAGACAATCAGGTCTGACAGAGGAACTGAATTTATCAACCAAATCATTCAGGACTTCTGTGATCAGAATGGAACCTTTCATCAACTCTCTGCCTCCAGAACACCTCAACAGAATGGCGTGGCAGAAAGGAGAAACAGAACGTTGAAAGAAGCTGCAAGGACAATGATTGCAGAATCTGGATTACCTATGAGATAATGGGATGCAACAATCAACACTGCATGCTACACCCAGAAGAGAAGTATGATCAACAAGAATCACCAGAAGACCCCTTATGAACTTTGGAAAGGAAGAAAACCTAACATCAGTTACTTTCATGTATTTGGATGCAAATGCTACATTCTCAACAATGGAAAGGAGCATCTAAAAGTATTTCAAGAGAAAGCTGATGAAGGTGTATTCATAGGCTACTCAAGCACCAGTAAAGCCTTTAGAGTACTCAACAGAAGAACTCTACATGTTGAAGAATGTATACATGTAAAGTTTGATGATAGCATCTCTGTTGAAGAAGTAACAGAGACTCTCAAGGAAGTCAACCTAGATGATAAAACACCTGAGTCAACAGAAGAGGTAGCAGTCAATCCAGTGTTCCCAACACCTGCACCAAACCCCCTTCTTTCGAATGAAGATGAAGATTCAAAAGAAGAGAAACCAGAGAGACCCAGAAAACAACTGACAGAACCTGATCTGACATGGCTAAGAGATCATCCTCCTAACCAAGTGATTGGACAAGTCAGAAGGGGAGTATAGACCAGATCTGCTACAACAAGAAGAGAAGCAATGTTTGTCTGTTATATATCTCAGATGGAACCTATGACTATAGAAGAAGCTCTTGCAGACTCTCTGGTGTCTTTTACTTACTGCTTTTAATTCTTGCATTTATCTTTAACTGATTAACTCCAGAATTTGGGTCTCTGTGTTCAGCAGAACCCCTCCTGTGTGTTAACAGAAGGCCTACTGCCTTTGCATCTCTTAGAGGGTAACCGGACAGAATCCCTACCAGAAGACCATCCGCTGTCAGTCTGTTCTGCCAACAGAATAGGCTATTCTGTTAAATCTGGTACTTAGCATGAAAAGCTAAAAAACCAGTACAGTCTATTCACCCCCCCCCCCCCCTCTAGACTGTACCCAGTACAACCGGACCAATAAGTGGTATCAGAGCCTCCTTGTTCTAATAATCTCTTAGGTTATTTGCTGAACAAAGATCCACTTGTTCTCTTTTGCCTCAGTTTTAATCTCATACTATGGATCACTCTCTTTACAAGAACCTTAGGTTTTCAGATATTAAATTTGATGACTGGAGGATCCGGATGAAGGCACACCTTTGTGCACTTCATGATGAGATGTGGGAAGTACTTGAGATAGGGCCATTCACCAACTTCCAGAAGGTGCACCCTGAGCATGCTATTGACCAGCCTAGGCCACAGATTATTAACAAGGCCAAGTCTGAATGGACCACTGAAGAGAGGAGAAAGTACAATCTGGACAATATTGCAAAGGAGATCCTCTACAAGTCCATTGATGACAGATACTTCAATAGAATAAAGAAGTGCAAGACTGCCAAGGAAATCTGGGAGACTTTTGAGCTCATCGGAGTTGGTGATGAGCAAGAAAAGGACAACAAGCTGACCATTGCCAACAAGAAGTTTGATGACTTCAAACTTCTCCCTGGTGAAAGCATCTCTAAAATGTATGATAGGCTCCTTACTCTCACTGGAGAGATTTCTGAACTTGGCAAGGACCTCACCACCAAGGAGATCAACCTCAAAGTGTTGATAGGACTACCCTCAGCATGGAAAATGAAGGTGGTTGTTGTTCAAGCCAGCAAGGATGTAAAGACCTACCCCACAAACAAGCTCATCACAGACCTCAAAGCTCATGAGTTCGAGATGATTGAAGAGAAGGAAGATGTACCAGAGGAGAGGACAACTACAGCTCTAACAGCCAGTACATCTAAGGTAAATGATTTTGACCCTTCAATACTTTTATCTGACGAATATATAGTTTCCTTTGCCAGGAGATTCAAGAAGTTTATGAAGAATCCCAAAGATGGAAGAAGTCCATCTTCCAGCAGAAAACCATTCCAGAAGACAACGTCCGCAGACACTAATGTAGAGCTTCTCTGTTACAACTGCAGACAGCCTGGACATTTCAAGGTAGATTGTCCACATCCAAGAGTGTCCAAAAGACAAGGACATGATGGAGAGAACAAGAAATATGAAGACAGTACTAGAAGGAGGAAAGCACTCGTCACAGAACAGCTTGAGAAAGATCCCTTTTCTGAGACAGAATCCAGTTCGGATTCGGATTCTGATGAGGCCTTCTGTTGCCTGGATGCTGAGACAGAAGACCTATGCCTCATGGCCCATTCTGATGATGAGGTAACCTCTACGTCTACATCTAGTTTTTCTTCGGTAGGCTTAGCTTTTGATTCTGATTCAATGTCAGAATTTTGGGAAGAGTTTAAGGCCATCCAAGCCACTTATTCCTCTGTTACAGAAGAAAACAGTAAGCTTAAGGTTGAGATTCTTGACTTAAGAAAGGAGGTTGAGATCAAAATCAATCTTCTAATTAAGGAGAGAGATCACCTGGAAGCTGAAAATGTTTCTCTTCTCAAGAGAATAAGAGAAATTGAGCCTCTTGAGATTAAGTACAAAGCTTACCAGAAGGCCCAGTCTTCCATGGAAAAGATTGTACTTGATCAACAAATTGGCGTTGGTTTTGGTCTTGGGTATGGCTCAACAGAATCAGGTGAGCCTTCTGTAATGCCTAGCACTAGTGTTGCTAAGGCAGATAAGGTCATAGTGCCACTGATTTCTAGCCCCATCTGCCAAGCTGGTGTATCTGGCACCAAAGTTATTCATGAGAAGTCAGACCAGAAAAAGGAAAGATAAAGGTACAACAGAAACCCTTTTTGAAAATCAATGAACCTGGTAGAAAACCTAACAACAGAAAAGGTTTTCAGAAAAATCAAAGACCACACCCCAACAGACAACCTCATGATAACCGTGCTAGAAATGATCACCAGAAGGGCAGGTATCAAGAGAAAGTTAACTTTAGGCAGAAGAGGTTGGTTGGTCAACTTCAGAAGCCCAAAGCTAACCGCCCCTCTGCTCTTGATAGTATATGGGACTTCTTTCCAACCAAGAAAGCTATGCAAAAGTATGTAAACAGGAAGCATGACCCTCACAAGCATCTGCCCAAAGTGAATCACACTTCGGTTTACTATGACTATCGGGTGGACAATGGGTACCACCCACCAAGGTACCGAAATGGTACCAACTACCCAGACTCCATGACCCCCCAGGACCCAACATTGCTTGGGTACCTAAAACTTTCTTTTGATCATGCAGGAACTGTGTGCTAGAGCTATCTCTGAGCAAGAATGGTTTATTGATAGTGGATGCTCTAGGCACATGACAGGTGACAAAAGTTGCCTAATAGAGTTCCAGAAATGCAAAGGACCTAGAGTTACCTTTGGAGGTAACGATAAAGAAGGTCAAACAAAAGGAAAAGGAAAGCTGGTCAAGAACCAGATAGTCATTGATGATGTCTCTTATGTCAAAGGTCTGAAGTTCAATCTTCTAAGTGCTAGCCAATTCTGTAACAAAGGCTACACTGTTGAATTCACAAAGGACTTCTTCTATGTGAAGCATGAGACGACAAAAGAAGTGGTTCTTACAGCAACAAGGAAGAAGAACATCTATGTGGTTGAATGGAAAACTGCAAAAGATGGAGTATGCCTGATAGCCAAAGGAGATTCAAAACTAAGCTGGGACTGGCACAAGAAGGTTAGTCATTTGAATTTCAAAACAATCAACAAACTGGAAAGAGAACACATTGTAGAAGGACTGCGAGACATAGTCTACAAGAAAGAGACCATCTGCAGTGCATGCCAGAAGGGAAAACAACAGAAGAACTCTTTCAAACCCATTAATGGAGATCTCTCTACAAGTCCTTTAAATCTGATCCACATGGATTTATTTGGACCAGTTGAGACTCCAAGTGTTGGTGGCAAGAAGTACACCCTAGTCATGGTTGATGACTACTCTAGATATACATGGACAATCTTCTTGTTAAAGAAAAATGAAACTCTTCAGAAGTTGCCATCTCTGTTAAAGCAACTTCAGACTGAGAAGAATATGAAAGTCAAGACAATCAGGTCTGACAGAGGAACTGAATTTATCAACCAAGTCATTAAGGACTTCTGTGATCAGAATGGAACCTTTCATCAACTCTCTGCCTCCAGAACACCTCAACAGAATGGCGTGGCAGAAAGGAGAAACAGAACGTTGAAAGAAGCTGCAAGGACAATGATTTCAGAATCTGGATTACCTATGAGATAATGGGATGAAGCAATCAACACTGCATGCTACACCCAGAAGAGAAGTATGATCAACAAGAATCACCAGAAGACCCCTTATGAACTTTGGAAAGGAAGAAAACCTAACATCAGTTACTTTCATGTATTTGGATGCAAATGCTACATTCTCAACAATGGAAAGGAGCATCTAAAAGTATTTCAAGAGAAAGTCGATGAAGGTGTATTCATAGGCTACTCAAGCACCAGTAAAGCCTTTAGAGTACTCAACAGAAGAACTCTACATGTTGAAGAATGTATACATGTAAAGTTTGATGATAGCATCTCTGTTGAAGAAGTAACAGAGACTCTCAAGGAAGTCAACCTAGATGATAAAACACCTGAGTCAACAGAAGAGGTAGCAGTCAATCCAGTGTTCCCAACACCTGCACCAAACCCCCTTCTTTCGAATGAAGATGAAGATTCAAAAGAAGAGAAACCAGAGAGACCCAGAAAACAACTGACAGAACCTGATCTGACATGGCTAAGAGATCATCCTCCTAACCAAGTGATTGGACAAGTCAGAAGGGGAGTATAGACCAGATCTGCTACAACAAGAAGAGAAGCAATGTTTGTCTGTTATATATCTCAGATGGAACCTATGACTATAGAAGAAGCTCTTGCAGACTCAGACTGGATCAATGCAATGCAAGAAGAGCTCACTCAATTTGAGAGGAACAAGGTATGGGAACTTGTTCCTAGATCAAAGCACCAGAATGTCATTGGAACCAAATGGGTATTCAAGAACAAAGCTGATGAAGATGGCAACATTGTAAGGAATAAAGCAAGGCGGGTAGCTAAGAGATACTGCCAAGAAAAAGGGATAGATTTTGATGAGACCTTTGCACCAGTTGCCAGACTTGAAGCCATCAGAATATTCCTAGCCTATGCTGCCTACAACAATATCAAGGTCTACCAGATGGATGTCAAAAGTGCATTTCTGAATGGAGATCTTGAAGAAGAAGTTTATGTGGAACAACCACCAGGTTTTATCATCCCTACTCAATCCTCTTGTGTCTACAAGCTTAAAAAGGCCCTTTATGGTCTTAAGCAAGCTCCCAGAGCATGGTATGACACACTGTCCCTATTCCTAGTGAACCATGGGTTTACTAAGGGAAAGGTTGACAAAACTCTATTTCAAATCTCTATTGCTAATCATATTCTGTTAGTACAAATATATGTTGATGATATTATATTTGGAGGTACTAACGCAGAATTATGCAAGAAATTTTCTCAAGTTATGTAGAGTCAATTTGAAATGAGTATGATGGGAGAACTGAGCTACTTCCTAGGATTGCAAGTAAAACAAGTTCCAGAAGGAATCTTTATCAACCAAGGGAAGTACACCAGAGACCTGATCAAGAAGTTTGGAGCAGAAGGCAAATCCTCAGTGAAGATTCCCATGAACACCTCTCAAGGAATTGGACCAGATGATGAAGGAAAAGATGTTGATGCGACAACATACAGAGGAATCATTGGATCTCTTCTATATCTCACTGCAAGCAGACCAGACATCTCATTCTCTGTTGGAACCTGTGCCAGATACCAATCAAAGCCCAAGGAGAGCCATCTAAGTGATGCAAAAAGAATCATCAGATACATCAAAGGAAACCCAAATGCAGGCCTATGTTATCCCAAGGGAGGTAACTTTGAACTAATTGGTTACTCTGACTCAGATTTTGCAGGTTGCAGGTTAGACAGAAAAATCACCTCTGGTCATTGCCAACTGCTAGGTGGGAGACTTGTCTCCTGGTTTAGCAAGAAGCAGAACTCTATCTCAACCAGTACAGCAGAAGCTGAATACATTGTAGCTGTGAGTTGCTGTGCTCAGCTACTCTGGATGAAGCAACAACTGAAGGACTATGGAATTCAAGCAAAGGAGATCAAGCTGCTGTGTGACAACACCAGTGCCATTGCAATCACTCAGAATCCAGTTCTTCACTCCAGTACAAAGCACATTGAGATCAGACATCACTTCATCAGAGATCATGTTGAGAAGAAGCACATATGTATGGAGCATGTGTCAACAGAAGACCAGCTTGTAGATATTCTGACAAAGCCTTTGCCTGAGGCTAGATTCAACAAATTGAGAGAAGAATTGGGAATGATGGATGAAATTCCAAGAGAAGGTTGAAAGGAAGATCTTCTGTTACAGATTCTCTGTTGCAGAACCCCTTCTGTTCTCTACTTTGAACAAAGAACCGCTAATCCTAACAGAACACCTCAGCAACAGAAACCCTCTTCTTACCAACAGAAGGTTGTGGACTTAGAATTGTTTTGATGAAACGGGTGACCTAGTAACTTATTGAAGGTCTTTTACCCTTTTACCCTTTAAACGGTATTACAGCCGCAAAACATTTATTGCGACCCTTTTTCCATTTATTGGTACCTCGAAACCGTCAATAATATCAAACGTCCACTAACCTGAACCCTTATATTCCCCTCGTTTCAACCTAAACCGCTACTGCTCACCTTACTCTCAAATCTTCGAACTTCCATATCATCTGAAGCTTTCAAACTCTCAATACTCTCAACAATGGCTTTCATCAACATCAACAACCTAACTGCTGGGCAAATCGACCTCCTGGTGAAAAATATTTACACAGGGATGAACTGCGACTTGTCAGCACTTCCTGAACTAGCAGCAAACCAAGAAACGATGAAGAAAATCACCCATGGAATGAAGGATTCCCAACTGGATAAGGTGGTAGGATACCAGTTCAACTCCTACAGCACAAAGGATGTGGCAGAGTTCTATCTCAATGCCACATTTGAGGGGGAAACCATCCGGTCCCATGTCAATGGAGATGACATCACTCTCACTCCGGAGACTATCAACGCTCTTTTTGGGGTAGTGGAGGACCCACAGGAAGAAGACACTGAAGGGTTCATTGCACTATATGATACCCAGATCACTGTTGAAAACTTTGTTCAACTCTACTGGAGACCGGAGGTTGATGATGTTACCAAACTAAACATGAAGAAGAACCTGCTTCAAAGTGATTACGAGAAGCTAGTGAATGTGTTCCACAGGTGCGTCTGGAGCAAAAGCACCTCAACTGATGACCTCACTGTACAGAATGCAAAAGCTATCTTTGCTGTTCATCAGGGAATGAACATCAACTGGGGACAGGTAATCATCAAGTCTCTTGTTGACTTCATAAAGAAGAAGAAAAAGGAAATCGGCCTTTTCAAAACCCCCATGGGTTATGGACTTCTGCTGTCAGAATTGCTGCTAAAAGCTAGAATAGGGCTAAGAAACCCCATTGAGGCAGACTACACCAAACTCTTGTTCCTGAACACTTCCAGTGATAGGAAGGTTGCTCTCAGGGTATAAAACTCGACATCGCGATCTCGAGGTTTCAATCTCGAGATCACGATCTCGAAGTGTAAATCTCGAGATCACGATGTCGAGGTTCAAATCTCGAGATCACGATCTCCAGGTTCAAATCTCGAGATCAAGATCTCGAGGTTCAAATCTCGAGATCAAGATCTCGAGGTTCAAATCTCGAGATCAAGATCTCGAGGTTCAAATCTCGAGATCAAGATCTCGAGGTTCAAATCTCGAGATCACGATCTCGAGGTTCAAATCTCGAGATCACGATCTCGAGGTTCAAATCTCGAGAACAAGATCTCGAGGTTCAAATCTCGAGATCAAGATCTCGAGGTTCCAATCTCGAGATCAAGATCTCGAGGATGAAATCTCGAGATCACGATCTCGAGGATGAAATCTCGAGATCAAGATGTCGAGGTTTAAATCTCGAGATCAAGATTTCGAGTTTTAAATCTCGAGATCACGGACTCGAGTTTTAAATCTCGAGATCATGATCTCGAGATTTAAATCTCGAGATCATGATCTCGAGTGTTTGAAGATCATTTTATTGTGAATCAAGCTTGTCATATGTCTTGTAATAGTTTAGCTTTTATTATACTCCTTGTTATTAATGTTTGTATTTATTAGGGTATAAAAGATATGGGGCCAATGTGTCAGGCCCATATCAACCTGAAAGCCTTTACGCAAACCTTTTACCTGCGTATATAAAAAGGCGCTTTAGGTTTAGATTTGCGTCAACTTTCGTACTCGATCAAAATAGCCTTAGCGCATATCATTCTCTGTACGAGTTCACAATTTATCAAAGAAGGGTTTCATCATGTTCATCTTTCTGTTATTTTTCTTCTTGATAGATTGTTTTATATTGCTGCTATAGAAAACAAGGACTAACAAATGGTATCAGAGCCGATCGAGAACGGATCAGAAGATCAACGACGAAGACTCTGCTTTTTTCATCGTTCATCTGTATTTTTCGTTTTTATCATCTGTACTCTTGTTCTTGATCAAAAAGCTGTAATAGTTATACTGTTGAGATCACACTCTTTTGACGATCAAGCAGTATACCTTCGTTTTCGTTTTTCGCAAACTTTTTGTTTTTGAGATCTCGACAGATAGATCTCGAGATTAGTGTTTTTCCAGGCTCTGCTCGACTTTTCGAGCTGAAATTTTCACAGGAGAATCTGGACATCAAGAAGTACAGGGAACAGCTTTCAGATTTTGGAATCTCAAATTTTCCTTCTTGCAGGATCTCGACATTGAGGACATCGACTTTCGGAACTCGACATTTGGGTTTCGAATTTTCAAGATCTCGACATCTAGATCTCGACTTTTGATTTCTCGACATTCAAAATCTTGAAGTGTATATCTCGACATTTCAAATCTAGACATTTGAAATCTCGAGATCTAAACTCGACTTTTGAAATATCGAAACACAAATCTCGAGATCTTTATCTCGAAGATTTTATATCGAAATCCTAAATCTCGAGGTTGATCTTCGATTTTCAAAATATCGAGGTTCTGCCTTAGAATATTTTGATCAAATCTCGAACGATCAGTTTTCTACAGCAATGGCTACAGACTCTAATGCACAAGGAAACAACAGCACTCCTCCAGTTCTAAGGATAGGAGAATATCAAATGTGGAGAAATCGTTTCTTAAACTTTCTTGAACACAAGGACAATTCCGCTGCAATGCTTGAATCACTCCTTGATGGACCCGCTCAGCTGGTGATTTCAGTTGGAGGAGATGCAGAGAATAACCCACCTATCATTCCTGAATAGAGACAGAAAGTACCATCAGAATATACTGAGGCAGACAAGTTAAGGCTGAGAGGTGACCTCATGGCAAAAACATATCTGCTCCAACCCATCCCAAATGAAGTCTATGTGTTAATTGACAGCATGCAAACAGCAAAGGAGATGTGGGATGAAATTGAAAAATTGCTCCAAGGCACCAGCTACAGTTTGAAGACCAAGAAAGCAACCACACTGATTGCTTATGACTCTTTCAAAGCTGCTCCTGGAGAACCACTAAACGAGACATATAAGAGATTTGTCCAACTGATCAATGAACTGAGGAAGATCAAAGTGTTCAAGTCCAATATGGAATTGAACATAAGATTTATGTCCAGTCTGCACCCTGAATAGAGAAAGACTGTAAAGGATGTGAGGCAACATATTGACCTTGATGAAATTGATCTCTGCACCTTTCATGAACACTTGAAGCATCTTGCCAATGACGTTGCTTGCTATGAGGATCAATCCAGCACAAACCCATTGGCTCTAATGATGGAAGCACAGCCTCGACGAACAAACAAACCACTGAAAAAGAAGAAGAAAGTGGTGGTTGAGTCAGAAGATGAAGAAAGTGATGAAGAAGAGCCTGACCTCGAGGCTGAACTTGCTGACCTTCAGAAGAAGATGACATTGTTGACCAGGAAATTTGCAAAGAAGAATGGATCCTCAAACAAACTAAGAACCTCCTCCACAAACTACAAAAAGAAGCATCATGATCAAAGCTCTTCTGGGAGGACACCTACAGTTGAAGATGCTCCAAAATGCTATAACTGTGGGAAGGCCGGGCATGTCATCAAAGACTGTCGCCTGCCAAAGAAGAAGGATGCAAACTTCTACAAACAGAAGATGCTGTGGAATAAGCAGAAGATGCTCATGATGCAAAAGGAAGAAGAAAATTCTGCAATGCTTGCTGAAGAGGACCATTGGGCTGAAGACACTTCTGATGATGAGGAGGAGGAATAAAACTATGCACTGATGGCACGGTTGGAAGAAGAAGAAGATAGAAAGGGTGATGCTGCGATCCCCGGAAATGAATGCTCCACTAGAACTGTAAGTACTTCTAATCTCCCTTTCTTAGATCCTAACCATCATCAATCCTTACTTGAAAAGGACAACATCATTAAAGAACTAAAGGATAAATTAGACAATAATTACAGGGCGCTGAAACAGAATCTGGACCAAAAGACGTGTCTAAGCATTCAATTAGAAAATACAAAAGAGCAGGTCGTAAAAGTTTCCGCAGAATTTGAAAGTCTTGAACTTAAAATAGCTGAGACAACTAAGAAATTGCAAGATAGTGAAAGAGAGAAAAACACAGCAAAGGCTGATTGCAATTTTCTTCAAAACAAAAGAAAGGCCCTTTTAAACAAGATAAAGGAACTTGAATACATAATTGTCAGGAGAGGACATACACAAATACTGTGATGGGACTTTAAAAGTCATCCAACAAATGTTGTTGCCTCTCAAAGAAGATCTTGAAAGAAGACTTGCTGACGCAACTGATGAGGAGCTAGAAAAGTTTGACAGCCTGGAAACAATACTGCAGCCCATCACAAAGATTTTTTGATCAAATCTCGAACGATCAGTTTTCTACAGCAATGGCCACAGACTCTAATGCACAAGGAAACAGCAACACTCCTCCAGCTCTAAGGAGAGGAGAATATCAAATGTGGAGAAATCATTTCTTAAACTTTCTTGAACATAAGGACATTTCCGATGCAATGCTTGAATCACTCCTTGATGGACCCGCTCAGATGATGATTTCAGTTGGAGGAGATGCAGAGAATAACCCACCTATCATTCCTGAACAGAGACGGAAACTACCATCAGAATATACTGAGGCAGACAAGTTAAGGCTGAGAGGTGACCTCATGGCAAAAACATATCTGCTCCAACCCATCCCAAATGAAGTCTATGTCTTAATTGACAGCATGCAAACAGCAAAGGAGATGTGGGATGAAATTGAAAAATTGCTCCAAGGCACCAGCATCAGTTTGAAGACCAAGAAAGCAACCACACTGATTGCTTATGACTCTTTCAAAGCTGCTCCTGGAGAACCACTAAACGAGACATATAACAGATTTGTCCAACTGATCAATGAACTGAGGAAGATCAAAGTGTTCAAGTCCAATATGGAATTGAACATAAGATTTCTGTTCATTCCGCACCACGAATGGAGAAAGACTGTAAAGGATGTGAGGCAACATATTGACCTTGATGAAATTGATCTCTGCACCCTTCATGAACACTTGAAGCATCTTGCCAATGACGTTGCTTGCTATGAGGATCAATCCAGCAAAAACCCATTGGCTCTAATGATGGAAGCACAGCCTCGACGAATAACCAAACCACTGAAAAAGAAGAAGAAAGTGGTGGTTGAGTCAGAAGATGAAGAAAGTGATGAAGAAGAGCCTGACCTCGAGGCTGAACTTGTTGACCTTCAGAAAAAGATGGCATTGTTGACCAGGAAATTTGCAATGAAGAATGGATCCTCAAACAAACTAAGAACCTCCTCCACAAACTACAAAGAGAAGCATCATGATCAAAGCTCTTCTGGGAGGACACCTACAGCTGAAGATGCTCCAAAATGCTATAACTGTGGGAAGGCCGGGCATGTCATCAAAGACTGTCGCCTGCCAAAGAAGAAGGATGCAAACTTCTACAAACAGAAGATGCTGTGGAATAAGCAGAAGATGCTCATGGTGCAAAAGGAAGAAGAAAATTCTGCAATGCTTGCTGAAGAGGACCATTGGGCTGAAGACACTTCTGATGATGAGGAGGAGGAATAAAACTATGCACCGATGGCATGGTTGGAAGAAGAAGAAGATAGAAAGGGTGATGCTGCGATCCCCGGAAATGAATGCTCCACTAGAACTGTAAGTACTTCTAATCTCCCTTTCTTAGATCCTAACCATCATCGATCCTTACTTGAAAAGGACAACATCATTAAAGAACTAACGGAGAGATTAGACAATAATTACAGGGTGCTGAAACAGAATCTGGACCAAAAGACGTCTCTAAGCATTCAATTAGAAAATACAAAAGAGCAGGTCGTAAAAGTTTCCGCAGAATTTGAAAGTCTTGAACTTAAAATAGCTGAGACAACTAAGAAATTGCAAGATAGTGAAAGAGAGAAAAACACGGCAAAGACTGATTGCAATTTTCTTCAAAACAAAAGAAAGGCCCTTTTAAACAAGATAAAGGAACTTGAGGACATAATTGTCAGGAGAGGACATACACAAATACTGTGATGGGACTTTAAAAGTCATCCAACAAAAGCTGCTACCTCTCAAAGAAGATCTTGAAAGAAGACTTGCTGATGCGACTGATGAGGAGCTAGAAAAATTTGACAGCCTGGAAACAATACTGCAGCCCATCATCAAACAACTAGATAAGAGAAGAGCTTTGAGACAGTATGAGCATGCACTGAACATAAGAAAGCATTACTTCAGCTGCTCAGAGATAAAAGCAAGACGACACTTGATCACAAAGGGGGAGATTGTTGAAGATCATTTTATTGTGAATCAAGCTTGTCATATGTCTTGTAATAGTTTAGCTTTTATTATACTCCTTGTTATTAATGTTTGTATTTATTAGGGTATAAAAGATATGGGGCCAATGTGTCAGGCCCATATCAGGCTGAAAGCCTTTACGCAAACCTTTTACCTGCGCATATAAAAAGGCGCTTTAGG